>CM057340.1:576620304-577852697 GCA_030015575.1 Agapanthus africanus | reverse complement strand
AGTTCTTGGCGGAGGCATTTCCATGATCGCTTTGATCTTTGATGGATCTATTTCAATACCTCGATGTCGAACAATGAATCCCAGGAATTTACCAGAGGAAACTCCGAATGTACACTTGAGCGGGTTCATCTTCAAGTTGTATCGCCGAAGGCGTTGAAATACGGTCTTCAGATGTTCGAGATGTTCCTCATATGATTTGCTTTTAACAACGAGGTCGTCGATATAGCATTCGACGATTTCGTGTATAAGGTCATCGAAGATCTTCGTCATGGCCCTTTGATAAGTGGCGCCGGCATTCTTTAAACCGAAGGGCATCACTTTGTAGCAGAATATACCCAGAGGAGTCCTGAAGGTTGTGTGCTTCTGGTCTTCAGGATGCATCTTTATTTGATTATACCCTGATGAGCCATCCATGAAGAAGAAAACCTCGTGAGTAGACATGTTGTCTATCATCAGTTCGGTGACTGGCACTGGGAAATCATCCTTCGGGCAAGCTTTATTGAGATCCCGAAAATCCACGCATATGCGCACAGTCCCATTTTTCATCACCGGGACAATGTTGGCGATCCAATCCGGATATTGAACCTCCTGGATGAAGCCAGAGTCGATCAGCTTTTTGACTTCAGCATTGATACTCATTTCAAGCTCGAGCCGCATTCTTCTTGGTGCCTGTTTGACTGGCTTGATGTCCGGGGATATCGCCAATCTGTGTACAGCAATTTCTGGATCTAGTCCCGGCATTTCGGAATAGTTCCACGCGAAGCAATCTCTATGCTGCAGAAGCACATCCTTTAACGCAGCTACCCTTTCTTCAGATAGTAACTCGCTGATGAATGTCGGCCGTGGATCGTTTGCCGTCCCCAACTCAATCTTCTTGAGGTTATCTGCAGTGGTATGGATTCCATCTTCCAACTCTTTTGGCGCTGGTGGGAATTCTAAGATTATCTCGTCGCTGCTGTTTTCGAAGCACCAAGGGAGCTCCTCTATGTCCTCGGGCTTTTCTTTTAATATTGTAATCATGTGACAGGTGCGAATTCGCTTCCAATTCCAATGTGGAACTCGTTCTTCTCTCGTGGCCTTGGGTTCGTGCTTCTGTGGCGGCGTTACCTTCCAGTTGTCAGACAGAGCGAACTTGCCGAGCTGGTATTGATCTTCGACCCAATTCTTAAAGGTGAAGCAGTCTTCGAGCGGATGCCCTATTACTCGATGGTAAGAGCAATAGTTTGGGCCAGAGGCCTCGCTTGCTTGCTCGGGGTGCTTGGATTCCGGCAATGTAAGCAATTGATGATTGAGAGCAAGATCAAGTATCTTCCTCGTCTTGTCCCGAGGAAACGAGTACGCTCGACCCATTTTCTTCATGAGGGATAGATCAATAACGCTCAACTCCCGTTTACGTGGCTTCTTAGCCCTGCTTTGTTGTTGTTGAGCGCCTTTTTGGGTTTTCAACTTATTTCTGCTTTTGCGCCGAGCCTCCTTTATAACAGGTTGACAAGGAGCGGCATTTTCATCCTTTACGGCCTGTTGGAGAAGGCGTTGCGTCTTGGCTTTCTCATAAATGGCCGTCTCGCGGTTGTGATCATCTCGGACTTTTTGACCAACTTTCTTTATAAGTCTGTCCATCTGTTCCTCGAACGACGGACTGGGCTCTTTTGCATCTGGAACTTTCACTGGCTTAGGATTAGCGTCCTCCTATTGAGCATCCACTTCTTCATCAAGGTCATACACGACGTAGCAGCCGGGTAGTAACTCTCGTTTTTTTGACCGGATGTATCCAAGCCCTCTTGCTTCCATTCTCCCGTTAGGCAGTTTGCATTGAGTCCCGGGAACGTTCCAGACCCTGTCATAGAATTTGTCCTCTCTAACGGTCTATTTGAAGGATATCCCCTGACGTTTCAGCAGCTTCTTCAAACCCTCTATATAATATCTGGGAAGACGGATAGGCTGAAGCCTGTCGAGCGCAGGATCCGCGCCATGCCAGATTTCTTTTTTCACCTTGGTTTCTTCAGAGCAGTAAAACAGAATTGCTTTCTCGTTTTCTCGCCTGGGAGGGATATAGAATGTCCGCAGCTCTTCTACACTGTAGATATTAAGTGCATCCAGTTCTTTACGATGTTTAGGCGGCACCATGGCGACTTGCAGATTTTGCTCTTCGTCAGCGGAAGCTTGTATTGAAGGTCAAGCAGAGAATACGACATGGACCTCATCCTCCGAATCACTACCAAAGACCAATGTAGGAGTGGACGGTCCTGGCTTGTTATGTTGGGGCGGACCCGAGTACACTATCTCCTCTTCTTCCTCGGTATCACTGCCGAAGACAGGGATGGTGGCATTAGTTTTATTCTCCGGCTTGTGACACTTCTCCGTGTCTTCGAAATCCGGCAAGAAGTATTTGGCATCTTCGTATTTGCGGACCTCGTTCACAGAGAACGGGTTCAGTTCTCCCGTCACGGTATACTCGAAACCATCCTTAAAATACTTCATACACTGATGTTGTGTAGAAGGGATGATGTTGTACTCGTGTAACCATGGTCGGCCGAGCAAAGCGTTGTAGCATGTCTTGGCGTCTATGACGTGGAACTTAATGTCCGTGACGAGTAGCCCGAAGCGTAGTGTCAGTATCACAGATCCAAGAGTCTTTGACGATTGGGAGTCGAACCCGGAGATGGTGATCTTGTCCCGAGCAAGGTGTTGGACGCTCATGCAGATTTCCTTCAACACCCGCATGTTAAGTAGGTTAACAGACGACCCGTTATCGATCAGGATTTTGCCTATCTTTATATCATGGCAGTATCCCGAGACATAGAGAGGGCGATTGTGTTCGCACGTCCCAAGTAGAAGGTCTTCATCGCCAAAAGTAATATCAGCCGTGTGCACTTCCTCTAATTCATCCTTCATCTTTTCCTCGGTCAGGCATGCTTGGAATTGTTCCGGGTCTTGGAGCGCCTTAATCAACGAATCTCTCGCCTCTTTTGATAGCAAAAGGGCGTCAAGAATGCTGAGCTGTGAGGGCAGCTTCCTCAGATGTGCCAAGACGTTGTAATCCACCTTATTCTTCTTTGGTGGGTCTTTGGCAGCTAGCTCTTCCACCACTTGGTCATCTAAGATGATATCTTCAGAGACCTTTTCTTTCCCTTTATCTTTCCTGTTCGAGGGTCCGAGGTTCTTTTCGGGCAGCGTGCGATTACGTAGCCGGATATTTTCGCAAACCTTCGGTTCTTCTTCTGTTCTTGAAGCGGACTCTTTAAAGAGAGGGGCAAGTTCTAATTCTTCATCAGAATCACTCCCGAATGTAGGCACTTGTGATCCACCGGTGTTAACCACGCGACAATCGCCAGCAGTTCTTTTAAGCCCTTCGGTCGTATTTCTTTGCTCCCGACGAGTTTTACGCTTCTCCCGCTTAAAGCGTTGTCGATGAGCAACATACCCTTGCCACCATTTATCGAAAGCTTTGCACTCTTGAGTGGGGTGCGAAATCTTTTGATGATACAAGCAATAAAACGGGTGCATTTTCGCTTCACCGGTAATTTCTTCTTCGGAGGATGGTAGCTTCATACCCATTGACATGGCCTTAGCAAACTTCTTTTTTATCCTGAATTAGCTTTTGTTGGTAGCGGAGATGTTCAGCTCCAACGGGATCGTCTCAGCTCCTTCATCAAGTCGCTGGCGCTTGGCCCTTTCAAATATAACCGCCTCGCGCTCCCGATCAGCTTTACTTTTCAACCGAGCTTCATTAAGGAATGCGTCAATTACTTCATCTGATGGCCCCAGAACTTTTAGTTCAGAATCTGCCCCCAGCGTTTCAGTACAAGGGGTCTCCTCATCGTTCGAATGGGAAATCATATGACAGCTCGCCACGCATTCTTCAGCTTCATCTGACGAACTTTCTCCCTCACCTTCCTCTTGAAAGACGTGGTTGAGGAATTCTTGGAGCGTAATGGGAGTCCGTGCCTTTTGGTTGTATTCATCCAGCGCGTCAATTTGCTTTTGTAAGTCCGTGCGCTTGTCGCCAGGCTTCACGGGCTTTTTAGATTTCTTCTTCTTCTTTTTCGAAGATTTTGATGGCTGACTGCAAGTGCTTGAACCGCCACCATCGGTTTTTGGAGTTGGACGTGGCTTCAACATCCCTTCAATGACTTGCGGTTCCAACGGGTTCTTTCACTTGATTGCTGGACATGTCTGAAGATCATTTAGAATCCTTTTTGTCTTGGTTGATAATACAACCTCCCAAGGAGCTTCTTCAATGACGGAGCATGTTGCCCCCTGTGTATTCGTCCCCTTAGAGGTGTGGGGCTACGGGAGATTCACCTTCCATTTGTCAGATAACGCAAATTTGCCCTGTCGATACTGGTTTTCAAGCCAATTCTTGAAAACGTAGCAATCTTCGATCGGATGGCCTAGTACTCGATGATAAGGACAGTAGTTGGGTTCGTTGACGTCACTTGGTTGTAACGGACGCTTTGGATCCGGCAAATTTATAAGTCTGTTGTACAACGCCGGCTCGAATAACCTCCTCGTTTTATCGCGGGGAAAGGAATAAGGACGTCCCATCCTATCCTCAAGGGGCACGTAAGGGCGCATATTATTTTGACGAGTAACCGGCTTCGAGTCGCTCGGTTGTTGTTGAGCATTAGCGACAACAATCGCTTTTCCCTTCCCTTTGTCATTTCGGGAGTCCGGCCTTGGAAGAGGGGGTTTATGACCCATTTGATCCATTTGCGCTAGTTTGTCAATTAAGGCTTGGAAGGTAGTCGGCTTGAAAAACATCATAAACTGTGAGATGGTTGCTTGTGGATCGAGGGTTCCCACGAACATACCCACCGCGGGAGCTTCTTCAATGCGCTGCTCACACTTTAACCATAAGTTCCGCCATCGTATAGCGTACTGAACCCACGTCTCGCCGGGTTTTACCCTGGCGTTAATCAATGCTGTCATCGGGGTACGTTCACTGGCGCTTGCAAAACGCTGAGTAAACAACAGCTCCATCTCCACGAAGGTTTTAATAGAGTCGTTCGGGAGCTCAGAGTACCATTCGAACGCCGTATCCGATAAACTTCCAACAAACTGGCGAAGTAAAAGCTTATCATCTCCACCGGTATTGCCGCAGAGTGCCCTGAACTGGGCGACATGCTGGTGAGGATTGCCCGTCCGCCAGTAGACATGGAAATTGGGAATCGAATAACCTGGCGGGTATTTGATTTGATCGTACCAACTCGGATACGGCCGTCCTGTTTTTACGCCCTGGCCAGCTGCTTCCGTCGCTTGATGGACCCGGATCTGCTGAGCTATGTATCCGTCCAGATCGGCTTTGGAGATTGTCTCTTCTTTAGCTGCTGACAGAGCTGGCCGAGGATTCGACGTCTCTCCCCTATCGTCTTCAAGGATGATCGGGGGATCTTCAGCAGGTGGATCTTGTTGAATCATCATACCCACCATATCCTGGAACAGGAGGGCCATTTTCTTTATGTTGGCTGCCTGTTCCGCAGCTTCTTTATCCTTCTTCTCCAGTACGTGACGAAGGAATTCAGCGTCAGTTTCTTGTTCTTGACGCTCGTCCGAGGACGTTTCAGGGGTTTCTTTTGGCCCTGTAAGTGCGGCCATAGCGTTCATCATTTCTTGGAGCTTCTGCTGCTGCTCCTGAGCCTTGGTCACTGACCTCGTGTGTGGTCTATGACCTGTTGATATGCGGCTATCTTCTTTTCCCGATGCCATATAAACTGTATGAACTATCATGCCCCGTGACTTAGGGCGTTTGGGTTCACCATTTTTAACTTTTGCCGCGGGCGCGGAGGTTTTCTCCGGTCTTCTTCTTTTGTGGGCCGTTGAAGTGGAGGGGGCCGTTGCAGTAGGCATCTTGGTGATTGTTGTCCTTTGTTGTTTAATAGGATGGTCCTTTTCTTTTTGCACCTTCGCCTTCTTCTGTTGACGAGAATGACCTGGGTCAATCACGGAGTCTTGAACCCTACGCCAAACCTTGTATATTTTTTAGGACAGCCGTTGAGGGGGATGTTGTTGCTTCGTTTCTGGAGCTCTCTCCGCAGGTGGAGGAGATCTCTTCAATATAGCGGTTGGAGAGTTCTTCCGTACCCTTCTCAGCAGCTCAAAACTGTTCCCGGTTGGAACAGCAGCGTTGACTTCCACCACTGGAGCCGGTGGAGTTAGCCCTGAGGGAGAGTTGCCCCCTGCCTTCCTCACTCGTTGCCAATGGCGACGTCGAGCATGACGAGCCGTTGGGACTGGCTCGGAGATTGAGACATCTTCTTTTTGCCCCCTGTTTGAATGAGGCGTCGCCGGTGTTAACCTCTTAAAGACTGAGGTTGTCTTTTGAGGGGTGATATTCAACCTGTCGAAGACAGATCCTCGAGTAGGGGGAGGAGCAGGAATCGTCAGCCTTGAAAAGACTGACTCTTTGACAGGGGAAGCCGCCTTGACGACTTCTGGAGCAACAGTTATCGCCTTCCTCGGGACAGCCAATTTAGAGTTCTGATTTAGCCTGGTGAAAACAAAGGCCGTCGGTTTGGTAGTGAGCGACCCGTTGACAGGGGCCGTCGTAGCAGTGAGTCGGTCGAAGACCGACTTTTTGTTCACTTCCGGTGCAGGTATTGACGTAGGGAAGCTTGTAGGTGGGATCATGGTCCCGAAGAACAGACCAGTGGTGGCTTGGGTCACCTGGTCGACCGGCAGAGTGAGGAAGGAAGCCGCTTGGGGCCCATATGCTACACCTCCGGAGGAGGTGGAGCGTCCATTGCAGTGGCACTTCGAGCAGTTGGTGCAGTTAGAGGCCATTGAATCTTGAGTTCTGTGCCAGGAAAAAGACCAAATCTTAGTAACTTGAAATCCGAAGGCAACCATTTAACAAACCGCGATTGGTTCACGAGGACGACACACGAAGTGTGGAGTGGAAAGAGGAAAAGGTCCCACCGGGAGTGCCAGAATCTGTTCCCCTCCGAACAGCGGCGCACAGGACCGCGATGGGTCCTGACGCTGAGATTCGGGGCAGATGCTATTTGGTTTTATCCGTCCACCTCTCCGAAGATACCAAGTTGATTTATGGCACCATGTATCGGAGGTTTAGACGGATGTGGCCGATGTAGCAGACTTTGTCAGATTCCCCCTCGCTTGATGGGTTTTTGATTGTGGGGACGCTCTTCCCTGCAGGCGTAAGCCCCTGCAGTTAATTACGCTACCGCATCGCGGTAACAACTTTCTCCTTCTCCGGAATTTCACTTCGTGTCGTGTGTGTTTGTTTTGTTTGTGGTTGCCCGTGGATTGTATACGGAGACTGAATAATGCCGTCGCCCGTAGGACGTGGACTAGTCCAAATCCGTATTTACTTAGATTTGGGTTTGGTATTTTTAGTTTAAGGATGCATTAGTCGCGTTGCGGCTAAGATCAACTTGAACGTTCGTTAAGGATACAATAGTCCTGTTTGAGACTAAGATCAACTTAACGTGATAATCCATTTAATATCTGGCCATCGGGACTCGTCACCTCTCTAACGTCGTTGAAGGATTACAACGGCAGATGTCAGAGGAGTTCAGAGATGTACCCTTGAACCAAAGTCGATTTGGAGTTTTATAGTCCATTTAAATGTTTAAGGATACGTTAGCCGTATTTAGAGCTAAGATCAACTTAAACGGGACCGTTTAGATCCGGAAAAAGAGCATTTGGGAGCTCTATTGTTCCAGTTTAGAGACGTAGTGGTCCATGTTCCAGTTTAGGGACGTGGTGGTTCACCATTAGTTTAGGGACGTTTCGGTCCAATATTAGTTTTGGGACGTTTCGGTCCAACATTAGTTTAGGGACGTTTCGGTCCAACATTAGTTTAGGGACGTTTCGGTCCACGAGTTTAAGGACCCCGCAGTCCGTATTGATGTGTAGTCATTGGGACCCGTCACCTCTTTGACGTCGTTGAGGAATTACAACGATGGATGTCAAAGGAGTTCGGAGATGTACCCTCGAACCGGATATAAATTGATTTGAGAGAGCATTTGTGCTCAGTTCAATTTAATTTAAGGACTTACGGCCAGAATTGGGCTAAGTCCAGTTGAAAATGTTCAACATTTTATTTATTTTTAGTCCATTAGACCTGTGCTAGGGCTTTGCCCACACTTAAATAATGCATTGCATTACTTCTATTTTCTTGTTTGGGCTCTGCCCATAAAAGATGCAGAGCATCAATTTATTTTGGGCTCTGCAAGGCATCTGCATAGCATTTTATTATTTTTATTTGGGCTTTGCCCATTTATAAATGATGCAGAGCATCAATTTAATTAGGCCTGTTTGGTCTTTTAATTGGTCTTGGCCCTGCATTGCATTTGTTAAGCGCTTTGCGCCACTCACTGAGCGCAAGCGCTTGTGGTGAAGACACGTGTCATGCTCTGGTGAGCGCAAGCGCAACAGTGCAGTGCGCTGCGCTAGTGCGCTGCGCTGTTGCGCTGCTGACACGTGGCGCGCTCTGGTGAGCGCAAGCGCAACAGTGCAGTGCGCTGCGCTAGTGCGCTGCGCTGTTGCGCTGCTGACACGTGGCGCGCTCTGGTGAGTTGCGCCAACTCCAGATAGCAAAGCTCTTATTTCAAGAGCGCATAGCGCAAGTGGTTTAGATGCTGACACGTGGCGCTCTCCCAAGAGCGCAACAGCGCAGTTTGCAAGTGCAAAGCACCAAGAATCTTTTAGATTCAAGAACAGAAGTGCAAAGCACTATTTGATTTCTTGATCTAATTTAGATCAAAGAAAAATAAGTTTTTTCTTGTTTTTCTTATCTCAGAGAACCAAAGGTTCATGAAAAGTGCAAAACACTATTTTTGTTTTATTTTATTTTTATTAAAGATCATTGATCTTGTTTTTAGATCTATGATCTATTCACAAGAGAACTTTCTCTATTTTCTAAAGGTTTTTACCTTTTTTATTCTTGAGGAGTTTCTCAGAGTTCTCTTCTCTCCCTTTTTTTTAGAAAGATGTTCATGCCTTTTAATTGAGGCCTAGGGTCCTTTTTATAGTGCCCATAAATTAGTTAAATTTGTTAAAGAGATCTTTCTCTGAGTGATTTGGGGAATTTTCCCCACCGTTGGATCTTTGATCCAAGGGCTTCTGCTTTGCAGAAGAAAATCTTCTTGTTTTAACAAGAACAGAAAAGATTTCTTAAAATTTTAATTCTGTTTGGCGCAGATGCCCCAGCGCGTGACACGTGTCGCGCAGCGCACAGCGCGGCGCAACTGCGCTAGCGCATCTGCGCTGACACGTGTCGCGCAGCGCACAACGCGGCGCAACTTGCGCTAGCGCATCTGCGCTGACACGTGAGATGCGCTGACACGTGTCGCGCAGCGTACAGCGCAGCGCAACTGCGCCTGCGCAACTGAAGCGTTGCTTCTTTTAATAGAGTTTTGCTCTGATTGGGTGCGCCTTCTTGGGCGCTGCGCTGACGTATCAGCGCCTGACATGTGGCGCGTTGCGCCCGAGACTTGAAGCGTTGCTTCAGAATTTTTGAATTTTGAATTTCAACAGAGCTTTGCTCTGATTGGGCGAAACACCCAGATATCATATTTTGGTTTTGGTTGATACGTATATTATCCGTATTTTCAAACCATAATTGTAGACCCAACCCGGGCATGTTTTGGACTATTTTTGTATCAGCCTATTCTTGCAATTTTAAACTATTAATATATATTTCTAAATATATTTTTTAACTTTAAATCTTAACTAAAAAAACTCACAGATCTCTCTCTCTATATATATTCTATATATATTTTTTTACCCTATTACTTTTTCTCCGGGTCCACTCTCTCCTCACTTCTTCTTTGTTTCCCGCCTCCGAACTCGAACCTACGCGCTCACCTTGTCGCCGTCGCCACCACCGCCGACCCTCACCCTCGTCCTCCTCTCGTCTCCCGGACCTCGTTCCTCTCCTCCTCCACCTCTTTCCAACACTACAACCACCGTCACCTTCACCGATCCCCGACCTCAAGAAACCCGAACCCAACTCAAGAACGTACAGTCACTTCCGACCTCATGCCGTCGACCTCTGATGGAGATCTCCTTCAGATGTTGTCCTCCGTCGATCTATCACGAGCGTTTGGTGAACGGCTGATATTGGTGTTGTGGGTTGCATCCTTGAGCGTGTCTCAGTGGGCTTGTCGTGAGGCGGAGCCAAGCTATCTGCAAAAGATGTCCCGGGATAGTTGTACCACCGTGGACCCTCCGATGATCAAGTTAGACGAGATATTTGAGCAGAGTAGCTATTTATTAGAATAAAATTGCATTACCTGAGTCGTCTGGGAGAGGGGTTTTTATAGCAGTGGCTTGGAGCGAGCTGGCGCGAGATATCCACCGTCAGTTATGCCCCTGGCGTTACGCCTGTGTGAATGATGGGATCCCCTTGCTAATGACAAGATACGCTCGTTAATGGGAGGATACGACGGCGTGGAATGCAGGATTGTGGGGCGGCAGATATCTCGCTTCAAGCGAGATACGCGGATCCGTGGCGAAGGCGCTTGGGCTTTGCGTTCTTGGTTGCTCAGTAGAACCGGAAAGGCTTAGCTCAGCGAGAGGCTCGAAGGCGAGTGGGAGGCCGTGGAATCTCGGTTCTATGATAGCTCGAAGGAGAGCAGGAGGCCGAGAAAGCTCGGCGTGTAGGGGCTCGGAGGCGAGCTAATGGTTATTTACATGGCGAGTACAACAGTGTTCAGGGAACCCTCGGAGGTCGGGTCTTGCCTCAGGACGATAGACCGGGGGACGCCTCCAACGTGTGGTGCTTGCCCTGTTTTCGTGAGCCCCGGGACACGTCATCTACCACGCGTCATGATCTGGGAACTTCCCATTTATGAGCATCATCATTAGCCCCCCACTCTCGTCCCGACTTATTTATGGGTCGGGTCGAGAGTGATCTGATCGGTCTCCCGGGCCCAGCTTATAATCAAGAACCTACCGGCGCAGATCTCCGAGGCGGTTAGGCGTATCTTCGATGACGTCAGCGAATCAGAGGGGAGATCGTGCATTAAAGAGGGAGCGCCGATTCGCTTATACGTCCGTTGAGGTGCAAGACATGTGTCCGACGCAGATTGGCGGACGTGACGGGCTGTCACTGTCGCCTGCGCCCGAAAGGACGTTTCCAATGGTCGTGTGACACATGGGGTGTCGACAGCTAGCGGGCGCGAAGTTTCGTTTTGGTAGGAAACGATCTGAGCCGTTGGATACATCGCCTAAGTAGTATAAATAGGGGTAGGATCCCCCAGGGTCCACACTTTCGCCATTATTTTCCTCTTGCTGCAAGAGATATCTCGGCACTCCGTCCCTTAGATCGGTTCTCTCATGCTTTTTTCTCAGAGTACTCCTTCTTTTGAATCAGGTTAGATGTCTTTCTCTGAGGAGCCTGTGGAAGTTGTTAGGGTAGAGTCGGGCGATGAGCTTCCAGTTGTTGGAGCTGAATCCCGGGTGTCTTCTCCAGCTTTTTCCTCAACCCCATCCGAGTTGGCTTCCCCTCATAGACTTAGGGCCACCCACGCCGCTCGTCGCTAGGCGACGGTAAGGGTCCCCATAGTTAACATTGGGAATGCTCATGATGCCGCCTCCCTCCTAAGAAACGTGGACGAGCTTACTGAGATCCAGGCTCGTTTCTATATTCCCCCTAGCTATTCGCTCCGTTTAACTAGAGAGGATGAAAAGGCGGATCAGGTGCAGGGCAAGGAGATTGCCTTGTACTTAGATGCATTCTAGGCTGGGATGCGTCTGCCCTTTGCCCCTAAAGTATGCGGGGTGCTACGTTGCTTCCAACTTGCCCCGGGCCAGCTAGTGCTGAACTCGTGGAAAATTCTCCTCGGGTTCCTGGTTTGGTTGAGACTTGAAGAAATCCCTTTCAGCCTCACCCTTCTCACTTCCTTCCTTTGTTACAAAAATCATCCAAGCATCCGTAAGGACGAGCCGAGCTGGGTGTACATTTCCTTCAAAAAACGTAAGGGTGGGACAGCCGGGTCAAGGGTAGTAGTTATTCCTTCTTCTATTCACGAATGGAAGTAGAAGTTTGTATTCGTTGGGCCAACCGAAGGCGAGGATTGGCCTATGCCAGTACAGTGGCATAAGGATGACTGCCCGCGGGTGAAGCGGTCATCCTCCCCCGAGGCGAGGGCGGTGTCTATGTAGGAGCCGATCCAGCGGGCCGACATTTTTCTTTCCAATCAGGCCCTTAGCTGGGCCGGGCTCTGCCCTGCTTGATTTGTGGGTGAGTTAGGAGCTTGGACGATCTGTTTAGACTTGAATATTTTTATTTAGCTCTTTTCAGCGTCGCTAACTCCCTTTGTGCATTCTTTTCTCTGCAGGGCCAATGGACCGATCCAAATTCTTGGCAGTTATAGCCATAAAGAAGGGGAGGAAGACCAGGGACACTAACTTGTCCCACCGCGGTTCGAGATTGGCCCCAAAGCTAGCAGCACCGGCTAAGCCTTCCGCTGCGCCCCGAGCCTCGGAACCCGGCCGCGGGGAGTGCAGGGTTCCTTAGGGTCGCCGCTGGGTTTCGGGAGGCATTGTCCATGCCATTTTAAAAAAATTTGCGTGCTAAAGAACCATAACCTAGAATCTTAACTAGAGAATTAGACGAAACAAGAATGTAAATATCTTTACATCTAAGTGAACAAGGAACACAACCTTTATAGACCGGTGCTTCACTTAAATAGCTCTGTGTAGTGGTCCCTACGCTCCATGTAGTGAACTCTCGGACTCTAGAAAGGCTCTACAAGATGAAAGGAACATGCTTGCTTGAAGTCTTCGAGGCCGAAAATGATCTACGTCGAGGAGACACTAACCCAAGCTACCTCTTCACTAAGTGATGAACTAGTGAAGAAATAACCCAATCTAAATATCTAGTCTAGAAGAGGTTGATGAAGTAGGAATTTTGCTCATTGTAGAAATTATTTTCTCACTCATTTTCTTCACCTCCCAAAAAGCTAGAGAGCTTGAGGAAGGAGATAAAGAAAAAGCAACCATGGAAAAATTCAAGTGTAGAATGGCAACCATGGGTGAGTTAATATCATATATTAACCCTTGTAGAGACTAAACCATGGCTAATCATAATGGTTGGGTTAATAAATATCTTATGTAAAACAAAACTAGTGGACTTGGTCAATGGTACCACAAGCTTCAACCATGTGACTAATTTCCAACTAATTTTGATTTACTCTAGATAAATAAAACCCATCATTATGATAAGCATGTTGTGAATCTCATACACCCATGTCTCATGAATCATCTAGCATGACACAAAAGAATGCACATTAATACATATCACATATATACTAAGTGTACACAAGTGAGGAAAAGAAATCTTAAGTGAGCTAATATTAGTTAGTGTAAGATAATATATCAAATATATAATTATACATTAAATTATTAAATCAACACTTGATTTAATAATCCGGCTATATCGCAAACAACCGACTAATATCAAATGTGTCAACTTATCGAATCAACACTTGATCCGATAACTCGGCTATATCACATATAACAGTCCGATATCACATATCGCGAGAATAGAATACGGTATCACATACTCGTATTAATCTCGGTCCCGCACATATCATATATGTGCTCCTACTTCGTTTCGCCTGAGCCAGGAAACCTCTGTGTAGGACTCTAAAGACTCGTCAATACGCCGGCAGTAGGTGGTGATCATATCAGTCACCCACAAGCCGCAAGCGGTCTGCTAAACGTAACGACCACCCGGGTATTGAGCGATCAGAAGATCAACAAGCAAGTTTGCTCATACTCCTGCGAATCTAATAAGTAACACTACCGTACAGTCCGGTCTCTTCATCTGATATGTCGCATATCATTGCCTGTGGGTGGTAAATGTCAGACCCCAATAGCCTGATAAGTCATGCCTATGTGAGGCCCATAACGGTTCAAGAAACTACTGATAACACTTACCAGTAAATCTTAGCAAGCCTGGCCAGGGATTTCCTATTATGGCCAATCAAGCATAGCGCAACATCAACCCCTAATACCGAGAGAGACGAAATCCCCTCTTATCGCTCATTGCCTCCATGTGACTCGGGACTGTACCCAAAAACCACCATTTTGCATGATCTCTTGAACATGGTAAGGTGGAAATTAAAGCACAGTGGGAATCACACAAGACTGTATGACGATCCCGGGTCGACAAACTAACCTGTACCAGTGTCACCAGAGAACTGCTATCTGACGATAGGTATAATACCATCTAGGAGTTGTACCCAGTCTCCACTGAGCACCTGTATACCTTCCCTAATGTCAAACACCAATGGATATGGGATCATCCATCGCCCATCACATGGGTCGAGAAGCATATACGCTAGTCTACTCTGGAATATCGATGCCCCGTTTCGATACTCCCACGACTAGGAACAATTGAAGGATGTACTTACCGACTACCTCTGCCCCACTAGTATGATTTGCATCATAATCCTGGTAGTCAAGTATTCATCCTAAGGGCTTTATCAACATGTAATAGAGAGACAACAAGTGTACATGTTAAGATAAAGAGCAACCAGATAGCATACTATCATGTCGAGCAAGAAAGTCATCCCTATATATGTCCAAGCATCCACTATAATATACATCACATGTATAATAATGGCCTCTAGAGCATACATATAACTAACAATCTCCCACTTGCACTAAGGTCATTTGTTGTAGTATCTCATACTCAACGCCCCATAAAAGTCTCTATAGGGAAAGGCCTCTGTGAGTGGATCCGCGGTGTTATCCTTCGTGTCAACTCTCCTTATCTCGATCTCTTGGAGATCAACCATCTCCCTGATCAGGTGATACTGTCCTCAGAATATGTCTGGATCATTGATGGAACCGGCGTTCCTAGGCCAAAGCCATAACTCTATTGTTGTCATAATAACAGTTATTGAACGCTCAATGGTAGGAACCATGTTCATCTCATGAACAAGAATTATCCAGACATCCACTTTGGTAGCATCGTTGGTAGCGATGTATTCAGCCTTTATCGTCTAGTTTGCCACAGTATATAGCTTGGAACTCTTCCAACATACCGTCCCTCCTCTGAGGGTAAAGACAAAGCCTGAGACTGATTTTCAGTTGACCTTATCACTCTTGAAGCTCGAATTGGTAAAGGAATCCCACTGGAGTTCACCGTTACCAAACCCCAAGAACATTTCTGTAGTGCTTCTCAAGTACTTAAGAATGTCTTACACAGCTGTCCAGTGATTCTCCCAAGTTCCGATTGATTCCTGATCACTACTTCTAGTGAGTCAGCTATATCTGGTCTGGTACATAACATCGCATACATGATAGAGCCTACTGCCGAAGCATAGGGTATTCCTTGCACGCGAGCTCTCTCCAAATCAGTTTTGGAAGACATTTTTTTAGAGAGAGTGATTCATGAGTAAGTGGGCGAACCACCATACTTAGAATCTTCCATACCAAACCTTTTTAGTATGGTGTTAATGTACTTGGATTTGGGACACTCCCAATATTCACTTAGATTTATCACCATCTCTACGAGATGTAGTAGATATCATCCAGCTTTTCCATGGAGAATCCTCATGATAAGAGGAGCTTGACCGAGTGTAGCATAGGAAACCATTTCCTATCAAGAGTATGTCATCTACGTACAATACGAGGAAGACAACCTTACTCTCTATAACCTTCTTGTATATACAAGGTTCATCTACTTTTTTGATGAAGTCAAACTCTTTGACTTCTACATCAAAACAGATGTTCCAACTCCGCGATGCCTGCTTTAATCCTGATGGACTTAAGCATAGCTTTGAAAGTCCTAACTTTTCCATCTATACCAAGAATATTCTCAAGATTTATTTGCTCTCTATGGGTTTTACCCCTTCAGGTGCAACATTCAAAGTCATACTTTGTTGGTGTACATGGATTCCATCTTTGATCGCATAGCATCCAACCTTTTCACAGAGTCCCTACTCGTGATGACCTGTCTGAACCTGGTTGGGTCATCATCTACCATGATGCAATCCTCGCTCCCACCGTCACCAAGAAAACCATAGTGTCTCTCAGGTAGATGAGGAACCCTGCTAAATTCACGGAGAGGCTGAGCTTCGTTGGAGACTATTGAATCATTTGGTTTCACCAAATCATCAGCTGTTAGTTTGTCCAGCTGGAACTCTTTCCAGTTCTACCTCATGCCACTAATTTCTTCATAAGAAATTTCTTTTCTAAAAAAGGTGGCATGCTGAGAAACAAAACACCTTTTGCTCCTTAGTTTGGTAGAAGATATTCTCTCGCAAATGTTTGGGATATCCAACAAACTTACAGAACTGACCTTACCTCGAGCTTATCCGGATTCTGCCTTTCAACATAGGCCGGACAACCCCATATCTTAACTCCTTTAAGACATGGTCTCTTCCCATTCCATATCTCATATAGAGTGGTAAGCACTTATTTGGATAGAACCCCATTCAATAGGTATGCAGCTTCTCAAGTGCATAACACCAAAAAGGAAACAGGCAACTCAGCAGTACTCATCATAGAGCGTGCCATATCTCATAGGGTGCAATACCTCTGCCCCGATACACCGTTGTGTTGTAGTGTATATGAAGGAGTAATGTAACGCTTTGAAAATCGTTTCGGTGAAATTTCGAAAAATCGGTAAAATAAGGGGCTTTTCTGTAAAAAGTCAAAATGCAAATATCTTATTATAAAAATTAAATATACATATTCTAGCTATGTAATTGCTATTATTTGGTGTTTATTGAGCCGCTGGTGAAATTTTAAATTTTCTGAAAAAAATATTATTTTATTATTATTTAAGCCGTCACTAATACATTTAATTAGGGAAAATTACAAATTGGAATGAGTTGAAACAAATTTTGTGCATCATAAAACATTAAATAAAATTTTATCTTGTGGTTTTTGGAACGAAATTATTTGCCAAAACGGTTTAGAAATTATTGAAGAAAAAAGGCTTTTTTTTAGCGTAAATGGATGTTTGGGGTATTGTATTTATCATTTTTCATCACCCCACATCCGTACCCACACCCACACACCCCCATTCACTTATCCCCTTGAAGAATTCAGCAGCCCCCTCTTTTGTCCCCACTTGGATTTCAAGGAAAAGAAATGAAAGAAAAGAAAAGAAAATGGATAAATGAGTTGGACTTTTGACTTTGTGTTGACTTGGACTTCCTTACTTGTTATTTTCTCCACCTCACTCTCTCTCCTCCCTCACCCAACCCCCTCCCCATAACCTGGCCGAAACCAGCAACCCTCCCAACAGCCCCATTTTCCTCTTCTCCTCTCTTTGTTCCATCAAAGAAAATCCAAAGAAAAGTCCACAAAAAATCAAGCAAAAATCCAAATCAAAATCCGACTCCTACCCATTTTAGCTTAGCCCGTATAGCATGGATTTTGGTGACAAGGGAGCATTTTGAAGGGCTATGTGTGCTTGTCGGATCTTCAATTTGTTTGGGTAAATTGTAACCCTTTTGCTTAAATTGTTGTTAATTGCTTGTAGTTAGCTTAATTAAGTGTTAATTTGGCTTTATGTGGGTTCAATTGTATGATTAAGGAATTCTAGTTAGGGTTTTGTTTTGAAATTGGGTTGTGATCACTTGTGCATGGTTTGTGATGTGAGCTAACATCTTGAAAAATTGTTAAAATTTATCTAGTTGCATATTACAAGTTGTTACTTGAAAAATGTCCAAATTAAGCTTTTGTGCAAACTAGGGTTTTATGAAATGCATTTATATGTGAGATTAAAAATATGGTTAGGGTTTTTATCATATTATTAACTTTATTAAGTGTAGTTTAACACTTTAGTTCATGGAAATCCAACCTAAATTGTAGTTTGCGCATTTTTTTGCTATGAAATTGTTAAAAAAAGGGTATTTTGTAAACTAGAATATTAGGCTTTTTGGAATTTAATGAAATTAAATTCCGGAAATTGTTTCTATGACTTATTTAAGATATTTAATAAATATATTGGCCGCTACATTCATTTAAACATCCTGTTTTGTACAAAAACGGCGAATTGTGCTTGCTAGATTTTCGGAAAAGTGACTTTTTAAGTAAAGTTGGGGTTTTTGTGAGTTTTAACCTAGTTTATATTAAAATTAGTGTTCGTGAATGTGCAAATGAGTGTGATTGGATTTTTCTCGATGGTTTGACGTTTGTACATCGACATCGAGGGTTGCTTTGACTATTCTTGCATGCGTAGGCGATAGGTTTGGACCTATGCGTGATACGCGTGCCGATTTGATTTTCGTATGCCGTTTCGATTTTGAATTTAGTTTTAATGCGATACGGTGCATTATGATATGTAGGTACCCCATGCGGACTTCGAGACGACAAGCAAGCGCGTGGCGACGTCGGCACCGGCGAGCGAGGATCAGGTGAGTAGATTTATATCTACAGGGAGAAGTCGGGTGGATGGCGTATAGCACCCCCGCAGTCCGTGGTGGTGTATACGGATGCGTATACACACCAACATTTGTTATATGTTATTTGGGATTAATAACGTTGCTTAGGATGGATATTGGTGTGTTGGATTACCTTAGTGTTGCGAACCCTAGGGTAGTGCTGCACTACACATACACACATACATACTTGCATACATTCCTATTGATATGTGCTCATTGGATTCTTTATAGTTATGGGTTCACATGGGTATGGGACTATGTGTTCACATACGGATTTGAGGATGATACTTGGGATTGAGCTGAGTCGATGAGATTTGATTTGAGGCCGTGAGATCGGCGATATAGCAGGGTTCGTATTTGAGATACGACATGACGTTGTAGCGGGTCCTTGACGTAGTGTTTCACACACGTCCACGCATACGTAGGCGGTATCAGTATGGTACTAGACGTAGATCAGTACCCCGATCATGATATTTGATAAAGAGGATACCCGGTGAATAGTATGATGAATGTGATATTGACCCGTACCCAGATTGGGATGCCGTACGACGGATTTACGTACGAGCTATATTGATGATTGATTCGCACTCTTGACTTGGGATGCCTGATTATAGATAGGGTATCGAATATGATATTATTGAGGCGGGATTACCGACTATACATATACAGGTATGTATATGTATCGACTCAGATGATAGGCGGTTCCCTTACCTGTAGTTCAGCTTGTTAGTTCAGCCGTATAGTTTAGTGTAGTTGTTAGATTAGATTAGACTTCGTACCTATTTCAAAAACTAACGAATCGTGGGCATTCTTAAAGACAGCCCAAGGGATCCTACGGATATTTCAAAAGACGTATCTTTTCATAAAAAACACCGTAGCCCCTATTTTCAAAACCCATGATTCGTGTTATTTCAAAAGGCACCATTTGTAGGACTTATATTAGATTAATGCAGATTGTTATAGTTGCGTCTAGTTTTCAGCTCCCGCTCATTTTTGTGGTCTGCTTCGCATCGCATGCTTATTTTATGTTTCATACTCCATTAGTGATATCATGCTGTTAGGACACCAGCACCATTACCGATGATGCGTAGGTACCACGTACACTTAATTGCCGGCTCACACACATCTTCATCGGTAATTGCCATGTCACGTACACCTTAGAAAACATTATTGCTTAACTTAGCTAGATAGCTAGTAGTTTGACATAATATTAGTGTACTTACCTTATATGCCAGCTTAGATATTGTAGTTATTACTTGTCACTTCATGCATACTGTTATTCATCGTTATGCCGCATTCATGGATTCTCATGCATATATTCACTATTTTACGTGTTATTGAGGTTTTGGATTCGGATTTCCATGAGATTTTCTAGATTTGGAGGAAAACCGCAAAAACATAAATAAACCTTTTCTCTCTTTTAAAATAAAAAGTGCGGTTTTCCTATGATGTATGAGTCGTCCACCATGAGTTTGCCGATGGATTTCGAGACCCGATTCGAGGAGTGGAGGAACCGTTTCGGGTACATGGTGGGCCCGGTATGGTATCCCGGGGCAAGAGGAATGTGGTGTTGACGTTGAGCCTGGCTGGGGAGTACTACCTACCGGTGATATTACCCGACACGTCGGATATCCGGAGGATACCGTCGTGGTCTTGAGATGGATGGTAGGGGCCGGTCTGGACTGACGGCGTCCTAGATATTGAGATTGAGACATTGATATTTCGAGACAGTGAGATTTATGTTTTGTGTCGATGCTAGACACTGTTGATACTGATTTCATTTATGATACCTCGGTTTAAAGATACGAAGGAAATCTCACTAAATTATGAAAACAGTTTCTTCATTTACATGTATTCTGTTTCATGCATGCATACCTCATTCATATGTTATATTACTACCTGAGGCACAGACACGGCCACATGAGATTACACTCGGGTTAGATATTTACCCTAGCCTTGTTATAGGCTGCATGTTATATACATTTTTGAGGATATATTATGATCATTGACCTAGGATTGCGTTATTTATGCGATTTCTGTGCGTAGATGTTTTTCTATTCACGAGTTGGCAACTCACCTCCGTTGTGTCCCAGTTTCTTGCAGGGTTTCCGTACAGGTTTCATTACGGCTTTACGGGCTCAATTTCATTCGGGTGACTTGCTAGTAGGTGGGTTTTTCTTGTATCGTACCCATCTTATTACCTTGTATAATATTATTCCGTTGTATCTAGTAAATTCCATCAACCAAACATGTATTTTTTTGAGATAGAGACCAGTGTTATTTATTCTTTGGACCTTAGAGTCGCTCGTTATATTTCTGGTGGTTTTGAGTTTCCTTTTGAGTTTTGATCCTCGCCGTTGGCGTTGTATATTATATTGCTTGTGTGGTTGTGACCGTCGATTGACGAAGAGCTAGCTCCCGCTTGGGGATGCTTTTTTATTGATTTCGTATACTATTCATGTTGTATCCCGTTTGGGAGCCAGTATTTACAAAGGAGACTCTGCCGAAATTTTCAGTAAATTTTGATGTTCTTAAAAACCGCATAATTCGGCTTATGCTATTAAAACTACTTGTTTTAAATTGGTTTTCCTTCACTCTATTTCTTTTCTTGGTTTGGATTTCTGGGTTTTCGGTTTACTTAGATTACGTACGCCTCGAGACGTTTCGTAGTTTAAGTGCCGGTCATGTTCCGTACTTTCGGGACGTGACAAGTAAGCCGAGAGAGAATCATATTCTCTATTTAGAAAATCCAGGAACTCCATGCCCAATTATTCGCCTCCTCGATCATATCGAAAGACTTTAATACTTCTACCCGTCTGGTTCTCAACTTCAAGCTTATATTCCTCGAATTTCTTAAAAGTTTCAGACTTGTGTTTCAACAGAAACATATGTCCGAATCTTAAGAGATAGTCAGTGAATATAATGAAGTACGAGAAACCAACCCTGGCATTTGTAGACATAGGACCGTATACATCACCATGTATCAGTCTCTAGAGTTCAGTAACTCTTTCTCTGTTTCCAGTAAATGGAGTATTGGTCACTTTACCTTTGTGACAAGACTGGCAAGTATTCTCATATTCATCCTTATGTAACTTAGCTGGTCGTGTCGCATAGATATGACCTAGTGTACAATACCACAAGAAGGATTCGTTCATTTTTGAACTAATCCTCTTGTGTGTGTTCTATATACTTTGAACTGTGGTTTGATTTAGAACAGATATGTCATTTCATAACGTGCCTGATCCAATCAACTCTTGATTAAGGAAAATATACACAACATTATCCTGCAACACAAAATTATATCCTTCTTTAACTGAATAAAGAAACTGATGTAATGTTGTATATCAGATTCGGCATGTAATAACATCTGTTCAGAATCAATGTATTTACCATTTGGTAATATAAGGTGATATTTGCCAACTGATTTGGCTGCAACAATTGCACCATTCTCTAACACTTAGAGACATATCATCCAATCTCAGTTCTCTACCTTTCTGTAGCCCATGTAACAAATTACATATATAGGATCTCGATCCGGTATCTCATACCTAGGACGTAAAGAATACTAAGAAACAGTTCTCGGTAACGAACACCCCCGAAAAATAAGCATCAACATGCTTATTCCTTGATTGGGTTGCGTAGGAATCCGGATATTCCCTTATTTCCTGCTCGGACTTATAACAATTATAAGATAAAACAGAACCAACGTTCTCCGGCTCCGTATAATAAGGAGGTTCGGTCAATGCATCCATATTATTATCTTGATTAAGGCATGACACGGTCGCTACCAGGAGAGAGAGAGAAGAAGAAGAAAACACTCAGCGTATGCTCTTACAAGATTAGATTGATTATTATTTTACCTAATCAGGATGGCTCCCACTGTTTTTATCAAATCTTCTTTCAAACCCTAAAAGGTAAGACTAACCGGGATTAATTACACCCTACAAGTTCGCCAATCTTTCGGCCATGCCAGTGTCGGTACTTTGAGGGAGGTTCCCCGTGCTTTCGCACGGACCTAATTAAAATAAACCTCATTTTCCCAGGGGCGTAACCCCGTTAACACCGTTCTAGACAACTACTTGATTGACTAATTGTAATGTGTAAAACTCTCCCAGAAGTAACTCTTACTCGCAGTGGGTATCGGGATCCAACTATCTCATAGAAGGTATACAATCTCATTTCAAATTTCAACACTTGAAATTCCCGATAATATTTTTACCCCTAGTGACTTATGACCTTAACTATGGTCAACAAATCATAAGCACTAGTCAAGTTCTACTCATCATTTCATGATTAATTAGACTCACCCATATGACCCTTAACTATGGTCAACAAAGTCGCATGATTGTCCTAATTAATCGCATCATATGCTGTGTAGGAAGACATCACTTAGCAACCGCACACTACGCCTTAACTATGGTCAACAAACGTAGCACGAATACTAAGTGCTCTACTTCCTAAAATGACGGAGGGTTACATCAGGATTTTAAGAAAACCTTTTGCGTAATGAACTTGATATCGTTGTAGAATCGAGTGATTTTGAAAAGGAGTGTTTTTTAGGTTTTTACTATTTTTGCTAAAGAAGTCACTCCCAGTGAAGGGATCTTGGCTCTTTCCTCATCGAATGAGGTACTGGATATTTCACAAATACCACTATGCAAAGCATGTATTAAAAAAGGAATCAAAAACAAAACCAAATGGGTTGTGGCATCTGCTAGTTTCTCTAAAGAGGTCACTCCCGGCGAAGGGATCTCGGCTCTTTCCTTATCGAATAAGGTGCTGGATATTCTTCAAGGAATACCGCTATGCAAAGCAAGAACTAGAGCTACCGGTTTTTAAAACAAGATTCCACAACATCTTTAGTTTTCTTTTATTTCATTAATCTCTTTAATGAAGTCCCATCAATTATGATTTCTAAGCATCACAGAAGAAACGAAAGCAGCAATATTTATTATATATCATATATATAATATAAGCATTCGTCTCATCATATAAAGTGATCACATCACAGAATATCAGCAGCAGAAGAACGCATATGAAATATTGGATATACTAGAAATTCCGTGTTTTAAATTAAGCCAGTAAAAAACGCGGATTCCACTCCCACATCCCTAGACCCCTATGAGAGCGGCAAGCAACCCTACCAATTTTAGAGTTAGGAGACCCGGACTCGACTCCTTGAGATGGTCTCCCACTGGACATTAGAACCCGGTTACTGGTGCTCCCCGCCTTGGATCTATCCTAATGCGGAAAAGTTAATAATATACATAAATGGTGACATCATCCTCAATCCGGAAGTGCCACAATAAAAGAATATTACATAAAAGTTTTTACATGAATGAAAATGAAAAACTCTCATCTCACATAAAAATACCAGCTATTCAGAACACGATGATCCAATATAACATATCACAGCAATACATAACATCGCATGTCATCAACGTAAGTAAATACGCGTATCCCAATTTTCTTTGACATATAGCAACGAAACCGGCGATATACCACATATTACACTTACGGTCGTAGAAAAGAAAGTGAAATCTACAACAATTAGAATCCATAACTACCTTAGACATCATAAACCCAATGTATCACATACTTTGGATTTCATGCCTAACCAAATGAATTCCTTAGACATCACATGCCTAACAATTATAAAACTCATATTTTAGTCTCGATATTGAAAACACTTTTCAATAACCAGTCGGATAATTCAACAAGATTCTCGACAACCTGATCGAATGCTCGTCGGAAACTTTAGTAGACGGCCGCACCCTCGATGCCGTCGATGAAGTGCACTTAGGCTGAACACCACGGCCGCGAGCATCCGAACGGATGGTTTTGGCGACGGGGTTCTCCTATAGTCACTTGGTCGAGGATATAGGGCGTGTCTATCTAGTAAGGTTACCCGGCGAGTATCCGCGTACGCTACGTTATTGCGACGGACTTTTGATCCACATCAAAATCCCGTGGCAACCGATCAAATGAGATTGAATTGCTAGATTTATAAAATTCAAATTAGTTTTCGTAAAACTAAATATTATGGATTCCAAGTATTGTATCACAATCACAGATAACTAGACGATGTTAAACTTTTCGATCGAATCAACAAACACCCAAAATTTTCCAAAGAGCTCAACACTTGAGCGCAGTTTAAAAAACACCCAGAACATGCCACAGCACCTATGGACCAACCGTAGAAGAGTCAACTCTTGCTTCACCTATGGCGCCGCGGAACTACCACAAACCCTAGGGTCACAGAATCGAGTTAGGGTTTCGTTCTTCTAGAGGGTCCATAGAAAACACCTGCATGATTTTCTGAAGATTTTAAACATAGAAAAATCCAACTCTTGGAAAATTTCCACCGAGAGAGAAAATGGGTTATTGATATCCGTTCGAACTTTTTAACGTCGTCTAAATAACCCGAAACGATGTTAGAATTACGACTACGAAACACTCCGAATTGCCTTTACAGAAATATAACATCACATGCAATATTAGTAAAAACAAGCAACATCTGAAACACCAAAACCCAGAGACTGGAACATAGACCTAAAACGAACCCCGGACAACTCAGGAAAATCGGTGGGGTCGGTCCTGTAGCAGCGTGTGGCCGGTCTAAATCTGGTGAGAGGAGCTCGTTTTCGTCTGGTGTTCATGTTACATCTCATGCAACATTCTGCAACTGCTTAAAAAATTTTAGACACCTTAAAAATTTCGACAAAAACTTGGTTTTTATTTCGAGTGTTTCGAAGTTCTTTCGGTTTCGTAATTCTACAAATATTGTTTAATTCTCTAGTGTGGCTCTGATACCACTGCAGGGTTTCCTAGGGTTGCCGCTGGGTTTCGGGAGGCATCGTCCATGCCGTTTTGAAAATTTTGGCGTGCTAAAGAACCCTAACCTAGAATCTTAACTAGAGAATTAGATGAAACAAGAATGTAAACAACTTTACATCTAAGTGAACAAAGAATACAACCTTTGTAGACCGGTCTTTCACTTCAATAGCTCCGTACTGTAGTCTCTTTGCTCCAAGTAGTGAACTCCCGGACTCTAGAAAGGCTCCACAAGATGAAAGGAACATGCTTGCTTGAAGTCTTCGAGGTCGAAGATGATGTATGTCGAGGAGACACTAACCCAAGCTACCTCTTCACTAAGTAATGAACTAGTGAAGAAACAACCCAATCTAAATGGCTAGTCTAGAAGAGGTTGATGAAGTAGAAATTTTGCTCACTTTAGAAATTATTTTCTCACTCATTTTCTTCACCTCCCAAAAAGCTAGAGAGCTTGAGGAAGGAGATGAAGAAAAGCAACCATGGAAAAAGTCAAGTGTAGAATGGCAACCATGGGTGAGTTAATATCATATATTAACCTTTGAAGAGACTAAATCATGGCTAATCATAATGGTTGGGTTAATAAATATCTTAAGTAAAACAAAACTAGTGGACTTGGTCAATGGTTCCACAAGCTTCCACAAGCTTCAACCATGTGCCTAATTTCCAACTAATTTTGATTTACTCTAAATAAATAAAACCCACCATTATGATAAGCATGGTGTGAGTCTCATACACCCATGTCTCATGTATCATCTAGCATGACACAAAAGAATGTATATTAATATATATCACATATATACTAAGTGTACACAAGTGAGAAAAAGAAATCTTATGTGAGCTGATATTAGTTAATGTACATTAATATATATCAAATATATAATTATACATTAAATTATTAAATCAACACTTGATTTAATAATCCGGCTATATCACATACAACCGACTAATATCAAATGTATCAACTTATCGAATCAACACTTGATCTGATAACCCAACTATATCACATATAACCGTCCGATATCACATATCACGAGAATAGAATATGGTATCACATACTCGTATTAATCTCGGTTCTGCACATATCATATATGTGCTCCTACTTCGTTTCGCCTGAGCCAGGAAACCTCTGTGTAGGACTCTAAAGACTCGTCAATACGTCGGCAGTAGGTGGTGATCATATCAGTCACCCACAAGCCGCAAGCGGTCTGCTAAACGTAACGGCCACCCGGGTATTGAGCAATCAGAAGATCAACAAGCAAGTTTGCTCATACTCCTGCGAATCTAATAAGTAACACTACCATACAGTCCGGTCTCTTCATCTGATATATCGCATATCATTGCCCGCGGGTGGTAAACGTCAGACCCCAATAGCCTGATAAGTCATGCCGATATGAGTCCCATATCGGTTCGAGAAACTACTGATAACACTTACCAGTAAATCTCAGCTACCCTGGCCAGGGATTTCTTTTTATGGCTATTCAAGTATAGCGCAACATCAACCCACAATACCGGGAAAGACAAAATCCCCTCCTATCGCTCATTGCCTCCATGTGACTCGAGACTGTACCCAAAAATCACCATTTTGCACGATCTCTTGAACGTGATAAGGTGGAAATCAAAGCACGATCGGAATCACACAAGATTCTATGACGATCTCGGGTCGACAGACTAACCTGTACCAGTGTCACCAGAGAACTGCTATCTGACGATAGGTATAATACCATCTAGGAGTTCTCGGCGAGTCCGTTCAGTATACCCAGTCTCCACTGAGCACCCGTATACCTTCTCTGATGTCAAACACCAATGGATATGGGATCATTCATCGCCCATCACATTGGTCGAGAAGCGTATACGCTAGTCTACTCTGGAATATCGATATCCCGTCTCGATACTCCCACGACTATGAAAAATTGAAGGATGCACTTACCGACTACCTCTGCCCCACTAGTATAATCTGTATCATAATCCCGGTAGTCAAGTACTCATCCTAAGGGCTTTATCAACATGTAATAGAGAGACAACAAGTGTACATATTAAGATAAAGAGCAACCAGATAGCATACTATCATATCGAGCAAGAAATTCCTCCCAATATATGTCCTAACATCCACTATAATATACATCACATGTATAATAATAGCCTCTACGGCATACATATATCTGCCCAGCTCGATTCGTAGATGAGTTAGGAGCTTGGACGATCTGTTTAGACTTGAATATTTTTATTTTGCTCTTTTCGGTGTCGCTAACTCCCTTTGTGCATTCTTCTTTCTGCTGGGCCAATGGACCGATCTAAATTCTTGGCTGCTATAGCCGTAAAGAAGGGGAGGAAGATCGGAGGCGCTAGCTCGTCCCGCCCCGGTTCGAGCTCGGCCCCGAAGCCAGCAGCACCGGCTAAGCCTTCTGCTGCACTCTGAGCCTCGGAACCCAGCCGCGGGGAGAGCCATAAGCATGCTCGGGAAACGGAGCCCCGGGCGAGAGAGGTGGAGGATGAAGTCGACCCCCTCCCCCCTAAGGCCCCCCTCAAGAGGTACAAGAGGACGGTTTCTTGATCTCCGGCCTCCCCGATCCCCATGCAAGAGGGGGACGTTTGTTTTGACATGCCCTCGGGGATTTCCGTCGCCGATAGCTTGCTTTCAGATATGGAACGATCGGCCGGGTGCAAAATACCCCGGGGGACCCTCAAGGCCCAAGCGGCCGCCATCGATTAGGAGGCTGTACAGGTCAGTATTTGCTTTTCGTTGAGGTTTTCGTCTAGTATTTTTTCTCGGATCTGACGCTTCTAACCCCTTCCTCTACTTTCCTCAGGTCCTCCAGCACTGCGCCCTCATCGTCAACATGGAGTTCGAAGAGATTCCCCCGGCGATGCAGAAGGCGGTCGAGTCATCCTCGCGGGAGGAGGACCTGCACCTGGATTTGCAGCAGGCGAAGGAGAGGATCACCGCCCTCGAAACCCGGGTGGCCGCCGAGGAGGTGACGGACTCCAAATGCAAGGAGTCCATTCGACTTCTAAGTGAATCCAACAAGACCATCCAGGCTAAGTTGGAGGAGGCTAAGGTGCTTAACGCCACGATGAAGAAGTCGCGGGACTCCTGCAAGAGGGAAACCGAGGCGGCAAAGGATGCGGTGAAGCTCGCTGACCTCCGGGCTGCAAAGTCGGTGGAGAGGTACAAGACGTCGAAACAGTTCTACGCCAACCTTGCCGACGCCTTAGCCATTGTTTGGCACCAGGCTCTCGACGCCGTCAAGGCGTTGATGCCTGTCATACCCCGCTTTCCAAAAGAAGGTGAAGGGTGATGTGGCATGGTCCGCAATCTAACTATATTGAAGGTGGTTTATTCAATGCAGTTACGTTAAGCGTATGAATATCTATAACATGCAGGATGTGTACCCAAAACAAAATAATAAAAGTGTAAGGCATTTATTTCCATTAACCAAATTTTATTACATCCCGAAAGAAAGAGTAAAATAAACTAAATAGTTTAATTACCTCGAAGAAAGAAACAAAAGCCCTAAACATGTGGGCAACAAACAAAAATAAGACTAGCTAATCTTCCATTGTCAAGTCCGCATAATCTTCATTAGTTGGCTCCACACCTTGATCCTCATCATAAAACTCATCCTTATCTAATGGACATTCTAAAGATAGAGAGAGAAAAGGAAAGTCCGTCAGCGAGTTACACTCGGGTAGGATTGCCTCATAAGGGAGTAAAGGTACGAAAACGAGCAAGTGTGTGTGTGTGCAGATATGATGTTTATGGGTATAAGAGTACGAGGTGTATACAAATAAGACATGTTGACAGAGGTATATATGAATACGAGTATATTGTATGAGGTATATGTTGGGTAAAAGTTCAAGTCAAGTCAAAACATGTATTCAGTCTAAGAGTTAAAACAGGTTAACAAGGCGTATATTGACGGAATTGACGAATAGACGTACTCGTATCCTTGAGATATCCCGTAACTAGCTGGAAGCAGTATGAGCTGGCGCTCGTGCCTGGGGTGGCAATCATAACATGAATCAATGTAGTAGCATGAACATCTCCGAAAGGTGTCCCATAACTACGATGGAGTTTTGTCTAGCGTGAATATCACTCAAGTGTACAGGTAGATGTATATGTGAAAGTTCACATTAGTTTGTTAAACAAGGGTCTGGATACTCGAGACTATTCCGTTGTGGCCATGGAACAACAACTGGGGAAGTAAAATGTACCATTTCACTTCCCGGGATCATGATCGAGTAATAGGGGAATCCGAGTTCCGCATCTCCTTACTTAAACAAACTACCCATCCCCGTGATTCAGTATAAAGGTTTTTGACAAATTAGAGTTAGTGTATATACATCTAGGCATGGAATTTCCACATTTGTAACAACTCTAATTTTAGTGTACATAAAATTCATTTAAAATTAATGTATACTTGGGGTACTTACATTTCCTGTGAGTACTATAAGTATTTGTTTTGCTTTTTAATAGCAAGAAGGAGCTTGTAGCTCATTGCTAATACCTTGCACTGCTGAACCAAAGCATCAGAGTTCAAATCCCAATAACCACATTATTTTTTAATTAGTTTTCTTTTAAATTTTTAGAAGCCCAAGAGTCTACACGTACATAACCTATAAAACCAAAGGTCGCACTAAAAACAGACGACCCCACTGCACTAACCAAGAGGCAAGGGACACGTGGCGGCCGAACTCGGCCTGACTCGGCCTAACTCGGCCGGTGACTCGGCCGAATCGACCGCCGCCACCGACCGAGTCAGCCCAAAATCCGATTTTCTCTTCTGAACTTCTATGACTCTTGGCCTCTTTATAACCCCTGTATAGTTTAAAAACCCTGCACATTAACAGAGCCATTCAAAACCCCAATTAATCCAATTTTTAATACAATTTTATCACACCCTTTCATATACCCTAACCCTAATCTTTTCCTATAAAAACCATTCCATTCCACACCCTCTTCACTCACAATCTCTTCCCAAACTCTCAAAAAAATCCCGAGAACTTTTGTGTACAAGTGGAGTTAGCGAAGGGCGAAGCTCCGACGAACTTCCGACGACGACCCTAGGAGCTCCCGGTGACAAAACGACGTACCGACACCTCCTACCACTCCCTCTCCCTCTTCTCTATTCTGAAATCTAGTAAGTCCCTCCTCTCTCTTCTCTTTTCTAATCTAAAAACTTGTATTTCTAAAACCCAACGGAAGCGAAGTTAATCCGACTTCCGATTCGGTTCTTCTTTAAAAAGTTTCATTTTTCTTAAAAACAACAATACCAAACTCTCACAACATGACTATTAATCATTAACAAAACATATTGAACAAGTTCCATTTTAAAAGAATGTATATTGTAATTTTTATCGCTTTTTTTCTAGAAAAATACCATATAGTTTAGCTTCGACATAAAAACATCATTACCCTTGCTATACTTTTAGATAGTTCACGAGGTAATGACCTACATCCTCACAATACTCATATGCAACATAGCACGATGACATTTGGGGAACATAGATTTTGGAAAATACGATTTTACACAAAACTACCTCAAACTTATAAAAACCGTTTTCTACAAGATTATGTATTTTTAAACAAATCTTTGCAAAGCGCCGCTATAACCTATTTAGGGAACTCGTTCAGAATGGTGTGGATTATCGCACATCCTTGGGCTTAGTAGTGTGAGATGCAGATCTCCGCAAGGAGCATACAGTCTCGAAAGATTTAAAAATACAAATATCTTAAGAAAATGAGATTTCTAGAAAAATAATAAATTAAAATTATTTTATATAAATATATATATATATATATATATATATATATATATGTATCATCAAAATATCTAATTTTTGATATAATATAAATATTCCAACTTTTCTAAATCAAAAAGAATCATTTTACATGAAAATACCATGCAATTCCATACAAGTTCAATACTTTACAATTAAATACCATAAATTATGAAAAATAGGTTTTATTCACTAAAAATGTCACAATGATAAAATATATATCAATGAAAACTTTAAAGACGATAATAAAATACTTGAGATGTATTTTGAAAATTATACAAAATTATTTTTACATAAAACCCCCTCAAGTTTTATAAATTACAATAAAGACCCTAGTAAATATAGGTTTAAGTGGGACCAGTATCTTGAGCCTCAGGGAGCCGGAGATATGGGTGCTTGCCTATTTAAGGTAGACAACTTAACAAACGGTGTTATCAATACGGTAATCGTCTTTGAAAAAGACACAAATCCTGTCGTCCATGTGCAGCGGTTACCGATAACACCAAAACCTAATTCAGGATTCAATTTCTTTTCTAATTGTCTGACTCAAACTGAGTCTCGATATAATCAATCTGACTTGAATGAGATTCAAGTATAAAACTACATTACAATATGAATCAATGAATCCATGTATTCAATCTGTTCAATCTATCAATCTATACAACTTGACTGAACCGAACCATGGATATACATCCATCTATATGATTCTCCAATTACATCCATTTACTGATATCATGGTTTCGGCAAGTCATCCATCTATACAATCTATAATACAAGACAATACAATTTACAATACAATACAAACAATACAATCAAGACTTCGCGGGGTTTAAGGGGTAGATTGGTACGGAAGGTGTTAGAAATGGCACGAGACTGCAACCATTAAGACACCTAACCTGTATTCCATTGTTGTTGTACCATGGCATAAACAATTCCTTCTATATTCCATTCACCTTAGTTTCTGGTCTACTGAGACTCCTCTCGTATACACTGGCCTCTTCTGTACCAAGCTACAACAACAGCGTTAACACTAAATACAATATTATAACAATATAATACCACTTTAAAAGTTACACACTCTCTCGCTGTATCTATTCTACTTCTCCCTTATCTTTGGGACTTACCGAGCAATTGCTCGCTGACGACATTCCTTCTCTTTTTCTTTGGAATGTTGTCAGGTGATTCGGACCTTCAGGAGATCGAGCCCACCAGCGAGGACTTGGATCAGCTAGCTTATGACCCAGAGCTTTAAATTCTTATACACACTTACATTCTATATTTTCCATTTCTGTTATGCCACTGTTTAGGCACTGCTTTCCATTCCATGTATTTACTTTTTCATGTACTGTAAAAGAATGTTAATAAATAAAGTTGTTGTTCATTACATTTATCTCTTATGTATATTTCTTTTATATTGCTTAGTTACGCTTAGCGTATTTACTTCTGAGTAAATATATAGCGGCCTCGTCGTGTCCTCTGCCCGTACACTGTGAAGCGGGGCGTGACAGGTTTTATTGGTGGCCCATACAGGTCAGAGCTGCATGGAACCCTACCATGCAGTTCAGTTCTGCATGGACAACCTAAGCAATATAACACAAGAACCAGCAACTGAAAACATTCTTTACAATTCATATTCCTTGAATCTTACAATCTCATATATTTTGAATTTGTCCTGACCCAAATTTTCTTTCAAGGTTATGGATTCCCCAAACAATACCAGCACCAACTTCAACAACACCACCTCCACTACCGATCACACCTTCCGTCCCTGCTCCGATCAACGAGAAGATGGTTCTGCTTGAGGCGATCCGCAGCCTCTTAGAAAGACAGCAGCAGCAGAGTACTCTTTTAATGAACCGTCCCGAGGCAGAAGCACCTGGAGTGAAGCAATTCAGAGCTTTACACCCCAAACAATTCTCAGGAAAAGAGAGCCCCCTAGAAGCTGATGAATGAGCTCAGAGCATTGAAGATGATCTAGCAGCGGCACAAGTGCCAAAGATAGCTTGGGTCCGAGTTGCGAAGCTGCAACTCATGGACAATGCACGGGTCTGGTGGAAGGCGAAAGAAAGCCGTCTTGATCAACCCATCGATTGGAAGAATTTCCGCGACATGTTCGACACAAACTACTTCCCTGAGACTGCCAGGTTCGACATAGAACCGCAGTTCATCCATCTGCAACAAGGTTCAATGTGAACCAAGTCAGTAGATGAATATGACACTGAGTTCACCATGCCCAGTCGGTAAGATATGTCTCAATAATTTGATTTTCAATATATCACATACTAGACAGCTAACACAATACTTTAATAGATTTGCGGCACACCTGATACCGACGGATGAGATCAGGCCTTGTTCGGGCCTCGAATGATAAGGCCGTCACCACTCCCCTCCTCGGTAGAGGATCCATCGACGTAGAGGATCCAATCAGGGACAGAGTCGGGCCCCTCCTTGACCGAGGGTTGGGACCCGGGGACTGGCGCCGATACTGCCTCCTTATTGGGGATAGTACATTCGACAACAAAGTCTGCCAGGACTTGTGCTTTGATAGCTTGCCTTGGGCGGTATTTGATGTCGAATTGAGATAACTCTCGCCTCTATTTCTCCAGACGACCAGATGACTCGGGGTAGGCAAGAATAGCCCCTAGGGGGCGCTCGGTGAGGACGAGGATGGTGTGTGCCTGGAAGTAGTGTCATAGCTTCCTTGAGGCCACAATAAGCGCCAAGAAAATCTTTTATATGGCCGGGTACCTTGTTTTCGCGTCCTTAAAGACGTGGCTCATGTAGTAGACCGACTTCTGTACTCCTTCGATTTCTCGGACGAGCACCGAGCTGGTAGCATGATCGGACACCGCAAGGTACAACAGCAGCTCGTCTCCTTCGGCAGGCCGGGTGAGCAGCGGGGGAGTTGCCAGGTGCACCTTGAGTTGCTCGAAAGCGTTCTGACGCTCTTCCGACCATTCGAACCTTGGGATTTTCCTCAGGGGTTTGAAGAATGGGAGACACTTTTCCCCGGACCTCGACATGAAGCAACTAAGGGCAGCCACTCTCCCCGTGAGTCGCATGATCTCCACATTGCTCTTTGGCGTGGTCATATCGAGGATGGCACTGATCTTCTCCCTCAGTGGGTAACCATGAACCCGAGGAATTTCCCGCTAGTGACCCCGAATGCGCACTTGGCGGGATTCAACTTCATTTTGTACTTGCGGAGGATGCCGAATGTCTCGCCAAGATCTTTGGCATGCTCGTCCGATGAGGTCGATTTTACGAGGTCGACGTAAACCTCCATGTTCCTCCCAATCTGCAGTTTGAACATTCTATTAACCAGGCGCTGGTATATAGCTCCGGCGTTTTTGAGGCCGAAGGGCATCACTTTGTACCAGTATACCCCCCGATCTGTTGTGAACGCGGTAAGCTCCTCATCTGCCGGGTTCATACGGATCTGGTTGTAGCCGGAGAAAGAATCCATGAAGCTGAGCAATTCGTAGCCTGTCGAGCTGTCGACAAGCTGATCTATCCGAAGGAGGGGATAGTTGTCTTTCGGGCTGGCCTTGTTGAGATCTGTGAAGTCGACGCACATGCGCCACTTCTCGCTTGCTTTTTTAACCATAACCACATTCGCTAGTCATTCCGAGTAGGCCACATTTCGAATGAAGTTAGCTGCAAGCAACCAATCGACCTCGTCTTCGATCGCCTTTTGTTTGATCGGGGCGAAGCTTCGTTTCTTTTGTCTGACAGGTCGGGCCGTAGGGTCGACCCGAGCTTGTGCGAGATTACCTTAGGGTCGATCCCGGGCATGTCGATGGGCGCCCAACTGAACACATCCAAGTTTCATCGGAGAAAGCGGATCAAGTCTTCGCGCCGGGCTCCTGTTAATAGGGATCCGATCTGGACAGTTCGTTCATTGTTCCCCTCGACAAGAGGGACCTCTGTTAGCACCTCCACCGGGGCCCCTCAAATTTTTTTTTGTTCGTCACGGGTATCCAAGGACCCCTGGAAATCACTCGCGCTTCTAAGGTCATCGCTTCGTTCCTCGGAGGTGGATGTCGCTGTGAAGCAAATCTTGGCGATTTGCCGGTTCCCGTAGGCCCGGCCTATTCCCCCTTGATTCAATAGAAACTTGATCGAGAGGTGGTAGGTCGAGATTTGGGCCCGAAGAGAGTTTAGCGTCGGGCGTCCCAGGAGGATATTGTAGGATGAGGGAATCCTGGCGACGATGAACTCCACTGGTACGGTTCTCGTACGGCCCGCCTCCTCAATGTTAAGGAGGAGGGTAACCACTCTCTCTGCCGAGATGGAGTGGTTAGTAAACCCCGACAGAATGTAGGTGGATGGCCGCAGGTCTGACAGGCCGAGCCCCATATGTAGGAAGTAGTCATAGAAAAGGATGTCCGCCGAGCTTCCCGAGTCGACCAGTATCCTTTGAACCTAGTAGCGGTAGACCCGTGCTGTAATCACGAGGGGGTCGTTCTGAGGTAAGGATATTATGTGGAGGTCTTCGTCAGTGAAGGTGATGGGCTCGGCTGCTTTGTTTTTCTTTTGGGGCTGGTCGCTGGTTCCATCGACTGGTAGGAGGGAGCGAATCTCGCCGGCTCGGTGTGCACCCCCGAAGAGACGACCATGATTTAGCCAATCGTTCATTCGCCGGGATAGGGATGGTTTTCTTGCTCCCGGTCTGCCTGTCGCTTTTCCCGCAGGTACTTTTCCAGGTGGCCCGAACGAATCAACTCTTCGATGTAGTCGCAGAGTTGTTTACAGTTCTCGGTAGGGTGTCCCTGCGACCTATGGAAGGTGCAGTACGGGCTTCGAGTCCGTTTAGCTGCTCTATTGGTGACCGGAGGGAGCTTGAAGAAGCGTTCGCCCTTCACCTCCTCCAATAGCTCAGTCTGAGAGATGTTGAGCGGGGTATACTCCTAGAACTTCGGGTAGTATGGCTTTGGCTGGTCGACCTTCTTCTTCTCTTCTCTGCCCCTCTTCTTTTGGTCGGCCCGATCACCCTGGGGTAGGTTTGCGTTTACTTCGGACTCAAGATGGATTTCCCGTTCGGTCCAAGCTTTTACCTTGGCCATGGTCCTAGATTGCACCAATGCAAAGGAGCGGAGCCACTCCTTGTGCCTAAGACCTGACCTCAGAGCTGTAATTACAGTCTCATCCCGGTGCTCGGGGACTTCAAGAAGAGCGTTGTAGAAGTGAATGACGTATCCTTAAAGGATTCCTTGTCCCCGCTCTTCATAGTGAAGAGGTAATCGACGGTCCGTTTTTGTCGTCTGTTCCCGACGAAATGTCTGAGGAACTGGGCGGCCAGCTCATAAAAGGTAGAAATGGAGCGTGGCGTGAGTCCTCGGAACCAGTCTTGTCCAGCCCGGATGGGAGTGGTGGGGAACGCTCAGCATTGGGCAGCGTCGAAGTTGTCCTGGAAGCTCATGCCTGCCGTAAATGCGTCTAGATGGTCCTTCGGGTCGGACTTCCCGTCAAAGAAGGCCACTTTTGGAAGCTTGTTTCTGGATGAGATGCGGACAGCGAGCAGCTCTTTAGTGAAGGGCTTTGTAAGCGAGTCGGCGGCGTACCTGGCCCCCACATTTGAAGGATGACCCTCCCGATGTATACCCTCGATTTTCTTTTCGAGGGCGTCGAGACGGTCGTGGTATCCCGAGGATTCGACATAGTCGGAGTTACGGCCCCTCCCGCTAGTGGCCTGCGCCTGGCTACGGCTCCAATTCCATTCTATCAGGTTCCTTAGGGCCCCTGGTGAGGTCATTCTCGAGTCATCATGGTGAGTGTCGCCCGTGCGACCCTGCCGAGGGAGAGGGTGCCGGCCATGCCTGGGAGCAGGAGCTGACTGACACCTCCTCAAGAGGGACGGGAGCGTGTTAAGCTTCGGGGCAGGGGTTTTTTCACGAGAACTAGGTGTGGAGCTATGAGGCGCCTAGCGGGTCATTGAATCGGTCATCACGGGGGACCGGTAGCCTCCGAAGATAGTAAGACGCTGTTCAGTGGTGCTAGCATAGGCAGTGTCATCTCCCCCTCCGTAAAGGTCATAATCCCGGGCGGGGGAACGGCGACCTGAGGGGGCTTGTCCCGCCGTTTAGACGCGGACAAGGGCATCCACTATGGATGTGTGCCTGTCGATTAGTGCAGACAGGGCGTGAATGGCCTTAGGGGGAGGAATGGACCCGTCCACGCCTTCGTTGTGGGGAGGGCGGCGGATTGTGCTTGGATCGTCGCGGTGATCACTCGCCATGAGTTCGAGTCCGGAAGATCAACTGTCGATGAGGGGAATTTTTCAGTTTCCCATAGACGGCGCCAACTGATGGAGTTCAAGATCTCCTTCAGATGTTATGCTCTGTCGATCTGTCGCGATCATTTGGTGAATGACTGAGATTGGTGTTGAGGGTTGCCTTCTTGAGCATGTAGATCTCAGTGGGCTTGTTGTGAGGCGTAGCCGGACTATCTGCAAAAGAAGTCCCATGGTGGTTGTACCACCGTGGACCCTCCGACGATCAAATTAGCCGAGATATTTGAGCAGAGTAGCGGCTTATTGGAATAAAATTGCATTACCTGAGTCGTCTGGGAGAGGGGTTTTATAGCGGTCGCTTGGAGCGAGCTGGTGCGAGATATTCGCCGTCGGTTACGCCCCTGGCGTTACGCCTGCATGAATGATAGGATCCCCCCGCTAATGATGAGATACGCTTGTTAATGGGGGATACGATGGCGTGGAACGCGGGATTGTAAGGCGGCAGATATCTCTTTTCTGGCGAGATACGCGGAGTCATGGCAGAGGCGCTTGGGATCTGCGTTCTTGGTTGTTCGGTAGAACCGGGAAAGCTTAGCTCGGCGGGAGGCTCGAAGGCGAGCGGGAGGACGAGGAAGCTCGGTTCTGTGATAGCTTGGAGGCGAGCAGGAGGCCGAGGAAGCTCGGCATGTAGGAGGGCTCGGAGGCGAGCCAATTGTTATTTACATGGCGAGCACATGAGTGTTCAGGGAACCCTCGGAGGTCGGGTCTTGCCTTGGAACGATAGACCGGGGGATGCCTCCAATGTGTGGTGCTTGCCCTGTTTCTGTGAGCCCCGAGACACGTCATCTACCACGTGTCATGATATGGCGAGTTCCCATTTATGAGCATCATCAACCTCCCTCACCACCTCCTCAACCTCCTCTCCCCGCTCACCTCTCTCTCCTCGTTCTCCATCGCAAACCCTGCACAACACACAGCCCAGCCTCTCCTGCACACCCTCGTCGCCGTCGCCGATGTCTCCCTCACGCCCTCGTCGACACCACACCCTCACCCCTCTCTCTCGTCTGTCGCCTAACCCAAGAAAACCCACTCCTCACAAAATCCCTCACCCGACCCTGCAAGAACCCGCAGCCTGTTGCCTCGCCGTCGACCCTCGTCGTCGCCGACCCATCGTCAACATCCCCTTAGCCTCGCCTCTGTCCCCAACCCACAAACCCAAGAATAGCCCTTCACCTTCGCCGTCATCGTCACCACGTCGACCCCCTCATCACCACCACCTCCGTCTCCTCACCTTCTTCTCTCCTCCTCACCCTCATCCCCAAGCTCTTCCCTGCACAGAACCCACACCCAATCCCCGACTTCAAGAAACCCCACTGCCCCGTCGCCATAAAACCTTGCCGGAAAACCCACGACTCGTCGTCGTCGCCCCTCGCCTCTGTCCCAGAACTCCGAGACAACTCCAGTGCACCCTGCAAACCACAACCCTCTTCTTCTTCTTCTTCTTTTCTTTTCTTTTCTTGATTCGTATTTTCCGGTGATCGCCGGAGCCGTGCTCATCGCCGACGATCCGGGCGACCCAGTAGACGTTCCCATACAGCGTGGTTACTTTCTTGCATTGCTTGGTTCTATTCTGTACGCCCGCATGTGCATTGCGACGTTTACCCGACGTCGAACGCGGCGTATGTACCCCGTCGTGAGATCCGATCAGACAAGTTTATCTTTCTACATGCTATTATATATATTTTACATCCATATGAATAAAAATATTACATGTTTATTGCATTGTGCATCCCATGTTACCGTTTTACCATTTTCCGATATCCGTTCATATCCGTACTGTTTATTGCATTGCATGCCATAATCATATTATTTCATGTCACTGTTATATTTGCACCCCATGCTTGATAATATGCATCATACATAGTCATGGAGTTATAGATGTGATCCCTAATAAACACTTGTGCATCCGTGTTTTACCGTGTTTCGATACTTGCTACAGTCCTACATTTAGGAATCCGTTTGATACATATGCACCACATGACATGTCCTAACACACTACTTGACCTATTATTTGGATCTTATTACTAATACCAACAATCCTGACGTGTTGTCCTGATGGACGTTACCTGTTGTCTGCATAGACAAAACTTGTACCTGCTTGATCCTGTGTTGGCATTAAATATCTATTGGCAATACCTGACTTGAACACAAACTCGGGGGTAAATGGAAAATCAAGAATGTATCCAAAGAGTAACTCAAAAGGCTATTATTATTGTTTGCCGTTTTTCCGGGCTTTACGGAATATATTGTTTGCTGTTTTTCCAGGCGTTACGGAATAATCCTGTTACCGTGGTCTTGTGGGGAATGAACGGGGTATAAACTGATGGGTTACGATGAGGATTACATTAATTGATTTTGAAGACTTTAGAATAATTAACCCAGCAGTATAGTTTAGATTACTCACCGCACGTCACCTACAACTTATACACTTCACTGTTCTATATCCGTGTTTACTTACTATATTCATGTTACTATTTATATTCATGCCTGCATATCTCGTTGCATCCTGGTTATTTATTATTGTTGATATTATGACGCACTGACGTCTGGGTTTTGTATGGATCAGTTCCTCTATCTCTTTCACAGGCCGACCAGGAGTATTTCAGCCGTCAGGCCAAGCAGTGAGGATCATGTTAGAGTATAGTTTAGTTTAGTTTTCTTTCCGCAGTTTTATTTCCTGATGTGTGCCCATATTTAGGACGTTTTTCTAGATGTTACTGTTTATTAGATTTTATTGCTTCCGCGTATATATTTATTGACTCTTTTATTCTGGCAGATGACATGTATTAGATAGTTTATATTTTTCCTGTTCTTGATATCTTATAGACAGCCGTAATATGATTGTGGAGGGATATTTCCTAGCCATGGGTATCATGGTTGGCTCTGTCACGTATCGATCTTAGCGTACTCTAGGAAGCGGGGCGTGATACAAATGCACAATTCCCGACCCCAAATCACAGCAGGTTACAGAAATCGTTGCTGAGGAGATTCCAGTATGGGACGTGTGGGTTGACAGCTCAACGTGTGAGACCGGTGCGGGCGCAGGAGTCCTCATTGTGCGCCCACATCGCTTCAAAGTGCAATACACGATCGCTTCAACTTCGAAGCAACTAACAATGAAGCGGGGCATGAGGGCATTATCATTGGTCTCAGCATGGCACGGGCCCTGGGAGTCGGCCGAGTAAAATTCTACTCTGATTCACATCTTGCTTTCGGGGAAGTACGAGGAGATTATAGAACCAAAGACAATCGAATGGCACTATATGCCGGTCGAGTCAGGGCCCTCATGACCTATTTCAAAGAACCAGAATTTATCAAGCTCCTGAAAAGTGAGAACGTATGAGCTGACACCATATCAAAATTAGCATCCTCCCCAACAGAAGGATTGGACGGTCCTATTTTCTTGGAGTGGCTCGACGTGCGAAGCATCGAACCGCCACAAATCCTGACCACTGACCAGCCGGAACCGTGCTGGATGGACGGAATTATAGCCTTCCTCCAGCGAAGAGAGCTCCCATCATACCTGAAAAACAGGGTGAAAGTAAAGAGGTGGTCTCAAAAATACATGATGTACAACGACTACTTATATAAGAAGGGAGTGATCTAACCGCTGCTCAAGTGTTTAAGACTCTCACAGGCTCGAAAAGTGTTGGAAAAGATATACGAGGGGAGCTAAAGATCTCACCATAGGTATCTGACTATCGCCCACAATGCCTTGCGCCAGGGCTACTACTGGCAAAAAATTATACAACAAGAAAAAGAGATGGTGCAAAAGTGCGACAGTTTCCAACGTTAAAAACACAACTACGAAACACCCCGATTAGCCCTAACTGAATTGTTAACATCACATGCAAACTGGGCCAATCAAACATAACCATGAAACCCTAAACCCAACACTACAAAACACCAAAAAAATACGAGGCCAAAACATAGAACTCAGGCCGGTTAGGCCGGTTTTCAAGGAATCTCGTCGGGTGAACTTTGGTATTTTGGCCTCTAATTTCTCTGGTGTTCTAGTAACATCTCATGTAACATTTTGTAGTTGTTTAAAAGAATTTTGGAGACCATTTAAAAATCGACAGAGAATAGGGTTTTCGGGTTACATTTTCGGATTGTTTCGGTTTCGTAATTCTATAAATATCATCAAATCTTCTAGTTTTGTCTCTGATACCATGAAAGTGTACGTTAGTACAACCATTTGGTTTTACTGGTATTAAGCATGCCATTTTTAAAAATTTTGGGGTGTTAATCTACACTAACCAAGATCTTAAACTAGATGATTAGGGTTTAATTAAGATATCAAAAACTAAACTAAGAGATGGATGAATACAACCTTTGTAGACCATGAACTTCTCTTCTAAAGCTCCGGGTTGTAGTCCACGCGACTCCACTAGGCTCCACTTGAAGGTTGAACAAACTTGCTTCGATGACCTTCGTGCCGAAGATGATCCACCGAAGTCTGCCAATCCAAGCTACCTCTTCACTAAACTCTTTAGTGAAGTAAACACACTACACCAAAGCGCTAATCTAGTGTAGGATGGTGAAGTAGGAGTGTTGTTTGCTCATTAGGGTTCTCACAATCTCAAGGGTTCACAACTCATGTGAGAGATTGAGCTTGGAGGTGGAGGTGAAGAAGATGGAGAGAGCTAGAGAGCAACTCATCACATGAGCTCTCAAGTGAAGAAAAATAACTAAGTGTGGAATGAAGTGTAGAATGGCTCATCCAAAACTCACACATTATTGAAGCATACAATTTTTAACACTTAAAATTTGTAGCCATGCTTCAATAGTGCAAGCAAATGAATATAATATAGAATAAGCCATACTATGCCCATGCCTCCAAAGTCTCCCCATTTATCATCTCAATTTCTATTTTCTAAAAATAGAAAAACCATGCCATGCTTCATATATATATATATATATAAGCATATAATTAGTGAGCAATAATATTAGTCAATATACAATTATATCAAATATAAATATATATCATATTATTAAATCAACACTTGATTCAATAATCCGGTTATATCACATATAACCAACTAATATCATTTATCTGTATATCACATTATCAAATCAACACTTGATTCAATAATCCGGTTATATCATATATAACCTAACTGATAACAAATAGCCGCTAGATTACAATACGGTATCTCATACTCATATTTAATCAGGCCCCCGCACATATCAACATATGTACCCTATTTCGTTTCGCTTGAACCAGAAAACTTCTATGTGGGACTCTAAAGACTCGTCAATACGCCAGCAGTAGGTGATGATCACATCAGTCACCCACAAGCCGTCAGCGGTACTAACTGGACGTAACGGCTACCCAGGTATTGAGCGAATAGAAGATCAACAAGCAAGCTTGTCCAAATTCCAATGAAGCCCATAGGTAACACTTACCGTACAATCCAGTCTCTTCGTCTGATATGTTGCATATCGAGTCTGGGGGTGGAATCGTCAGACCCCAATAAGTTAATAAGTCATGCCGATGTATGGCTCATAACGGTTCGAGAAACTACTGATAACACTTACCAGTAAATCTCATCAACAGCCCTGACCAGGTACTTACTGTTATAGCCAATTGAGCATAGCGCAATATCAACTCCTAATACCAGAAGAGACGAAACCCCTCCTATCGCTCATTACCTCCATGTGACTCGGGATTGTACTCAAAATCCATCTGTTTGCACGACTCCTTCGAGCCGTGGTACAGAGGAAATCAAAGCACAGTGGGAACCACACAAGACTCTATGATGATCTTGGGTCTACAGATTAACCCGTACCAGAGTCACTAGAGAACTGCTATCTGACAATAGGTATATTACCATTTAGGAGTTCTCGGCGAGTCCTGTTCAGTGTACCCATTCTCTAATGAGCACATGTGTACAATCTTTGATGTCAAACACCAATGGATATGGGATCAACCATCGCCCCATACAGGGTCAAGAAACGTACACACTAGTCTATTCTGGAATATCGATGCCCTGTCTCGATATTCCCTCAACTAGGAACAATTGAAGGATGTGCTTGTGGACTACCCAGGCCCCAGTAGTATGATCTGCATCATAGTTCTGGTATATGAGAGACGGTATAATAATACGAGTGAATATGTTAAGATAAAGGCAACTGGATAGCATACTATCATGTCTAGCAAGAAAATCCTCCATATATATGTCCAAGCATCCACTATATCATACAATAATGGCCTTTAGGGCATACATATCACTAACACCATCAATATACTCTCCTAAGAAGATTACTTGAGATGCTGTATCTTCGCCTCAGAAGGGATTGGGGGATACGACAAGTGCATGGCTACTCGAACCGCATTCCGAGGGAACGGAAATCGAGAAGAAATAAGTTAATGCAATGGTGTGATGCACTGCATCCAGTACCACAAACTTAACGGACTCCCATGCTAGCGGGGGTTATGTATGTTTAACGTTAGGCCAAGTTTATTCATACCTGAAAGGAGGATAAACTGAACACTCCACGACGAGTACATAAACTAAGTTAGACCATTTCAGCATAAAGAAGTGCTACTCAAAAAATGGTGTCTTTTATTCACATAACAAAAGTGAAAAAAAATACACTTTTATGGGACCCTTACGACTCATAAGGGAAAACGCACCTAGGAATTCTCACGACTCTTAAAGAGAAAATTCCTTTACGAGATCTTTTCGACTCGTAGGGAGAAAATGCTTTTATGAGACCCTCACGGCTCATAAAATTGATAAGGCTTAAATGGAAGGGACCTAACCTTGTCTACTAAGCCATCCATTGCCCTACAGACTGTGTCTAAATTGACTATTGTATACCATCCATAGGCTACTCGCAACAAAATCACGTCCAAGATGTCCTCCATTGGAAAACTAAATTACCAAGGAGGAAAATACCCACTCATGCGTCCTTACGACATATGAGGAGAACGACACTTGTAAGATCCTCTCGACTCGTAAGAAGAAAACACCTTTGTGAGATCCTTACGACTCATGAAGTAAAATACAAATTTAGGAATACTCACGATTCCTAAGGAGAAAATACCTTTATGAGACTCTCACGACTCATAAAAAGAATTGAAAAGTCTTAGACGACAAGGACCTACACCCTTGTCCTAAGCCATCAAATCTCTAGCGATGCACTACTCTACACTACTTAACCCACGCACATACTTACGTGGAAAAAGTAGTAGGGGGCATTTGTTCCCGCCTAAAATTTGGGCGTCCATACCAAGAAACAGGTACAATGCACAAGCGAAAGCATACAAAAGAGTCCAAAGTATTATGTGGTCTCAATACGCTTAAGAGAATGCAAAGAAGTTTTTTCCGGCTATATTTTTCCAGACTCCAAAATGAGAATTAGATAAATTCTGATGGTATCGAAAGTGCCACGAAAAGAGCTTCAATTTGATATATTACGGGCCTCATAATTCTTCCGGAATCAAAAGTTATGAGCAAATGTACAATGCACGTATAGTTTGAGCAAAGCTCTACTATACGGGGGATGTATCTTTAGTCCCACATCGGGAAAAAAATAGCTCTCTTCTATACCACTCCCTTATAAATAAATGGGAGGACCTCTAAAAAAAGGGAGGATTGGTCCTCAAAGAAGATTCTTCTTCACAAAGCCTCATGCTTCATGGACAAAGGTTCAAAGCATACATGCCCCCCATGGTACGCATATGCGCAAGTGCCAATGGTGTTAAGCGCACCATGTGCGGCGCACATGTTCATGCTCAAATAAGCCTTTTTGGCAATTCGAAGCTACGGCTCCAACATGCTCTCTCCCCTATAGATAGGGCATGGTTTTAAGGTATATCTCACCGCACCTCCAATATACGGCGTTGTAATCACTTAGTGTCTTCGGAGAGATGGTGGGTTCAGACGACCAACGCTTGCTCTATAAAAAGCTAGAATTGTCCAAATAATCATCAACATCGTGATATTAAGAGAGAAAATTCTCAAGAAAAGGCAGCCTCTAAACAGATGCTTAAAAAGATTGAAACTTTTACTTCGTTGAAAACCATTGCTTTCCTCATGATGCGCACCCCCCCTAAAAGAGACGCAAGTGCTAAATGCACTCTTTGCAAGAAATGCACATGCGCATCTCGTATAATTCATGTGATAGCGCAAGCGCTAAAGCCCAAGGGCAGTGCTAAATGCACACTACGTGCAACACACGTGCGCAATCGTCAGACACTAGTGCCAACCTTAATCTCGTTGAGACCCATGTCCACCAAAGTGCGAGACCAAAAAACCAAGCACCATGCGTAATACAAGTGCGTAAGCGCACATGTTCCTAAAGCGCAAGTGAACATGATGCCAAGCAAATGCTTGAAGACTTTGCAAAATATCTAAGTATGGAAGTTTATACTTCATATATGATCAAATGATCAATGGAGAACATGTTCCCAAGATATGGCCAAATCATCTAAATAGACCTTAGTTCTCAAATGAGCTTAACATGTCCTTAGATAAAGCTTAAGCTTTTATATGAACTAATGGACCTCATGATGTGAGAATGGAACCTAAGTTCATCCTTATTGGCAAACCAAGATACCAATATGGGCATTATCAAGCAATGCTTGATCAAACGTGAGTTAGATAACCAAGACACCAACCTACAAAGATAAAAAGAGCATATGGACATCACAAGGTGAGAATGGAAAAAAGTTCACCCACGTTGGAGAACCAAGCTACCGACGTGGTCCCCCTTAAGTGGAGCAACGATCCTCTACAACAAAACATTTGCAAGAGTCTAATAAGTCATGATTTGGGTCAACGGTAGATAACGTCTATGTCCTCTTGCTATCTTCCTAGATCAAAACTCCAAAAGACAAATAGTGTTTTGTCAAGCTCCCGCTTATCAACAAGCAACGCTTAGCAGTGAGTAAATTCTCGTGGAACAATATTTATACAAAACAAAATCATGAAGCAATGCTTCTCCCAAAAATCAACAACAATGAAAGTAAGGCTTTTCGTGCCCTACGGTCTGGATCATACAACCAACCGAATACAATCCACGGGCGCGAAAAATATGAAAGAGAATGAAGTTGTTGGCCACATCAACAGTCAAAAACATGGACACATGGAATACAGACCTGGAGTGCAGAAAGTTGTTGTCATATGCGATAACGTAATTAACTACATGGTCTTATGTTTGTAGAAAAAATGTGTCCCCGCAATCCATAAACCTCTCATTCATGAGAGGGAACTACATCGGTCGTATTCATCCAAACCTCCGATATTCGGCGCTATAAATCAACTTAGTGTCTTCGTAGAGATGGATGGATCAAACTTATGCATCTGCCCCCAAATTCAGGTAAGACGTTCTAACCTAATCTGTCTGACCAGTTTTTGGTGGTAAACATAAACATTAATGTCCTCCATTTTCAGATAATAGGATATTCAATTCCTAAGGAATTGGTTCCTATTTATAGAGAGCGAAAAGAGTTTGAAAAACTAAACTTAAGTTTTTCTAACTTCTGAAGTTTTGAATTTTGAATTCCTAAATTTGAATTCGAATGACAGATTATTACACGTCTGTTCACAATTTAATTGATTTAATAATTAATTATATATGTTGATTAGAATAATTTATTTTAAATTTATATAAAAAAAATTAGTTAGGGCGGACATTTGTAGGAAACGTCTGTTTCTGATATATTAAAATATCCGTTTTTGAATGATGGGTAGTTTGAATTCCAACGGATATATTATACGTCTCTCAATGAGAGGGGAGACGTCAGGAAAATAGAAAACATGTTGGAACGTGGTTTCTAACTTTAAAAGATTAACACTAGACATATATACAACACTTATATCTCCTTTCTTGAACTTGGTTCTTCTTTGATCTTCATTTTCTCGAGTTGTTACATTGAGACGTTATTGTATCTTGATTAAGATTGCATCACGTTCTCGCTTGTATCAAATCTTCATGCCATATCACCATTTTGAATGTGTATCATATTATAAGCAATCTTGCTTGATGTTTAATATACTATGCTTGTTGTACTAAAAAAAACACTTGGAAACGTCGTCGGCAACATATGAATTCTTTCAATAAAGTTTCTTTTTCTAAATAATCAAAATAGAGGATCGTGTGACACAAGTGTCAACAATTATGAAGATATGGATGGTTTATATCCAACCATCGATGGTGACCTGTGTAACACTTGATCTTCCGCGCATCTACTTTAGGATCACATACGGTTTTCTCTAGACATACCGGACAAGTTTTGTACCCTTTAGTGCTCCATCCAGACAACATAGCGTATGTTGGGAAATCGTTGATTGTCCACAAGTGCGCCGCACAAAGTGTAAATGTCTCCTTCTTGTCGGCATCGTATACATATAGACCTGGCTTCCACAACTCTTTCAGCTCCTCAATCAACGGTTTTAGGTATACATCGATATTATTTGTAGGAGAGGTGCTTTAAGGGATCAATAAAGACATCTATATGTAAGAATGCTTTATACTCATCTATAGAAGTAGATTATAAACAATAAGAGTAACTGGCCATATAATGTGATTTATACTCTTCTATAAATGTAAGAATGTTTTATACTGTAAGAATGCTTTATACTCATATATATATATATATATATATATATATATATATATATATATATATATATATATATATATATATATATATATATAAGAATGCTTTATACTCTTCATGGAGTGCAGTCTTGAAAGCAAGGAAAAAATCGAACTTTAAAACAATTGCTATTACTTTAAAATAAAAGAATAGAAGGACAAATTATTTTTAATTGAGTTACTACTCATTATTTTGTCATTTTTATTTAGTTAAATGAAAACACGGTTTTAAAATTAGATTTTTCAAGAAAATATGCTTAACTTTTAAAAGGCTGGATTTTTACTAAAATACCTTGAAATTAGGTTTTTTCAAAAAAATATCCTAACCTTCCAAAAGTATATTTTATCAAAACACCCTCGTGATTTTATTTAAATCAAAATCTTCTCGAGAATTTTAAACTATAATATTTTACATAAAACACCTCGAGAATTTAATGGCTTATTTCACATAAATACCTTAGAATTTCTAAGACTAATATTTAGGAAGCGGATAGTTTAAGTGACATATTCTCTCTTGAGCCACAGGAAGCCGGAGACAATAAGTGATTCACTTGCCTAGCTATTTTAAACGAATCAATTTGTACCGTCTCAAAATGTAAGAAATTGATTTTAATACTTGTAAGCTGAATCACTTTTACTATCATAATGGTCCTATGCCTTGAACTACATGCTTGAATCACTTGATTAAACCTATTACTTGCTTGACTTGACTTGAACTTGAACTTGAATTTAAACTTGACTTGACTTGACCCGCACAATGAATACGACTTGGTTTGAACACTTGAACTTTGCTTGAATACTCAAACTCGACCTGAATTTGATTTGTACTCTCTCTTTGTATTCATGAATTTTGGGCAAGGCTTGTAGCTTAATCTATAAATTAAAATACGCGGGGGATAAGGGGTAGTTTGGTAAAGAATGTATGTCGTGGCATGAAAGTATACTAAAAGACACCTCTTGAATGTATTGTGCCGTTGTCCCGTGGATTTGACGGGGCCTTATACTTCTTGTGCTGTGGGTTCGTGGATTTGACGGACCACTCTCGTATACACGCATACCTTTCTTATCAAACTACAAACAACACGTTAGAATAAAATAACCATACTTAAACATAGACATACTTAGGTTTAATTGATACTTTTAATTGACTGCTATTACTTTAGAATTCATATTCAATTTAGATGCATATCCCTTATAACTTTTCTTTTCATATCTTTTTGGAACTTACCAAGTGCCGGTTCGTTGATGGGCATTCCACTCATCTCTTTTGTTTTCTTTGAATGTTCGTCAGGTGATATAGGAACTGAGGAGATCGAGCCAAACCAGGATTTCAATCAGCTTGCCACACAGACAGATTACTAGTTCCTTCAGCATTTTTTTCAGTATGCCACTTGTTTAAGCATTTCATCGCACTTTGTTTTTAGTTATCTTGTATCCAAAACTTTGTAGAAATGTTGAATGTGAATAAACTTGTTGAAAATTTTAATTCACTTGCTCATTTCTTGTTATGTTATATTGTTTATTTACGCCTAACGTATTTGTTTCGAGAAAAGACCTTCTCGTAGTAAATATGTCGTGGGCCTCGTCATGTGTCGTTACCGTTCTTTTGGGAAGTGGGACATGACACGTTTTATTGGTGGCCCATACAAGTCAGTTCTGTGTGGACGTTATAAGCAATTTATTAAAAGAATTATAAGATTCAAGAACATTTACATTCCTTATAATCCAACTCCTTTAAATCTTATCATATTTCTTGAATCAATCTTGAACTCCACTTCCTTGATAATCATCTCTTGACTTTGAATCCCTGACTCTTGTTCTCCCCTTCTACTCATGTATCGTAGGCTAATTAGCTCAATAGGTTAGAGTATTAATCGACGGAGCACGAAAACGACATTAACCTTAGTTTTTCTTCGTGTCTTGCTGCGACGTACTTCTTAAACGAATTTCGGAGACGAGATTCTTTTAAGAAGGGTAGACTATAACGTCCGCACCATAATTTCATCTCCGTTTGATCTCACTGTTTTCTTAAATTTTATCACATTGATTCTGATAGTAGGATTTGGGTAACTTAATTGGAGTTATGTGATTGTAACTATAAACTGTAGTATAGTTACAATGCTATACTCTACTTAAGTAATTTGGAGTTCTGCCTTCAATTCTCTATCGTCTTGATTCAGCTAAGTTCCACCGTATTCTTGATTATCGAATTATATCTTCCTTATTAACTTATATCCTTCACTGATTTTAAATTCGATTTTCATTCTTTATTTTTGTACCATTCTTGACAAACCAATCCTATTTACGTTTCTTTCATTCAAGTGTTTGCTCGTGGCATTCCTGAAAACTACACTTTATTTGCCTAACATCTATCCCTAATTTTCGAAACTCCTCGTCCTTTTGTTTGTCTTATCACAGAGTACCGACCGATGGAGCACAACGAAATATGGCTGCATCATCCTAACCCTTTTTCTTTGTCCTATTGCAACACCCTTCTTCAGTAATTTTGAGAGCGAAATTATTTTTAAGAAGGGCAGCATGTAACGACTCCAAAATCCCTATACCGCCGTACTATATTTCTTTAATAAAAATACGGTATTTAATTGTTTTTGATATTTTCCATATATTCAGTTTTCTATTAAATATATTATTTTATATTATGTTTTCTATTAATATATTATTTAATTTCTACTTAATTCTTCCATTTATTTTCCTATCTTACTGGTTTCCAAAACCCATTTCTTTTTAACCCAAGCCCAAAACCCAACCCCTCACACCAAATCAATAACCCTTCATTTTCTTTTTCTTCTATATGTTTAGGCCCATCCCAACAGCCACATATAAATTTACCCATCTTTATTTTTCGAATATAAATTACACATGACATATAAATTACTTACATTTATTTTACAAATATAAGCTTGTTGTCCCTTCATTCTCCATGGCATAACCAACAGTACAGACCCTTTTCCCATGCATTTAACCCACATACACACAGCTAACCCCACACTCCCAAACCATATTAAAACCTATATCAAAACCCCATATTCTTCCATTCTCTTCATCTCCCCTCTCAATTAAAACCACTCCTCACTGTTCCCTTTCTCCTTTAAACCGTAGCCTCCTCATTCTCTCTCTACTTCTTCTCCTCTCTCAGTTAAACCGACCCTAACTCTTTCCCTTTCCTCCATTAATCCCAAGCCTTACTCTCTCCACACTCTGTCCCTCTGTATATACATCTCCCCGCCCCCGCCCCCGCCCCCACCCCCCCACTCTCTCTACATATACATATATACATATCCAAACACACATACACAATCACCCTCTACTCATCCCATGACCCACCATGGCCGGCAACCACTTGTCCGAGCACTGCAACCCCGTCACTATCATCATCGTCGATGGCATCTTCACCAAATCCAACAACATCCAAACCGCTTCATCACCTCCGCTTTCGACCTTCGACACCATTCGCCGCGACCACGAGCGGTGAACTGAGGATCCAAGGCCGGGCCTGAGCCCGAATGAGCGTAACGATCATTTCCGCGCCTCCGGATTTTCAATCCGTCGACGTTTCAAATTTGCGCCCGGAAGTGTTCGACGAAATACCCCAAAGAATTTCTGATGTTTTCTTGCATTCTAATCGTGCCGTCGTCAATCGTTGTTGTCTTCCTATTTTTCATCGACTAGGTAATTCCCTCTTCTTTTCCCCATCGACCCTTATCGTCAAAGTTTAATCTAGTGTCACGTACATTGCATAGATTGCTAGTTATCATTTGCTTATGGCTGATAAATATGCATAGCGTATCACATTTCTTGTTATTTAGCTTATTATTGTAATATGCATAGCGTATCACATTTCTTGTTATTTAGCTTATTATTGTGATGTGGTTATTTAGTATTCATATTGTTGGTTATTAGTATTGGTAGTCACATTTACTATGCATCTCATTTTAATGAAAATACATATCATTCATATCGGTAATTAGTAGTAATATTACTGTTGTTGTGTATGGTATTTTACACTGTGACTTTAATGATTTTGCATCTTGTAAAATATTATACAGATTAGTCACAAGCATATTTTATTCACTACAGTGTAAAAATTTTAATATATTTTCAAATGGTAATCAACTAGTTTTAGTACTGTTTGTTCTAACATTGTTTTAGTTACTGTTAAAAATTAATTTTTAAGATTTTTTTAAGTATTAGTGTTTATTTATATTCATATTTATTATTACCAGGTTGTATTATTTTTCATTAGTTTTACTTGAGCATGATTATTAACAGTGTGCTCCAGTAGATACAATAACTTTGACCGCTATACATACTAAATTACTAAAATACCCTTGAGTTTTAAAATGTTATTGACCTCACCTTTCCTTCGCAATTTTGCCTTACAACCCTGGTGCGGATTACCGCACATTCTAGGTATAGTGAAATAAGACGCAGAGCTCTTCACGGAGCACAGTCTTGAAAGCAAGGAAAATTCGAATTTTAAAACAATTACAATTACTTTAAAATAAAAGAATAGAAGGACAAATTATTTTTAATTGAGTTACTTCATTATTTTATCATTTTTATTTAGTTAAATGAAAACAAGGTTTTAAAATTAGATTTTTCAAGAAAATATCCTTAACTTTTAAAAGGGTAAGCTTTTACTAAAATATCCTAAAATTAGTTTTTTTCACAAAATTACCATAACCTTCCAAAAATATATTTTATCAAAACACCCTCGCCATTTTTTTTAAATCAAAACCTTCTCTAGAATTTTAAACTATAACATTTTACATAAAACACCTCGATAATTTAATGGCTTATTTCACATAAACACCTTAGAATTTTTTAAACTAATATTTAGTAAGCGGATGGTTTAAATGACATATTCTCTATTGAGTCTTGGGGAGCCGAAGACAATAAGTGATTCACTTACCAAGCTATTTTAAACAAATCAATTTATACCGTCTCAAAATGTCAAAAATTGGTTTTAATACTTAACTTGTAAACTGAATCACTTTTGCTATCATAATAGTCCTATGTCTTGAACCAAATGCTTAAATCATTTGATTAAACTTATTACTTACTTGACTTGACTTGAACTCGAACTCGAACTTGACTTGACTTGACCCACACCATGAATACGACTTGGCTTAAACACTTAAACTTGGCTTGAATACTTGGACTCGACTTGAATTTGAGTTGTACTCTCTCTTTGTTTTCATGGATTTCGGGTAAGACATGTAACTTAATCTATAAATTAAAATACGTAGGGGGTAAGGGGTAAGGGGTGGTTTGGTAAAGAATATATGTCGTGGCACGGGAGTCCATTAAAAAACGCCTCTTGAATATCTTGTTCTATTGTCCCGTAGGTTTGACGGGGCTTTGTACTTCTTGTGCTGTGGGTTCGTGGGTTTGACGGACCGCTCTCGTATACACGCATACCTTACTTATCAAACTATAAATAAGCACGTTAGAATAAAATAATCATGCTTAAACATAAATATACTTAGGTTTAATTGATACTTTTACTTGACCACTATTGCTTTAGAATTCATATTTAATTTACATGCATATCTCTTATCACTTTTATATTCATATCCTTTTGGGGACTTTCCGAGCGCTTGTTCGCTGGCGGCCATTCCATCCATCTCTTTTGTTTGCTTGGAATGTTCGTTGGGTGATCTGGGAACTGAGGAGATCGAGCCGAGCCAGGAGAATTTTGATCAGCTTGCAGCACAAACAGATTACTAGTTCCTTCATAATTTTATTTTCAGTATGCCATTTATTTAGGCATTTCATTGCACTTTGTTTTCAGCTATCTTGTATACAAAACTTTGTGGAAATATTGAATCTAAATAAAATTGTTGAAAATTTTAATGCACTTGTTCATTTCTTGTTATGTTATATTACTTATTTACGCTTAGCGTATTTGTTTCGAGAAAATAACTTCTCGGAATAAATACGTCGTGGGCTTGTCACATACCGTTACCACTCTTTTACGAAGCGGGGCGTGACACTATTCAAACTCGTGCCCTTAAAATGCGCATGAGGATGATCAATTGGCCTAATCCAACGATTCGTAGACATATCGACTATCGATGCCGCTTCTCTATGGTACGTTCATTTTGTATACCCAGACGAAATCTTGTTCTTCAGTAGATGGTCATACATTATATCTTGATGGAGGTCGTAACCATTATTATAACATTTCAAAAATGTAAATGTTTATTTTAGATTTAATTGTTAATAAAATAAACTAGTTATATATGAGAACAATTAATTACTTGTGTTTTTATAAATTAGTGATATTAAGTTTTATTAGTTATATGGCTTTTAATTAAATTAGTTTTCTTTTAAAGTATTTAGTGCACACATACATATAATAGTTAAGTCTTTTACTATAAAAATTAGCTTAAGATTTAATTAAACATATTTTATTTGTCATGGCAAATTAAACTTCTTTTTTTATCTTAATTCTTTTTCTACGTGGCATTTTAATATTTGTATTAAAGAGAGGGGACATAGAGGCATGGGTTCGGGTATGGGTTTTAAATATAGAGAATTGGAAAGAGATTGCAGTGGTATGGCAAATAAATATCTCATCTCCATTTCATAATTCCTCTTATTTCTTCATCTCCATTTCATTCCTCTCAATTCTCCAACTGCAAAATCCCTCCATCTCGTAAAATCCTACAACAAGAACCTTGCTTTTTTCTCAAGATTCATAAGGTAGTGATCAAGTCTTCATGCGGTGCCTATTTTAAAACATAGACCTACTCTTTTTAAAAATTCAAGAGAGGTAAAAACGCATCCTCTCCTTATGTTTTTAATACGCTAACCATGGAAGTATATGGTTAAGCTAAGGGTTTTATTGAGTTTTGGCTGAAAATCTGTAACATGTTAGGAATTTCGAATTTGTTTGATGACTCTCTGTTCATAATTAGCTAAAGTTTAAAACTAAAATGTTGTAAATAATTGGCTTATCTTTTATCAAAAAGATTTTGGTTAAGTTTACTTTAAAATGAATTTTATACGAACTTTTAAAGGAAAGATATCCAAACTGGAAACTACATTTCTAGTGGCTGTTTTTCACTCACATTGTAACAATTTTCTTAATTTTTCTATTAAAAATTTGGAAAATGTGAAAATTTTAGGTTGTGTATAATTTTGTTTATATATCTCTAAAATTTTCATTTGCCTTATTCACTTTATAAAATCTTGAGATATCATTTTTTTAGTGCAAGGGTGTTTTCTGATATGGTAAAATTATCCAGAAACTTGTTTTAAATTTGTATTTTATTTTATATTCTATGCTTAGAAATTGGAAAATATATTTTAGGGTATCAAAATTAACTCCTTTATCTATATGTAGAATTTTAGTTTGACTCCAAATATCGTGTTTACCATTTTTGGTGATTTTTCAAAGTGGGCCCAAAAACTGCCAATTTCAGAACTTCCATTATAGAATCCACGAGCGTTTAAAGTTGAAATTCGACGACTCGGAGTAGTTCTAGGTAACTTTGCACATGATTAGTACATGATGGTCATACGTTTTAACTTACATGGGTTTGGTTCGCTTAGTATATGTAAATATGTCGGTATCGTAGTCTAGATTATCATGTGCGAAAGTTATTGTTCGATGTTAGTATCGGTCGCGGAGACATCTGACCTGGCGAGGACGGGCAAAGCAATCGCGGGTTCCGACTAGTACGAGTTGAATTTTGGTGAGTGGAATAGCATCTATAAGTGGAAAATCGGGCGGATAGCGTTAAGCACCCCCCGACTACCTTTATAAAACTTCGTGTAACTATTTTAAATCATTCGCGACACTTGACTGCATTACTATTCTATTAGTATTGCATTGATTACCATACCATGTTTCATATTTATACTTGCTTAAATTGTCGTATGTTATTGAAACTTAGTAAATACCATGTTTCATGTTAAATTTCAACTCTTATATTCTAATTGCCCAGATTATATGTACACACTTGATAGAACACCGCACAAATACCAACGATTGCCATGTTGTACAATCACAGATGTGTATGCTACACTACAAATCGTCGGTAATGCCATGACACTTAGAAACTGTCATGTTATTAGTATTTGATTATCTTAATGCTATTAGTAAGTATTAATTGTTGCTTACCATATTTTTGTTATGCGTTATATACGGTTGATCTTGTGAGATTGTGGCCTTTATCGATGATGATATATATCAGTAGTATGAGACACTGATATATATATACCATGTTTTTGTTATGCGTTATATACGATTGATCTTGTGAGATTGCGGCCTTTATCGATGATGATATATATCAGTAGTATGAGACGCTGATATATATATATATATATATATATATATATATATATATATATATTATTGTATAATAATTATAAAGCTTGTTTGTATGTGATGATATCTGGATATCGAGAAAAGGGGAGAGACCGGTACGGATATCACGATTTTCTTATATGGTATGTATAGTGTGATCTTGTAATCGAGAAAGGGGAGAGACCGATTCAGATACACTGGTGTGATATTGATGTATGGTGTGATCCGGTAATCTAGGAAGAATCGAGGAAGGGGGGAGACCGATTCGGATACACTGGTGTGATATTGATGTATGGTGTGGGGAGAGACCGATTTGGATACACCGGTGTGATATATGTTTGGTATGATCCGGTAATTGAGGAAGGGGGGAGAGACCGATTCGGATACTCCGGTGTGATATGATGAGATTCTAGTTAGCAATGATTGACATGGATTTGGTAATGATTATCATGATAATGTTGATTTCATTGCGTTCACTTTTATTCACCATGTTTATATATATATATATATATATATATATATATATATATATATATATATATATATATATATATATATTTGATGTTATATTCTATTCATTGAGTTGGCAACTCACACTCGTTGCTCGTTGTGTCATAGCTCCTTGCAAGACCGATCCTACAGATACCTAGCGGCATCCTTGGCACATCATCTTTTGGGATTCTCATTTATTTTTGCTAGGAGAGTTACATGCTTAGTAACTACCTTTTTGTGTACTGTACTTTTCTTGTATCTAGTGTTATTCCATCAACCAGGATATGTATTATTATTTGACTTGGATCGAGTCAAGACTTGATGTATATTCTTTTAGGTCGAACTCATGTGGAGTCGACTATTAGCTTTAGTTATGCAGTTATCTATAATTTGCTTATGATCCTTCACCTTTGAGTATCGTATATTTCTGCGTGGTTGTGATTCCGTTGGTTGGGCGTTGATTTAGCACCCGTATGTAGGATACTTCTATATTTACTCTCAATGTACTTGTGGTTATCAGAATTTTCAAAGGAGGTGTTGTCCATTTCTTTCGAACAAAGTTTCAAAACATGTTCACAAAACTTTTCAAAACTTTAACCCCACCTTTTCTTTTAAAAATGGTTTAGATTCTGGGTTTTTGCTTACTTGAATCACGTCATCGTGTTTAGACGTTGCGTGATTTAAGTGCCGGTCACTTCCGTTTCCAGGTCGTGACAGTTATGACACTTTTTACAAGGACACGAAATCAATTCTTCAGAGGATCAGTCTCTCAATGTAAATTCCATAAACTCTTCGACGACGGCCTTGTATTCATCACTAAATCTGGACACTACTCTCCGATTTCTGACATAATGTATTATATAATTAGCATATCATTTGGACATTTATTTTATGACTTGTAGTTAAGGTTTAATGTTTCAGTTTGATCCATTAATACATCACATCGGCTATTGGGAGTAAGGCTTTTATCCCATTAAGAATTTATAACACATACACCCCTGCATTTGCGTTTTCATTCATTTCAAGAAAATTTGGGCAGCACCCCCTCGTTGTTCTCTGAGTACACTCCAATAGAAGGGATAGCAATCATTTCAATACTTAATATCAATACTGAAATGATCATCCACTCTATATTTGTACACGGAGAACCAGCGAAAATATGCTGACGAAAATAATTTTGAAACGAATGAAAGCACAAATGCAGATATTCCCGCCCATCTAGGGCGCACCCTCTTTGGTGCGCACCATCTATGGTGCGCACTCTCCCATTTTGCGCACTTTCATTGGTGCACACTCTCTTTGGAGCGCAAGCCCCAAGTTTGAAGTGAAAGCTTCTGATGTGCACTTGTTCATGTTAGGTTGCTATGCTCGATTAGTAGGGTTTTAAAGTACAGCGGGACGAATAATTTTAAAAAACTAGAGAGTTTTAGCAATAATAACCAAGATAACCCAAAAGACCAAAATTGTCATAAAAATGAGAGCCAAACTAAGAGGTTTATGAACTACAATCTTTGTAGCGCGTTAGCCACCTCTGCTTAGACTCCAGTTTCTCATCCACTTGATCCGGATCGGGCTTGCACAAAGATCTTCTCGTCGAAGATGATCCACCATGAGATAACCCAACTCAAGCTCAAGCTCCACTAGATCAAATAATAATGAAGCAACTTGCTAATTAAGCTTGCCAGGAATGATTAGCAAGAAATGTAGAATGATCTCACTAATTTATCTCTCATTTTCTCTCTCATGAAAAATCTCAAGAGAGAGAGAGAAGAGAGTAGTAAGAATGAGACTAGAAAAATTGTCATAAGAGAAAAGAGAGAGAGAGAGAGTTAGCCATATATATCCTTAGAACAACCAAAGAAGGCTCCACTCATCTCTTCTCTTTTCTCACCATATGACTCATTATTTATTTATCTAAATAAAATAAATGAGTCATCCAATTCTAGAATCAAACTAGTCTATCATATACACTAATGAATGTGTATCAAATACATATCCATATATTTGTATCAAATACAAATACAAATGAGAGAATAATAAAGTGAGAATAATACTAGAAAAAATATATATCAATATATATATATATATAATAATTATTAAATCAATACTTGATTTAATAATCCGACTTCAACAAGAGTCGGCTAGTATTATGAAAACGTCCGATTAAACTATATGTATCAAACACACGTGTTTGATCAAACTCCTGCACGTCTCTACATCATTTATCCTAAGCTGGGAAACCTCGGTGTGGGACGCTAAAGACTCGACAATACGCTGGCAGTAAGTTAGGATCATATACATGGCCCACAAGCATGCCAGCGGTACGTAACGGCTACCCAGGTATTGATCGAAAGATGGTCAACAATCAAGCTCATCCGAACCTTGTGGAGTCTGTTGGTGACAGTTACCGTACAGTCCGGTCTCTTCGTCAGTGAGTGTCGTATATCAGGTCTAGGAGGTGGAAACGGTCATACCCTTAATAACCCTGATAAGTCATGTTGATGTAAAACTCATAACCACTTGAGAAACTATTGATAACACCTATCAGTAAATATCGCCTGCCTTGGCCAAGGACTTATAGTTATAGCAATGACGCACAGTGTGACGTCAACTCCCTATATCGAGGGAAATGAATCCCTTCGATCGCTCATTGCCTCCATGTGCTTTAGGACTGTATCCAAATAAAACATGTTTGCACGACTCTTTAAAACCGTGGTAGGGTAGTAATCAAAGTACAGTGGGAACATATACAAAACACTATGACGATCTCAGGCTACAGACTACCATGTACTCATGTCACTAAAGAATTGCTATCTGAAGATAGATATAATCCCATCTAGGAGTTCTCTGGTGTGTCCGTCCAGTGAAACTCATTCATCTAATGAGCATATGTATACAATCTTTAGTATCAAACACCTATGGCTATGGGATCAACCATCGCCCCGGTCGGGGTCAAGAAACGTACACACTAGTCTACTATGCAATATCGATGCCCAGTCTCGATACTCCCACGACTAGGGATATTTAAAAATGTGCTTATGGACTACCCAAGCCCTACTAATATGATCCCTTGTTAGTTATATGTATGCCCTAGAGGCCATTACTGTACATAGGATGTATATTGTAGTGGATGCTGGGACATATATAGGGAGGACTTTCCTGCTCGACATGATAGTATGCTATCTGGTTGATCTTTACCTTAACGTGTACACTGATTGTCTCTCTATTACATGTTGGTAAAGCCCTTAGGATGTGTGCTTGACTACCTGGACTATGATGCGGATCATACTAGTGGGGACATGGTAGTCCATAAGTACATCCTTCAAAGTCCCTAGTCGTGGGTGTATCGAGACGGGGCATCGATATACCAGAGTAGACTAGCGTATACCTTCTCGACCCATACAGATGGGCGATGGATGATCCCATATCCATTGGTGTTTGACATCAGAGATGATATACGGGTGCTCAGTAGAGACTGGGTATACTGGACGGACTCGCCGAGAACTCCCAGATGGTATTATACCTCACGTCAGATGGCAGTTCTCTGGTGACACTGGTACAGAGTAGTCTGTTGACCCGAGATCGTCATAGAGTCTTGTGTGGTTCCCACTGTGCTTTGATTTCCATCTTACCACGTCCAAGAGGGCGTGCAAAAGGGTGGTTTTTGGGTACAGTCCCGAGTCACATGGAGGCAATGAGCGATAGGAGGGGATTCGTCTCTCCCGGTATAGGGAGTTGATGTTGCGCTGTGTTCGATTGGCTATAACAGGAAATCCCTGGCCAGGGTTGCTGAGATTTGCTGGTAAGTGTTACCAGTAGTTTCTCGAATTGTTATAGACCTCATATCGACACGACTTATCGAGCTATTGGGGTCTGACGTTTACCACCCCTAGGCGAGATATGCGACGTATCAGACGATCAGACCGGACTGTACGGTAGTGTTACTGGTTGGATTCACAGAAGTATGTGCGGGCTTGCTCGTCGATCTTCTGATCGCTCAATACCCGGGTGGCCGTTACGTTTAGCAGACCGCTTGCGGCTTGTGGGTGTTTGATATGATCATCACCTGCTGCCGGCGTATTGACGAGTCTTTAGAGTCCTACACAGAGGTTTCCTGGCTCAAGCGAAACGAAATAGGAGCGCATATGAGATATGTGCGGGACCGAGAATAATGCGTGTATGTGATACCGTATTTCATTCTCGCGATCAATGTGTCGGATGGTTGTATGCGATATAACCTAGTTATCGATTCAAGCGTTGAATCGATAAGCCGATACATTGAATACTAGTCGGTTGTGTGCGACATGACCGGATCATTGAATCAAGTGTTGATTTAATGATTTAATGCATATTTATATATTTGATATATTACTTTGCATCAACTAGTATCGGTTTACTTAAGATGGATTTTCTCACTCGGATGTGCGCATTGCATATGCGATATGATTTTGTGCACTTGCTTGTATCATGTTTGATGATACATGCCTTTTGGTTAAGTGTAAAGAATTAAAGCTTGGTTAATGAAATGATTAGGGTTTACTATTTCCTTATTCATTTATTCATTTATTTATTCTTTTGGAAATAGAAAAGCAAAAGAGAAAAATGGTTGCTTTCTTTGTTCTTTCTTGAAGCTTCATGAAGACTTTGACCAAGTGACCATTTTGTCTCATGCTTAACCCTAACCATCCCACTAACCATGATTTATTCTCTACACTTGACCATGGTTTGGTTATGATAAGTATTCTTTTATTTTTTCTTTTTTGGATTCAACTTATCATATCATTATTCTTCTTCTTCTTCATTTCTTCAAGTGAAGAAAGCTTGCCTCCATCAATGGCAAGTGATGAATTAGAGTGAGAAATCCAATTCTAAAGTCTACCCACTTCCTATTTCTTCGTCTTCTACCTCTTGCCAAGTAGTAGAGTATGTTTCCTTCACAAGTTTCTTGACTTGGTGAAGTGAGAGCTTGATCTTGCGATGCTTCGACGTAGATCATCTTCGGCATGGACATCGACGACCTAGCTTGTCCATTCTCCGACGAAGCCGACGCTAGAGCCCGGGAACTCACTTGGACAGCGAGGGGACTTCGTTGTGGAGCTATGGAGGTGGAGCACCGGATCTACAAAGGTTGTATTTCCGTTTCCCATTAGTTAAGTTGTTAACTACTTTATTGTTTCGCCTAGATTTCTAGCAAACGATCCGTACACTAGGGTTTCTCGGCACCGTAATTTTTGAAAATGGCATGGTTGATGCCTTGTGAGACCTCACTAGGGTGCCTAGGAACCCTATAGTGGTATCAGAGCCTAGCTAGAGCCTTAGGCGATCGGTAGACGAAGTTAGAGATCCGATCGAACCGCGAAACCCCAAGCAAAATCGCTCTCTGTACATTTTTCAAAACTGTTGAATTTTGTGAATTAAAAATATGCAGAAAAATAAGCAGGAAAAACTAAGAATTACTGTGAAATTTAGTCGACTAATTCAATAATTGGAGCGCGGAACCGCGGCCAAACCAGGGGTTTGGCGGCGCTTCCGCGGCCCAAATTTCGACTTAGTCCCTCAAATTTCATATATTTATTCTTAGGTCCTTTCTTGGCAATTTTTGATGTGAATTTTTTAATTCCACTCTGGTGTTGAGTTTTCTAGGGTTTTATTGGGGATTCGTTAATTTGATCGGATAATTTAACTTTGTTTATGTTTTTCCGGATATTTTAGAAACTATTAAAATGTTCGACCGGATATAAATACCCAATTTTTCCCCTGCCGGGAAATTTCCAAGCGTTGGATTTTTCCGTAGTTTAATAACGTTCTAAGTAGTGCAAGTAACGCGATGGTCCCTCTAGAAGACAACAAACCTTAACTCGATTATGTGACCGTCTTGAACTGCCCTTTGAACCTTCGGGTTTGGGGCAGTACGGCGTGCCACATGTGAGGCGTTGGCTTGACCCTTCTACGGCTGGACCGTTGGTACTGAGGCACGAAGTGAATGTTTTTGAACTTATTTCATGTGTTGATCTGTTTCGGGAAAACTTGGGTGTTCGTTTGTTCGATCGAAAAGTTTAACATTTTCTATTTATCCGGAATGGGATACAATAATTGGAATTCACAAGTAGTTATGAGATAACTGAATGAATGTTATAAATCAAGCACTTTAGTCTCACTTGATCGGTTGCCACGGAATTTTGATGTGATCAAAAGTCCGTCGCAATCACGTAGCATACGCGGATACTCGCCGGATAAACTTAATAGACAGCCTCACCCCATAGCCCCGACCAAGTGACTGTAGGAGAACCCCGTCGCCGAAAGTATCCGTTCGGGTGCTCGCGACATCGGTGTTCCGCCTTGGTGCACTTCGTCGATGGCGTCGGGGGTGCGGCCGCCTACTAAAGTTTGCGACGAGCATTCGATCAGAACATCGGGAATCCTGTTGAATTCCCCGACTTGATATTGAAAAGAGTTTTCGATAATGAGACTAAAATGCGGGGTTTATAATTGTTAGGCATGCGATGTCTAAGGAATTCATTTGATTAGGCATGTGATGTCTATGCAGGTTGTGGATTCCAACTGTTGTAGTTTTACACTTTCTTTTCTGTGACCGTAAGTGTAATATGTGATATCACCGGTTTCGTTACTATATGTCAACGACAATTGGGATGGACATATTTACTTACGTTGTTGACATGTGATGTTATGTGTTGCTGGATATGTTATATTGGATCGTCGTGTTTGAATAGCCGGGGGGTTTTTATGTGAGATGAGTGTTTTTCATTTTCATTCATGTAAAAACTTGTATGTAATATTCTTTTATTGGGGCACTTCCAGGTTGCGGAAGATGTCACCTTTTGTATATTATTTACTTTTCCGCACTAGGATAGACCCAAGGAGGGGAGCACAAGTAACCGGGTTCTGGAGTCCAGTGGGAGACCAACTCGAGGAGTCGAGTCCGGGTCTCCTAACTCCAGAATTGGTAGGGTTGCTTGCTGCTCTCGTAGGGGTCTTGGGGTGTGGGTTTGGCTATTCATCACGACCGTGGAATCCGTGTTTTATACTGGCTCGTATTGAAAACACGGACGTCCTAGTATATCCAATGTTTCATATGTTTATTCTGCTGCGATATCTGTGATGTGATCATGTGATTTTCTGTGATAGATACTGTATATAGTATATATGATATATTATATAGACGTTACTTATGTTTTACACCCGCGCTAGCCCTGCCCTGCTCTGCCGTTAGTTACCTAACCTAACGGTGCACGAGGGGACATCGAGGCGAATGCAGATGGCATAAGTGTACGTCGTATTTATCTGTCATGTTTAGGTACTTAAATGATGGGACTTCATTAATATGATTAATGAAATAAAAGAAACCTAAGATGTTGTAGAATCGAATTTCAAAATAAAACAGGTAGCTACAGTTTTTGCTTTGTACAGCGGTATATATGATATATCCTGCACCTTATTCGATGAGGAAAGGACCGAGATCCCTTCACCGGGAGTGACTCCTTTAGCAATAACTGGCAGATGCTACACACTCGGTTTGTCTTTTGATTGCTTTTAAGAGTTTTTGCTTTGCACAGTGATATATATGATATATCCCGCACCTCATTCGACGAGGAAAGGACCGACGATCCCTTCACCGGGAGTGACTCCTTTAGCAAAACTAGAAAAGCCTCAAAAGCACTCCATTTTAAAATCATTCGATTCTACAACGATATCAAGTTCATTACGCAATAGGTTTTCAGAAAAACCTGTCGTAGCCCTCCTTCATTTCAGATAAGTAGTAGTTAGTATTCGTGCTGCGTTTGTTGGCCTTTGTCAAGGCGCAGTGTGCGGTAGCTAACTGGTGCTTATCTGCTTATGCATATGATGCAGATTGGGTTAGGGTAGTCGTGCGACCTTGTTGGCCTTTGTCAAGGGTCGTGCGGGTGGGTTTAATTCAATCAGAAAATGACGGGTTGAACTTGACTAGCACCCTATGGTTTGTTGGCCTTTGTCAAGGTCATAGGAGGTTAGGGGCAAAATATTATCGGGAATTTCAAGTGTTGAAATTTGCAATGAGATTGCATACCTTCTATGAGATAGTTGGATCCCGATACCCGCTGCGAGTAAGAGTTACTCCTGGGAGAGTTTTATACATTACAATTAGCCGATCAAGTAGGTGTCTAGAAAGGTGTCAACGGGGTTACGCCTCTGGGAAAACGAGGTTTACATTAATTAGGTTCGTGCGAAAGCACGGGGGACCTCCCTCAAAGTACCGACACTGGCCTGGCTGAAAGATTGGCGAAATTGTAGTGTGTAATTAATCCCGGCTAGTCTTTCCTTTTAGGGTTTGAAGGAAGATTTGATAAAAAGCAGTGGGAGCCATCCTAATTAGATAAAATAATAACCAATCTATTCTTGACAGAGCGCACGCTGAATGTTTTCTTCTCTCTCTCTCTCCAGGTAGCGACCATATCACGCCTTAATCAAGATAATAATACGGAATATTTGACCGAACCCACTTGTTATACTGAGCTGGGGAACGTTGGTCCCGCTCCAACTTATAATTGTTATAAGACAGAGCAGGAAATTGGGGATTACCAGAATTCCCTTGCCGCCCAAACGAAGAGAGTGCATGCTGATGCATCATCTTCGGGTGTGTTCGTTACACAGAACTATTTCTCTGTATCCTCTACGTCCTGGGTATGTGATACCAGATCAGGATCCCAGATATGTAATCTGTTACATAGGGCTACAGAAAGGTAGAGAACTGAGAACGGGTGATAAGTTTCATGAGGCAGAAAAAGGGGCAAGTGTTGCAGCCAAGTCTGTTGGTCACTGTCACCCTGTATTACAAATACATTGATTCTGAACGAATGTTATTAGATACCGAACCTGATATACCAAATCATGTCACTCTCTTTGTTAGAAAAGAAAGGATATAATTTTGTATTGATGGATAATGTTTTGAACATTTCCTATATCAAAAGTTGATCGGTTCAGGCACGTTATCTAAAAGCATTGATGTTCTAAATCAAACTACAGTTCTTAGTATATGGAACACACACAAGAGGAAGAGTTCAGAAATGAACGAATCCTTCTTGAGGTTTTGTAGACTAGGTCAGATCAATGTGACCCGACTAGCTAGAGTTACATAAAGATGCATATTTAAATTAGTTTGAATTTACATCTTGTGAAACTCGCCAGTCATGTCACAAAGATATAATGACACCAGCTCTGTTTATTGGAAACAGAGAAAGAGTTAGTAAACTCTTGGGATGATACATGTTGATGTATATAGGTCCCCTGTCTACACATGCCAAGACCGGTTCTTTATACTTCATTACATTCTCTGATAATCTCTCAAGATTCAGACATATGTTCCTGTTGAGACACAAGTCCGAACCTTTTGAGATATTCACAGAATATAAGTTAGAAGTAGAGAACCAAAACACGGGTATAAGTATTATGTCCTTTGATGAGATCAAGGAGGAGAATACTTGAGCACGGAATTCCTGGTCTATTCTAAAGGAGAATGAGATTCTCTCTCAGCATTACTCCTCCGTATACACCATAGCACGATGGTATATCGGGATGGAGCAATAACACCCTATGTGATATGGTGTGCTCTATGATGAGTACTACTGAGTTACCTATTTCCTTTTTTGGGAGTTATGCACTTGAGAAGCTGCATACCTATTGAATAGGGTTCAAACCAAATCAGTTGCCTACCACTTCATATGTGATATGGAATAGGAAGAGCCCATATCTTAAGATGGTTAAGATTTAGGGTTGTCCGGGCTATGTCTAAAAGCAAAATCCGGACAAACTCGAGGCAAGGTCTGTAATGTACAACTGGAAATGTTCCAGCTATACAAACTGCAGCTGATGATTTGATAGAACCAAAGGATTCAGTAGAAACCAACGAACCTCAGCCTCTCCGCCGATCTAGTAGGGTTCCTCACCCACCTGAGAGATACTTCGGTTTCTCTATGACAGTGGGAGCGAGGATTGCATCATGGGATGATGACCCAACTAGTTTCGAGCTGGCCATCAGGAGTGAGACTCTGTAAGAATGGCTGGATGTTTAGCGATCTGAGCTGGAATCCATGTACACCAGCAAAGTATGGACTTTGGCTGCTATATCTGAAGGGTTAAATCCCCGTCAGGAGCAAGTATATCTTGAGAAGATTACTTGGTGTAGATGGAAGAGTTGAGACTTTCAAAGCTAGACTTGTTAAAAGTTTGCATCATTTACCAGGCGTGGATTATGATGAAACCTTTTTCAAGTAGTTATGCTTAAGTCCATCTAGATCCTACTTGCCACGGCTACATACCATGACTACGATATCTGGTGGTTGGGTGCCATGACAACTTTTCTAAATAATGATTTAGAAGAGAATGTCTATAAGAACACAGCCAGAGGGCCTCGTAGACAGTGGGAGCAGCGGAAACGTGTGCAAGATGCTTTATAGGATAAAGCAGGCATCGCGGTGTTGGAACATCTGTTTTGATGAAATAGTCAAAGAGTTTGACATCATCAAAATGGTAGATGAACCTTGTATATACAAAAAGGTAGTAGGGAGTATGGTGATGATCCTCGTAGAGTACGTGGATGACATACTCTTGATAAGAAAGGGGTTTCTTATGCTACGCTCGATCAATCTCCGCTTATCATTATAATTCTCCATATAGGATCAAAGTGATACCTCCTAAATCCTGAGTTTTGGATCTATGAGATAGATTTAATTGGATGATAGGATTCTCACTAGTTGTAGTAAGATGATATCAATCGATCCTGGGGAGAATCACTGGAAGGGTTCCAGGGTGATAAAGACGACTGAATGTCAGTCACAGGCATTGTCTTTACCCTCAGTAAAGGGACGGTATGCTGGAAGAGTTCCAAGCTAGATACCGTGACATACTAGACGATAAAGGCAGGATACATCGCTACTAAAGATGCTACCAAAGAGGCTGTTTGGGTGTATAGTGGTTGATGAGATGAACTAGGTTCCTACCATTGTGAGACAATGGAGTTGTGGCTTATGCCAAGGAACACCCGTCCCATCAGTGATCCAGACATATTCTAAGGCAGTGTCACCTGATCATGGAGATGCTTGATCTCCAAGGGATCGAGGTTAGGAGAGTAGACTCAGAGGACAAACACAGCGGATCTACTCACAAAGGCCTGTTCCCGGAGAGAGACTTTTATGGGATGGTTGAGTATGAGATACTACAACCACTGCTACAGATGGCCCTAGTGCAAGTGGGAGATTGTTAGTTATATGTATGCCCTAGAGGCCATTACTGTACATAGGATGTATATTGTAGTGGATGCTGGGACATATATAGGGAGGACTTTCTTGCTCGACATTATAGTATGCTATCTGGTTGATCTTTACCTTAACGTGTACACTGATTGTCTCTCTATTACATGTTGGTAAAGCCCTTAGGATGTGTGCTTGACTACCTGGACTATGATGCGGATCATACTAGTGGGGACATGGTAGTCCATAAGTACATCCTTCAAAGTCCCTAGTCGTGGGTGTATCGAGACGGGGCATCGATATACCAGAGTAGACTAGCGTATACCTTCTCGACCCATACAGATGGGCGATGGATGATCCCATATCCATTGGTGTTTGACATCAGAGATGATATACGGGTGCTCAGTAGAGACTGGGTACACTGGACGGACTCGCCGAGAACTCCCAGATGGTATTATACCTCACGTCAGATGGCAGTTCTCTGGTGACACTGGTACAGAGTAGTCTGTTGACCCGAGATCGTCATAGAGTCTTGTGTGGTTCCCACTGTGCTTTGATTTCCATCTTACCACGTCCAAGAGGGCGTGCAAAAGGGTGGTTTTTGGGTACAGTCCCGAGTCACATGGAGGCAATGAGCGATAGGAGGGGATTCGTCTCTCCCGGTATAGGGAGTTGATGTTGCGCTGTGTTCGATTGGCTATAACAGGAAATCCCTGGCCAGGGTTGCTGAGATTTGCTGGTAAGTGTTACCAGTAGTTTCTCGAATTGTTATAAACCTCATATCGACACGACTTATCGAGCTATTGGGGTCTGACGTTTACCACCCCTAGGCGAGATATGCAACGTATCAGACGATCAGACCGGACTGTACGGTAGTGTTACTGGTTGGATTCACAGAAGTATGTGCGGGCTTGCTCGTCGATCTTCTGATCGCTCAATACCCGGGTGGCCGTTACGTTTAGCAGACCGCTTGCGGCTTGTGGGTGTTTGATATGATCATCACCTGCTGCCGGCGTATTGACGAGTCTTTAGAGTCCTACACAGAGGTTTCCTGGCTCAAGCGAAACGAAATAGGAGCGCATATGAGATATGTGCGGGACCGAGAATAATGCGTGTATGTGATACCGTATTTCATTCTCGCGATCAATGTGTCGGATGGTTGTATGCGATATAACCTAGTTATCGATTCAAGCGTTGAATCGATAAGCCGATACATTGAATACTAGTCGGTTGTGTGCGACATGACCGGATCATTGAATCAAGTGTTGATTTAATGATTTAATGCATATTTATATATTTGATATATTACTTTGCATCAACTAGTATCGGTTTACTTAAGATGGATTTTCTCACTCGGATGTGCGCATTGCATATGCGATATGATTTTGTGCACTTGCTTGTATCATGTTTGATGATACATGCCTTTTGGTTAAGTGTAAAGAATTAAAGCTTGGTTAATGAAATGATTAGGGTTTACTATTTCCTTATTCATTTATTCATTTATTTATTCTTTTGGAAATAGAAAAGCAAAAGAGAAAAATGGTTGCTTTCTTTGTTCTTTCTTGAAGCTTCATGAAGACTTTGACCAAGTGACCATTTTGTCTCATGCTTAACCCTAACCATCCCACTAACCATGATTTATTCTCTACACTTGACCATGGTTTGGTTATGATAAGTATTCTTTTATTTTTTCTTTTTTGGATTCAACTTATCATATCATTATTCTTCTTCTTCTTCATTTCTTCAAGTGAAGAAAGCTTGCCTCCATCAATGGCAAGTGATGAATTAGAGTGAGAAATCCAATTCTAAAGTCTACCCACTTCCTATTTCTTCATCCTCTACCTCTTGCCAAGTAGTAGAGTGTGTTTCCTTCACAAGTTTCTTGACTTGGTGAAGTGAGAGCTTGATCTTGCGATGCTTCGACGTAGATCATCTTCGGCATGGACATCGACGACCTAGCTTGTCCATTCTCCGACGAAGCCGACGCTAGAGCCCGGGAACTCACTTGGACAGCGAGGGGACTTCGTTGCGGAGCTATGGAGGTGGAGCACCGGATCTACAAAGGTTGTATTTCCGTTTCCCATTAGTTAAGTTGTTAACTACTTTATTGTTTCGCCTAGATTTCTAGCAAACGATCCGTACACTAGGGTTTCTCGGCACCGTAATTTTTGAAAATGGCATGGTTGATGCCTTGTGAGACCTCACTAGGGTGCCTAGGAACCCTATATCCCTATCATAATTCTGGTAATCAAGTAAAGATCCTATGGGGTTTATCATTATGTATTAGCGACATGTGATATCGAGTAAAATGTATTCACATAAATGATAAAGACAAACTAGATAGCATACTATCATCTTGAGTAAAACTGTTTTCTCTGTATAAGTTCTCCTTCAATTACAATAATTGCCTTAAAGGCATCTATATCCAACATCTCCCACTTGTACTTAAGGCCAATTATTGCGGTATCGCATACCCAATTTCTCTACTAACAGTTTCACAGCCTCAGTGAGTGGATTCTCTACAATGAATCTATCTTTATCTCTCTATATCTTAACTTTGCGAAGATCGAGCGATACCTGCCTTAGAATTTGCCTGGATAGACGATAGGACCAAGTTCACAAATGAACAATTTTATCCAGCAACTTCTTGGGTTGTATCCACAACTAATTCATAATCAGCACCCAGAGCCATGACCATCCCAGTATCCTGCTTGGAACTCTTTCCAATATACTGCTCCCACTAAAGAGAGTAAACTAATAACTGACAGACGCTTTGTCTTTCATTTCACCTTGGAAACCGGAACCAGTAACCGCCTCCAGATGAAGGCTGCCATTACAATACACCAAGAACATCCCCTTATGTTCTTCATTGATTTCCATTTGTTTCTTCACGATTGGACAAATATCTGCTTATTAAAACGATTGCAAAAAGTAACATCTGGTCTTGGTATATGGCATTCCATGATTAACCTAACTATCGAAGTAAGTGAAAAGTTATTCATGTGATCCTCTCTCCTCATCAGTTCAGAATACATCTCTTTAAAGAGGGTGACTCATACACGTGTTGGTACACTACCAAGCTTTGAATCGTCCATTCTAAAACCCTTTCGGAATGGTTTCATCTTACCAGAATTGGGAAAATCCTAAAACTTTACTACATCTATCTCTATAGACCAAGTTGCCAGAATCATATTATCGTATTTGGAGAAATATCTATGATGACCTTTGATCGAACTGTAGTATAAGAACATCACTTCCTATCAGGAGTTTGTCATTCACATACAATATGTGGAACATGACAGTACTCCATACATTCTTCTTATAAATATTAGGTTCATCTATCATTTTGATAAAGTCAAATATTTTGACCGTAATATCAAAACAGATGATCCTATCTCTGTAATGCCTGCTTTAGTCTATAAGTTGACTTAAGCGACTTGCACACCTTCCGCTGCTCCTACTAATCATGATAACCCTCTGGCAGAGTCATATATACGTACACTTCTAAATCCCTATTTAGAAAGACGTTATATTCATCCACTTGCTAAATATCATAGTCACGGAAGACAGAAATGGCAAGTTATATCCGTATAGATTTCAGCCAAGAAACTGAAGTAAAAGTTTCATCACAATCCATGTAAGGTATTTGATGAAAACCTTATACTACAAGTCTAGCTTTATAAGGTTAATACCTTTCCATTTGCACGGATCTCAAAAGATCTACTTGCTCCTTATAGGTTTTATCCCTTCAGGAGCACCCAACAAAGTCCATACTTTTTTGCAGTGCATAGAGTCAAACTTGAATAACTTGGCATCCATCCATCAGTCGGAAGTCGCCACTTACTATAGCCTGCTGATATAGTAGAGTCATCTTCATATGATGCAAGCCTCTTTATTACCATCTACGAGGAAACCGAAGTATCTCTCGGATGGCTGAGGTTACCTACTAAATCTGCGGAGCGGCTAAGATTTGTCAGGGTCAATTAAATCTCAAAGTTCTACTAAATCTTCAGTAATCGTTTGTGGTTCTGAAATTACTTCCAGTTCTACCATACTCCCACTAATTTCTTTTGTAAGAAATTCCTTTTCTAAAAACGTGGCGTGTCGAGAACAAAACAACTTTTGATCCTGAAAATGGTAGATGTTGAACCCTTGCGTATGCTTGGGATAACCCACAAACCGCACATTACCGAAGTGTGTCTTGAGTTTTTCCGGATTCTATTTTTAAGTATAAACCGGATAACTCTATATCTTAACCCCTTTAAGATAGGTCCCCATTCTATATCACATATAGAATCATATGCACTAATTTAGATGGAACCATATTCAATTGATATGCAACTATTTCCGGTCCATATTCCTTAATGAAAAGAGTCACACAACATTACTCATGAAGGAGCGCACCCACGGATGGGTAATCTGAGAGAGAATTAAATTCTCGATTACGAAACACCTAGCCCAAGTATCCACATTTTCAAATACTTCGAAAAATCTTGATACTTCCAATATTGATTCTCTACTTTATTCTTATATCCTTCGAACTTCTCAAAATCTTTGGACTTTTCATTTCAACAAGAATGCATGTCTAAAACCAGAGAACTCATAGGAATATGGAATAAAGTATGAGTACCAACTCCTAGTCCGAGTAGACATCGGACAACATACATCAATATGTACAAGTCCTATGAGTTCATTAACTCATATTCTGTGTTTTGTAATTTGAAAACCATATTTTAGTTAAGAATGTATATTCGTTATTCAATGCACCTTACCCAATCATCAGATCATAAAGGCAAATGTTTAGAACATATTTTTCAAAAATTATATCCAACTTTATCTAGTAAAGAGACAGATATTACAGTTTTAAAATTGGTGCATAACAAGAGTTATTCGAAACCAAAAAGTTTGCTACTAGGCAAAACCAAGTGATATCCTAAATAGCAACAATTGCTCCGATTTCCGACATTAGGGATCGAATCACCTTTTCCAATACTTTACTCCTTCTCAATATCTGTAACATCTTACAGATGCGGTAATCCGGTATCCATATACCCAGGAGTCAGATTTAATTGGAAAACGGTTCTTGATTACAACCACACAGGAAACATGAAGTATCAAAATGTTTCAAGGAGTTTGCCGGATATTCTAGTAATGCCTCTTTCACTACCCAGAGTCATAACGGTAGTTGCAATTTCTTTTCCGCTCACTTCAACCCCTTTTGATCTCTCTCCATTTTACCTTTTGTATACCGAACTTAACCTAGTTGGTTTTCTTCTTACCCTTCCTTTCAGCTCTAACTTTGGGATTGGAAGAAGACTATCCAATAAGCGTAACTGGTATATTCTCCTTATTAAAGGAGCTCTCGAATTTGAGATAAGGTAGAGGGGAGAGACAAATGAACAATTCATCTATTCTATAACCAGTGGCCATTCTTAAACTGAAACAATTTCTTTGAGTTCGTATCTAACCATACGATAGCCTTCCAAGCAATATTGATCTCTGTACCGTATCCAGAAGGTTTTGGAGCTAGCAAAAGGGGAAGTAGGACATGTAAGGACATACGCGACATTGTTGTGAATTATGGCAATCTTGACATCCCAAAGCCGATGTTTGTAAAAAGATCGATCAACTTGGTTTTCGAGTTTTAGTTTGAGGTAAGTCTTAGGTCGCTGCCAAAGAGAGAGAAAAAATACTCAGTGTACACTCTATCAAGATTAGAATGGTTTATTAATTTATCTAATTAAGATGGCTCACATTATTTCGTCGAATTCTCCTTCAAACCCTAAAAGGAGAACTAGCCGGGATCATATCCCGAGAGTAACTATTACTCATAGTGGGAATCGAGACCTAAACTATCACATAGAATGGTATACAACTCATTGCAAATTTCAACACTTGAAATTCCCAATATCGGTTTTTACTCATAACGGCTTATGACCATGACACGGTTAACATATCATAAGCCACTAGTCAAGTTCGACCTGTCATTTCGTGATTAATTTAGATCCACCCGCAGAAGCCCTTGACACACTCAAAATGGCTATGCGACTGTCCTAGCTAATTGCATCAGAATGCTTGCAGGAAGACATCACTTAGCTACCATGCACTATGCTTTGACACGGTCAACATACGCAGTATGAATACTAAGTACTCTACTTTCTGAAATGACAGGGGTTACGGCTGGTTTTGAAGAAAACCTTTAACGTAATAAACCTGATCTCATTGAAAGAACCGAGTGGTTTTGCAAATTTATAATTACGTAGACTTTTACTTAAGTGCAGATTCCCCGTAAAGGGATCAGGGCTCTTACCTTATCGAATGAGGTGCAAGATATTCCTATCCGAATACCTCGATGCAAAACAAAAGAATACGGTTATAAATTCTTTTTAGAAAAAGTTGGTTCCTACAATGTATTTTAGGTTTGTTTTCTTTGCATTAATCCAAATTAATGCAATCCCATCATTTAGATAATCACTTATTATCTAGTATTTTCTCACACCGTTACAGAAAAGTATAACATGAAAAGAAAATACAATGCTGTATATGCCATCTGCATTCGCCACGGGGCCTCGGGTCTTTACCGTAAGGTTCCTTAACTTACGGCAAGACGGAGACAGGGCTAGCGCGGATGCAAAACATATATCGGCATTTATTTATATATCATATATATCATTATATATATATATATATATATATATCATCGCGAGTAGATAATCAACATTACAAGCTAGCGATAACCATCATCATAGGTAGGTAATCACATTACAGGCATGCAATGAACATCACAGAATATGGAAAATCGGATATACTAAGAATCCCGCGTTTCAATTGAGCCGATCACGAAACATGAAATTCCACGGTCATGTGAATAGCCCGTACATCATCGATCCACGACCCCTATGAGCGCGACAAGCCACCCGCCAATCCTAGTAGTGAGGCAACCCATACTCAATATCATGAGTGGGCCACCCAGCGCTATCTAGAACCCGGTGACTTGAGCACTTCTCCTTGGGTCTAACCTAACCCCCTTCAAGCACAGTGAACCACCCGCCAATCCTACAATAAGGTGACCCAGGTCTCAACTCCTTAAGATAGCCACCCGCTGTATCCTAGAATCCGGTGACTCGAGCGCTTCACCGTGGGGTATCTAAAACCTATATTATATATACAATGGTAACGACGACCGCAACCTAACCGTGTCCCAACAAAAGAATAATACAGTCACTGGCAACGACGGCCACAATTCGGCCGCTCGTCCCGAATAATAGAATTACATATAACATCAAGTGTACAAGCATTTCACACGAGGGGATATTCATCACGACGATCCGCCAAACTATAACAACAACAACAAAAATATCACAATATCGCAAACAACGCAAATAACTAGTGTGCAACCCCGTCGAATTGATTGCATCAATTCGACGACATTTAGCAACACAAATCTGTATCCATGAAACAAACACGATGCTATAATTTCGATCAAAAACTTTCCGTACACCCAAATATGATCAAATCAAAATCTGGGGAAAATGAGATATACTAAAAATCATATTTCCAGTAATCCAAGCCAATGTAGGAACCTTAACCCAAAATTTTATAATCTGGCCGCTGGTGAGCCGTCCATGTCGGCTTGGTCATTGAATTGTAGGCCCGGGTTCAAGTCAAATGATTTTCAAAGCAAACACAATACAACAGCATGTGCTAAAAAATTTTCAGGTCAAAATTTTTTAACACAACAACGGCTTAAATTTTCGAAACAGAAAATGGAAAATTTTGATGATCGAAACTATAACTTTGTCCAAACAAGTTGCAGTCTTTGGGACAGCTCTGATACCACTGTTAGATTGCTATGCTCGACTAGTATGGTTTTAAAGCGCAGCGGAACGAATAATTTTAAAAAACTAAAGAGCTTTAACAACCATAACCAAGATAACAACCCAAAAGACCAAAATTTGTAACAAAAATGAGAGCCAGACCAAGAGGTTTATGAACTACAATTTTTGTAGCACGTTAGCCACCTCTCCTTAGACTCCGGTTTAGCCTTCACTTGATCCGGATCAGGTTTTTGTAAGTCGATGTCGCGTACCCCACGTGTTCGTGAGGAGGCGGAATTTGCAAAAAATGATTTTTACGAGCTTCGCAACACCGACTAGAACCAAGGATCGTCCATAAACCCTAGTGTTGGGATAAAAATTTACACCCTGATTGACCAAGTCAAAATCAAAGTCAACCCCAAGCCAAGTGGGCCCAAGCCCAGATCCAGTGGGCCCATGCCCGGGTCGAGCCCGAACATGAAGCGGCCGGCCTCCCCTCATGCCAAGATAAAAATTTTGTAACAAATAATTTTATTGTATTTCTTTTATTTTATTTTATGGATAAATGTAAGAAAAATAGGCATAAAGCCAAATTTTTGTAAAGCCCATGGCTTATGTACAAAAAGAAATGGCACATGAGCCATGAGATAGGCAAAATGCCATTTTGTGAAGCCCAAGGGGTTATATGTAAAGTGTATAGCCTATAAAGGTAAGGATAATGAAAATATCTCACAACTTTTTCTCTCTCAAAAGAGCAAATCTAGATCTGAGATCTTTCTCCTTCAAGGTTCTAAAACCTTCTTCTTTCTTGAATTAAAATCAAGAGTTTTACTCTTCCTTTTATAAAACTAAATAGTTTTTCACCACAAAACCCATAAAGGGGAACTCAGATCTTCCATTAGATATCAAAAAGAAGAGATTTTTAACATCTCATATCTCTTGATCTTCAAGATCCTGCCAACAGAGGAGGAAGAAGGAGACCCATCTCCAGAAACCCAACTTTGGGGAAGAACTAGGGCTCAAAGGGAGAAGCCCTTCATAAGCTTCAAAACAGCTTAGGAGTTTTCACTCCACCCTAATTTCTCTTTCAAGAATTTCTGGGGCTAAAAGCCTCTTTTTCTCGCCGGCGCCCAAGCGCTCAAGCGCCCAACGCTCAAGCGCAAAGCGCCCACGTGCTGACACGTGGCGCGCCTAGCGCTTAAGCGCAAAGCGCTCAAGCGCAAAGCGCCCACGTGCCGACACGTGGAGCGCCTACGCTCCAGCGTCCTGCGCTCAAACGCAAAGTGCCCACGTGCCGACACGTGGTGCGCTTGCGCTCAAGCGCCTGGTGCTCAAGCGTCTAAGCGCACAGCACCTAAGCGCACAACGCTCAAGGCGCTGACCCCACGCGTCCTTTGGGTGCTTTTTCCCTTTTTCATATATATATATACACACACACACACACACACATACTCCACAACACTGTCCCTCCCAAAAGAAATTTAGGCCGGGGCATGCCCCGCACCCCGCAAGGGGGCTGCTAGCCCCCTTGACCCTCAGCCCGCTATCCGGGTAGCGGGACCCCCGTAAAAACTCTGCGTGGCTCCCGATATATCCAAGCCCCCTCCAAAAAAAACACACGTACACTGCACATTGAGTTCGCATGACCAGTTTAACCCGTCAATCGGAGGTTCCCTCGCTCCAAAGGCGAGGGGTAATTAACGGCAGCTTAGTCCACGGCTGCCGGAGATTCGGATCCCCACAATCAATAAACTCCAGCCTACCCTAGGCAGGGAGAATCTGTAGTACGCCTGACAAGCGTGCGCATATTCCCATCTCAATGGGGTGACGAAAAACACCCTACAAACTCTGGCACCCCCGGTGGGACATTTCTCTCCTCCCATATTTCGGGTTAAACGTTCATGCGAACTCAATCCATATACATATCGATTGCCTATACTGAAATGATGTTTTTTTTCATGCAGCAATCAACTTTCGACGACAATGTCTCCCAAGACGAATTCAGCTTCCAACGTGACCCCGATCCCGTACGTGGTCAAGGTCAATGCTATTGTGGTTCTCCCCGCAAGCCTCAGTCGACAGTGGGAGGAACTGCCCCGCCAGTTTGGCTCCGTCATCATCTACCCTGCCGGAAGCGCTCATCTGGCAGAAATCCCGGCAAAACAGGCTGCCAAGCCGATGTCAAGGGGCAAGAGGCCGAATGTCGTGATCGCCAAGGCACCACAACCGAAACTTAAGACGGTGTCTGAACGACTCTCTGGTGCTCCAGCTGGGGGCAAGACTTCTGGTATAAAGGGCGACATCAAATGTTGCGGACGCGCTCAGGCGATGACTCCAGCAAATGCACAATCGAGCGTGTCTCCAAAATCCTCCATTACCCGGTCTACGGCGTCTTCCCGAAGAGCCAAAGTCTGCCAAGTGCTTAAAGAAGAAAAGTTAAGGCAGAAGCGGCTCAGGTATCGAGCCAATAAGAGGGCCAGGACTCCGGCCAGGTGGAGTCGTGTGAGATTCCAAGAGCAGAGTCATCCTGCGACATCGACTGAATCGGCCATAAAAATCAGCAATTCTTTCGAGCCTCTGAAGTGGTTCAGAAAAATGCCATGGCCGCCAGAATCAAGAAGACAGCGGTCCGAACAATGCTACAAAGAGACGTGTCCCGTCCCCAACAAAAAAAGTATGACACTGTCACTTCGAGAGTCTATCAGGCGCTCTGTGCCTCACGAAAGCAGCGGGTCAAACCCAGAAAGGAAGCGCCAGCACCATTCAAGAATCCGGCCAGGTCAGCCACCTTCAGTCGACTACCCGTTACCAAAATAGGAGGGTCAAGACAGCGATCCGAGAAATCAGTCGCCGATAAGAAAAAGACGGCTGTATATGTTATCCATACGGTCTATATGGCAGGCGGGCGCCCCAGCGACAACCTTCGCAGCAAGAGCAAGGATGGGGCCACCACATCCCAAGCCCAATCTGGCTTGAATGTGGTTGCCGCTGCCCAAGAACAGCCGCCTCTGCTGGATGATGAAAATCCTCTCGAGGAGGAAGATAGGCAGAAAGACCCCTCGGTCCATGCAGAGTCAAGCTCGGACAGCGAGGAAGAGCCGACTTTCTGCCCCAGGACTGCGGAGCAAGAGCTGCTTCAAGAGCTTCGAAAACAGCTCAGGAGCAAAGATAAAGAGATGGCCAAGCTCTATTCGAAGAATGACGACTTAACGAACGTTGTGATGCAGCTTACGGCTCAAATTGCTCGAGCGCCTCCCAATCAAGCACAAGTCGCTACTAATCAGCCGGGTGATGACAATCCGAAGCAGCTAATGCCTGTTCCTTTGGGTCCAAGACTGGTCGAGCCGCACGAAAGCCGGCCACATTCCGCTTCTGGGGACGCCTTAGCCCCAGATAGCACTATCCCGCTAACACAGGATCGGATAATAGATTTGGTTACCAGCAAGGTTAAAACATTGGTGGCCGAAGCTGAAGCTCAAAAAGAAATCGGCAGTAGTGGGCGGCCATATCCCGCACAGGACAATCTGATCGAGTTTCCGAGCGGCTACGTCATTCCTAAGTTCGGAAGATTTGACGGAACGGGAAATGCAAATCAGCACGTCGCCCACTTTAAAGCATCGTGCGGAAATACGGGGGGCAATGATGCGCTCCTTCTTCGTCAGTTTGTCAATAGCCTGACCGGTGTCGCCTTCGACTGGTACGCGAATATACCAGACGGGTCCATCATTACCTTTGCCCAAATGGAGTCTCTGTTTCGGAAAAAGTTCATGAGTGTCAGTGATAAAATCTCCATTGCCGACCTTGTGAGGACCAAGCCGGGGAAGAATGAAAGGAACACCGACTTTATTGCCCGATGGCGTAATCTCACGGTCAAGTGCGAACCGCCGTTGGAGCAGGACCAGTCCGTCAGCCTTCTCATTGGGAACCTCAGCAATTGGATGGTCCCATTCTTGTGTACAGCGGGCCTCAAGACATTTCAAGAGCTAACCAAGAAAGTCCAAATGCTGGAACGCTCGAAGCAAGAGTCCCCGTCTGACTCTCAGAAAGACAAGACTTAGAAAAGCAAGCGGGACGACAACCGTAGAAGCGGGAGTTCCAGCAGTACCAATGTCTTCAATGCGTCCGACAATGAAGAAAAACGAAGGGCGGGCGAATCCAAAACCAATCGGTCTCGAAAGCCATTACTGGGAGGAGATGAGCCCTCCCTAGAGGAGAAAAAGAACAAGGTTTACTCTTTCAGAAAGGACAAGGTCCGCAAGATATTTAAAGATGTCTTGAACAACGGTCTACAATTGCCGGAGTCGAAAAGACCCCTAGAAGCAAAAATGACCGACAATCCCCTGTATTGTCCGTACCACCGAGCAGTGAGCCATGCGATTGAGGATTGCTATATCTTCAAGGACTGGGTCGAGAAGCAGTACAAGGCTGGAGAGATCGAGCTGTCCAAAAGTTTGTTGGTGAACAATCAAGTTGCAACCACCAACTTTATACAGACAAAAACTGAAGCCTTCTGGGAGCAGACAGCCGAACCCGCTACCCTGAGAGATGAAACGGACCCACCGCAGCCTCCATAGAGTACGCACATATCTAATAAGACGAAGAAGATGATGAAGCTACTTCGGAAGGAACCCAAGACGGAATGGGAAGGGAAGAAGAAGCCTACCATTCCAGCTGCAAATGCGGCTCCATCAGGCTCAAAATCCAAAAAGCTCAAGAAGAAGAAAAGTGCAGCTCGGCGTGAAAGGGAGTCTGCAGGGAGATCGACCATTCAAAAATATATCGATTCCCTCGAAGAATATGAACAGAAGGAAAGAACTCTGATTCAATTGAAGGAGTTCCTCCCTGTACGAGCGGCTGAAATTCTGGAGGAGTTAGAAGAAGACTCCAATGAAGAGATCCCAGTAGTGACCTGCTACGCCATCCATCTTGGCAGCGACTCTGAGGAGGAGCTCTGTTTTCCCGAAGAGGACGAGGAGCTCGCCACAAAGGCCAATCAAATCCAGCTCAGAAGCGGCAGGGTTCTACCGCCAAATCAGGGTAACGCCCCAAAAGGGAAGGAAAAACAAGTCGCTAATGAAGAAGATGGCAGAGAACTCGCTCATGAAGATTCGAGTCCTTCCCCAGTAGATTATAATGTCTTGGCTCACCTCCGAAAGCTTCCGTCTCTCCTTAGCATCTATGATGCCTTGGTTCTATCTCAAGAGCTTAGAGATGTTCTCATTCACGCTCTACAAAACCCCGAGCGGTATCAGGCTCGCTTTGCGAAAATTAATATGAAAGAAGCTCAGTACACTTTGCAAGCCGCCGCAGTCACGTTTAAGGATGAAGACTTGCTACTGGGAACGGCTGAGCATAATCGGCCGCTTTACGTAACCGGGGACAGCGACGGAGATTGGATTAATCGCATATTGATTGATCCGGGGTCTTCAGTGAACATCATGAACTTGCGGACGCTGAAGAGTTTGTCAATGGACGTCCGACACCTGTCAAGGGAAAGGATTGTCATTCAAGGCTTCAACCAAAATTGCCAGCAAGTTCTGGGGTCCATAGCTCTGCCAATCAAATTCGAGGATCTGCAAACTGAAGCTAAGATATACGCGATCGACGCCAACACGTCTTATAAGATTCTCTTGGGACGGCCGTGGCTCCACGATTATGGCATCGTCCCGTCAACTCTCCATCAATGCATGAAGTATACTAAAAATGGTGAAGAAAGACGCATTGACGGAGACATCCAGCCGTTCAGTGTGCATGAAGTCCGATATGAAGATTCTCAGTATTTTATGAACCACCAAAATGCTAAGCCACAACTGACCGAGGGTAGAGCGGCCCCAAGACTCAAAAGTAAATCCGAGCCGGCTGTCACTTTCAAAAACAAAAACGCCCAAGTGCGCCCGCGTTTCGGTAGCGACACTGATGAGCCTGACGTTGGAAGTCTGCCCTTCCGTAAAACTCGCCCTCATTTCGGTAGCGATACGGACAAATCTGTCACTAAAGCCCCATCTAGCAGCAAAGTCCGCCCTCATCTTGGCAGCGACACTGAAGAGTCGGAAGAAGAGGACCTGCCGTGCAACAGCGGTGCAGATTGGACCCCCATGCAACAAGCGAAACTACGAGAGACCTTCGAAATTGCAGAAGGGTCCTTAGCCGTCACAAGGGTACCAGAGCAGATGTGCAAAGAGTACGATGCGTTGTTAGTCTCTACCATGGACTAGCTGAAAACTTTCTACGTCCCCGGAAGGAAAAGTGGACAGAAAGGCATCCTGTTTTATGGGTCAAACCCTATTGTGCACCCGGACGATTTGTCTGTCGCGTGCCTTCCATATGAGAGAGGCATAAGAGTAGTCCTCAATCCCAGATACTATGCGCCCGAGATGCGGGAATATTTTAAGAAGTGCGGATGCCGGTTATATCAAACGGAGTCCGAAGCAAAGTTTTACGAAGGGCTATGGTATCCGCCCCAGGTCCGAGCACTCATCGATGGACGAATTCCAGATAGACGGGGCATAGTCTACATTCAACCTGATTCCAAAGCGTGCTACATGATCCATGTTGGTGAGACCAGCGAAAGATCAAATGATGATGACGAGATAGCCGAGCCAGAAGAAGCTCCTCAAGAGCTCGAAGATGGCGGACAAGCAACCTTTGACGAGCTAACCAAGATTGACTTAGGAACGCCCGATAATCCAAGGCCGACCTACATCAGCTCACTCTTGTCAGAGGAAATGAAAGCGCAGATAATCGCCCTGCTGCACGAGTTTGTCGACTGCTTCGTGTGGACGTACAAAGAAATGCCTGGCCTTTCCCCTAATGTAGCCGTGCATAAACTGACCATATCTCCTGATGCTAAGCCAGTCAAACAAGCTCCTCGACGAATGAGAAGGGAACTAGAAGAAAAGGTCATCGAGAAAACCAAGAAGCTCATCGATGCCGGCTTCATCAGGGAAGAAAAATATGCGGACTGGATCGCATGCATAGTCCCAGTGAAGAAGAAAAATGGGCAGATCCGAGTTTGTGTCGATTTCAGGGACCTCAACAAGGCATGTCCTAAAGACGACTTCCCGCTACCGGTCATGAAAATGATGGTCGATGACACCTCAAATTATGAGTTGTTCACCTTTATGGACGGCTCGTCGGGATATAATCAGATCAAGATGTCGCCCGAGGATGAGAAGCACACAGCGTTCCGAACCCCGATCGGAATATACTGCTACAAGGTGATGCCGTTCGGACTGAAGAACGCAGGTGCTACGTACCAAAGGGCAATGACCAATATCTTTGATGACCTAATTCATAAAGTCGTCGAATGTTATGTTGATGATCTGGTCGTCAAGACTAAAACCAAGGCCGATCATATCCAAGATCTTAGGACCGTTCTCACCAGACTGAGGGAATATGATCTGAAGATGAATCCTCTGAAGTGCGCTTTTGGCGTGTCATCGGGAAAATTCCTGGGCTTTATAGTCCGGCATCGAGGGATCGAAGTTGACCCATCAAAGATAAAGGCCATCATGGAGATGCCCCCTCCAAAGAGTCTGACGCAGCTGAGATCATTTCAAGGCAAGCTCGCTTATATACGGAGGTTTATCTCAAATTTATCGGGAAGATGTAGGCCCTTCTCAAAGCTCATAAAGAAAGGAGCTCCTTTTATCTGGAATGCCGAATGTCAAGTAGCGTTTGAAAGCATCAAACGATACTTGTTGCACCTTCCAGTGCTGGTCGCTCCTATTCCAAATAAACCGCTGATTCTCTACATTGCCGCGCTAGATGAGTCACTCGGTGCGCTCCTTGCCCAGAACAACGAGGAGGGAAAAGAGAATGCCCTCTACTACCTCAGTCGAACTTTAGTCGGGGCGGAACACAACTACTCCCCGATCGAAAAGCAATGCTTGGCTCTGATGTTTGCTGTGAAGAAGCTGAGGCACTATCTGCTCGCTCACCGGGTTATGCTGATCTCCAAGGTCGACCCACTCAAACACTTGATGACCAAAGAAAGCCTAGCTGGCAGAATGGCAAGATGGGCTGTCATGCTACTTGAGTTTGACATAGTTTATACTCCTCAGAAAGCAGTAAAAAGGCAAGCTCTTGCAGACTTTCTCGCTGCTCATCCCATACCAGAAGGGTCACCACTCAATTGCCAGTTACCCGACGAACAAGTGCTACACCTAGAGAATGACGAGCCATGTTGGGAGCTCTACTTCGATGGGGCCTCATCGATAAGGACCTCCAGTAAATCAAGTGTCCCGGAGATAAAAGCAGGGATAGGATTAGTGTTCATCACGCAATCAATGAGAACCCTACGGCATTCTTCTGCTCCCACCGAGCCTTGCACAAACAATGAGGCCGAGTATGAAGCTCTGATAGCTGGTTTGGAGCTTGCCATAGAAATGAAAATCCTTCGGCTACGGGTTTACGGTGACTCCCAGCTTGTCGTCAACCAAGTAAGCGGCGATTATAAGATATACAAACCCGAATTAGCTCGGTACAGAGGCCGAGTGGTGGAACTCATGAAACGGTTCACTCATATTGAACTAACGAGAGTCCTTAGAGCGTTGAACGGAAAGGCTGACGTACTCGATCGCTTAGCCAAGGAGCTAGCTGATCCTGACATGGACGAAATTCTGATCACAGTCAGGAGCCGGCAAATTCTACCCCCAGTCTCTCTACGAGAAGAGGAAAGTGCGGAACAGAAGAGCAGTCTTGCCGAAGAAGCTTCGATCATCCAAGACGAGCCCGATTGGAGAGAACCCTTCATAGAGTACCTCTGATACGACAAGCTGCCCGAAGAAAAATCTGCGAGGATTCAGCTGAAGAAAAGAGCTCTCCGATACGTGTTTGTAAATGACACGTTATACCGCAGGTCATATGACCAACTCTGGCTCAGGTGTCTGTCTTTGGCCGAAACCCAAAAGGTCATGAAAAATGTTCACTCGGGCGTTTGCGGTGCTCACCAATCTGGCCCCAAGATGCGACTTCAAATCAAACGGCTTGGGTATTACTGGCCCACCATGATATGGGATTGCGGAGAGCATGCAAAGAAATGTCAGATCTGCTAAACCCCTGGTGATTTCATTCATAAGCATCCCAATCCGTTGCATCCTACGGTGGCGTCGTGGCCCTTCGAAGTCTGGGGCACCGACATTGTTGGCCCAATTGATCCCCCGTCATCCAAAGGCCACCGGTTCATACTCGCCACGACAGACTACTTCTCCAGATGGGCTGAAGCTGTCCCGCTAAAAGAAGTCAAGAAAAAAGATATTCTGATATTCTTCCAGTATAATATTCTATACCGCTTCGGTACACCAAGAAGAATCATTTCTGACAACGGGCCTTCTTTCAAGAGCTTCAATGTCTCAAGGTTCGCTACTCAGCACAAGATAGACTGGAGATATTCCTCCATCTATAATCTAAGAGCCAATGGGCTAGCCAAAGCCTTCAATAAGACTCTATGCAAGCTCCTGAGAAAAAATGCTTCAGCCAACAAGAGAGGCTAGAATCTCAAACTTCACGAGGCGTTGTGGGCATATCGTACCACGCACCGTACTCCAACTCAGTCCACTCCATACTCATTGCTCTTCGGAGTGGAGACGGTCCTCCCCCTCGAAGTCGAAGTTCCAAGCTTAAGAATGGTCGTTCAGCACGAGCTGACGGAGGAGGAAAACGTGCTCTTTCGACTTGAAGAGCTCGATGCCCTTGAAGAAAAGAGGCTCGCGGTGCAGCAAAATCTGGAGCTATACCGAGCCCAAATGTCACGGGCCTATGACAAGATAACCCGTCTCCGCGCTTTAAAGAAAGGTGAATTGGTGTTGGTCCTCAAAAGACCGATCATCCCCAATCGACATGCCAAGGGAAAATTCGAGCCAAACTGGGAAGGACCATACGTCATCGAGAAAGTGTTCGACGGAGAATCCTACCAACTAATAAGTGCTGAGGGAGAAAGGCCCATGCCACCCATCAATGGCCGATATCTCAAGAAATACTACACGTGAATGCTCCAAGTCGCAGGCGAATTGAGCACATCAGCCCTACGGTCTGGATCATGCATCCTGCAAAACCGTATACAATCCACGGGCGTAAACGACCCCTATCTCTCCCAAATCCTGCCGGTGAGACTACTTTTAAAGTCCCACCAGTGGCAAAAAAAGGAGAAAAAAAGAAAAAAAGGAAAAAAAATGGTATGTCCACAAGCAAAACGGGCACGGATGAAAACCCGAAAGGGCTCCGTGAGTAAAAACAGCAGGACTACCGGCGAGTTTGTGAAAACCCGAAAGGGCGCAAATTCGTGAAAAGAGATAAAATACACTCGCAAAGTCCTCTCGACCTTGTGAGGAGAAAATCCCTGCGTGAGATCCTTACGACTCACAAAGGAGCAACACACTTAGGAATCCTCACGATTCCTAAGGAGAACATACACCTACGAGATCCTCTCGACTCGTAGAGAGAAAATGCTTTTATGAGACCCTTACGGCCCATAAAATTGAAAAGTCTTAGGTGACAGGGACCTAAACCTGTCTCCTAAGCCACCGCCCCCCAATGGGAAATGGCAAATGATGAGTCGCTCCTGGCATTACGCTTCAGTGTTAGCGGTGCTGATGCCGACCCAAAAACCAAATCCCAAGTCCTCACGGGGCAAATGATGAGTTGCTCCTGGCATTATTCCAGTGCAGCAATGCTGATGCTAAACCTAAACCAAAATCCCCAAATCCTGTCATGACAAATGATAATTTGCTCCTGGTATCATATTCCAGCGTAGCGATGCTGATGTCAACCCAAATCACATCAAGTCAGCAAAACAACCAATGACCTCCCTGGCAGAATCAAATTCCACCTCGGAAACAAGTCAACTTCATCCCTGACGTCGCAAGAAGCGAGGCAAGTCAAATCCAGAATCGACCGTCCACGTCGCTAAAAAGGCAGCACCGACCGTCCACGTCGCTAAAAGGGCAGCATCGACCGTCCACGTCGCTAAAAGGGCAGCATCGACCGTCCAAGTCGCAAAAAGGGCAGAACCGACCGTCCAAGTCGCAAAAAGGGCAGCATCGACCGTCTACGTCGCTAAAATGGCAGCATCGACCGTCCACGTCGCTAAAATGGCAGCATCGACCGTCCACGTCGCTAAAAAGGCAGCACCGACCGTCCATGTCGCTAAAAGGGCAGCATCGACCGTTCACAATGCTAAAAGGGCAGCATCGACCGTCTACGTCGCTAAAAGGGTAGCATCGACCGTCCAAGTCGCAAAAAAGGCAGAACCGACCGTCCAAGTCGCAAAAAGGGCAGCATCGACCATCCACGTCGCTGAAATGGCAGCACCGACCGTCCACGTCGCTAAAATGGCAGCACCGACCGTCCAAATCGCAAAAAGGGCAGTATCAACCGTCTACGTCGCTAAAATGGCAGCATTGACCGTCCAAGTCGCAAAAAGGGTAGCATCGACCGTCCACGTCGCTAAAAGGGCAGCAACGACTGTCCAAGTCGCAAAAAGGGCATAACCGACCGTCCAAGTCGCAAAAAGGGCAGCATCGACCATCCACGTCGCTAAAATGGCAGCACCGACCATCCACGTCGCTAAAATGGCAGCACCGATCGTCCAAGTCGCAAAAAAGGAAGCATCGACCGTCCATGTCGCTAAAATGGCAGCATCGACCGTCCAAGTCGCAAAAAGGGCAGTATCGACCGTCCACGTCGCTAAAAGGGCATCAACGACTATCCAAGTCGCAAAAAGGGCATAACTGACCGTCCAAGTTGCAAAAAGGGCAGCATCGACCGTCCACGTCGCTAAAATGGCAGGACCGACCGTCCAAGTCGCAAAAAGGGCAGCATCGACCGTCCATGTCGTAAAAAGGGCAGTGCCAGCTTTCCAAAAGGTGGGAACCAAATCAAGTCGCCTCCACGTGAAAGAAGATCCATCAATTTCATGCATATGACCCACATATGTGGTGTGCATTTATTGATGGGGGCAATTTGTTAGGGTAAAAATTTACACCCCGGTTGACTAAGTCAAAATCAAAGTCAACCCCAAACCAAGTGGGCCTAAGCCCAGATCCAGTAGGCCCATGCCCAGGTCGAGCCCAAACATGAAGCAGCCGGCCTCCCCTCATGCCAAGATAAAAATTTTGTAATAAATAATTTTGTTGTATTTCTTTTATTTTATTTTATGGATAAATGTAAGAAAAATAGGCATAAAGCCAAATTTTTGTAAAGCCCATGGCTTATGTGCAAAAAGAAATGGCACATGAGCCACGGGATAGGAAAAATGCCATTTGTGAAGCCCAAGGGGCTATATGTAAAGTGTATAGCCTATAAAGGCAAGGATAATGAAAATATCTCACAACTTTTTCTCTCACAAAAGAGCAAATCTAGATCTGAGATCTTTCTCCTTCTTCAAGGTTCTAAAACCTTCTTCTTTCTTCAATTAAAATCAAGAGTTTTACTCTTCCTTTTGTAAAACTAAATAGTTTTTCACCACAAAACCCATAAAGGGGAACTCAGATCTTCCATTAGATCTTAAAAAGAAGAGATTTTTAACATCTCACATCTCTTGATCTTCAAGATCCTGCCAACAGAGGAGGAAGAAGGAGACCCATCTCCAGAAACCCCACTTTGGGGAAGAACTAGGGCTCAAAGGGAGAAGCCCTTCATCAGCTTCAAAACAGCTTAGGAGTTTTCACTCCACCATAATTTCTCTTTCGAGAATTTCTGGGGCTAAAAGGCTCTTTTTCTTGCCGGCGCCCAAGCGCTCAAGCGCCAAGAGCCCACGTGCCGACACGTAGCACGCTAGCGCTCAAACGCTTAGCATTCAACATGCCGACACGTGGCGCGCCTAGCGCTCGAGTGCCTAGCGCTCGAGTGCCTAGCGCTCCAGCGCCCTGCGCTCAAGCGTGAAGCGCCCACGTGCCGACATGTAGTGCGCCTGCGCTCCAGCGCCCTGCGCTCAAGCGTAAAGCGCCCACGTGCCGACACGTGGCGCGTCTGGCGCTCAAGCGCAAAGCACCCACATGCCGACACGTGGCGCGTTAGCGCCTAAGCGCACAGCACCTAAGCGTACAGCGCTCAAGGCGCTGACCCCACGTGTCCTTTGGACGCTTTTTCCCTTTTTCATATATATATACATGTATATATATATATACACACATACTCCACAACACTGTCCCTCCTAAAAAAAATTTGGGACGGGGCGTTGTCCCACACCCCGCAAAGGGGCTGCTAGCCCCCTTGACCCCTAGCCCGCTATCCGGGTAGCGGGACCCCCGTAAAAACTCTGCGTGGCTCCCGATATATCCAAGCCCCCTCCAAAACAAAGTACACGTACACTGCACATTGAGTTTGCATGACCAGTTTAACCCGTCAATCGGAGGTTCCCCCGTTCCAAAGGCGAGGGGCAATTAACGACAGCTTAGTCCGCGGCTGCCGGAGATTCGGATCCCCACAATCAATAAACCCCGGTCTACCCTAAGCAGGGGGAATCTGTAGTACGCCTGACAAGCGTGCGCGTATTCCCATCTCAATGGGGTGACGAAAAACACCCTACACCTAGCTAGCAAACTATTTGAGGTTTAACTACTCAGATACGAAGTTATACCTCATGATACATGTCTTTCGGGTCTTCATCGCTGTCATCCTCGTCTACGTAGGCTCCAAGGATCGATCCGGATCGTAGCTTCTTCGACGGCTTTCTCGAGTCAAAGACGATCCACCCGAGAGTCTATAGTCCGAGCTCCACCTCAAAACCGAGGTAACTAGGACAACAAGCTTGCTAAACTTGATGGCCTAGGTGATGTAGAGTATGAAGATGGATTTATTTGTCTCTTAAAACCCTACGATTCTCAACTCATGAGAGCTTTTAGGGTTTTGATGTGAGCAAGAAGAAGAGAGCTAGCTTGAGGAAAGAGAAATAATTTTTGATAATGATAATGATAAAATGAAATGGCTACTTTGACATGACCACAAGCATGGCATGAAAAATATCTTATCAAAATATCTAGGTCACAAAATATCTCACAAAAATATCTAAGTCAAACCAAGTCAAGTGGTCAAGCCAAGTCAAATGGTCAAACAAAATCAAGTAGTCAAAACAAGTAGCCATGCCTCAATTATCATTTACAAAAATAACAAATACTTTCCTCCACCTCATAATTGTTTTAATCAAGTCAATGGTCAAAACCCTAATGAGGTGTCTCCTTCTATGCCCCTCTCATCTGTATATACATACCCACATTCGTGTTCTGAGAAACACAAATACAAAGAGACGAAATTGATCCATCAATATAATACTAGGATCCGGTTTAAACCAAAGCCCACTAGTATTATCCGCCCGAATATCATACGTGCACAAGTGCACGTAAGTGATCAAAGCCCTGCCGTAAAACCATATGGCCTCTACACCTTTTGCCCGGTGCAGGGAAACTCTCTATGTGGGAGTCTAAAGACTCAACACTACGCTGGCAGTGGGTTTAACCACAGGCCGCAAGCGGTACTAGCTGCACGTAACGGTCCCCAGGTAGATGTCGATAAGAAGGCCGATGAGGAAAACCCATCCGAACTTCTACTGAGCCTGAATGTGACAATCTCTGTACAGTCTGGTCTGTTCGTCTAAGAGTATCGCATATCGGGCCTGGGGGGCGGTAATCGTCAGACCACTAATAGCGCAATAAGTCGTGCCAGAGTATAGCCCAAAACACCCTGAGAAACTACCGGAATACCTACCAGTAAATCTCGCTTACCCTAGCCTGGGACTTTGTGTAATGGCTCTCCGAACACAGCACGATATCAACCCCCAATACTGGGAGAGACGAATCCTATCTAACCGCCACTGCCTCTAAATGCTTCGGGATTGCACCCAACTACTACCTGTTTGCATGATGTTCCCCGCCGAAACACGGAGACGGGACCGCGTAGGTCCGTCTTGCCTGAATTTCGGGGCAGATACTAATTGGTGCTATCCGTCCACCTCTCCGAAGATACCAAGTTGATTTATGGCACCATGTATCGAAGGCTTAAACGGATGCGGCCGATGTAGCAGACTTCGTCAGATTCCCCCTCGTTGAGGGGTTTTTGATTGTGGGGACGCTCTTCCCTGCAGGCGCAAGCCCCTGCAGTTAATTACGCTACCGTATCGTGGTAACCACTTTCTCCTTCTCCAGATGGTCACTTCGTGTCGTGTATGTTTGTTTTGTTTTTTGGTTGCCCGTGGATTGTATACGGAGACTAATTTATATCGTCGCCCGTAGGGCGTGGATTAGTCCAAATCCGTATTTTCTTAGATTTGGGTTTGGGGTTGGGTTTAAGGATACGTTAGTCTCATTTGAGACTAAAATCAACTTAAACGTGTGTTAACGATACGTTAGTCTAATTTTAGACTAAGATCGACTCAACGTTTGTTAAGGACACGTTAGTCTAATTTTAAACTAAGATCAACTTAACAGTTTGTTAAGGATATATTAGTCTAATTTTAGACTAAGATCTACTTAACATGATCATTTAGATCCAACAAAAGAGCATTTAAACTATATTGTTTAGTTTAGGGATATTGAATCGATTACCAGTTTAAGGACGTGGTGGTCCAAGGTTAAGAACATCATAGAGCATGGATTTAAAGGGACCCCACAGTCTGAGATTAAGGACATCATAGTCCATGCGTTTAAAGGGACCCCACAGTCCGAGGTTAAGGACATCATAGTCCATGGGCTTAAGGACCCCACAGTCTATGGAATGTTGGTTATCAGGACCCGTCACCTCTCTGAAGATGTTGAAGGATTACAACGACAAATATCAAAAGAGTGAAGAGATGTACCTTTGTACCAAAGTTGATTGGGAAATCTATAGTCCAATTTGGAACTAAGATCAATTAATTAGATTATGAGCACGTTGGCTCAGTTAAATCTGAATTGAGGACTTATGGCCAACTTGGGTTAAGTCCAATTAGATTTGAAATATTGGCCCTTTATTGGACTGTTGAACGTTTGTCTGGGTTCAGCCCCCCATTATTTAGCAATGCTAAACAGGGGTTTGGGTTCTGACCATATCGTTATCTTTTATTGAGTGCTGAGCACTCATATGCCATATGAGATGATCAACCTTGGAAGACAGGGGTATATTTGAGGCTCAGTTAAAGGGGAGTCTCACCTTTGGAAAAACTTAGCCAATTTGGGCTAAGATTGGTTTTAAAATAGTGTTAAACACTAGCGTATATTTGGCGATCACGTGCTCCCACATGATGTGCTGAAAATAATGTTAAACACTAAGGACAAAGCACTTAAAGTAGTATTAAATACTAAAATTGAATTGGTCACATGGGGTCACGTGAGGCATCTGAAGGTGGGGCCAAACTTCCTTTATTTTGTTCTCAGAATATTCAAATAAGTGTTAAACACTTAATCTTTGTAATCATCACGTGTAGGCACGTGATAGTGCCCATATATTGGGTATTAATTCCTCTGTTTTCCTTCATTTACCCTTTTAAAAAGGTGTTAGTCAGGGGTCACGTGGGGACACGTGAGGTGCCCTAAATCAGTATTGCCTTTGGCTTTATTCCCTTTAGTTTTGAGGGTCACGTGTGAGCACGTGAGGCATTGCCTCCAAGCTTTTTCTTTCTCATTTTGAGGAGTCTGTTTGAGGGTCACGTGGGGGCACGTGACCATGTCTCATTCGTTCTTTTCTGATCATTAAAGGAAGGGTCACATGTTGCCACGTGACCACGTTTACGTGCATGGATAATTTAAGTCCTTTGTTTGAGAATTAAATTCTTTTACAGGGTTAAACCCTAGTTCTGTTTAGAGGAATTAAATTCCTATGTATTTGAAAGAATTAAATTCTTATGTAGGGTTAAGCCCTAGTTCTGTTTAGATGAATTAAATTCCTATGTATTTGAAAGAATTAAATTCTTATGTAGGGTTAAACCCTAGTTTCATTTGGAGGAATTAAATTCCTGTGAATTTGAAAGAATTAAATTCTTGTGTAGGGTCATTTGGAGGAATTAAATTCCTGTGAATTTGGGGAAATTAAATTCCCTAAACTTAATTCTCCCTCTAAGTTTTGGATCTGCATGGCAGAATCTCCCCGATGAGAATTAAATTCTCAACTTATGGAGAGATCTGCTTCTGCAGATCTTCAACCAAAAGAAGAACTAAGTTCTTATTCAGAAGAGTTAAACTCTTAATTTGATAATTAAATTCTCTTTTTGTTTTATGGAGCTTAGATCTCTTTCCCTTTCTCACCTAGGGTTTCTTTCTTTTTTCAAGAGATCTTCTTTTCTCTCTGGAGAATTAAATTCTCTTCTTTTTTCTCTCTGTTCTTGTTGTATCTTTTTTCCTTCCCTCTTGGCTTTTATTTATAGGAGAAAGAAAAAAATCAGTTTGTTTATTCAATCTTTCATTGAAAGATTTTAATTGATTTGTAACCAATATAATCTTTTAGATCACTCAGTGAATTTTATTCACCATTGGATTTTTAATCCAAAAGATCTTTTATCTGTTATTCCTGGTAAATTTCAGGGAAATCTTTCCTTGTATAGAATCTTTCTATAAATTGGTGATTTTTAATCACCATTGGATTTTTAATCCAACGGTGCTCCACTTTACAGAGCACAATCTTTTTGTTTGGAAAGATCTAAGAAAAATTTTTCCAACTAGGGTTTTTGATTTCCCTTAATTAGAATTTAATTATATTAGTTCAGAAGGTTTAAGAGCCTATCACATGTTAGCACGTGACCCCACTGATTGACCAATTAATTAGAATTTAATTCTATTGGTTTAGAGGGCTCAGAAATCCATCACGTGTTGGCACGTGACCCCACTGATTAATTATTTAATTAGAATTTAATTCTATTGTTTCAGAAGGTTTAAGAGCCTATCATGTGTTGGCACGTGACCCCATTGATTAATTATTTCCAATTATTTATTTTATTCAGTGCCTACAGGTTTTGCCTGTAAATGGTCACGTGTCTGCACGTGATACCCGGTCACGTGTGGGCACGTGATGCCTCATAGCTTTTGATCCCGGATGAATTATGAGGCCCATAATATATCAAATCGAAGGATTTTTCGAGACACTTTCGATACCATTAGAATTTAGATGTTTCTCATTCGGGAGTTTTTCAGAATGCAGCCCGGAAAATACTGGTTCGTATTTTCTTAAACGTATCACTGCCATTTGATACCTTGGGCTCTTTTGCGCAGAATTTTTTTTTTTTTTTGCCGGGAACACATGACTCCTTTGAGCCGTGGTAGGGTAGTAATCAAAGTACAGTAGGAACATACTCAAGGCGAAGTAGCAGTGTCAAGTCGATGGACTAAGCTGTACTCATGTCAGCTGGGAACTGCTACCCGACGATAGGTATAATACCAACCAACAGTTCCTGACGAGTCCTGTCCAGTGTACTCGTAACCTAACGAGCACGTACTAATGGCTGTGGGACAGACCATCTCCCATGCTGGGATGAGAAGCGTATACACTAGTCTACTCCGGAATATCGATGCCCCGTCTCGATAATCCTACGACTAGGGACTTGTATAAGGATGTGCTTGTAGATTACCCAGCCCCCACTAGTGTGACTACCATCACAACACTGGTAATCAACCAAAGATGCTAAGGGCTCTACTAATATGTATAAGCGATATGCTAAAAGAAACACATGCACATATTGAAGTAGAAACAAACCAAGTAGGATACTACCATTTTGAGCAAGACTGTTAATACAACTGTGAATATTCCAAGCTTACATTAAGTAATATACAAACCAGTATGATACAATAATGGTCTCTAGGGCATACATCACTAACAATCTCCCACTTGCACTAGGGCCATGTAATGGCGTATGCAGACCTATCATCTCGATCAGCCGTTCGAACTGTGTCTGAGGGATGGCCTTCGTGAGTGGATCTGCAGTGTTATTCTCCGTATCTACTCTCCTCACCTTGATCTCCCGGCGATCTACGATCTCCCTGATCAGGTGGTACCGCCTCAAAATGTGTCTGGACTTCTGATGGGACCTGGGTTCCTTCGCTAAAGCTATAGCGCCGTTGTTGTCACAATACAGAGGTATTGGATTAACAATGGTCGGAACCACCTGAAATTCTGTGAGGAACTTCTTCATCCAGACAGCTTCTTTTGCGGCATCGCAAGCAGTTATGTACTCCGCTTCCATCGTCGAGTCAGCAACGGTGTCCTTCTTGGAGCTCTTCCAACAGACCGCCCCTCCATTGAGGGTAAATACATAACCTAACATAGACTTGGAGTAATCCTTGTCACTCTGGAAGCTGGAGTCAGCAAAGGCCTCGATCTAGAGGTCTTTTTCGCCATACACCAAGAACATCACCTTAGTCCTTCTCATGTACTTGAGAATGTTCTTTACTGCTATCCAGTGCTTCTCCCCTGGGTTTGACTGATACCGGCTTACAACGCTCAATGTGTATGCTATATCTGGTCTGGTACATAACATTACATACATTATAGAGCCTACCGCAGATGCGTAGGGTATAGTTGACATGCGAGCCCTTTCCAAATCAGTCTTTAGAGACATCTCTTTGGAGAGGGTGATTCCGTGAGAAGCCGGTAGATTATCGCGCTTTGAATCTTCCATACGAGGCAACCAACGCTCCAAGGTTGCTAGCAATGGAGAGTGGAGGTGTAGGAATATGTCACTATAATTTTCCTCTCATCACAATGCTCAAGAGAGCAACTCAAGAAGATGAAGGAGGCGAGGAAACAATGGCATGAGCAACTCAAGAATGGCTAAGTGTTGAAATGAGAATAGAATGAAGCAAGTGAAGAAGCAACTCAAGAAATGAGCATAACCCACACCCAAACTTGTGGCTGCCCTCTTTCACTCTCTCATGCACACACACAAAAAAATATCTCTTTTTCTTTTTTTGCAATAAATAAATAAGACCCATGCCTCTCTACATGTCCAAGACCCATGCTCATGCCACCTCACCCCTCCACCTCATTTCCTTATTTGATTTTCTAAAAAGAAAATCCAATAATGAGGTGGCCACCTTCTAGAAGCTATTCCGTATAAATACGGAATACAACCCGGTACATGTATCGAAATACATATACGCGTATTCGTACAGAAATTCGAATAGCCAAGAAAGAAAATAAATAGTGAACAATAATACTAGAATACATACATATATATATATACACACACACACATAAATTATTAAATCAAAACCTGATTTAATAATCCGGCTTAATTCTAAACCGCCAGTATTATCAACCGTCCGATTAAAGTCTGTGCAGCATGTGCACATACTTAATCGGACACCTGTATGTACCAACATACGTCATCTACACCATATCGCCTGAACCGTGAAAACCCTCTGTGTGGGACTCTAAAGACTCGTCAATACGCTGGCAGTGGGTTTAACCACAAGCACGTCAGCAGCACTAGCTGTACGTAACGGCTACCAAGGTATTGAGTGAAAGGGAGGCCGATGAGCAAACTCATCCTGAGCCTGACAGTGACAATATCCGTACAGTCCAGTCTATTCATCTAAGAGTATCGCATATCGAGTCTAGGGGGTGGATAAATTCAGATCCCTAACAACGCGACATTTAGTGTCGGCATGAATCCCATCACCACCTGAGAAACTATCGATCCTAGATCGGTAATTTTCGCCCACCATGGCCATGGATTTCTGGTAATGGCCACCCGGGCACAACGCGACATCAACCCTCAATACTGGGAGAGAAGAATCCCCGACGATCCGATCATTGCCTCCATGTGGCTCGGGACTGTACCCAACTAAACCTGTTTGCACGACTCCTTTGAGCTGTGGTTGGGTAGTAATCAAAGCACAGTGGGAACTCACACGAGACAAATGATGATCTCAGGTCGACAGACTAACCTGTACACATGTCACCTGGAAACTGCTATCTGACAATAGGTATAATACCAACTAGCAGGTTCCCGACGAGTCCGTCCAGTGTACTCATAACCCAATGAGCACCTGTATACTATCTTAGGTGAACAAACTAACACCAATGGCTTCTGAGACCTGGCCGCCGCCCCTCGTCGGGGTCTCGATCAGTATACACTGGTCTATATTGGAGTATCGATGCCCAGTCTCGATACTCCCACGACTAGGGACATTTAAGAATGTGCTTATAGACCCCCAGCTCCCATGTATATGATCGCCATCATAATGCTGGTAGTCAGACAAGAATCCTATGGGCTCTATCAACATGTACATGATGATGATAAAGACAAAACAGATAGTATACGATCATCTCTAGTAAGACTGTTCTACCGATATAGGTCATCCCTCAATCATCATAATCACCTAACCGCGATTACGATAATTGCCTTGAGGGCACTATAACCAACAATCTCCCACTTACACTTAAGACCAATTATTGCGATGTCGCATACTCACAGCCCGTGTGATACCGAACACCCAACTTCTCTAGTAATCAGTTTTGCAAAGCCCGTTTACGAAACTATTGCATTCGAGAAATAGCCTTAGTGAGTGGATTCACTCCAGTGTTTCTTTCTGTATCTCTCTATATCTCAACTTCGCGGAGAAAACTATCTCCCGAAATGAGCAATACCTGTCTTAGAATTTGTCTGGATATCTGATGGGACCCAGTTCACAAATGAATTCCAAATCCAACAAACTTCTTAGACTGTATCATCTACTGAATTTAATCAGTATCCTGCGCTTTGCCTTTCCTCAGTATCCGCTTGGACCATCTGTCCAACATATTGTCCCTCAAAAGAGTGAAAACTATAACTCTGACAGTCACTCTGTCATCCAGGTCACCTTGGAAGCCTGAAATGATAACTGTCTCTCGAAGGAGGTTGCCATTACCATATCCCTAGAACATCCATTTATGTTCATAAACTGCTTCCAAACGTTTCTCCAAGATTGGATTAATATATCTGCTTATTGCAGCTAGTGCAAAAACAGCATCTGGTGTGGTACTTGACATTTCATGATTAACTCAATTGCCTAAGCAAGTGATATGATAATCATGCATATCCCTCCCCCCTTTAGTCTGTAAGACACTTTTAGAGAGGGTGACTCCATCACCTGCAGGTACACCACCATACCAGGAGTCGTCCATTCTAAAACACTTTTAGAATAATGTCAAAATACTCAGATTAGGATACTTCCCAAATCTAGATCTAAAACCATAGATCTAGTAACCAGAAATCCTGATATTATATCCATATCCTATGTGGAGAAACAACTTTGTGACTACCACAGTATAACCGATCGTAGTATAGGAATATCTCTTCCTATCAAGTGCATGTCATCTCAATACCTGAACATCACTCTCTACTAATTTCTTACCAGATACATCTCCTATTCTGATGAAGTCAAAGCCTATGACTGTCATATCAAAAATAGATGATCTATTTCTGCTATACTTGCTTTAGTCTATAAATAGACATAAGCTACTTGCCTACTATACTTCCGCTACTCCCACTGACTACAACAACCCGCTGGCAGAATCATATACACGTGTACTTCTAAAGCTAGTTTATAACGACGCTATACTCATCCTCCTACCGGGTCTTATAGTCTAGAATAGCAGCAATGGCAAGTCTGGGTAAACAAGAATCTCCCTGTCACCGTCTCTGAGAAGACCGAAGTACCTCTCTGGTGCCTGAGGTTACCCACTAAATCTACGGAGTGGCTAATGGAATGTCGAAACTAATTGAATTCTTAGGTTCTATTAAATCTTTGTGATCGATTGTGGTTCTGGAACCACTTCCAGTTCTACCATACTCCCACTTCTGTTTTCTGAAAAGATCCATTTTACTAAAACTGTGGTGAGTCAAGAACGATATAAATATTGATCTTCCTGATGGTAGAAAGTTAACCCTCATCAAAACCCGGGATAACCCACAAACAGCCATTACTGAAACGTGCCTCGAGTTTATCCGGATTCTGGTTTTAAGAATCAGCCGGACAACTCCCTAAGATATAAATTGATTCTATATATATCTAATATAGAAACAAAAACACTAATTTAATTGGAACCAGATTCAAAATCATGTAGCTGTCTACAGTGCATATCAACCAAATGGAAGAAGGCCATTCAGCATTACTCAACTAGGAGTGCATCCATATATGAGTAATCCGAAAGAGAAGCAAATTCTCAAAACCGTTACTTACAACGGAATACCAAACACAAGTATCTACATCTTCGACTTCCTCGAAGAATCCTGATACTTCCAACAAATGGTTCTCTTCTTTATTCTTACACCCACAACTTCTCAAAATCTGAACCTTACATTTCAACGAAATACTTGTCTAGAACTAGAGAAGTCATGAGTAAACAGAATATATTACGAGTACTAACCCCATTGTCCTAATGGACACTGGACAACATACAATACTTTGTACAAGTCCCCTGAGTTCAATAACTCAAATCCTGTGCGTCGTAAGTTGAAAAACTGTATTATGGTTAAGAAAAATTACACCTCTATTGAATGCACCTTACCTAATCACCAACTGATATAGGTAAATGTCATAGACATAATTTCAAAAATTTATATTTCACTTTATAAAATAAACGTACAGATATATCAGTTTGAAATTGGTGCATAATAACGGATATTCAAAACCAAATATTTGCCATCCGACAAAATCCAGATGATTTCTTCAAATATCACCAATTACAACGAATTCCGATATAATAAGGTTCTAATCACCAAATTCCCAATATCTTACTCACACTCACCATCTGTAATAACATACAGATGTGAGAAACAAATTTGGTAAATACATACCCTGGAGTTAGATTCCAGTTGGGAAAACAATTTTCAATTAACATCGCACAGTGAAACTGAAACATGAAAATGTTTCGAAGGGGTAACCGGGTATTCCTAGTAATGTCTCTTCCACTATCCTGATTCTTGACAGTAACCATATACTTACCTGCCCTCACTCCAATCCCTTTATTATGTCTTTATTTATTACCTTCTGTACACCTTTAGGCTAATTGGTTTTCTTCCTTCCCTACCCTTCGGCACCAGCCTAAGGTTTGGAAGAAGACTATCCAATAAGCGTAATGAGTGTACTCTCTTAATCCTAGGAGCCCTCGGAACCTGAGAGAAGGTAAAGTGAAAAGACATCTGAATAATCCTATTCAATTTTTCTTGAACCGGAAACTATCCTTGGAACAAGTTCCTTCGAGTTTGTATGTAACTATACGATAGCATATCCAATAGGAGTGGATATTCTTAGTGATACAGAGTGTTCTGGAGAAATGCAAAGTGGATATAGGAGTGGTAGGGGTATACACGGTTTTTGTCGTGAATGATAGCAGTCGCAATTTTCATTGCCCTTAATCTAATCCCATTATATGTCTTTACTTATTATCTTCTGTACACCACCTTTAGGCTAATTGGTTTTCTTCCTTCCCCACCTTTCGGCACCTGCCTATGGTCTGGAGGAAGACTATCCAATAAGCTCAATAGGTGTACCCTCTCCTAATCGTAGGAGCCCTCGCAATCTGAGAGAAGGTAAAGGGAAAAAATATCTGAATAATCCTATTCTATGTCTCCAGAACCAGAATCCATCCTCGGATCTGGAACAAGTTCCTTCGAGTTCGTATGTAATTATACGATGGATTTATCCAATGGAAGTGGATGTTTGTAGTGATACAGGGTGTTATGGAGAAATGCAAAGGTGATTTAGAAGTAGCAATGATATTTGCAACACCGTGACATTCCAAAAACCAAAGTGTTTTAAGAAGGTTCGGTTAACTTGGTTCATAAATTTTAGTCAAAGGTCGGTCCATGGTCGCTGCCAAAGAGAGAGAGAAAAGAAACACTCAGCGTACACTCTAACCTAGATCAGAATGGTTAATCACTTTATCTAATCAGGATGACTCCCACTGTTTCCTCGAATTCTCCTCCAAACCTAAAAGGAGAATTAGTCGGGATCATCTAAAATCACCCGAGGAGTAAACCTACTCATCAGTGGGAATCGGGATCTAACTCTCATCGCATGATAACTTGATGGAATCCACTCAAGTCACCACACTCTAGAAGGTATGCGCATGCCTAGCAAGTTTCCTGTATGTTTGAAACTCCCGATATGTGTTTTTTTACCCCAAGCGGTTTATGACCTTGATAAAGGCTAACAAATCATAAACCACAAGTCAAGTTCAACCCGTCATTATCCTGGATTACTCTAGACCCACCCATACAAACCCTTGATAAAGGTCAACAAGGTTATACGACTGTCCTAGATAATCGCAACTCAATGCAACAGACAAGCAATATTTAGCTACCGCACACTACTCCTTGACAAAGGCCAACAAACGCAGCACGAATACTAGATACCACCTGAAAGAAATGACGGAGGGCTACGGCTGGTTTTTGGCGAAAAACCTTTAACGTAATGAACTTGATATCGTTGAAAGAACCGAGTGGTTTTACAAATTTATAGTGGTGAAAACTTTTGCTAAAGAGGTCACTCCCGGTGAAGGGATCTCGGCTCTTTCCTCGTCGATTGAGGTATAGGATATTCCAAACTGAATACCACGATGCAAAGAAAAAGGAAACGACTATAGTGAAGTTATTACGTTGACGCAAACTTTTACTCAAGGGGTCACTCCTGGTGAAGGGATCTCAGCCCTCGCCTCGTCGAATGAGGTGCTGGATATTCATAACCGAATACCACTATGCAAAGCAAAAGAGAACGTCTTTAATATTAGTTTTAAAAACTTGGTTCCAACAATATCATATAGGTTTATTTTATCCTTGCATTGATAAGAATCAATACAGTCCCATCAATTAATCACACCAGAAAATAATGAAAAATAAAATGTACGTATATGCCATCCGCATTCGCCACTGGGTCCCGTCATCACCCGTTAGGTTACTTAACTAACGACAGAGCGGTGACTGGACTAGTGCGGATGCAAAACATATACAACATCTACTAGTATATATAAATATATATATATAACATTCGTCCCAGGCATGATATAAAGCAGCATCACAGAACCATCACAGAAGCAACACAGAAGCATCACAGAAGCAACACAGAATGGTGGATAATCTTGGAGCCTCGGGTTTCATTTGAGCCGCAAATGAGACCCGACGTTCCCTATCATGTGGATAGCCTGTGCAATGAAACATAGACCCCTACGAGCACGGCAAATTACCCGCCAAAACCAGAAGTGGGGTAACCCCCTTCAACAACGTGAATGGGCCACCCAGCACTTCACGGAATCCGGTAACTTGAGCACCCTTCCATGGGTCAACCTATACCCCCTACGAGTGCCGCGAATAGCCTACCAATTCTAAAGTAAGGCCCCCTCCGTATCAACGCCATGATATGCGGGCCCGTTGCCTTCTAGAACCCAGCTATTCATGCACTCCACCGCGGGGTAATCCTACTACAGAAAAGAAAATAATATGTACAACAGTGACATCGATCTCAACCTGGTCGTGCCCCATATAAATAATATACAAACTGGCGGTGACGGCAGTCCACATGTCGGACGCTCGCACCGCAATATCAAAAGTACAAATGAAACTAAACTGTACTAATATTACACCATATCTATCCACCACGATGATCCAACCACAACACAGCACAACACAGAATTTCAACGTGAATGTCATGTTCACAAACCCGTCTAAAAGAACTATAGCAATTAGACAAGTTGTACCGATCTAATGACATTCATGGTCGCAGATAGTAATGTAAGTACTGTTAAACGCACACTTAAAATATCGATCGACTAAATTTCCCAAATTAGCCCCAAATGCAAATCTAGCACTCAAATAGAAATCTGGGCCAAAACCATATATGTCAAAAATCACAATTCCATATAACTAAGCTACAGAAAAATTTGGTGCTCCGTTGCTACTAAATGACCGCGGAACCACTGCAAATAGGGGTTAAATGCGGCGGTTCCGCGGCACTTTAGAGGTATCATGAGCCCAAATTTTTTGTATACTCTTAAAAAAGCCTGCACGTATTTTTAAGCCACTGGAAATAATTTTTTGACCACTTTTGAAAATTGGCAGAAACTTCAAAAATGGAATCGTGATATCGGAAACTTTCGTCGATTGATCTTTTAAGCACGTCTAAATAAGCTAGTAAGGGGTTAAAAGGTTGGCTCTGATACCGTGTTGGGTTATAGCAGCGCCGCGGCTATCAAACCGTGGCCAAATGCGAAACAAAAATTTACTAAACTGGCGCTACCATTACCCGATGCCCGGATCTACCTTAAATCCTAAACAAGCAAGTTTTATAAAGAAGTTAGAATGGTTATATCGAGTTGATCCGTGTCCTTCGGTCTTTAACCATCATCCCCAAGCTCCAAGAGGCTCCTTGATCGAGTTTGGTTGCCGGTCTTTCTCCATCTACGATGATCCACCTGAGAGAAACGGTGCAAGCTTCAGCCTCGCCAAACGAGGCAACCGACGCTCCAAGGTTGCTAGCAATGGAGAGTGGAGGTGTAGAAATGTGTCACTATAATTTTCCTCTCATCACAATGCTCAAGAGAGCAACTCAAGAAGATGAAGGAGGTGAGGAAACAATGGCATGAGCAACTCAAGAATGGCTAAGCGTTGAAGTGAGAATAGAATGAAGAAAGTGAAGAAGCAACTCAAGAAATGAGCATAACCCGCACCCAAACTTGTGGCTGCCCTCTCTCATTCTCTCATGCACACACACACAAAAAATATATATTTTTCTTTTTTGCAATAAACAAATAAGACACATGCCTCTTTACATGTCTAAGACCCATGCTCATGCCACCTCACCCCTCCACCTCATTTCCTTATTTGATTTTCTAAAAAGAAAATCCAATAATGAGGTGGCCACCTTCTAGAAGCTATTCCGTATAAATACAGAATACAACCCGGTACATGTATTGAAATATATATACGCGTATTCATACAGAAATACGAATAGCCAAGAGAGAAAATGAATAGTGAACAATAATATTAGAATACATATACATATCTATATATATACATATATAAATTATTAAATCAAAACCTGATTTAATAATCCGGCTTAATCCTAAGCCGCCAGTATTATCAACCGTCCGATTAAAGTCTGTGCAGCATGTGCACATACTTAATCGGACACCTGTATGTATCAACATACGTCATCTACACCATATCACCTGAACCATAAAAACCCTCTGTGTGGGACTCTAAAGACTCGTCAATACGCTGACAGTGGGTTTAACCACAAGAACGGCAGCGGCACTAACTGTACGTAACGGCTACCCAAGTATTGAGCGAAAGGAGGCCAACGAGAAAACTCATCCTGAACCCCTACTGAGCCTGACAGTGACAATATCTGTACAGTCCGGTCAGTTCGTCTAAGAGTATCGCATATCGAGTCTAGGTGGTGGGATAAATTCAGACCCCTAATAACGCGACATTTAGTATCGGCATGAAACCCATCACCACCTGAGAAACTATCGATCCTAGATCGGTAGTTCTTGTCCACCATGGCCATGGATTTCTGGTGATGGCCACCCGTGCACAACGCGATATCAACCCCCAATACCGGGAGAGACGAATCCCCGACGATCCGATCATTGCCTCCATGTGGCTCGGGACTGTACCCAACTAAAACCTGTTTGCACGACTCCTTTGAGCCGTGGTAGGGTAGTAATCAAAGCACGGTAGGAACTCATACGAGAAAAATGACGATCTCAGGTCGACAGACTAACCTGTACACATGTCACCTGGGAACTGCTATCTGACAATAGGTATAATACCAACTAGCAGGTTCCCGGCGAGTCTGTTTAGTGTACTCATAACCCAATGAGCACCTGTATACTATCTTAGGTGAACAAACTAACACCAATGGCTTGTGAGACCTGGCCACCGCCCCTCGTGGGGGTCTCGATCAGTATACACTAGTCTACACTAGAGTATCGATGCCCAGTCTCGATACTCCCACGACTAGGGACATTTAAGGATTTGCTTATAGACCCCCAGCTCCTACGTATATGATCGCCATCATAATACTGGTATTCAGGCAAGAATCCTATGGGCTCTATCAACATGTATATGATGATAAAGACAAACCGGATAGCATACTATCATCTCAAGTAAGACTGTTCTACCGGTATAGGTCCTCCTTCAATCATCATAATCACCTAACTGTGATTACGATAATTGTCTTGAGGGCACTATAGCCAACAATTTCTCCCTACAATCTTACTATATATGCATAATTCATCTGGATTTTTGATAAAGTCGAATTCTTTGACTGTATCATCAAAACAGATGTTCCAACTCCGCGATGCCTGCTTTAGTCCATAAATGGACTTAAGCAACTTGCACACTTTCCCGCTACTCCCACTCTGAATGAAATGCTCTGGCTGATCCATATAGAAGCACTCTTCTAAATTTCCATTTAGAAAATCCGTCTTTACGTCCATCTGTCAGATCTCATAATTATGGAAGGCAGCAATGGCAAAAAGGATCCGAATGGATTTAAGCATAGCCACTGGAGAAAAGGTTTCATCATAGTCCAAACCAGGTTTTTGGCGAAAACCTTTTGCAACAAGTCTAGCCTTATAGGTTTCAACCTGTCCATCTACACCAATCTTCTTTCTGAAGATCCATTTGCAGCCTATGGGTTTTACCCCTTCTGGAGCAATGTCCAAAGTCCATACTTTGTTGGTGTACATGGACTCCATCTGGGTCCGCATTGCATCCAGCCATTTTACCGGGTCGCCGCTCTGAATGACTTGCTGGAAGTTAATAGCCTCATCATTGTCAATGATACAATCCTCTCGATCCCAGTCTATGAGAAAACCGTAGTATCTCTCGGGTGGATGAGACTGCCTGCTAGTTCTGCGGAGTGGCGCTGGAATGTCCGGTTCTTCTGAAACCTCTGGTTCTACCAAACTTTCAGTAATATCTTATGGTTATGGAATTTCTTCCAGTTCTATTGCACTCCCACTTTTCTGATTCTCTAAAAATTCAGATTCCAAGAAGTGGGCATGACGAGAAATAAAGACCTTTTGTTCCTCTACGCAATAGAAATAATACCCTCTGGAGTTCTTTGGGTATCCCACAAACTTACACAGTACTGAGCGTGCCTCGAGCTTGTCCGCATGCTATTTTTTAACAAAGGCTGGACATCCCCATGTCTTAAGGTACTTAAGATAGGGTTTCTTCCCACTCCACATCTGATATGGTGTGGTAGGCACAATCGTAGGAACCTTATTCAGAAGATATACAGCTGATTCTAGTGCATAACCCCAGAAGGATCGCGGCAACTCAGCGTTACTCATCATGGAACGAACCATATCCAATAGGGTTCGATTCCGCCTTTCCGATACACCGTTGTGTTGTGGTGTGTATGGAGGAGTAAGTTAAGAGAGAATACCATTCTCTTTTAGATAATCCAGGAACTCGGAACTCAAGTATTCACCACCTCGATCAGATCTCAGTGTCTTGATACTTTTGCCTGTTTATTTTTCCACTTCATTCTTGTATTCCCAGAATTTCTTAAAGGCCTCGGATTTATGCTCCATCAAGAAAACATGTCCATACCTAGAGAAACCATCTATAAAAGTAATGAAGTATGAATAACCACTTTGCGCATGTGTAGATATTGGACCACACACATCACTGTGTATGAGTCCCAAGAGCTCGCTCGCTCTTACTCCGTGTCCAGTAAACGAAATCTTTGTCATCTTTTCCATGAGACAAGATTGACAAGTTGCATAAGACTGATATTCGAATGGATCCAAATATCCCTCTTTATGTAGCTTCGTCAATCGTGTTTCATTGATGTGACTCAGTCTACAATGCCATAAGAAAGACTGATTTAGTTCCGGAGACTTTCTTTTAAGTGTGTTCTGGACACTGAAAACATGAGCTTGATTTAATGCGTATATTCCGTTATCTAATGTACTTGACCCAATCAAAGCTTGATTTAGGTAGATGTGGACCACATCGCTTACAAATGTAAAATCATATCCTTCCTTAGAAAGTAAGGATACAGATATGATGTTACAAGCTAGACTAGGTACATACAAACAGTTACGTAGAATCAATATCTGCTCACTTGTCAATCCAAGGTGATATTCCCCTACGGATTCAGCATCCACGCTCATTCCGTTAGTAACCCTGAGAGTCATATCACCTAACCTGATAACTCTACGGTTTCTCAAAGTCTGTAATGAATTACAGATATGAGATCCTGATCCAGTATTTAGTACTCAGGAAGTAGAGTTAATTAACATATAGTTTTCTATTACAAACACACCCAAAGTCGAAACCACAACATACTTCGGATCCTGAATTCTGGCTTTTAAAGCCCTTAATCCCTCTGCCAATGCCCTTTCCCGTAATAATAGGAACATCCCTCCTTCCCTACTGTTAGCCCAGAAACTTTTTCCCTTCCATGTCCTTCTACCTTATTGACACCGCATATCGGCTTTGTGGAGGTCTTCTTCTTCTCACCCTTTGCCCTTGGATGCAGAAGAGGAAGATTCCCCAATAAGCTGAATAGGTGTCACCCTGGTTTCCTTCAGGGAGCCCTCAACTGGAAGTATAACTTTCTTCCCCTGGGCAAAAGTAGATGGTAGGGACTGTAGAAACAAGTCAATATATGACCCGTTTCCCAACGTGGTCTCCAGGTTCGTGAGCTCATCAATATAGCTAGTCATCGTAAGGACGTTCTCCCCTACAGATGACCCGACAGCTAACCTCGCTTGAAGTAATTCGTTCAAGATCTCATATCCTGCGATACGAGATTGATCTCCATATAAATTTTTGTTATGGAGGAAGATGGAAGCTAAGTCCATCTTCTCGTGCTGCCTTTGGTTTACACCATCCAGAGGCCAACACGAGGCACTTGGCATTCGCACAGTATTTTTCTGATGTCTTACGGATATCAATATCTGCGATGGTGGAAACATGACCTGGGACGGCAGGTGCTTAAGTAGTAATGAGGTGTCCCAGCTTGTCATAGGCAATGGACATCTGGATAGACCTTTGCCAGTCATTATAGTCAGATTCAGTCATTTTATTATCTAGATGTAACCTATGTCCGGTCATGGGGTCGCTGCAATTAAGAGAGAGAGAAAAAAACACTCAGCATGATACTCTTGCAAGTTTAGATTAGTTTTTAATTTATCTAAATAGGATGGCTCCCACTGTTTCTCGAATCCTTCCTCAAACCATAAAAGAAGAATTAGTCAGGATTAATCTCATCATACAATACTTACTTAACCATTCAGCCAGGCTAGTGTCGGTACTTCAAGTGAGGTTTTACGACACTTTCGCGAAGTTCCTTAATTAAATAATATCTTTTCCCTGGAGGCGTAGCCCCATTAACACTGTTCTAGACACCTACTTGGTTTATAGCATTAATCATTAAGTGAAGAATGTCCCGAGGAGTAGCGGATACTCACAGTAGGATCGGGATCCAAATATCATTGTGTGATAATCCTGAAGGAATCCTACCAATATTATCACACTCCAAATGGTATGCAGCATTAGCAAGTTTCATTTTCTTTAGAAACTCCTGATATGGATTTTTGCCCCATGCTCTTATGACCTTGACGAAGACCAACAAATCATAAGTCACATGTCAAGTTCTACCCATCATTGTCCAGGTTAATTTGAACCCACCTGTATATACTCTTGACGAAGGCCAACAAAGTAATACGACCGTCCCAAATCAACGCCTCTATCTATACTACATATGAACACTCGGCAGCTACCAACCACTATGCCTTGACGAAGGCCAACAAACATAGCTTGAATACCACTGACTGTTCATATGAAATGACAGAGGGCTACGAATGGTTTTTGCGAAACCGTGAACGTAGTGAACTTGATATAATCGAAGGAACTTGATAGCTTTTAAAAGGAGTGGTTTAAGCTCCGCATTTAAAAGTCTGCTGTTTTAAAATAACCGAGTGGTTTTAAAATTTGTTCCAACGATTCAGCTTTGGTTTGTTTGCTTTGCATTAATATAGTGCAGCCCCATCAATCAACCTACCATTGCAGAAAACAACGAAAATACAACGTACGCTTATGCCATCCGCATTTGCCACGGGGCCCTGTCATCACCCGTTAGGTTACTTAACTAACGACAGAGCGGGGGATGGACTAGCGCGGATGCAAAACATAAGCAACATCTATTATATAATACATATATAATAATATCCATTCGTCAGACGCAATGATAGGCATTCCAGATCACAGATGAACACATTGGATATACTAGGAATTCCGTGTTTCGTTTGAGCCTGTAACGAAAGACGGATCCCACGGTCGTGATGAATAGCCAAAACCCACCCTAGACCCCTATGGGTGCGGCAAACTACCCACCAAATACCCGAAATGAAGCAATCTTCCTCAACAAAGTGAATAGGTCACTCGGCAGTTCAAAGTACCCGGTAGTTTGTGCACCCCACCTTAGGTCTATCCTAGGAGCAAAAACAGTAAAAGAAATAATACAGCGGTGGCTACAACCTCAACCTGGATTTGGCCCGCAAAAATAATATTACATCACTTTACAAATTTATATCGAATGAAAGAATGAAAACCCTCATCTCATATCCCCGGCAATTCATCCACGACGATCCAACAAGTTCATATACACAAACCATCACAACAACATCACAGATATGTGCAACCCTGACTAATCGACATATAGCAATTAGTCAACGTTTCCAAACACATATATACAATACAAAGCTTGTAAAGTAACTACGACATTAAAATTCCGCACGCAATTAGCAAACTTAAACAATTTGCCAAGACTTGAAAATGCAATGAGCTAAAGTTCCAAAATTGATGGTTTTGAGCCAATCCGGCAGTCGAAACGAACTCGAAACCCGCCCAAATCTTCACGAAGGCAAGATACATGAATTACTATCGAATGGGGGGACTTGAAGGGGTACCCACCCCTGGGGGCCACCACGAGGTGGCCCCCAAAGGAAGGCAGACCCGAGAGCACCAATTCCTGGTGCTCTCGGGTCACCAGCCCCCAAGGCCACCAAGTGGTGGTCTTGAGGGGTGGCCCCGGCCGTTGGTCCCTCCCAGGATGCGTACGCTTCACCCCGTTGCTTCTCGGTTCAAACCGTGAGCCCACGGGGTGTGCAAACAACTCAAAACCTCACTTTTGAAAACTGTTTTTGTTGACAGTTTTTGCGCGACAAAAACGGTGGAATTCTCACATCGCTGCAAGCTATCTAAGGTTTATGAGAGGCTCTGATACCACTATAAGTCGATGTCGTGCACCCCACGTGTTCGCGGGGAGGCATAATTTGCAAAAAATGATTTTACGAGCTTTACAACACCGACTAGAACCAAGGATCGTCCATAAACCCTAACTAGCAAACTACTTGAGGTTTAACTACTCGGATACGAAGTTATACCTCACGATACATGTACTTCGGGTCTTCATCGCTTTCCTCCTCGTCTACGTAGGCTCCAAGGATCGATCCGGATCGTAGCTTCTTCGACGGCCTCCTCGAGTCAAAGACGATCCACCCGAGAGTCTATAGTCCGAGCTCCACCTCAAAACCGAGGTAACTAGGGCAACAAGCTTGCTAAACTTGATAGCCTAGGTGATGTAGAGTATGAAAATGTATTTATTTGTTTCTTGAAACCTTAAGATTCTCAACTCATGAGAGCTTTTAGGGTTTTGATGTGAGGAAGAAGAAGAGAGCTAGCTTGAGGAAAGAGAAATGATTTTTGATAATAATAATGATAAAATGAGATGGCTACCTTGACATGACCACAATCATGGCATGAAAAATATCTCGTCAAAATATCTAGATCACAAAATATCTCACAAAAATATCTACGTCAAATAGTCAAACCAAGTCAAATGGTCAAGCCAAGTCAAATGGTCAAACAAAGTCAAGTAGTCAAAACAAGTAGGCATACCTCAATTATCATTTACAAAAATAACAAATATTTTCCTCCTCCTCATAATTGTTTTAATCAAGTCACTGGTCAAAACCCTAATGAGGTGTCTCCTTCTATGCCCCTCTCATCCGTATATACGTACCTTCATTCGTGTTCCGAGAAACACGAATACAAAGAGACGAAACTGATCCATCAATATAATACTAGGATCCGGCTTAATCCAAAGCCCACTAGTATTATCCGTCCGAACATCTTACGTGCATAAGTGCACGTAAGTGATCGAAGCCCTGCCGTAAAACCATACGGTATCTACACCTTTTGCCCGGTGCAGAGAAACTCTCTATGTGGGAGTCTAAAGACTCGACACTACGCTGGCAGTGGGTTTAACCACGGGCCACAAGCGATACTGGATGCACGTAACGGTCCCCAGGTAGATGTCGATAAGAAGGCCGATGAGGAAACCCCATCCGAACTCCTACTGAGCCTAAATGTGACAATCTCTGTACAGTCCGGTCTGTTCATCTAAGAGTATCGCATATCGGACCTAGGGGGACGGTAATCTTCAGACCTCTAATAGCGCAATAAGTCGTGCCAGAGTGTAGCCCAAAACACCCTGAGAAACTACTGGAATACCTACCAGTAAACCTCGCTTGCCCTGGCCAGAGACTTTGTGTAATGGCTCTCCAAACACAGCACGATATCAACCCCCAATACCGGGAGAGACGAATCATATCTAACCGCCACTGCCTCCAAGTGCTTCGGGACTGCACCCAATTACTACCTATTTGCATGACTCATTTGAACTGTGGTAGGGTAGTAATCAAAGTACAGTGGGAACACACTCGAGACGAAGTAGCGGTGTCAAGTCGACGAACTAAGCTGTACTCATGTCACCTAGGAACTGCTACCTGACGATAGGTATAATACCAACCAAAAGTTCCCGACGAGTCATGTCCAGTGTACTCGTAACCTAACGAGCACCTACATACTATCTCCAATACGACATACTAATGGCTGTGGGACAGACCATCTCCCCTGCTGGGATGAGAAGCGTATACACTAGTCTACTCCGGAGTATCGATATCCCATCTAGATAATTCTATGACTAGGGACCTGTATAAGGATGTGCTTGTAGATTACCCAGCCCCCACTAGTGTGACTGCCATCACAACGCTGGTAATCAACCAAAGATCCTAAGGGCTCTACTAATATATATAAGCGTTATGCTAAAAGAAACACATGTACATATTGAAGTAGAAACAAACCAAGTAGCATACTACCATTTTGAGCAAGACTGTTAATACAACTGTGAGTATCCTAAGCTTCCATTAAGTAATATACAAACCAGTATGATAGAATAATGGCCTCTAGGGCATACATCACTAACAGCTTTCACGAAGATCTCCTCGTCGAAGATGATCCACCATGAGATAGCCCAACTCAAACTCAAGCTCCACTAGATCAAATCATAATGAAGCAACTTGCTAATTAAGCTTGCTAGGAATGATTAGCAAAAAATGTAGAATGGGCTCACTAATTTATCTCTCATATGTTATCTCATTTTTCTCTCATGAAAAATCTCAAGAAAGAGAGAAGAGAGTAGTAAGAATGAGACTAGAAAAATTGTCATAAGAGAAGAGAGAAAGTGAGCCATATATATCCTTAGAACAACCAAGAAGGCTCCACTCATCTCTTCTCTTTTCTCACCATATGACTCATTATTTATTTATCTAAATAAAATAAATGAGTCATCCAATTCTAGAATCAAACTAGTCTATCATATACACTAATGAATGTGTATCAAATACAAATCCATGCATTTGTATCAAATACAAATGAGAGAATAATAAAGTGAGAATAATACTAGAAAAAATATATATCAATATATATATTTAATTATTAAATCAACACTTGATTTAATAATCTGGTTTCAACAAGAGTCGGCTAGTATTATGAAAATGTCCGATTAAACTACGTGTATCAAATGCACGTATTTGATCGAACTCCTGCACGTATCACCATACACGCTATACATCATTTCGTCTGAGCTGGGAAACCTCGGTGTGGGACTCTAAAGACTCGACAATACGCTGACAGTAGGTCAGGATTATATCCATAGCCCAAAAACACGTCAGCGGTACTAACTGAACGTAACGGCTATCTAGGTATTGATCGAAAGAAGGTCGACAAGCAAGCTCATTCGAAACTTGTGGAGTCTATCAGTGACAGTCACCGTACATTCCGGTCTCTTCGTCGGTGAGTATCGCATATCGGGTCTAAGGGTGGAAACGGTCAGACCCCTAATAACCCTGATAAATCATGCTGATTTAAAATTCATAACCACCCGAGAAGCTACTGATAACACCTATCGGTAAATCTCGTCTGCTTTGGCCAAGGACTTATGGTTATAGCCAATGACGCACAGTGCGACATCAACTCCCTATACCGGGAGAAACGAATCCCTTCGATCTCTCATTGCCTCCATGTACTTCAGGACTATACCCAACTAAAACCTGTTTGCATGACTCTTTAAATCCGTAATAGGGTAGTAATCAAAGTACAGTGGGAACACACATAAGACACTATAACGATCTCAGGTCTACAGACTACCCTGTGCTCATGTCACTAAAGAACTAATATCTGACGATAGGTATAATCCCATATAGGAGTTCTCTGGTGAGTCCGTCCAGTGAAACTCATTCATTTAATGAGCACATGTATACAATCTTTAATATCAAACACCAATAGCTAAGGGATCAACTATCGCCCCGGTCGGGGTCAAGAAACGTATACACTGGTCTACTCTGAAATATCGATATCCAGTCTCGATACTTCCACGACCAGGGATATTTAAGAATGTGCTTATAGAATACGCAGGCCCCACTAGTATGATCCTTATTATAATCATGGTAGTCAAGCAAAGATCCTACGGGATTTATCATTATGTATTAGCGACGCGTAATATCGAGTAAAACATATTCACATAAATGATAAAGACAAATCAGATAGTATACTATCATCTCGAATAAGATTGTTCTCTCCGTATAGATCCTCCTTCAATTACAATAATTGTCTTGAGGACACTTATATCCAACAGTTCAATGTGCTACGTGCAAAGCACGCGCGCATATGTAAGCAATGCACTGCGTGTAATGCACGTGCGCATGTACAAGCACTGCGCTACTTGCAAAGCACGTGCACACGTACAAAATGATGCGCACGCGTACTTCTGAAGCACGTATTTCTGTCAAAGCCTTTGCTCTTTTTGAAGAAAATCTTCCTCGATAAATTTCTTAATAAAAAGTTGTTGGGATCTTTGATCCAATGGTGCAAATACATCCTGAATTGATATATATCAATTCCAATCTTTTTGTTAGAGATTTACCATAACAAATCTCTCTTGTATAAATAGAAGCCCTTGGGGAGAAAAATCCTCATCACGATATTTATTATTATCATCTCCTTCATCAACCGAGAGAAAGCTCTTAAGGCCTGCGCCTCCATCTTCTCCAAGAAACCCTAGACTTTACTAGGTAAGGAAAAAACATTAAAGAGAAAAGTCTCTACCTCCTTGAAGCATAGGTTTCCTTAGCACCTTGGCTCGTCATCATACATAAGATCGAAAGATCTTAGGGTTTATCTCTTCTATACAAAAGCCTAGGCTTTCATGAAGAGATCGATCCTGAGATCCAAGACCTTGGGAAGAAAGCAACCATCAACACATGCTTCATAAAAACCGAAGCACGGGCTTCATAAATATGGACAAAGGTCTAAGACAAAGCCTTCGCTCTCAAAACCGAAGCATGGGATTCATTGAAAAGTATATCTTCATTGAAAGATATGAATTTTCCCAAAAAAAAACTAGGGGTAGCCCTAATAAGTGCGCAAGAGCATTTAAAGAAAATTAAAGCATAGGCTTCTTGAAAGATATCTTTCACAAATTAGGGCGTGCACCAAGTGCAAGACATGCACAGTCTTTCTTTGAGAAACTGCACTGCACACATGTTCCATACACGTGCGCAAATGCCAAATGCCATGTTAAGGCATCCACATCACGTGGAAGATACATGAACTGATGATGCGCATCCAAAGTATGCAAGTAAGCTGATGATGTGCATCTCAAATGCGCAAGCATCACATAGAAGACATGGGACTAAGTGATGCGCACCCAAAATGTGCATGCGCACCAGGTAGACATGTGCACCCTAAGCGTGCAAGCGCACCTGGTGACAAGCCAAAGCTTGAGACATAGCAAAAACAGCTAAGTATGGAAGCATATGCTTCATGTTTGATCCAATGATCAACAGAGAATATATTCTCAAATATATGACCATGTTATCTAAGTTGATTTTAGTCTAAAACAAAATTAACGATCCTTAGATTATACCCCAAATAAACCCTAAGTTGATCTTAGTTATCAAACAAGACTAACGATCCTTAGAAGAAGCTTACGCTTATACTTGAACCGATGGACCTCACAAATATGAGAAATGTGTCCTAAGTTCGCTCCCGCTGGCAAACCAAAATACCAACGTGGACCACGTCAAGTAAATGCTTGACCTAAATCTAAAATATGTATGGATTTGGACTAATCTGCGCCCTACGGATGACGATATAAATTAGTCTCCGTATACAATCCAAGGACAACCCCAAAAAAAAAAACTAAAACACGACACACAAAACAAAGCTTGGACAAGCAGAAAGTTGTTATCATTCGTGATAACGTAATTAACAACAGGGGTTTGCGCCTATAAGAAAAATATGTCCCCACAATCAATAAACCCCTCATTCATGAGGGGGGATCTGAAGTCAACTATATCGGACGCATCTATCCAAACCTCCGATATACGGTGCCATAAATCAACTTGGTATCTTCGGGCCCTTGGATGGATATGTTTCAAATAGCATCTGCTCCCAGATTCAAGCTGGACGCGCTCCCCGCGTCTCAGTCCGGTTTCCGGCGGTAAACAGTAGGATGTGTTTGCGTTATAAATTCTTAACTTGTCCACACTGGACAAATCTATCAGTTATATTACGACCATTTTTCTCGTCACATAAACTACATGACGGTTTCCAGAAACAAACGATTAAACGCTTCATTTTGACAACTATCACGTAGTTTTATGTCACGATGGAGACCATTGCGTATATAACTGATAGACGGGATCTAAGGCGCGTTTCTTTTTTTGAATGTGAGATCCTCGATAAAAACATGTAAATTTCATGTTATCATCGAGTTTCTTACACTTAGTATAAGATTTTCGTGTTATTTTGAAGATCAAGATTCAATTCATATAGTTTTTAAAGTTTTTCACTACAAATTAGGGTTTTGTTTTCAAGTTATTGTTTTGATTTCACATCAAGCTTAGGATTGAAATTCACATTTTTATTTATAAACCTATCAAATTATTCAAATTCACACTTAGTATGGTATCTTCGTATTATTTTAGTATAATGATGTGAAGTGCACTTTATTTCTTTTGGTGTCATCCAAGAAGAATCAATGAGACATGCTGAAGATTAACTTAGGGTTTGCAACAAACGATTACACATACATACTCTCTCTCTCTCACTCTCACAAATACTCACACACAAACATACACACACACACACATACTCACACGCAAACATACACACTTACTCGCATACACTTCACACACACGCGCACACTTACACACGCACGCGCGCGCACTTACATATACACATACACACACAAGACTTGCTCACACATATTCACACATACATACATATTGATCACAAATACCATATCGAAATAAAAATTAACTTGATCTCTTATATCGAAATAAAAGCGTGTGCAAGAGTGAGAGGTGTGTACCTTGATCAATAGCAACGGAAAGGACGGCGGCTGATCTGCGTCGAGGAGGCGGTGGCGGCGGATCTACGACAACGGAAGACAACAACGAGGACGGCGACGAGGAGCTCTCTCAGCCGAGGGGAGCACTTTAACGAGGGAGGATGCGACGATAGAGTCGAGGGAGGATGCGGCATGGTGGAGGGGGTCAATGTTGAGGGAGGATGCAGCGGCGGGGGAGAAGGTCAACAGAGGAGGAGGCTTGGAGAGGAGGGGGTCGGCGAAGGAGGGGGTCTTCGGGGAGGAGGTTGGAGCAGGAAGGGGTCGGCGAAGGAGGGGACGATGGGACAGGAGTGGGCGGCTGCTTTTAGAGGAGGGGGTCGCCGGCGCTTGGAAGAGGACGAGGAGGCCGACAATTGGAGAATGACAAGGAGCACTGGGGCCAGATTAATGGAGGGTGAGGAGCTCCGTGATAATAATTTAGAGGGGATGAATAAGGTAACTACTTATTCTATGGCAAATTTAAAACTTAATTACTATATTTTAATTGATTACCAAGTTTCTACGGAAATAATTTAAATAAGTTTAAACAATGAAACTTAATGTGGTAATAAAAAAACACAGAAAAGTAAATAGAGTCAAAGCAACGCAAACACGATAGATTTGCTGACTAGAGTTTACCACGCTCCTTTGGGTAGTCTCCGCCTGAGACATCTGCTCAGGATTTCTGCATTATGCTTGTGAAGAACGCAAATCTCTCTTCACAGAGATGTGAAAAACACCAATCTCTCTTCACAAGGATCACACTCTTGAACTTGCGGTTCCTTAGAAAACATGTCTTCTTTCTCTCTAATCTATGACTTTCTAGGAAAGACTCACTATCCTCTCTAATCTACGACTCTCTAGGAAGATCTCTTTTTCCACTTCGAATCCACACGATTCAAGCAATGAGAAGCACTCTCTCTTGTGGGTTGAGAAACACCCTTTTTCGTGGGTTGAGAGACATCCTTTCTCGTGGGTTTACAATCGTTTTACAGACAAAAAATTTACTCTCTCAATCTTATGATCTCGATAGATTATAACCAGTATGGCACAAGGATGATTTAAGAGATTATATCAGGTTTTGGCTCTGAAGAAATGGAAAAGATTCAGCAAGTGAACGCTCAAGAAGAATAAGGAAATATCTCAAAAGAATTTGCAATGAATGATTTAATGAAAGTGTAAGATCTCATGGTTTTATATAGAGATTGAATGGGAAGTTATTTTAACTGCCAATAACTTCTATAAAGCAGTTTATGACTGTTGGAGACGGTAAGAAATAAAAACGGTATAAATATTCATTCGATTCAAAAATTCAAATTTGAATTAACTGCCAAAAACTGCCGGTACAGACGTTTATAGGAGACGTCTGTAGATTCAATAAATTTCTTCACCAGATATCTGTAGGAGACGTCTGGAGATAAAAAAAAAATCTTCAGAAGACGTCCGGTGACTCGTTTCTGAAATATTTCTGATATTTGATATCTTGGAACTTTGTTCTACAGACGTCTGTGGGAGTACTAGACGTTTGCTTTCTGACATTGTTGAATATCTGGTTTGAAACTAGGCAATTTCGAATTCCAACAGATAGGTTAGACCTCTCTCAATGAGAGAGGAGACGTCTAGAGAATAGGAAACATGTTGGAATGTGGTTTCTAACCTTATGAGATCATCACTAGACACATGTACAACACTTATATCTCCTATCTTGATCTTTGCTCTTCTTTGATCTTCGTTTCTTTGACTTGTTATGTTGAGACGTCATTATATCTTGATTATGCTTGCATCACATTATCGCTTGCATCAAGTCTTCATGCCATAACACCGTTTTGAGTGCGTATCACATTGTAGACAATCTTACTTAATATTTGATATATTTTGCATGTTGTACTCAAGAATAAACAGTTGGAAACGTCGTCAATAACATATGAATTCTTTTAAATAAAGTTTGGTTCTAAAATATCAAAACTGAGGATCGTGTGACACAAATGTCAACACTCCGGTGGTCGGCGATAGGAGAATCTAGGTTTTTTTGTGGGAAATGAGGGGAGAGATCAACCTGAGGCACCCTTTAATTTATTGGGTTATTTCGTCGGGTACTAGCCGACGGAATAACCCAATAAAATTATTAAATAATTTCGGGGGTATTGGGTGTTTATTTCATCGGCTAATAGGTTTATTCCGGCGGAATAAACCCGGCAACAAAATAGCCCAATTTTTCTTGTAGTCGCCATCATAATCTCCCCTGGATGCATATGGACTATGTCTAAAGTTTTAGCCAAACCATGATAGGTACTGTTCTAATTTTCTTCAAATAATATAGGGCATGCAATAATGTTTACAAAAATGAACACCAAATTTAGTGTATTTCTGAAGCAATCGAGATCTATTAAAGTTGTTTGGTTCGTGTAATATTTATTTTAGATTAATAGTTAGCCTCGATGCCAGTAGGCTAAGTAGGTGGCCTCCTATTGGAAGCCAGTACTTCAAGAGCTCTCTTGAAGGACCCGCAAAGTACCAGGAAGCCCGGTAACATTTCTTTATGCTGATAGGAAAAGCATTGCATGTTATTTTATGGCTGTAACAGATGAGCTGATGACATTTCATTAAGAATTCTTAATCCATTTGATTGGAGTATCTATTCGTTTTTGGATTAATGGGGTGTCAACTCATCAATTCTCATGCTTCTATTGAATTTTTTTAAAGACGAATGAGCTCCCTATGCCGGTCTACGAGCTGGAAAACGAATAAATTCTTTTAAAAGTAGATAGATGTTACATTTTTAGAAAATAAAACAAATTGAAACTTCGCAGCCTTGGTTTTTTCCAATCCAAAGATCCATTATATGTCATCTTCTTCACATTCAACATCGCTTCGTAATTTTTGTAAATGCGATCCACTGTGGGTATCAAATATCTCATTTTCAGCATATGATCTATACCCAGTTGGTCATCAAATATTTGATGCAACAAAAGATGAGAACGAAAAAGTAGTTGGAAATAATCAAAAGTCATGTTATGCATATTAGCACACTTAATCAAAATTTATGAAAGCCAGAGTGAATCAAGGCAATTTATTTCTGCAATATTATTAATTAAAAATTTAAACGAAAAACCCTAATCTAAACACTCGTATAAATTATTACATGCGGGACTAGGTATAGAAGCATTCTCAACGCACGTGCTGAGCTGTTACGAACGTGTCTCCCCGCTGTTCTCGTCCCCTCTGGCCTCAGTCATTCAGTTATTATCGAAAGCGCTGCCGAACAGAAACAATTTTACGCAAACGCCCCTACGATAATTCGCAATTTACAAAATTCTCCAAGATTCATAAAAAAACTCCACTGCCGCTTCAATTGCCCTTTCTTTCGCGTTTCCGTTACCTCTCTCGATTTCGATCCCAAAATTTCCCCAATTCTCTTCGAAAACATCGAGGCTCGATAATTTCTAGGGTTCCTCTGATCGATCTGATATCAGGTAACGCTCTGGATTCGAGATTTTCATGTTGTCGTTCTTGATTCGATGAGATTAGGTTTCATTTTTGTTTGATTTTTTTTTTTTTGGGTGAAAGATCAGAGGGGTTAGGGTTAGGGTTATGGCTCACAGAGTGGATCACGAGTACGATTACTTGTTCAAGATCGTGTTGATTGGAGATTCAGGCGTGGGGAAATCGAACATCTTGTCGAGATTCACGAGGAATGAGTTTTGTTTGGAATCGAAATCGACGATCGGCGTCGAATTCGCCACCAGGACTCTTCAGGTGAGGTCTTTTTCATCCGATCTGTGTTGTTCTTCTGTTTATGCGAACATTTGAGCTGAGATTCGATACGATTCTTGCATTTTTTGTGAATTTGGACCTTTTGATGAATGACATGTGCTTGAGTTAATTGTATTTTGTCGAAAATTGATGAGGCTCAATACAGGACATCAAAGTTATCACGTATATTGAACTAAATTTATACTGAAGACAATGATGGCATGGAAAAGACTATTGGATCATGTTGAATGAGAGGTCGACAAATATTATTGTGCGGCAATCAGTTTGGAGAAATGATATGAGAAGTTTTAAAGTGGGACCTGCATTGGTATTTTAACTTAGCCTTGGTGATTGTTTGCTTAAAGTTTGATCAAGCGAAACTTGATAGTATGGATATTTGATTCTAACAGGGAAAATGATTTCAAAACTTGAATAAAATATATGGGCAAGAGGACCTTTTGATTGTTGGTTTTAGTATGTGTTTAACAGATGCTATAATTATATGTAGTTCTGGTGATTTTGTTATGGTGGCAGTTATTTCCTTTGAAATCCATTTTCCTCCATTTTTAGTGTTTTTTGTAACATATAGATTGCTTTCTTATGTGTTTTTGCCCCCCTCCCCCACGCCCAAAAGAAATGTTGAGGCCAAAAATGGTATCGCTAAGAATATTTATCTTGAGGTGAAAGTAGCTTAGCAATTTACTGGCAAGCTCCTAGATCCTGCGCAAGAACGATAGCGCTTGAGATTTCTCTGGCTTCGTCTCCTTCAACGCTCAAGTTAGTATATGAAGGAGTAAGAATAGTTGGTGTTTAGTGAGAGTGGCATAGCTTACTGAGTCACGATTTTACATTGGGTATATAGTAGTCGCTTAAGGGCATTTAGTAATATTGGGCTCCTAGCTGTTATTCGGTAATTGGTACCTCTGTGCAGAGTAGTGGATGTCAGGCGGCAGTCCTACTACCACTATCAGTTGGCTACGTAGGTCAGTTATCACATAGGCGCTAGATGACAATTTTTTAAATGACGTTAACGGTCCCAACACCTCTGGCTCCTATTCGGGGGGAGCCTTTGGAGAAAGCGGGGAGCCTCAGAAAGAAGCAGAGACCCCCTGGCTAATGCTCATGGGCTGCCTTCGGGCTCTTGCTTTGGGGACACGTGTCCTAGTTGATATTCATACTCATCAAATAATATTCTTCAGTTTAAAGATATTTTATCCTTTTAGGATTAAAAGCTCATGTTGCTTAACTAACTATTGTTTACCATTAAGATGTTAGTTTCTGTTGGAGTCATCATTATCATTTTAGATTATTACCGCGTTATGATATTTAGACCTTGTGGATAGCAGAATGTTGCTGGCCTGCTTAGGGTCATTTGAATTTCCAAAGTAAGAGTGTAAGGTCATATAAAGACATAGACTTCAAGCAAAAGATGCTATCATGTTAGGCAGAACTCCCCATGTACTCACTAGGCTATAGCCGTTCCTATTTTCCTTATACTAATATATTTTTTCTATTAAATGCCATTAGTCTATATGTAACCCACATGAGATGCACAATATAGAAATTAAACATAACAAAATATTGCAAGACATGCAATAATACCTGGCTGTTGATGTACACGTTTTATGATTTGTGAAACCCACTTATTTTATTAAATGCAATGTACTATTGGACAAAGAGGCTAGGTGCTAGGTCCCGTGATCGGCTGGACAATCGAATACAGCTTGTTGTTTGCATGCAAAACCTACATTGAATTGTTTTTTAGTGTGTGGATATAAGATTAGGTGCGGTCAGTACTTGAATTAAATTTTCAATCCAGGAAAACCAAAAAAGTTAAGCCATTTACTCCAACTGACAACATTGGGGGCATTCTATAATAGTATTGATGTTTCTGTGGATAGAGTCCTTGTTATGTCAACTGACAAAAACAATATAGGTATTCTATAGCTTATACGTAATTTTGATACATTTCCTTTTTTTTGCTTTAAATAAGATATAATCTCATAAAACTAGCTACGAATCTTATGCAGAAACCAATATCTCTGTTAACAGAACCCCCCTCGTAGTTTAAAGTTGGCTCTTAACCAAGAGTGTGAGAGTTAGCTTATAACGATAAACAGAGAAAACCAGAGAAGGAAGCAAAGCTAGAAGTGTTTATATATATATATATATATATATATATATATATATATATATATATATATATATGAGAGTTATAACTATATTTTGTTTTGAGTTATAAGCTGTGATCCATGCAGGACTCACCCTCTTCTAAATTAATGGGGCTAGTCTCCTCTCTTAATTTTATAGAGTGCGTGCCTTGAACTTGTCACCCCATTGCCACAATTCTAAGTCCTCTCCTCGCCTTCTCCCTTCAATTGTAATTGTATAGTTTTGTACTTGATTCTCAATGTTGAGCAAATATGCTAAATCCTCACAATAGTCCTACTCGATCTTGTTTTATGCAGTATATGTTGGCCGGAGACTTTAGAGTTATGAGAGTTTATGCCTCCAGAACAGATGTTTGGACTGTTATATTTAGGAACATGCATGAATGTATCTCTATTGAACTGTATGAGTATTGCTTGTGATAACTTATTTAGGTTTTTTGATGTCTTGGAGTAGGTAAATATTGAGAAAACAGTTTGGAACCTAAAATCATTTGTCCATTTACATCCAAGGTCTAACTTTTAGGTCTTCTAGTGACAAGGGGAGGGAGAGTTTGTAGGGCTTGAGAGTTGTGGCAAGGAGTTCGCAAGTTCATGGCATGCGATGCAATTATGCAACTAATGAGGGAAAAGGAGTCTTTTCCTTATTTAATTAGGGAAGAGGGTGGGTACCACATTGATGTCGGTCCAACCTTACAACAGGCTCAATAACCCTGTTCGATCTTGTTTTATGCAGTATATGATGGCTGGAGACTTTAGGAGTTATGAGATTGTATGCTTCCAGAACAGATGTTTGGACGGTTATATTAGGAACATGTATGAATGTATCTCTATTGAACTGTATGAGTATTACTTGTGATAACATATCTAGGTTGGTTGATGGCTTGGAGTATGTAAATATTGAGAAATCAGTTTGGAGCATTAAACCATTTGTCTACTTAGGTCTTCAGGTGACAAGGGGAGGGAGAGTTTGTAGGGCTTGAGAATTGTGGAAAGGAACCCTCAACTAATGAGAGGAAAGGGGTCTTTTCCTTGTTTAATTAGGGAAGAGCGTGGGTACCACATTGTTGTTGGTCCAACCTTACAAGTTAAAAGAAAATCTTTTAGGACTTCACATTACAAGGCGTTTTTTTAAGCTCCCGCATCTGGTCAAGCATCTAGCTTTGGAGTGCTGGATGTATGCTTGAACATATGGCCTTGTCACTTATGATCTTATCTAAACTTTATGTCACTGTGTCACTATTATCATGCCATACCAACCCCCAGTTCCTTGGAATTCTAATATACTTCTGTACCCCAAAATTTAGGGTAATTTGTGTAATTTAGCCTCACTTTGTGTCCAAAATGGCTTAAGATGGCATCAGTCCTACCGAATGATATCAGCTCCTGATGATTATTTGGCAGAATATGTCAAGTGGGTTATGAAGTTGTCATGAGAGGTGTTGGCAAGTGATAACTACAGGTATTCAAGGTGGAGCATTCTTGAGAGTATTATCATATAAAATCCGGTACTCAAGGTGGAGCATGAGAACGGTAATTAGTGCTGAAAGCTACGATAGGTGCTCAAGGTGGAAGATGATGATTGTGCACTATCTTTTTATTTATGTTGTTTATTCGGCAGTGGTCGAAAGCATATGCATCTAGACGTTGTTTACTTGGCATTTGTCAATGTTACAATACCCAATAGCTATAGAAACCGTGTGAGAGTTTACTTCTAAGCTCAGTGAAAGAACAAGTAACTGATATATGTGATCGGGTATTAAGGTATATGGGTTAACCTTTTGAGTTGAAAGTCGCATACAGCCTATTTCCACTCATGGATTAGTCCTTAAAATCCATTGCAGCCATAGCATTCTTAGCTCCTCGGAACTAAAGCCATGAGAGATTTATAATACAATGGTCCAAGTCATGAACTTGTAGCAAAAGGGAATATTGATCTGATCATAAGGATCAACATGAAGGTGTGCATTGGAGAGGACTTAATGGGATGGCTTTGATAACGATGTCCCCAAGTGCATTGGGAAGAGGAGGGAGGGAGGTTTGAATTTTGAATTCAAAAGATGCATTAATTTTTTTTTAATTATTCTGATGATGATGATGTGGATATCTTAAATGAGAAAATAGATTGGTAGATTCTCTCTTATTTCTTGATTTCATTTACTGAAGAAGTAGACCATCAATTGAGTGATATTAGCTACACGTTTGGAGTTTGCATTATAGTAGCAGAGATAATGTATAATAGCAATATTAAATAATAATAACAATAATAAAGCATGTACAATACATGTTAAGACATGCGTGAAAATAAACCTATACTACATTTTACACATCGGCAAACCCTTGGCTCTTCAAATGTCTATGCAATAACTCAAGTCTCTCACTACTTATAATGAATTGTGCTTTAATTGTATAGCTTTATACAGGACCCTATTTTGATTTCCTTTTCTAATAAAATATAATTTTGATATATATAATTGAAAATAAATACACAAAATATGCATGTGACTGAATGATTACAAAAGATGTTTTAGAAGCGACAGAGATTACAAATATATTATCAAATTAGGAACACCTAATCATTTTGATTTTGCAAACAGATAGAAGGCAAGACTATCAAAGCCCAAATATGGGACACAGCGGGCCAAGAGCGATACCGAGCCATCACCAGCGCATACTACCGAGGCGCAGTCGGTGCGCTCCTAGTCTATGACATCACAAAACACCAGACCTTTGAGAACGTCCAAAGGTGGCTCCGTGAGCTTAGAGACCATGCTGACTCCAACATTGTCATCATGATGGCTGGTAACAATCGGACTACTTCTTGGTGGAATATGGATAGGGTCAATGTGTCCGAGCCAAATAAAACATTCCATTTAAATTATGAAATACAAATTAATAGGGGTAAATTACACTAAAATACCCTTAACTATCATGATTTTTCATTGAACTACCTTAAAATTATTTTAGTACACTAAATTTCCTCGAAGTTTTGGTTTGAAGGCATTTTTCTCTGCCCATTAAAAGTAGCACTCTACGGGAGCTTACTGTAATAAATAATTTCAAGGCAGTTTAATGAAAAACAATGATAGTTAAGGGTATTTTAGTGTTATTTACCCAATAATAAAGATCTAAATAAGTACATCACAATAATTCACCTGTCAAGAAAGGTAAATAGAATTGACTACTTGAAAGATTCAACTCTTCTTGTTTATTTAATCACCGGTTTTCAGCAATTCGAAATGTCACATGGAAGAAACTCGTCTTCTTGTTGGAGCAGGCAACAAATCGGACTTAAACCATCTAAGAGCAGTTTCTCCTGATGACGCTCAAATTCTAGCCGAGAAAGAGGAACTCTCGTTTTTGGAGACCTCAGCTTTGGAAGCGTTGAATATTGAAAATGCTTTTCAGACTATTTTGACCGAGATTTATCATGTTATAAATAAGAAGGCGCTAGCGGCTCAAGAGGCGGCAAGCACTATGGCGCCTCCGATTCAAGGGACGACGATCAATGTCGTGGATTCTGCAGGGACAAAGAGAGCTTGCTGTTCTACTTGATTTGGGATCAGACAACGTGTAGATTATTTTCTTCTGAAATTCGAGATTAAATGATATCTGATTAAATTGCTGTAGTGCAGATTGTTTTTAGATCCATCTTTACTTTTTTTGTTGTGGGACTGATGTAGCAGTCTAGAGTAAACACAGAAAGACTAGAAATTTGTGGTTTTACCTATTTTTGTATGAATCGATTTAACATTGTAATAAATATTTTACATTTTACTGAAGATCGAATTTGGGTATATATCTGATTAAATTGCTGCAAAATGCTTATGAGATGTAGGTATAATTTTTTGTTAGAGAGAGGCTTGGAGTAGCTCAAGGGGAAGAACCGGGATCGAGTCGGGAGCCTTCCATTTATGAGTGGGAGGTGGCTAATTTATCGCACCTGTTATCTCAAAAAAATAAAATTGTTAGATGATTGCAAAAGCAAATTCTTTATACTTACAACAGAGATGATTATATATAGGATGGTAAATAAGTAAATTTTATATTTTCAAATTAAAATCTCCAATTATGTAGTGGAGCAAACATCCACTTATACGTTTGAGTCAATAGATTCTTCACAACTATATATACAATGTAAATATTAAAACTTGAATAAACACAAATGTTCCTAAAAGAAAGAATGGCAAGTCAAAGGTTGGTTTATTTCCAAAAGAAACTTTTCCCCGCAAGTTTGATTCTGGAAGAGAGTTGATTTAAAAAAAATAAAAATAAAAGAGTGATTAAGAAAACTAAAATTAGAATCAATATATATATATATATATATATATATATATATATATATATATATATATGAGATTAACGGAGGAAAGACGTCATACAAGAGAGTTTCCTCATATGGCGTCGAAAAAATACATTCTTCATGATTTCTTTTTGACGATCGGCATACATCATCATCATCTTTATCATCTAAGATGTGGATACACCAAATTTCAGGTAATTCTACCACTTTTTCACCGTTGATTTAGTAGATGCAAAATTAATGGTTTACCGACAATAGAATTTTTTACATTGCAAATTCAACGGTGAAAAAACGGTAAAATCATATGAAATTTGGTATATCGACATCTTAGATGATAAAGATTACGATGATGGTTGCCAATCGTCGGAAAAAATTATGAAAGGTATATTTTTTTGACGCCATTAGAGGAAATTCCCTCTATGCCCTCTTTTCTTCATGATGGTTTCTCTATGTATAAGAATAATGGAGGAAAGATGTCAAAGGAGGGAATTTCCTTTTATGACATTGAAAAAATACTTCCTTACCATTTTGTCCGACACATTCATCTTTATTATCTAAGATATGGATAATATATGATTCTATGCTCTTTTCACTGTCGATTTAGTGGGTAAAATCAACGGTTTACCGACAATAAAACTTTTTACATTGATGATTCAACGGTGAAAAAGTGATAGAATCATATGAAAATTGGTGTATCCACATCTTAGATGATAAAGATGAAGATGATGAATGTCGATCGTTGGAAAAAATGGTGGAGGGTGTAGTGTCTTGACGCCACTTGACGAAAAAGACTTTTAGTATCTCTCCTTTATTATTCTCTGTATATACATATCATATCAAAGCATATTCTCGGAATATTCTCATTTCTATTTTGTTTGTATGTGCAAAATTTATTTTAGGCCCCTAAATTTCTATAAAATGTAAATTAATCATATTCTAAGCTCATATCTATGTGCAATAATTAGTTTAGGTCCCTAACTTTCTATAAAATGTAAACTAATCCTATTCTTAGCTCATGTCTACATGCAAAAATTAGTTTAGGTCCCTAACTTTCTATAAAATGTAAATTAATTCAATTCTAAGCTCATTTGTATATGCAAAAATTAGTTTAGATCCTTAACTTTCTATAAAATATAAATTAATCCCATTCTAAGCTCGTATCAGTGTAGAAATAATATGTCAGGTGTGTAATTTTCTTCAAAATTTAAGTTGACCTCATTTTAGACCCATCATAATATATAAATAATATTGGATAGAAAATAAATATCGGTCTCTTAATATTTTGGTAATACTTTTGGCAGAACTTATTTTTTTCTTTTTGTTATGTTTTGTCTTCTTACAATTTTTTTTCATTTTGCAGGTTTTAGCACGTCAACAAAATTGATAATTATTTAATCTGTTCCCCTACGCAATGCATGGACATGAAATCTAATAAAAAATAATCATACTAATTTCAAAGTATATTGTTATATTATTTGTAAGTTGCAATATCTCATTTTTATGAATTTCATATGCAAAAATATATGAAAGATTAACTTTCAAATCCTTAGGCTTTCTCTTCAAATTTTCAATGTTTTTTTTTTTGCTATAACATACAGAAATCATGAAATTTATAAAAATCTTAAATTTTTCTTCGATTTTTCAATATTTTGATTCTCATATCACAGGAGAATGACGTTATGTATAAAAATTCCAATTTTTTTTCTTTTCTTTAAATTTTCAACATTTTACACCCTATACAGTACACAAATATGGTGTGATTTAATTTTATCAAAATTTCTATTTTTTAATATTTTATTTGCTATAATATAAGAAAATCATGAAATATTCAAGAATAAATTATTATTTTTATCATTTATTCAATATTTTTTATGATATAACACAAGAAAATCTCAAAATTTTATGTTTTCTTTCTTTTCAATATTATGCATGTTACACAATTTTTCAATAAGAATTTGTATGAACAACAATGTATTGTATGTAGATGATGATGATTATACTCGATAAAATTTTGTTTTGAAGAAAATTATTGCACATATAATCATAAATTTCTTGCGAACGGACAAAAATATATTTGAAGCACAAAAAAATTCAACTACGTCTTCCACAGAACATGTCCAATAAGAAAAGAAATATCACAATTTCGAATTTATGTATTTCAATCAACACCACTAATAACAAAGGTAAAATAATAGAAAAAAAAAAAGAAAGCAGTTTTTCTAGATTATTGAAGCTTTTATGATTTTTCATGTGCCCTATCATGCAACATATAGAAAAAGTGAAGAGAACAAAACTTTTTTAGAATTCTATAAATTTTGCGATTTTAATTAGTTATAGCAAGCAAAATATCGGGAAAACTGGAAAAAAAAAATCAATTTCCATGCACTTTATACCAAGAAAAATAATTTTTAAAAGGGATAAATAAGAAGAATTTGAGATTTTAGAAAATTTTGTGATTTAAAATTATAAAATCGAAGAAAACAAAAGGAAATTTGAGCCTTTTTAAGATTTAGCGATTTTTGCGTGCTATAAAAAGCAACATATAGGGAAATAGGAAAAAAATAAAAAAAATATTTTTGAAAATAGAGCGACAAGTGACATATCAAGCAAGAGTAGACAAACAGGATAAAGCAAAACATATTAAGATTTTTGAAATTTTTCGTAAACACCGTGTTGCAAAAATATTGGAAATTTGAAAAATAATTCTAAATTTTGAGAAGTTGTTTTCGTATGCTAATGAAAAATATTAATAATATGAAGGCAACAGAAAACTATGATATTCTTGAAAATATCGACTTTCATGTGTTTTATAGCAAGCAAAATATTGAAAATCCGAATGAAAAATATAAAATTTTGAGATTTTTTAAAATTACACAATTTTCGTGTGGTAGGATGTAAAGTATTGTAAATTTGAATAAAATAAATAATTTTCGGATTTTTGTAAATTTCGTTGTTACCATGTGCTTTAGAATGCAAAATATTTAAGAATCCGAATAAGATAGAAATTTTTTAGATTTGTAAGAAATAGTGTAACATGCCTAATATAGCAAATAAAATATTGGAAAATAGAAATTTTGAGATTATTAAACCTCACCATATTTATATACGATCTAGCGTGTAAAATGTCGGAATTTTGAATAAAACAAAAAAATATGGGATTTTTGGACATTACATGATTCTCGTTTGTTATAATAATCAAAATGTTGAAAAACCGGATTTTTTAAATATAAATTTTAACAAATATCACAATTTCGGTACGTTATAGCAAGAAAAAAAATTATAATCTAAAAAAATGCCCAAGTATTTGAAAATTACTCTTTCATATATTTTTCGTATGAAGCTTATAAATAAGAGATATTATAACTTAAAAACAATATAAAAATAAATTGTGAAATTAATATGTTTATTCATGATTTTGGAATTCGTACCCGCGCATTAGACGGGCCCATTGCAAGAGATTATTGCTTGCAATTTTAGACTTGCAGCTAAAGAGGAAGATTATGGGATTTTGCTAATGCATCCACCACAAAAGTTTGCTCTAATCAGTTGATTTCATTCCCAAATCAAACAGATTTGGCGCCCACTAACAAAACTGCGATTTGGCTGTAACCCATGACTCATTAGTAGCTCAAGCTAATAATGTAAATTTCCATAGGTTAGTGCATGATTGAGGCCAAGATCATCTATGGCCTATTTTCTCCTTTTTAGTTTATTGCACCAGTCACAGTTTTTGCCGACAAAGAATTTCTCCTTGAAGTGCACTACTAAGTTGTCTCTGACTCTTGATAAGAATGAAAGGAAAGCATGAGGATTCTTAGTGATGATAACGATGTATTCATTGCTAAATAGTCAATGGAAAGCACATATATGAACAATTCTAATGCAATTAAAATGTACAAGTCATAACTACCTTTTGGTGTCACTTGCTTTGAAAGCCATGAGATGACTAAAATTGTAATGGTTGATGTCGGCAATATTAATTGGCAGGTCGGTTCTGATGACAGGTAAGCATACATTGGTCTAAAATACTGACCGAAGAGAAATATTGGCAGCAAATCACATTTAATACCGTCTCTGGTTATAAGACGCCACCACTATAGGTCAATTACAAATGTTATCAACTTGCTCTTCAAGCAATAAACAAATCATATGGAGATTCTCACCATGCTTATGAAACCTTATGTGGGATAAGGATATCCAAAAGATACTTGGTGAGGCCCAAAAGTATGTTATGAACTATATGGATTCTCTGAAAACCAAATTTCATTCATGTTCTTTATAGTCGAGATTGATCATGACTTAAACATAAAGGGGTTTCGGTAGTCGGTCGGGTGCCGTTTTGACGTGCCTATTTTTAATATATTGTGTACATGCATCCAATGCCCCCGGCATGGGTCGTTTGCGGACCAACAAAACGTGCGACCAAATTTCGAGTGGCGACACTGGTCATAACAAATCTTTCTCTTTTGTGTCATGGTACATTTTCTATTCAAAGCCAAATTTTTGAAAAGCTCATGCCTTATGTGCAAAAATAAATAAGCAAATGGGCATGGGATGAGCAAAATGTCAATTTTTTACAAGGCATGAGGTTAAATGAAAATATGTAAGCCTACAAAAGGGCCCATGATGATTTGATAAAAAAAAGAACTAATCTTGATTTCCCAAAAATAAAAATATAAGGTTTTAAGCTGCTCTTTAGTGCATAAGTTTCTTTTTCTCACCTCCTTTCTTTTTTTTAAGTGCGCACATCATGAGGCTTCGAAAAACGGAAGAAGAGCCCCCTTTTGATCTTCAAAAGTCTAAGTCTTTATGTCTTTGGACTATTGTTCCTTTGGGTTTTGACCCTATTTGCACCGTGCTAGGTGCCCATTTGGCTAGACGTACATCCTGTTAGGTGCATATCAAACTAGGTGCGCCCTAAGTGTGCACCTTACTGGACCGTTTGGCCCATTCGGGACCCTTTGATCCCCTTCACTCTCCCGCACCTTACTAGGTGCGCACCTCTGCGAGTGCGCACTTTGCTAAATGTGCGCCTTACCAAGTTCGCTCCATGACAAGTTCGTACATCGCTATGTGCGCGTCTCGGCAAGTGTGCACCTTGTTACGTATGCACTTTACTATGTGCGCACGTGGCATATATACACTTACCATCTCTCCCATTAGAAAAAAATTATGATGGGGCACTGTCCCGCACCCTGCAAGGGGACTTGTCACGACCCAAGGTTTGGATATGACCGGCATTTAGATTGTATAATATCTAAAAATATCTACACAACCTGAGTAAGCCAAACACCAAGATCAAAACTCTTTTTGCGGAATTTTAGAAAACATTTAGATTTTAAGTAAAAATCACAGTTTAAAGTATTTATTTTGGTTGCATCCCTACTTATGATCAACAATGCCAACAGCAGAAATCATTATACAATTATATACGACATCAATAAGAATCTCAGACATAAGTAAAAGAAATATCATTTGACATAACTAAACGATCTCATCTGTCAAGATAATATATATACAACCATATCTCGTTCTAAGTCATAATACAGGATTTGATGGAGATATTCTAGATTCAATATACAATACCAAAAGAGAAGGTTACTACATAGGTAACCCACCTAGCAAAAAGAGCGGTAAAAGCTGATAAGTGCATCTGCACTGCTGCTAACCGTCCACTCGACTCCTGCAAGGAACTGCGGCACAACGAGGGTGAGTTGCCAACTCAGTGAATAAAACTAACATATAATTGCTGATAATGTAAATATGACGAACTATAACTAATAGCAATAAAGATGAGTATGATGTATGATAACATGTGGAAGCATGAGTTTATACCCTTAACTATATCAATCAAAAACTGAAATCTCATCAACTATTTCCAAATAAAGTTCATTTTTCCGTGTCCAACATCGACACAAATCTTCTGTTTCCCTCAGGCATCGTTCCTCGAACGATCATGAAATCAATAACACCGGTCGTTATCATCTAGATATCCTCCGCGTCTCACAACTATCTCCGGTATCGAGTATCCTCGCTAGGCTCCCCGCCTCAAATGCGGCTTTCCTGCCCCTCAGTCTCGACCGGGTCCACCATGTATCCAACTGTATAGCTCCCTCACTTAGTCTACATAACGTGAAAATCCGCGACCGTATAGCTCCCCCACTCGGTCCGCAATAAAATCAAATCATAAAAACAACATCTCATGATGGACATCTTACATCAATATGAAGAATCACTCATTTTACGCAATAGTATATGAAAACTTAAAACCACAAATGTAAGTCCACGTTGCGACCCCCGGTTCTTACGGGGAGGCGGAAACGGTATAAAATCAAAATTTTAACGCAAGAGGCAACATGGACTAAGCTAGGTCGGGATCTTTACCTAAACTAAAACTAGCATACTAAGCTAAAGATATTTAGCTACTCGGATAGAGATGGTTATACCTAGTTTGTCTTGAACTCCTTCGTCTTCAAGCTCCGGTGGTGATCCGATGGCTCCTTCTCGTCGTCTCCGTACGCCGAAGATAGATCCACTTGAAAGCTCCAACCTTTAGCTCCTTCTTCGGTCTTTGAAGAAACTAGCTCACTTGGTTTGCTAAACCTAGTGAACTAGAATGAGTAGAGATGATTTAGAATGGGATTTTATCTATGGTTCTTGGTTCTCAACTCATGAGACAAGAGAACCATAGATCAAGAGAGGGAGCAAGAGATTGAGGGTGAGAGCAAGAGGAGAGCTCAAGAACAAGAGAGAGAATGAGCAAGAAAGAATGAGGCTCTCTTTTTCCTTTCACCCTCTCATAATCCAAAGTGATCATAACTCATCATATCAAAAAAGTCTTTTGGTGATGGTTAGAAGCAACCATAAGGTTATCATATCATGCACTCATTTTACTCAAAAAAGCAAGCAAGAAAAAAGTCTTTGGCATGAAATGATAACCATGGTCATCATGATGGTCAACTAGTCAAGCCTAGTCAACCGGTCAACAAGTCAACAAAAGTCAACAAGTCACCAAAGTCAACAAGTCAACAAAAGTCAACAAGTCAACAACCATATCACCATAATACTTAATTAATATAATAGTTAATCACAAATCATATTCTCATTAGGGTTGAGCAAAAAGTCAAAAGTCAACGGTCAACTGTCAACAACCCTAATGAGAATCCACTGCCTCTGCCTCCCTGTCAACTGTGCATACACACCCGCATCCGCGTTCCGAGGAACACGAATGCAAACTGGATAAATCCAATCCCATAAGGTACACTAGGATCTGGCTTAAACCAAAGCCCGCTAGTGTAAACTGTCCGGACACTGTACGTGCACAAGTGCACGGATGTGACCGAACCCTGTCGCAAAACCATGCGACCTGTCGCAATACCATGCGACCTCTACTCTTTTGCCTAAAGGCGAAAAGCTTTCTGTGTGGGACTCTAAAGACTCGACACTACGCTGGCAGTGGGTTTAACCACAGACCGCAAGCGGCACTAGCTGTGCGTAACGGTCCCCAGGTAATGCCGACAAGAAGACCGACGAGGCGAAACCCATCTGAACTCCTACTGAGCCTGAGTGTGACATTCTCCGTACAGTCCGGTCTGTTCGTCTGATACATCGCATGGCGGGCCTAGGGGGCGGTAAACGTCAGTCCCCCAATAGCGGTACAAGTCGTGCCGGAGCGAAGCCCAAAACACCCTGAGATAACACTGGAAACCTACCAGTATATCTCGTTTGCCCTGGCCAGGGACTACTCGTGTAATGGCTCTCCTAGACACAGCGCGATGTCAACCCCCAATACCGGGAGAGACGAATCCTGTCTAACCGTCACTGCCTCCAAGTGCTTCGGGACTGCACCCAACCACCACCTGTTTGCACGACTCCTTTGAGCCGTGGTAGGGTAGTGATCAAAGTACAGTGGGAACACACCCGAGGCGAAGTGACAGTGTCAAGTCAGCGGACTAAGCTGTACTCATGTCACCTGGGAACTGATAACTGACGATAGGTATAATACCAACTAGTCAGTTCCCGACGAGTCCTGTCCAGTGTACCCGTAACCTAACGAGCACCCGCATACTATCTCAAGTACGACGTACTGACGGCTGTGGGACAGACCGTCTCCCACACTGGGATGAGAAGCGCATGCGCTGGTCTACTCCGGAGTATCGATGCCCTGTCTCGATAGTCCTGCGACCAGGGACCTGAATAAGGATGTGCTTATAGATTACCCAGCCCCCACTGGTGTGACTGCCATCACAACGCTGGTAATCAAGCAAAGATCCTATGGGCTCCACTAATGCGTATAAGTGATATACTGAAATAAACACAAGTACACATTGAAGTAGAAACAAACCAAGTAGCATACTACTATTTTGAGCAAGATTGTATATACAAGGTGAATATCCCAAGCATCCATTAAGTAATATACAAACTAGTATGATACAGTAATGGCCTCTAGGGCATATACACTAACAATCTCCCACTTGCACTAAGGCCATGTACTGGCGTATCGAAGACCTATCATCTCGATCAGCCGCTCGAACTGAGTCTGGGGCAGGGCCTTGGTGAATGGATCAGCAGTGTTATCTTCTGAAGCGACTCTCCGAACCTCGATCTCCTGGCGATCTACGATCTCCCTGATCAGGTGATACCGCCTCAAGATGTGCCTGGATCTCTGATGGGACCTGGGTTCCTTCGCTAATGCTATAGCCCCGTTGTTGTCGCAATACAGAGGTATTGGATCAACAATGGACGGAACCACCTGAAGTTCTTTCAAGAACTTCCTCATCCAGACAGCTTCTTTTGCGGCATCAGATGCAGCGATGTATTCCGCTTCCATCGTCGAGTCTGCAACGGTTTCCTGTTTGGAACTCTTCCAACACACCGTCCCTCCATTGAGGGTAAAGACAAAACCCGACATGGACTTGGAATCATCCTTGTCACTCTGGAAGCTGGAGTCAGCAAAGGCCTCGATCTGGAGGTCCTTTCCGCCATACACCAAGAACATCTCCTTAGTCCTTCTCAGGTACTTGAGAATGTTCTTTACCGCTATCCAGTGTTTCTCCCCAGGGTTAGACTGATACCGGCTTACCACACTCAGTGCATAAGCTACATCCGGTCTGGTACACAACATCGCATACATTATAGAGCCTACCGCAGAAGCGTAGGGTATAATAGACATGCGATCCCTCTCCAAATCAGTCTTGGGAGACATCTCTTTAGAGAGGGTGATCCCGTGACAAGCCGGTAGGTTACCGCGCTTGGAATCTTCCATACTGAACCTCTTCAGTATGGTGTCGATGTACCTGGACTGTGAAAGTCCTAATATCCTCTTGGATCTGTCACGGTAGATCCGGATACCCAGAATGTATGAGGCATCACCCAGGTCTTTCATGGAGAACCTGTGTGACAAGAACCCCTTGACAGATTGTAGCATAGGAATGTCATTTCCTATTAAGAGAATGTCATCCACGTATAAAACGAGGAATACTACAGTTCTCGCTACAAATCTACTATAGATGCATGGTTCATCTGGATTTTTGATAAAGCCAAATTCTTTGACTGTCTCATCAAAGCAGATGTTCCAACTCCGCGATGCCTGCTTTAGTCCATAGATGGACTTAAGCAACTTGCACACCTTTCCGCTGCTCCCACTCTGAATGAAACCCTCTGGCTGGTCCATATAGACACACTCCTCTAAATTTCCATTTAGAAAAGCTGTCTTTACGTCCATTTGCCAGATCTCATAATCGTGGAAGGCAGCAATGGCAAGAAGGATCCGAATGGATTTCAGCATGGCTACTGGAGAAAAGGTTTCGTCGTAGTCCAAGCCAGGTCTTTGACGAAAACCCTTTGCTACCAGCCTAGCTTTATAGGTCTCAACCTGTCCATCTACACCAATCTTCCTTTTGAAGATCCACTTGCATCCTACGGGTTTTACCCCGTCTGGAGCAATGTCCAACGTCCATACCTTGTTGGTGTACATGGACTCCATTTCGGTCCGCATTGCATCCAGCCATTTCACTGAGTCAACGCTCTGAACGGCCTGCTGGAAGCTAGTAGGCTCATCATAATCTATGATGCAATCCTCTCTATCCCCGTCTATGAGAAAACCGTAGTATCTCTCGGGCGGATGAGACTGCCTACTACTTCTGCGGAGCGGCGTAGGAATGTCCTGTTCTGTTGAACCCTCTGGTTCTACCAAGCTTTCAGTAACAGTCTGTGGTTCCGGAATTTCTTCCAGTTCCACTGCGCTCCCACTAATTTCCTTTTCCAAGAACTGGTGTTCTAGAAAGTGGGCATTACGAGAAACAAGGACTTTTTGTTCCTCTGCGTAGTAGAAAAGATACCCCCTGGTGTTCTTTGGGTATCCCACAAAATTGCACAGTACTGAGCGTGCCTCGAGTTTGTCCGCATGCTGCTTTTTGACAAAAGCTGGACATCCCCAGATCTTCAGATATTGAAGATAGGGTTTCTTCCCACTCCACATTTCATATGGGATGGTAGGCACAGTCTTAGTTGGAACTCGGTTCAAAAGGTATGCTGCTGATTCTAGCGCATATCCCCAGAATGATCGCGGCAACTCAGCGTTACTCATCATGGACCGCACCATATCCAATAGGGTGCGGTTCCGTCTCTCCGATACACCGTTATGTTGCGGGGTGTATGGAGGAGTAAGCTGAGAGAGAATTCCGTTCTCTTTTAAATAGTCCAGGAATTCGGCACTTAAGTATTCTCCACCTCGATCTGATCTTAGAATCTTAATACTTTTGCCGGTCTGTTTCTCTACTTCATTCTTATACTCCTGGAATTTTCCAAAGGCCTCGGACTTATGTTTCATTAAGAAGACATAACCGTACCTTGAGAAGTCATCCGTAAAAGTAATGAAGTAAGAATGTCCGCTTCGGGCATGTGTAGACATTGGACCGCACACGTCACTATGTACGAGTCCCAAGAGCTCGCTCGCTCTTACTCCTTGTCCAGTAAATGGAGTCTTTGTCATCTTTCCTTTGAGACAAGATTGACAAGTGGCATACGATTGATATTCGAACGCATTCAAATATCCTTCTGTATGTAACTTAGTCAACCTTCTCTCATTGATGTGACCCAATCTACAATGCCATAAGAAAGTCTGATTTATTTCTGGAGACTTTCTTTTGTGTGTATTCTGGACGTTGAAAATCTGTGGTTGGTTTAACACGTATATACCATTACTCAATGTACCTGACCCAATCAAAACTTGATTAAGGTGAATGTTTACAACATTACTTACAAACGCAAATTCATAACCTTCTTTAGAAACTAAAGATACAGAAATGATATTACAAGTTGCGTTGGGTACAAAAAAGCAATTACGCAAAACCAAAACATGTCCATCTGACATTCCCAGGTGATAGTCCCCCACGGCTTTAGCATCCATGCTAGCTCCGTTTGCAACTCTGAGGGTCATGTCACCTGCCTTCAAAACCCTACGGTTTCTCAACGCCTGCAAAGAATTACAGATATGAGATCCTGATCCGGTATCCAATACCCAGGAAGTAGAGTTTATTGAAAGACAATTTTCAATAACATACACACCTGAAGCTGAAGCTGCAACCTGCTTCAATTCCTGTGTTCTGGCCTTCCAGGCCCTGCAATCATTCTTCCAGTGTCCTTTCTTATGACAATAGAAGCATTCTTCCTTATCCACAAGCTTCCCCGCTATCTTTGTTGCTTTACCTTTTCCCTTCGTATCCACTTTACTAACACCGCCCCTTGGTTTGGCGGGGGCCTTCTTCTTCTTTCCCTTGGCTTTCGCCTTGGACCTAGAAGAAGATGATCCTCCTACAAACAAAGTGGATGTTTCCCTACCTTTCTGTAGGGTGCCCTCTGCGCTCCTCAGCATGTTGAGGAGCTCTGATAGTTCAACCTCTTTTTCTTGTAGGTTGAAGTTCAGTATAAACTGGGCGTAAGTGGAAGGAAGGGACTGGAGAACTATATCCGTATATAGCTCACTCTCCAATGTGATCCCTAGGTCAGCGAGCTCCTCAATGAAGCCGATCATCTTTAGCACATGCTCGGCTACTGATGATCCGACGGCCATTCTTGTCGAAAACAACTTTTTCGACGCTTCGTATCTTGCGATACGTGATTGCTCTCCATACAGTTCTTTTGTATGGAGCAATATGGACTCCATGTCCATATTCTCATGCCTCCTCTGATGTTCGTTGTCCATCGAGGCAAGCAGGAGGCATTTGGCCTTCGCGCTATCAATCTTCCAAGTCTTACGGATTTCCTTATCCGCGACGCTGGAAGTTGGACCAGGGACAGGGGGAGCTTTGGTGGTAAGAAGATACCCCAGCTTGTCATAAGTGATTGCTATCTTGACATTCTTGAGCCAATCTTTGTAGTTTGGCCCTGTCAGTTTGTTTTTATCTAGGAGTAACTTAAGTCCAGTCATGACGATTGGTCGCTGCAATTAGGAGAGAGAAGAAGAAACACTCAGCATGATGCTCTTGCAAGTTTAGAGTGGTTTTTAGTTTGTCTAAACAGGATGGCTCCCACTGTTTCTCGAATCCCTCCTCAAACCACAAAGGAAGAATTAGTCAGGATCAATCCCACCGTACAATACTTGCTTAACCGTTCAGCCAGGCCGGTGTCGGTACTTCGAGGGAGGTTTTCCAACGCTTTCGCGAAGTTCCTTAATTAAAGAACCTCTTTTCCCTGGGGGCGTAGCCCCGCTAACACCTTTCTAGGCACCTACTAGGTTTATAGCATTGATCGTTAAGTGAGAAATTTCCCGAGGAGTAGCATATACTCACAGTAGGATCGGGATCCAAATATCATCGCGTGACGAAACTGAAGGAATCCTACCAGAATCATCACACTCCAAATGGTATGCAAATCTAGCAAGTTTCAGTACTTATGAAACTCCCGATGTGGATTTTTGCCCCATGCTCTTATGACCTTGGCGTGAGGTCAAAATGTCATAAGTCACATGTCAAGTTCGTCCCATCATTATCCAGGTTAATTTGAACCCACCCGTACATACCCTTGACGTAGGCCAAAATGGCAGTACGACTGTCTCAAACCAACGCATTCTATCTATGCAACAGATAAATATCCGGCAGCTACCAATCACTATGCCTTGGCGTGAGGTCAAAATACATAGCTTGAATACTACCGAATATTTAACTGAAATGATGGAGGGCTACGGATGGTTTTGGCAAAACCGTGAACGTAGTGAACTTGATTTGGTCGATGGAACGAGATAGCTTTTAAAAGGAGTGGCTCAAGCTCCGCATTTAAAAGTTGTTTTTGAAAAGAACCGAGTGGTTTTTCGAAAGTGTTCCAACGACTTTAACTTGGTTTATTATCTTGCATTAGTTCTTTTAATGCGTGATATTCTTGCATTAGTTCCTTTAATGCGTCCCATCATTTAATCCTACCATTGCAGAAAACAACCAAAATATGACGTACGCTTATGCCATTCGCATTCGCCACGGGGCCCCGTCATTACCCGTTAGGTTACTTAACTAACGACAGAGCGGGGGCTGGGCTAGCGCGTCTGTAAAACATAAGCAACGCCTAAATAATATCATATATAGATATACTGCAATGATAAACATTTCAGATCACAGATAAATACATTGGATATACTAGGAATCTGTAATTTGTACGAGCCTGTAACAAAAACAGATTACACGGTCGCGGTGAATAGCCAAAACCCCACCCAAGACCCCTACGGGTGCGGCAAACTACCCGCCAAGTACCCGAAGCGTAGCAACCTCCCTCATCTCCATGAGTAGGCCACTCGACACTTCGGCATACCCGGTAGTTTGTGCACCCCTCCATGGGTCTATCCTAGGAGCAAAAACAGTAAAAAGAAATTATACAATGACGGCTACAACCCCGACCCGGTTGTGCGGCCATACAAATAATTATTACATCAATTTACAAATTTACATGAATTGCAAGAAAAGAAAACTCTCGTCTCACAACCCCCGGCTATTCACCCGCGACAATCCAACATATTTATATACACATTCCAGCACATTACAGATCATGTATAACCCCGACCAATCGACTTATAGCGATTGGCCGACGTTCAATACATGCAAACATCACAGATATAACCATCATAGTCAAAGTGCAGTGAAGTTCGGAAAAATACGGAATTATAGGACCCCAAAAGGAAATTTCTTTTCTGGAAAATCTGGGCACATATAATATATATCAAAAATCCCAAAACCAACACAGACACACACTGCACGAAAAACGATGCACAGAGGACTACAGTACGCGGCGCTTCCGCGGCGGAAACGAGGTTCACGCGGCGGATGGGCGGCGGATTGGAGGACTTACTGCATCGTTTTTCTTGGGTGTTCACACAAAACCCTGAGACGAATTTAGGAGTATAAAGTTTTTCATTTTGACCAGAAAAAATTTCAACAGAAACTCAGATTTTGTAAAAGTTTGGTTTTTGGATTTTTCCGGTTCCGAACTTCGTTACACTTCACTACCAAGCTAGTTTAAGTTTAGTTAGGCTCTGATACCACTGTAAGTCCACGTTGCGACCCCCGGTTCTTACGGGGAGGCGGAAACGGTATAAAATCAAAATTTTAACGCAAGAGGCAACATGGACTAAGCTAGATCGGGATCTTTACCTAAACTAAAACTAGCATACTAAGCTAAAGATATTTAGCTACTCGGATAGAGATGGTTATACTTAGTTTGTCTTGAACTCCTTCGTCTTCAAGCTCCGGTGGTGATCCGATGGCTCCTTCTCGTCGTCTCCGTACGCCGAAGATAGATCCACTTGAAAGCTCCAACCTTTAGCTCCTTCTTCGGTCTTTGAAGAAACTAGCTCACTTGGTTTGCTAAACCTAGTGAACTAGAATGAGTAGAGATGATTTAGAATGGGATTTTATCTATGGTTCTTGGTTCTCAACTCATGAGACAAGAGAACCATAGATCAAGAGAGGGAGCAAGAGGTTGAGGGTGAGAGCAAGAGGAGAGCTCAAGAACAAGAGAGAGAATGAGCAAGAAAGAATGAGGCTCTCTTTTTCTTTTCACCCTCTCATAATCCAAAGTGATCATAACTCATCATATCAAAAAAGTCTTTTGGTGATGGTTAGAAGCAACCATAAGGTTATCATATCATGCACTCATTTTACTCAAAAAAGCAAGCAAGAAAAAAGTCTTTGGCATGAAATGATAACCATGGTCATCATGATGGTCAACTAGTCAAGCCTAGTCAACCGGTCAACAAGTCAACAAAAGTCAACAAGTCACCAAAGTCAACAAGTCAACAAAAGTCAACAAGTAAACAACCATATCACCATAATACTTAATTAATATAATAGTTAATCACAAATCATATTCTCATTAGGGTTGAGCAAAAAGTCAAAAGTCAACGGTCAACTGTCAACAACCCTAATGAGAATCCACTGCCTCTGCCTCCCTGTCAACTGTGCATACACACCCGCATCCGCGTTCCGAGGAACACGAATACAAACTGGATAAATCCAATCCCATAAGGTACACTAGGATCTGGCTTAAACCAAAGCCCGCTAGTGTAAACTGTCCGGACACTGTACGTGCACAAGTGCACGGATGTGACCGAACCCTGTCGCAAAACCATGCGACCTGTCGCAATACCATGCGACCTCTACTCTTTTGCCTAAAGGCGAAAAGCTTTCTGTGTGGGACTCTAAAGACTCGACACTACGCTGGCAGTGGGTTTAACCACAGACCGCAAGCGGCACTAGCTGTGCGTAACGGTCCCCAGGTAATGCCGACAAGAAGACCGACGAGGCGAAACCCATCTGAACTCCTACTGAGCCTGAGTGTGACATTCTCCGTACAGTCCGGTCTGTTCGTCTGATACATCGCATGGCGGGCCTAGGGGGCGGTAAACGTCAGTCCCCCAATAGCGGTACAAGTCGTGCCGGAGCGAAGCCCAAAACACCCTGAGATAACACTGGAAACCTACCAGTATATCTCGTTTGCCCTGGCCAGGGACTACTCGTGTAATGGCTCTCCTAGACACAGCGCGATGTCAACCCCCAATACCGGGAGAGACGAATCCTGTCTAACCGTCACTGCCTCCAAGTGCTTCGGGACTGCACCCAACCACCACCTGTTTGCACGACTCCTTTGAGCCGTGGTAGGGTAGTGATCAAAGTACAGTGGGAACACACCCGAGGCGAAGTGACAGTGTCAAGTCAGCGGACTAAGCTGTACTCATGTCACCTGGGAACTGATAACTGACGATAGGTATAATACCAACTAGTCAGTTCCCGACGAGTCCTGTCCAGTGTACCCGTAACCTAACGAGCACCCGCATACTATCTCAAGTACGATGTACTGACGGCTGTGGGACAGACCGTCTCCCACACTGGGATGAGAAGCGCATGCGCTGGTCTACTCCGGAGTATCGATGCCCTGTCTCGATAGTCCTGCGACCAAGGACCTGAATAAGGATGTGCTTATAGATTACCCAGCCCCCACTGGTGTGACTGCCATCACAACGCTGGTAATCAAGCAAAGATCCTATGGGCTCCACTAATGCGTATAAGTGATATACTGAAATAAACACAAGTACACATTGAAGTAGAAACAAACCAAGTAGCATACTACTATTTTGAGCAAGATTGTATATACAAGGTGAATATCCCAAGCATCCATTAAGTAATATACAAACTAGTATGATACAGTAATGGCCTCTAGGGCATATACACTAACAACAAATTCTCAAAAATACAAATGCCACTTATATCAACTTCTGACACTTGAATATGAAACATGATGTCATTTATGCAAAATACTAATAGTATTGATGTTTAAGGTATGATAGGAATCATATTTAACATGATAAATACTAAGTGTGAAAGTGACATGTTAATATCGACAAGGTGTAGTGTAACATGTAGATATGTGCATGTGCGGTATAACTCGTCAATAACGGTGCAGTGTTCTAACAATTAACATGGCGATGTATATATATCTATATGAATGCGTATGATCAATTTAACATACAAAAGCCTACTTTTATTTAAACTTAACTGTGGGCGTCTCACGCCATCTTCACAAGATCCCCCGGTAGATGTTTAGTATACTCACCGTAATATGTCGTAATCTACTCAGAAATCACCAATCCTTTTCCTTTCCTTTCGGCCTCCGATGTTCCTGTACTCAAATCTAACATTGAATTTAACTTGTATAAGAAACGGCTACATCCGATACGGCAAAACATGAAAACACAAGTGTTAAGTATTAACTATACCACATACGACTATTCTAAACTATCTAACGCTTATACCAACTGAGATTTAACCCCTCGCTGTTCGTAACAGAAAACAGAATCGAGTTACGAAACGTCCGTGTCGTGTTTTAAACGTTTTAACCCCATTTCAGATATTAACTCCTAGATTTCATATACTGTTAAATTAACTTAAATAAACAATACCAAATATCATAACACCTACACAGAGACCTACCCTGAAAACCACAACCCTCAACTCCCTATAAAATCCGGCGAGATCGGATTTTTCATGAATGTCGCCGGCCAAAATCCGAGCCCCCTGGTCTGTATTCGTATGGTTGATTCTAAGTCTAGTCTATAAGATTAAGGTATTGTTTGATCAATTTAGTTATCATTTAAACTATAGCAGATTTTCACAGAGCTAAGTTTTGCCTAAAATATGGTATTACCGATATTCGAATTTCTAAAATTTTACCATTACAGAACCAAAATCTACTGAGTTAAGAATTATACCTACTAAATATTTGCTGGAAGGTCTTCCTCCAAGATGCACAAGCTCCTAGTCCTTAGCTTGAGGTGAGGAAAATCCTTAGAACTTTAGCTCTTCTCTTCACTTCTCTTTTCTTTCTTTTTTTTCTTTTTGTGTTTTAATGTTTTTCTTTTCTTTTCTATTTCAGTTGATTTCTTAATTCACAATATATATGAACTAAACCATATAATGTAAATGAATGAGGGTGTTTAGGAGGAGGTGTCACCAAAAGGGAGGTGATTGCTTCATGCAACGGTGAGGTGTGTGCACAAAAATGGTGGGGTTTTTATGCAAGGGTGAGGTGTGTGCATGAGGTGGAATTGTGCAAGAAAGAGGTGTCTCATGGTAGTATGATATACCAATGGTTTAACTTAACCTAAACCAATTCCTACCCCTTTTTGCATAACAACCCTTAACAAATTCTAATTTGCATAATGAAACTAACCTTTTCATATAACCCCCCATACTATATCATATTACACATGAAGTTAATCTTTTCACTAAAACTCTTGTGATTCCTTAAAATTACAAACTAACTTTCAATTAAATTGGATTCATATACCACTTATGATATCCTAATTTGTTTCAATAACTTTTTTAAATTAACATTTTATTATTTAATTAATTGAATTAATTTATTATCTAAATTTTCGAAATGTTACAGTATTCCCCCCTTAAGAAAATTCGGTCCCGAATTTAAAACTTAACTATACATACCTTCAAAAAGATGTGAAAATTTCTTCCGTATCGCATCCTCCGTCTCCCAAGTGATCTCCTCGCGATTTGTTCCTCGCCAAAGAACGTTTACAGATGGAAGTACCCTTGATCTCAGTTTCTTTGCCTACCGGTCTAGAATAGCTACTGGATGCACTGTGTAGGATAAATCCTGCTCAAGCTGTACGGTCTGATACTGGATCGCGTGTGTCACGACTCAAAGTAGCACGTGACTGGCACTTGAATCATATGAAGTCTATAAGACCCCATCTAATTCAAGTAAGCCAAAAGCACATAAATCTAAAACCATTTTTAAGGAGTAAAAAAGGAAAAATAGTATTAAGAAGTGAAGAAAACATGTTTTAAAACAAGCTTGTTAAATAAGTATGCCGAATACACATTTTAAATCCTCAATGTCTTTTCTGAAAATTTCGGCAGAGTTTCCTTTGTAAATACTGGCCCCGAACGGGTACAACAAGAATAATATATACACAATAATAAAAGGCATCCCCAAGCGGGAGCTAGCTCTTCGTCAATCGACGGTCATAACCACACAAGTAATATAATATACAACGCCGAAGGGCGAGAATCAAAACTCAAAAAGAAACTCAAAATCAACATGAAAACCGTAATACTACAATGAGCGACGCTAAGGTCGAAATAAAACATAACTGGTTTTCTAAGTCTGAAACAATATACAAGTTTTGGTTGATGGAATTACTAGATACAACTGAATAAAATAAATACAATGGTGGTCACGATGTGAGTGAACCCACCTACCAATGCAATCACCGAGAAAGGAAGCAGTGTGTCAGAAAAGCCGCAGTGAAACCTGTACGGCAAAACCTGCAAGAACTGTGGCACAACGGAGGTGAGTTGCCAACTCGTGAATAGAAAACATCGCAGGGTATAAATCGTATGCATGACATAATCCTAGGTCAATAAGATCAGTAATAATATATTCTCAATATGAATAAGTCTGAAGTATGATAAGGTGGCAATATAACATCTATACATGAGTGGAGTGCCAAGTGCTCGTGCCAGTGCCTCAGGTAATAATACATCATAAATATGAGGTATGATCAATATCGACTATATCATGAAGTTAATGTAAAAATGGATATCATCCAACTATGTAATCAATGTCATCAATGTCAATATATGTATGTGGGAATCGTCCACGTGTCACCCAATGACAATAAACATCATGCATGTAAATATCATAAACATATGCATGGAAGTATGAGGATGTAAATCGACATGTGTCGCTCGCGACATATCAAAATCATGGAACCTGAGTGCCAAGTATCGACACTCGAAAACATCATGAAACCTGTGCCTAGTATCGGCACGTAAATCCTCATATATATAGGGCCCCGTCCGTCCGGATTGGCCTATATCATCTCTCAACTCCGGTCGGTATCCCCCAGATATCTGCCGAGCTCAAATACAATCACCGGTAGGTAGTACTCCCCTGACAGGCTCACCGTCTAATATATACGAGTCTTCTTGTCCCGGGGTACCTCACCGGGTCCACCATGTACCCGCAGACGGTGCCTACCGGTCCTCGAATCGGGTTTCACATGCCACTCTCAGAACCGAGAAAACACATGGTGGACGCACTGAAATATCATATCAAGGGTAATCGGGTTTCTCAAACAATACATATTTTCTTTTAAAATACTCACGGTTCCCAAATCCAGAAATATCATGGAAACAACATATCTCAATGCGTATAATCAGAAAGCATGATGTATGTGACATATAAAAGAAATGTAAGCATATCAGTATATCATGCAACATGGAATAGTAATATGCACATATTTAGGGAAGACCGCTTCTTTAAAATGGATCAGTTTTAAAAAGTATCTTGCGGTTCCCAAATCTCCAAGTCAAACCAGAATCATCTATGTGTGTGCAAATATGTATGTGTACAAGTATGAGTGTACAACAGGTAGGTGCACGAGTATGAGTGTACAACAGGTAGGTGCACGAGTATGAGTGTACAATAAGTATGTACACGAGTATGAATGTACAAGAGGTATGTGCATAAGTATGAGTGTACAATAGGTATGTGCACAAGTATGCTATGCAAGGGTCATATCCTGAATGCAACAGTACTACAGTGTAGTGGCATGGCAATTATCGATGATGAAGTGTGTGAGCCGGCAAGCAGGTCTACGTGGAACATATGCATCATCGATAATGGTGCTGGTGTCCTAACAGCATGGTTTTGATATAACAATAAATATATTTAACATGTAATACGATGCGAACAGCAAGAATATGCGGCAAATGAATAATAACCACAACAGTGTAGAATCTACATCAAGGTATCTATGTCATACTGTTTGCCATTTTAAAGAAGACGAATCGGGGTTTTTAGGAAAATAAGGGCTACGGTGTTTTTAAGAAAAAATGCGTTCTTTGAAAATATCCGTATAATCCATTTGCCTGTCTTTAAAATACTCCCGATTCGTTAGTTTTGAAAGAGGAATGACTCGGGTCTAGTCTAACATCTACAAGGCAACTACAGATCTAACTAATCAACTAATGGGAAGGGCATGGAAACCACCTAAATCTGAGTTGATATATATATATACATATAATAGTAGGTGATCCCGCCTCAGTGGTACCGCGTACGATACAATATCATATGACATTCTCGAGTCATGAGTGTGGATCTATCATCAATATAAAGCTCATACGGTAAATCATCGTACGGCATCCCAAAAGCTGGGTACGGGTCAATATCATATTTCTCTCATCAATTATCAGGTATCCTTATCATCATATCTCATGATCTAGGATACTGATCTAAGTCTTGTACAAATCGATACCCTTTATATAAATATAAATGCGTGTGTGCAACACACATCCCAAGGCCCGCTAAAATCACATGTCGTATCCCAAATACGAATCACATCATGTCACCGATCTCATGGCACTATGCCCAATCTCCTCGACTCATCTCCCAATACCATCCACTATTCTCATCATGCAGGTATATGTATAACGAATACGCATGTGTGTGGGTGTGGGTGTAAGCTTATTATAGGGTTCGCAACTAGGAACTATACTAGTTTACTTCTACGCCCTAATCTAATCATGGTACACCTAATCTCATCTCAAATATCCACGACACACAATAAGCTATCATAAATAGTATATATATACTATACTAAATATCGGACTGCGGGGGTGCTATACGCCATCCACCAGACTTCCCCCGTAGATATAATCTACTCATCTTGCATCCTGTGTGTCGGTGTCGATGTCGCCTTTATCTTCTTCATCGTCTCGAATCATCGTGGGGGTACCTACATATCACACGTATCGCATCGCATTAAAACCAAATCAAAACCAAAACGATACGCTTAAAAGCTTATAGGTTAGAACCTATGGACTACGCTTTCAAAACCATCAAACAATCCTCGATATCGTCGTATAAACGCCAAGTAATCGAGGTAAAACGCAATTATACAAATCCAGAATTTAAAATACGCAAAACAAAAACACGAATTAAGACAGCAACTCAGGAAAAAGGCTCCAGATTCTACCCTATGTCAAATTGGACAATTTTGCACATGCCAGGGGTCTAATTTACTGGAGATGGGGCTACAGAACCAATACGAGACAGATTGGCCCAGGTCTGGCCGCAAATTGCGGCCAGAGGGATTAAATTTGCGGCCATGGTTGGGAGTTAGGGGCTAGGGTTTTGGTGGTAGCTTCCTGGGTGCCTGCATGTATCACTGTCCAAGCAAAATAATTTTCAGAGTCTCGGGGTGATAGCAGATTCCATTTAACTTTCACAGAATCACAGTTTTTCCGATATCGGCTTTTCTAAATCCTTATTCCGGGTTTCTAGTCTCTGTTTTAGGCCTGAATTCTAGGACTAGGGGGTTTGTGTGGCCTCTACTGAGCTTAATCACCCATCACAACCCAAAGTTCCCTCAAACCCTAACTAGAATTTTCTAAGTCCACATAACCACTCAATATCGGTTCTATCATAACATGGGGGTCTAAGTAAAGGAAACACTAAGCTTATGGTTCAGAAATTACCTTATTTGGCAACTCAAGAAAATTCTTGAGTTGCCCCAAGTGGCCAAAATCCTTGCTTTCTTGGTCTAAGGTGTTTCTCTTGAGCTTGTGCATCTTTTTTGTGAAATGAGGGTGGGGTTTTGAGTTGCTTTCCATGGTGTTTTGGGGGATTTTATGAAGAGGGAGAGAGGGGCAGCAGCAGCAGCAGCAAGGAGAAGGAGGGGAGAGGAAAATGTGATGAAGGTTGTGAGTTTAGTGGATGGTTAAGTCAAAGGTGACCCTCACCTTTCTCTCTCTCACCCATACCTATTATTCTAATCCAAATCCTTTTCTTTTCTTTTCTTTTCTTTTCCCCCCTCAAATAATTCATCAACCATGAAATAAAATATGTATGAAACCCATAAGAATATGTAACAAGTGAAAAAAGATATGGTGCATATTTTGCACAAATATGCTAAAAATCCGATTAGCGATTTTTAATCGCGATTAGCTCTAAATTAGCATATAATTAATCATAAAAACTTAAAAATTGCATGATTCACATAAAACACTCTCTTTCTAGTAATTTCTATAATTTTCCAAATTTTTCCCCATTTTATCTGTATTTAATTATACCGAAACATTAAAATATTCATTAAAAATAATATTAAATTATAAAAATTCCCAAAAATAATATTTTATTTTTTGGAAATGTTACAATCTTACCCCTTAAAAAAATTCTGTCCCCGGATTTAAATTTTAAACCCCCAAATTCTAAAACATTTCAATTAAAAAGTCCAAGTCGTCGGGGCTCCGAAATCATCAATACATAAAACGCATCATAGCGCAATGCATGCGCAAGAATAATGAGCAGATCACTCAAAACAAAACTCCGTCAAGCATCCCACAATTATCGGAGTCATGGTAAAGACTCAAATGCCAAATCCAAAATAAAACCAATATAATATAAATCAGAACTATACATGTAGATGTCAAATCTATACATATAAATAGCTGAAGTAAATGGATGCCGAATCTTTTTAAGTCGATGTGCGATGCGCATAACACTGCACAGTAGCGGACGTCTATTATAATAAAATAACCATATACGTATATATCCTTTATTTAATATGTACGTTCCGCCGTTTTGAAAACAATTTAGAAGGGTTTTCTTGTTTTAAACGTTTTGTGTCATATCAGACACGTAGGTAAATAATGAGACTATAGCTCCCTTTTTGAAAATCCCTTCGACAACTATCAATGCATGCAAAATATATCCAGATACTGTTCTCTGACTAGTCCTACTCAGTACGAAAACACATAGCAATTATCATAAAAACGTACTGGTCCATAAGGAATAAATCCCAAAAATGTATATAAGAATACCCTGTCCGTCTGGTGTGCACGGAAATCAAAATCCATATATGTGCCATACATGTGCACAGAAACATCATCTAGGTGCAACGGGTGTGCACGAAACATCTGCCAAGGGCAACGGGCGTGCCTGACAGCAAAATCAGGTGCATCTGACATGCACAAAGAATCCCGATTTAGTACATCTGGTGTGCACCAAAATCGTATCTCAAAATATGCGCTCAACACGCGCGAAAATCCAAATCAAATGCACGGAGTGCAAGAAATCAACATCAATATCAGAATCAAAATTGACGGTATACTATACGGCTCAATCCAAATCAGGTATACCGTGGTGTATAAGCTCACAACCATGTGCATCAGCGTGCACAAATCAAATCAATACACTAAAAGTGCATGGAAACTATGCTGGAAACGTAAATCAAATCACCGGCATAAAATAGGCATGAAATCACATTCAATGCCTCAAGCATAATAACTATGCGCAAAATATAAATACTCAGTAGGTGCAACCATGGTGCACGAAAACAGAAATCATGGAACTCAGCCATCAAGACTAAATCATGCGAATAGATCGCCCAAAAAATACCGAAATCCAAAGTGACGGATACGTGATAATTGAATCACCATATCACAAATCATAAATACCGTTGTCGTTATATCCTCCTTCAAATTCGAGAAGGTGTCGGTGCATCCAATGCTAGCGGCGCAAGATATCTACTTGCCTCCTGCTCACGGTCTGGCGTCCTCTGTCTCTAGGCCCTTCTCTTCTCTGTGGATTACCAATCTCGCAATCCATCGGCTCATCGGCCCTGTCAGGTGTGCTAACGGGGGCGATTCTATCCTGGTACTTCTTTGGTCATCTGCGTCCTCAGCACAATATTTCCTCGGAAACTGGTCGCATCCCAACGCCTCTGTAGACATATCCGACCTTTAACCTTAACGGGGAGTAACAACAGTTCGTCAGCATCTCGCACGAACCTCTTGTCCCGCTTTGTTCCAATGTCGACTGATTCGGACTCGTCTTCTCGTGGCTGCATGGACATGCGCTCCAACGGCTATACTCGTATCTGGAGTCTCCCAAGCAATGTGTCCCATCACATGACATCCAAATGATGTCGAACCATCCGATCGATTTGTCAAAACCTCATAATCCCCCAAGAGCTCAATATCTTGGGCACAGTTTAATAGTATCGAGTACATACCACAGCGTCGGCGGTCCAGCCGTAGAAGGGCAAACCCAAGCCTCACTAATGGCGCCGCGGAATTGCCGCAAAACCCTAAGGTTCAAAGGCTTTCACACGGTCATTATGTCGAGTTAGGGTTTCATTCTTCTAGAGGGTCCATAGAATCGCTTGCATATCTTTCCGAATACTTTAAACTTGGAATCGGGTTCCTGACATTCGATCACCTCCATCGACTCTCAACGCACCTACGTGAAGTTGTCTCTAGCTGGAATCAATCTATCTGATGACCTCGCATCTGGGTAAGCGAACGAACCACATGTCCTAGTCCTTCATCCTTGGGTGACTAGCGACCTTCCATCATATCTCTAAGTATATACTTATGCTGTAGTAGCTCCAACATCTGGGGCGATATCTCATCGTTTGCGGCAAAATCATAACCGATATCGATGAGGGTAGATCATAGGAATAAATATAATACTGTGCAAGAAAATGTACATTCTAAGGTTTCTTAAGCGGAGTAGCGTATCGTAAATATGCCGCGGAACATACGTACGGTACATCACTCTACTCAAGCTACCTACTCCATCAACCAAGGGTCATCCTACGCGACGAAAGTTCGGGTATAATACCCCCCCGACTAAGTCTAAGTTCCGTGAGGTCAAGCCTAAGTTCCGTATATATATAAATGCTCTAGGCTCCACATAGTCAAACTTAGACTCGAATCAAGGTTAACCTAGCGCTTTGATACCAACTTTGTCACGACCTAAAATAGCACGTGACTGGCACTTGAATCATATGAAGTCTATAGGATTCCATCTAATTCAAGTAAGCCAAAAGCCCAGAAATCTAAAACCATTTTTAAGGAGTAAAAGAGGAAAAGTAGTTTTAAGAAGTGAAGAAAACATGTTTTAAAACAAGGTTGTTAAATAAGTATGCCGAATACGCATTTTAAATCCACAATGTCTTTTCTGAAAATTTCGGCAGAGTTTCCTTTGTAAATATTGGCCCCGAACGGGATACAACAAGAATAATATATACACAATAATAAAAGGCATCTCCAAGCGGGAGCTAGCTCTTCGTCAATCGACGGTCACAACCACACAAGCAATATAATATACAACGCCGAAGGGCGAGGATCAAAACTCAAAAAGAAACTCAAAATCAACATGAAAACCGTAATACTACAACGCGCGACGCTAAGGTTGAAATAATACATAACTGGTCTTCTAAGTCTGAAACAATATACAAGTTTTGGTTGATGGAATTACTAGATACAACTGAATAAAATAAATACAAGGGTGGTCACGATGTGAGTGAACCCACCTACCAATGCAATCACCGAGAAAGGAAGCAGTGTGCCAGAAAATCCGCAGTGAAACCTGTACGGCAAAACCTGCAAGAACTGTGGCAAAACGGGGGTGAGTTGCCAACTCGTGAATAGAAAATATCGCAGAGTAGAAATCGTATGCATGACATAATCCTAGGTCAATACGATCAGTAATAATATATTCTCAATATGAATAAGTCTGAAGCATGATAAGGTGGCAATGTAATATCTATACATGAGTGTAGTGCCAAGTGCTCGTGCCAGTGCCTCAGGTAATAACATATCATAAATATGAGGTATGATCAATGTCGACTATATCACGAAGTTAATGTAAAAGTGGATATCATCCAACTATGTAATCAATCATCAATGTCAATATATGTATGTAGGAATCGTCCACGTGTCACCCAATAACAATAAGCATCATGCATGTAAATATCATAAACATATGCATGGAAGTATGAGGATGTAAATCGACATGTGTCGCTCACGACATATCAAAATCATGAAACCTGAGTGCCAAGCATCGACACTCGAAAACATCATGAAACCTGTGCCTAGCATCGGCACGTAAATCCTCATATATATAGAGCCCCGTCCGGATCGGCTTATATCATCTCTCAACTCCGGTCGGTATCCCCCAGATATCCGCCGAACTCAAATACAATCACTTGTAGGTAGTACTCCCCTGCCAGGCTCACCGTCTAACATATACGAGTCTTCTTGCCCCGGGGTACCTCACCGGGTCCACCATGTACCCGCAGACGGTGCCTACCGCTCCTCGAATCGGGTTTCACATGCCACTCTCAGAACCGAGAAAACACATGGTGGACGCACTGAAATATCATATCAAGGGTAACCGGGGTTTTCAAACAATACATACATTCTTTTAAAATACCCACGGTTCCCAAATCCAGAAATATCATGGAAACAACATATCTCAATGCGTATAATCAGAAAGCATGATGTATGCGACATATAAAAGAAATGTAAGCATATCAGTATATCATGCAACATAGAATAGTAATATGCACATATTTAGGGAAGACCGCTTCTTTAAAATGGATCAGTTTTAAAAAGTATCTTGCGGTTCCCAAATCTCCAAGTCAAGCCAGAATCATCTATGTATGTGCAAATATGTATGTGTACAAGTATGAGTGTACAATAGGTAGGTGCACGAGTATGAGTGTACAATAAGTATGTACACGAGTATAAATGTACAATAGGTATGTGCACAAGTATGAGTGTACAATAGGTATATGCACAAGTATGCCATGCAAGGGTCATATCCTGAATGCAACAGTACTACAGTGTAGTGACATGGCAATTATCAATGATGAAGTGTGTGAGCCGGCAAGCAGGTATGCGTGGAACATATGCATCATCGATAATGGTGCTGGTGTCCTAACATCATGGTTTTGATATAACAATAAATATATTTAACATGTGATGCGATGCAAACAGCAAGAATATGCGGCAAATGAATAATAACCACAATAGTGTAGAATCTACATCAAGGTATCTATGTCATACTGTTTGCCATTTTAAAGAAGATGAATCGAGGTTTTTAGGAAAATAAGGGCTACGGTGTTTTTAAGAAAAGATGCGTCCTTTGAAAATATCCGTATAATCCCTTTGCCTGTCTTTAAAATACTCCCGATTCGTTAGTTTTGAAATAGGTATGCCTCGGGTCTAGTCTAACATCTACAAGGTAACTACAGATCTAACTAATCAACTAATGGGAAGGGCATGGAAACCACCTAAATCTGAGTCGATACATATATACATATAATAGTCGGTGATCCCGCCTCAGTGGTACTGTGTACGATACAATATCATATGACATCCTTGAGTCATGAGTGCGGATCTATCATCAATATAAAGCTCGTACGGTAAATCATCGTACGGCATCCCAAAAGCTGGGTATGGGTCAATATCACATTCATCTCATCAATTATCAGGTATCCTTATCATCATATCTCATGATCTGGGGTACTGATCTAAGTCTAATACAAATCGATACCCTCTATATAAATATAAATGTATGTGTGCAACACACGTCCCAAGGCCCGCTAAAATCACATGTCGTATCCCAAATACGAATCACATCATGTCACCGATCTCATGGCACTATGCCCAATCTCCTCGACCCATCTCCTAATATCATCCACTATCCTCATCATGCGGGTATATGTATAATGAATACGCATGTGTGTGCGTGTGGGTGTAAGTCTATTCTAGGGTTCACAACTAGGAACTATACTAGTTTACTTCTACGCTATAATCTAATCATAGTACACCTAATCTCATCTCAAATATCCACGACACACAATAAGCTATCATAAATAGTATATATATACTATACTAAATATCGGACTGCGAGGGTGCTATACGCCATCCACCTGACTTCCCCCGTAGATATAATCTACTCACCTTTCATCCTGCGTGTCGGTGTCGATGTCGCCTTCATCTTCTTCATCGTCTCGAATCATTGTGGGGGTACCTACATATCACACGTATCGCATCGCATTAAAACTAAATCGAAACCAAAACGACACGCGAAAACCAAAACGATACGGTTAAAAGCTTATAGGTTAGAACCTATGGACTACGCTTTCAAAACCATCAAACAATTCTCGATATCGTCATATAAACGCCAAGTAATCGAGATAAAACACAATTATACAAATCCAGAATTTAAAATACGCAAAACGAAAACACGAATTAAAACAACAACTCAGGAAAATGGCTCCAGATTCTACCCTAGGTCAAATTGGACAATTTTGCACATGCCAAGGGTCTAATTTACTGGAGATGGGGCTACAGAACCAATACGAGGCAGATTGGCCCAGGTCTGGCCGCAAATTGCGGCCAGAGGGATTAAATTTGCGGCCGTGGTTAGGAGTTAGGGGCTAGGGTTTTGGTGATAGCTTCCTGGGTGCCTGCATGTATCACTGTCCAAGCAAAATAATTTTCAGAGTCTCGGGGTGATAGCAGATTCCATTTAACCTTCACAGAATCACAGTTTTTCCAATATCGGCTTTTCTAAATCCGTATTCCGGGTTTCTAGTCTCTATTTTATGCTTGAATTCTAGCACTAGGGGGTTTGTGTGGCCTCTACTGAGCTTAATCACCCATCACAACCCAAAGTTCCCTCAAACCCTAACTAGAATTTTCTAAGTCCACATAACCACTCAATATCGGTTCTATCATAACATGGGGGTATAAGTAAAGGAAACACTAAGCTTATGGTTCAGAAATTACCTTATTTAGCAACTCAAGAAAATTCTTGAGTTGCCCCAAGTGGCCAAAATCCTTGCTTTTTTGGTCCAAGGTGCTTCTCTTGAGCTTGTGCATCTTTTTTATGAAATGAGGGTGGGGTTTTGAGTTGCTTTCCGTGGTGTTTTGGGGGATTTTATGAAGAGGGAGAGAGGGGCAGCAGCAGCAGCAGCAAGGATAAGGAGGGGAGAGGAAAATGTGATGAAGGTTGTGAGTTTAGTGGATGGCTAAGTCAAAGGTGACCCTCACCTTTCTCTCTCTCACCCATACCTATTATTCTAATCCAAATCCTTTTCTTTTCTTTTCTTTTCTTTTCTTTTCCCCTCTCAAATAATTCATCAACCATGAAATAAAACATGTATGAAAGCCATAAGAATATGTAACAAGTGAAAAAATATATGGTGCTTGATTTCCACAAATATGCTAAAAATCCGATTAGCGATTTTTAATCGCGATTAGCACTAAATTAGCATATAATTAATCATAAAAACTTAAAAATTACATGATTCACATAAAACACTCTCTTTCTAGTAATTTCTATAATTTTCCAAATTTTTCCCCATTTTATCGGTATTTAATTATACCGAAATATTAAAATATTCATTAAAAATAATATTAAATTATAAAAATTCCAAAAAATAATATTTTATTTTTTTGAAATGTTACAATGAGAGGTATCGTGAAGATACTTACGAAGTATAGACACGTGAAACACCGGATGCACGTCGGGAAAACTCGGTGGAAGTGCTAAACGATAAGCCACAACACCCACTCTCTCCAGAATCTCGTAGGGTCCGACATATCTGGGGCTAAGCTTCCCCTTTTTCACGAAACGCATCACACCCTTCATCATAGAAACATGAAGGAACACATGATCTCCCACATCAAACTCGAGTCTACGACGGTGTCGATTGGCATATGATTTCTGTCTGCACTGTGCCGCTCCCATCCGGTCCCGTATCAACTGGATCTTTTCTGTAGTCTCCTGTACTATCTGCGATCCCAACACACTACTCTCGTTGAGTTCTGTCCAGCAAACGGGTGATCGACATTTCCTCCCATACAAAACTTCAAAGGGTGCCATCTGGACGTCTCCTGAAAACTATTGTTGTACGAGAATTCTATCAAAGGTAAGTGACGATCCCAACTACCACCGAAATCAAGGCTGCAAACTCGAAGCATATCCTCTGGAGTCTGAATGGTCCGCTCTGACTGACCATCTGTCTGTGGGTGAAAAGCTGTACTAAAACTCAGTCGTGTACCTAGAGCCTCTTGGAGTTTCTGCCATAGCCGGCTGGTGAACTGTGTACCCCTGTCGGATACTATGCACATCGGAACTCCATGCAATCGTACCATCTCGTCGATATAAATCTGAGCATACTGTGCAAACCCATACGTCGTCTTCACCGGAAGAAAGTGAGCTGCCTTTGTCAATCTATCTACAATCGCCCAGATGGAATCATACCCTCTACCAGTCCTGGGTAGACCCACAATGAAATCCATGGAAATCTGCTTCCATTTCCACTCCGGAATAGGTAAGGGCTGCAACTCTCCTGCCGACCTCTGGTGTTCGGCCTTGACTTGCTGACAAGTCAAGCATCTCGAAACAAACTCAGCGACATCTCTCTTCATTCCTTCCCACCAATAGACATCCTTCAAGTTATGATACATCTTGGTGGAACCAGAATGAATACTATATGATGACCGATGAGCCTCCTCTAAGATCTCACGTTTTAGTCCTTCTGAATCTGGCACACACAGACGAGTCCCAAAACGTAATACTCCATGGTCATCTATCAAGAACTCAGACTCTCCACCCTGTCTATCCTGATCCATAATATCCGAAAAGCGAGTGTCCAGGGGCTGTGCCTCTCTAATACGATCCAGTAACTAAGGACGGGTGCGAACATGAGCTAACTGCCCTCCTGTCGACGTGAACTCAAAATGTATACGGCTATCACATAAAATCTACCAGTCTGCAGAAGACTGTCTCTTCAAGGTGCGCAAATGAGATAAGCTACCTCCAGGACTTCGACTCAAAGCATTCGCTACAACATTCGCCTTGCTCGGATGATACAAAATATCGCAATCGTCATCCTTCACTAGTTCCATCCATCGACGCTGCCTTAGATTTAAATCCCGCCGCTGAAAAATATACTTCAAGCTCTTGTAGTCTGTAAATATCTGACATGACTCTCCGTACAAGTAATGCCTCCAAATCTTCAATGCGAATACCACATCAGCCATCTCTAAATAATGCGTGGGGTAGTTCTGCTCGTATCTCTTCAACTGTTGAGAAGCATAAGCAACAACCCTGCCGTGCTACATCAACATACAGCCTAAACCCACTCGAGAGGCGTCACAATACACAACGAAACCACCGGACCCAGAAAGTAAAGATAAGACCGGTGCAGTCGTCAAGCGAGTCTTCAACTGCTGGAAACCCTGCTCGCATGCATCTGTCCAAAGAAATGGAACCTCTTTCTTGGTCAAACCGGTTAATAGTGTAGCGATCCGAGAGAAATCCTGCACAAAACGTCGGTAGTAACCGGCCAGACCCAAGAAACTTCGAACCTCTGTAACTGACACAAGTCTGGGCCGGTGCTGTACCGCTTCGATCTTCTTTGGGTCTACACGTATACCATCTCTTGTGACTACGTGACCCAAGAAATCCACACTATCCAGCTAGAAAGCACACTTGGAGAATTTAGCGAACAACTGATGCTCCTTCAAGGTCTGCAACGTGATGCGCAAATGCTGCTCGTGCTCCTCCCGACTCCGGGAATAAACAAGAATATCATCAATGCATACTATAATAAACTAATCAAGGAATGGCTTGAAAATACGGTTCATCATATCCATGAAAACTGCTGGGGCGTTGGTGAGTCCGAATGACATCACCAGAAACTCATAATGCCCATAACGTGTGCGAAAATCAGTCTTCGGAATGTCATCCTTTCGAATTTTCAACTGGTGATACCCTGACCGCAAATCAATCTTTGAGAAGTAGCCAGCTCCCTACAGCTGATTGAACAAGTCATCGATATGAGGTAATAGATACCTATTTCGCACAGTAACTCGATTCAGATGCCTGTAGTCAATGCACAGTCTCATACTACCATCGTTCTTCTTAACAAATAAGACAGGAGCTCCCCACGGCGATACACTTAGACGAACAAGTCCTCTATCTAACAACTCTTTCAACTGGCTTTTGAGTTCCTTCAACTCCGTCGGGGCCATCCGATAGGGTGGTACATAAATAGGCCCCACACCCGCAATCAAGTCGATACAAAATTCAATATCACGATCATGCGGTAATCCTGGTAATTCAGCAAGAAACACATCCGAAAATTCTCGTGCAATCGGAACCTGGTCCAACAGGACTTCAGCGGCTCCTAAGTCCTGAACAAAAGCCAAGAACCCATGACAATCCTTCTTTAAGAGTCGTCCAGCACAAAGAGCAGAAATCATGTTGGCAGGAGTTATTCTACAGTCTCCCTGCACAACAAAAATCGGTTCACTTGGAAAACAAAATCTGACCGTTTTTCCCCGACAATCTACATAAGCATGACAAGTGGCCAACCAATTCATACCAAGAAGTATATCAAAATCTAACATATCTGTTCCCCTCCGAACGGCGGCCTGCGACGTTAGGACGTCACGTGCCTGAGGTTCGGGGCAGATGCTATTTGGTTTTTATCCGTCCACCTCTCCGAAGATGCCAAGTTGATTTATGGCACCGTGTATCGAAGGTTTAGACGGATGCGGCCGATGTAGCAGACTTTGTCAGATTCCCCCTCAGGGTGAGGGGTTTTTGATTGTGGGGACGCTCTTCCCTGCAGGCGCAAGCCCCTGCAGTTAATTACGCTATCGCGTTGCGATAACAACTTTCTCCTTCTCCAGAATTTCACTTCGTGTCGTGTATGTTTATTTTATTTGTGGTTGCCCGTGGATTGTATACGGAGACTTAGTGATGTCGTCGCCCGTAGGACGTGGATTAGTCCAAATCCGTGTTTGCTTAGATTTGAGTTTGGTGTTTTTAGTTTAAGGATGCATTGGTCGCGTTGCGACTAAGATCAACTTAAACGTTCATCAAGGATACGCTAGTCCTGTTTTGGACTAAGATCGACCTGACGTAGTGATTGGTTTAATTATCCGGCCGTCGGGACTCGTCACCTCTCTGACGTCATTGAGGGATTACAACGACATACGTCTGAGGAGTTCCGAGATGTACCCTTGAACCAAAGTTGGTTTGGGATTTTATTGTTTATTTAGATGTCTAAGGACACGTTAACCGTATTTGGGGTTAAGATCAACTTAGGCGGGACCGTTTAGATCCGACAAAAGAGCGTTTGGGCCCTATTATGTCAGTTTAGGGACGTAGCGGTCCATATTCCAATTTAGGGACGTGGTGGTCCATTATTAGTTTAGGGACGTTTCGGTCCGATTTTAGTTTAGGGACGTTTCGGTCCGTCGCCAGTTTAGGGACGTAGTGGTCCGTCATTAGTTTAAGGACGTCTCGGTCCAATATTAGTTTAGGGACGTTTCGGTCCGATTTTAGTTTAGGGACGTTTCGGTCCGTCGCCAGTTTAGGGACGTAGTGGTCCGTTATTAGTTTAAGGACGTCTCGGTCCAATATTAGTTTAGGGACGTTTCGGTCCGATTTTAGTTTAGGGACGTTTCGGTCCGTCGCCAGTTTAGGGACGTAGTGGTCCGTCATTAGTTTAAGGACGTCTCGGTCCAATATTAGTTTAGGGACGTTTCGGTCTGATATTAGTTTAGGGACGTTTCGGTCCGATATTAGTTTGGGGACGTTTCGGTCCGATATTAGTTTAGGGACGTTTCGGTCCGATATTAGATGAGTGGTCGTTGGGACTCGTCACCTCTCTGACGTCGCTGAGGAATTACAACGACAGATATCAGAGGAGTTCGGAGATGTACCCTCGAACCGGTCATGACTTGGTTTATGAGGGGCATTTAATTTAAGGACTTACAGCCAGGATTGGGTTAAGTCCAATTTTTATTTTAGGCTTTGCCTGATTAGAAGAATCAATCTAAACAGGGCTTTGCCCCTTTCATTATTTTACAAGTCTGATTTGGGCCAGGCCCTTCTAATTAATGAGTTACAAGGACTCAGGAATTCTCCAAACAGGGCCTTGCCCTTTTTATTTATTATTTTTTTTTTCTGCAATTGGGCTAGGCCCTTTTAAATAATGAGTTTCAGAAACTCAAGAAGTTTTTACAAACAGGGCTTTGCCCTTTTATTGTTCTGTAATTTAGTTTGGGCCAGGCCCATTTGAATAACGAGTTTGCAGAAACTCAGGAATTTTTCCAAACAGGGCCTTGCCCTTTTATTATTTCAATTTAATTTGGGCCGGGCCCAAAACAAGGGGTTGCAGAAACCCTAGAAATCTTCAGATTGAAGAACACAAGTGCATGGCACTTTGATTTGAATTTGGATCAAAGGAAAACAAGTTCTTGTTTTTTCCTGATCATACAGAACCGAGGGTTCATATTAAGTGCAAGGCACTACTTATTATTATTTTTTTTTTAGAACCAAGGGTTCATATCAAGTGCAAGGCACTATTTATTATTCTTTTATTTATATTTTTTTCTTTCTTTAGAACCAGGGGTTCCTATCAAGTGCAAGGCACTATTTATTTTCTTATTTTCTGTTCTTCAGAAATTTTACCTTCTTTTTTTTTTTTGGTTCTTGATTAATCTTCAAGAGCTCTCTTTTTTCAGAAGCTTTTTCCCTCTCTCGATGATGATTGATTATCTGATGCCCTTTGAATGAGGCCTGGGGTCTTATTTATAGTGCCCACCAATTTGTTGGATTTGTTAACAAAATCTTTCCTGAATAATTTTGGGAATTTTCCCACCATTGGATCTCTGATCCAAGGGTTCCTGTTTTACAGGAAAACAGAAAAGATTTGTCTAAATCTTCATTCAGTTGCTGCGCAACTCATCAGAGTGTGACACGTGTCACGCATCCGTGCGCTTGCGCAGTTGTGGTTGCGCAACTGCGCAGACACGTGTCGCGCATCCGAGCGCTTGCGCAGTTGCGATTGCGCAACTGCGCAGACACGTGTCGCGCATCCGTGCGCTTGCGCAGTTGCGATTGCGCAACTGCGCAGACACGTGTCGCGCATCACTGCGCTTGCGCAGTTGCGATTGCGCAACTGCGCAGACACGTGTCGCGCTGTCATGCATTTGCGCAGTTAAGTCTTTAATTACGTTTTTCTGAAGAGCCTTGCTCTGATGGGACGCACCGTCTCGGGCGTTACGCTGCCGAATTGGCTTCTGCCACGTGGCAAATTGCGCACTGTGCACGGAAACCGAAGCGTTGCTTCAAATTTTGAATTTTCAAAATTCAGTAGAGCCTTGCTCTGATTGGGGGAAACAGATGCCCCCCCACCGTTGCGCTCACGTGGCGCGCACGTGAGTGCAGCGGTGGCAAGATCCTGACCATCGGATCGACGGGTCAGGTGAACAGGCGCAGGCGCCTATAAATAGGACCCTTGGTCCTTGGTAATTTTTACCATTCTCAAGAATTTTTACCCAGAGCCTTGCTCTTGTTTAAAACTTCAGAGCCTTGCTCTTGTGATTTCCTTAAGAACTTCTAAGTTCTAACTTCAGAACCATTTTAGGTAAATTAATTTAATTTAAATCAAATTTAAATAATCAGAGCCTTGCTCTTATAGATCTCTGATCTAAAGGAAACCCCTTTGGGGTTTCTTCAACAGAGCCTTGCTCTTATAGATCTTTGATCTAAAGGAAACCCCTTTGGGGTTTTTATTCACAGAGCCTTGCTCTCAAAAATTTGCAGAGATTCTGTTCTTAGGGTTTAACCCATGAACAGAGCCCTGCTCATAGGTCAATTAAAAAACTTTTTAAAAGTTTCCATGGATCTTTAAGATCCCAAAATTTTAATCCTTGGTTATAAATTTTTTATTACTGCTACAGAGCTAGGCTCTCTTTTTTTTTTAAGAAGTTTTATTCTTTTGAAATAGGAGTTTGACAAGTGTCACTCTGTGACAGAGCTTTGCTCTGAAAAGAGGAGATTTTCTCCTTGTCTCTAGAGATCCCCCAGTGAGGATATTCTCTTGGGGGTCCTTTTTATTAACTGACAGTCTCATCCAATGATGGGACTGTCTTATCAAATGATGCGCCGTCATCTTGATTTTGTGGGTCCCCCTTTGGTCCCCAACCCACTGCATTGCAGTGTGATGTATGCCTTTGATATGTGAAGCATTGGAACACTAACAGTTGTTATTATTATTTTTTTTTATCTACAGGAAACATGTCTGAAGATTTGTCTTTCCCCTTTGTTCGCTCAGAAGGAGGGTTCCCACATGCACCAGTGGACCGGGTGGTGTTTGCTCTGATCAAAGATCACGATCCTGAGTGCAAGAGACTTCACCTATGGGGAAGGTGGTACAGCCAGATTATCCAAGGCCGCCGCAGTTTTAGTTCCGCCTCGCCTTCCGAACCCATAGTTACGATCCCCTATGCGGACAAACCCCCGGTGGAGTATGCCGTGGAGGTAAAAAATTGGAATTCAGACGACCTTCTCCAGCCTGCAATCGACGCTATTCCGGTACAGCCGCCGCCGGCCATAGATATCTTGGGAAGGCGAATCTGTCAGGGTGAAGCACGCCCTTGGGGACAGGCTTACAATATTGGATTAAATCCGCGACCGCTTGCTGGATACCTGCCATGGGCCCGGTACATTTTAGCGGCGAAAAGAGCTCACCTGACGAAGATAGGTTTATATTCCGCCGTCTACGTCTCGCTTTTCGAGTATCCTACTCCTCCAACGTGGTGGACAAAGGCCTTCATCGAACAATGGAATATCCCCACGCATACTTTCCTGGCAGCGGATAGGGAAGTTTCAATTTCTCTAGAGGAATTCGTTGAGCTTTCTGGTTTACCGGCGAGGGGGGAGCACTACGAAGAGCTGCTTCCTCCTGATGAGTACGTCTTTGCCACCAAGCAAGTGGTACTCGACTTGACTCCGGAAAATGCCATCCAGCATCAGCATCCGGGCCTGGTGAGGGTGTTGGAGATTTACGAGGAGCTTCATTTGGAATTGGGCGACCGAGGAGTTAGTTTCGCGGACTTCATTGCTCGTTTTATTCGCCCGGAATTTTTATCAGAGCAAGGTGAGAAGTTCGCCCAACTTGCTGATCCTTTTGGTTTCGGCCTGGACCGCCGACCTTCATCTGAAATTGATCAGCGAAGTTTTTACCTTCCCGGCACTGCTAGCGTTCCTTTCTCAGAGATCGCCGTTCCTGGCATGGATGAGGAGACCTTCTTCATCGGGTTCTTAGGTCTGTGGCTGTGCAGCTTCGCGCTTCCCATGCACCCACGCCTCATGAGGTCTTCTGTCTTTTACCCGGCGCATCAAATGGTGGCCGGTCTACAGTTATCAGTGGGGATCGCCGGGTTGGCTCACCTCTACAATGGACTTAGCGTAGCGGCGGACGCTAATGAACCTGGGGTGTAGCCTGCTAACTTCCCGATGCATTACTTCACTTCTTGGATGGAGCTGCATGTTCGAGGAGTGTTTGGTGCCCACAAAACTCCTCCATTCTTTGAGAGATTCATATTTCCAAGAATCATACGATTGATCGGGGCTTCCATCGTGTTTGCACCTCCGCGGGAGTCTAGGGGACTGCTTCTGCGTTCGCATCTAGTCGGGGCGAAGACCTCTTTTGTGGATAAGGTCATCACCATGGGTTCCGAGACCACTAAGTCGGTGGTGCCGCTGCGTGATGACTTTAAGGGCGGTGTCTCCGTGTTGAAAGCTCGGGAAATCCTCCACCTTTATTCCATTCGGCCGGGTTACTTGGTATTTAGGCAGAATGAAACGGCCCTCTTCATGAGGTATAACCCGCATCGATTTGCCCGGCAATCGAGTTATAACCAAGGAGTCCCGTTGGAAGACTTCTTGGGAACACCTGCAGTCGGTCCAGAGGGAGTACGGAATGCGATGCATCACTTCATCCGGCTCAATACAGGCTCCTACTTTTTCATCAGTGAGCCCAGCTGTACCCCCAAGATACTCAATTCGTATGTGGCTTGGTACGCGCACGCGATGGGCCCAATTATCTTGATGGAGAAACGTCTACTGGTCGATCGTAGGGCTGCGCCTCCCGGCGGCAATCGCAAGGCTCCATTGCAGCCTAGGGTCCAGGTTATCCCTCCGACGAAAGAGGCCGGAGCAGATCGACCACGCGTGTTGGCCCCTCCGCGTGGACTGCCACTGCCTACTACGATGGATGCCCCAACGGCACCCCGTGCTCCGACAGAGACGGTTAAAGCGGCATCGCCGGAGTCGGGTGCAGGAGCGGACATCGGGACTCGCCGCCCGAAAGTGACTGCCAAAACTGGCAAGCGCAAAGCTGCTCCGGGTGGATCCAAGGCTGGTGAACAAAAGAAGAAGAAGTCCACCTTATCCCTCGATGCGATTCTTAACTTGGAGCCCGCGGCTCATCCTGCCGAGATTATATGTGAGTACGGCAGCAATGAGGGTTTCGTGGTGGATCCTGAGGACACCAACCTAGCCGCCGCCATTGCAGAATCAGAGCGATCAGCGAGGCTCGAAGCGATGCTGAGTAAACTCGCCGAGTCCGGTAATCATCAGACGCCTTATTTGTTATCTCATTGCACTCTATATTGTTACATTTAACTAACTCTTGCTCCCTTTTTTAACAGGTATCTCCACTGAAGATGCTATCGCTGCATCCTTGAAGACCTTCCAAGAGGAGGAGAAGAAACGTGCCCTGGCAAGCGTCGGTATGTTTTATCCCTTTCTCTTTTATAAGGAAAGTTTGTTATCTTTTTATGATAGTCGACCTGACCTTCTCTTGTTTCTTTATAGGGGTTGTATTAATCGGCGCAAGGACCCTTCCCAAGCCCGTCATCGAAGTCCCAGCTCCGTCGAAGCTGCCGCAAGAGCCTCGGCTTGATGCAACAACGAGGGATGCTCTGAAAAATCTGGAGGCATCCCTCTACACGGATGAGGAGGCTTCGCTCAAGGAAGCTCTGATGGCATCCGTCTCATCGGCTCAAGAGGAGCGGAAGCGGTCCAGACGCGAAGCTAAGGCGCGCAGAGCTGCTCTGGCCGCAGGAGCGGGCCCTAGCACTGTTCCTCACGCTAGTACTCCTTCTGAAGAGCCCCCTGTGGCTCTGTCTACCGCTCATCGGCAAGTTGCGCGCGCGGTTCGGAACGCCAATGATAAATCCGCTTCAGGTAGTACTCCTTTCAGAACCTTGTTGTATAACTTGTAAAACCATTGGCTTATACACATCTCATCTTGCAGGGTCAGGTCCAGCTGAGGGGGAGGCGGAGACGACCGTCGAGCCCCAGAGAGCGGAGAAAGCGGTACTCGCCGAGCCCGAACCGACAGTGGACAACTTTATCAAGGTCATGGGGCTTGGAGCCGAGACTGAGGAACCTACCGCAGAGAAGGTCATTGATGCCGCACCCGAAGTGGCGGCAGATGAGATGATTGTCTCAACTGAGCCGAAGGCGGTAGAGGGCGAGGTGCCTGAGGACGGGGACCTCGCGGTACTGATGGACGAGGCAGCTGTAATCGCCGATCCTGAAGGAGCAGCAGGTGAGGCGGCCATGATTCCTGAAGACGAGCTAGGCGCTCCTTCTCAGGAATCTGGCAATGTTCGTATTTTGGCTCCCCCTGCCTACGATCTCCCGCTACCTGCAGAGCTTGAGAGCATAACAACGATTCCCCTTGAATCGGGTGATGAAGCTACAGGCGGTGGCCTTCCGTCAGTGGAGGAAGGGACTGCCTCCGTTTGTGCGGGCAGTTTGTCAGGTAAAATTTTTTTTAGTCACCAGCGCTTCCCTTTTTTTTGTATGTATCTTGTGATCTCTTCTAACAGGCTTGTTCTTGCAGGTGCGGCTAGCACTGATGCTCCATTGCTCGAGGGGGCACCGTCAACTACTGCCTTGGCAGTAGTCACTCCTCAGCCTTCCCTTGTGCCATCGCGGATGTCGGAAGGTATGAATTTATGACTTATGCATTAATCTTTTAACGTGCAGCCTATGTACTAACGTTATACCACTATGCTCTTTTCAGGAATGTTCTTCGATCATTTGTATCAAGTGCTGCTTCCACATTTCGCCTTCCCTTCCGAGCCCGCTTCTCCCTCTAGGGGTACTGGTAAGCGCTGTCTTGGTCTCTTTTGAGGGAATATAGGATTGTATCTGACTTTTCCTCTTCTTGATTGCAGTGCCTCAAATCGAGGGAGGGGACACCAGGCCTGTGCCGCCACCGGCGCCTCCGGCTTTGCCGTCCGTTGCAACCGGTACAGATATTCCTTTCCCTTTTTTATATGATCTTCCACCGACTTTTCGAACCATTGTTTGACCATGTTTCGTTTTGCAGCCATTGTTCCAGTTCTGACCTCTTTTGAGTCTCGCGTCCTCTTGCCGGCGGGTCCTTTCTTGAGACGCCCATCTTCAAAGGGTGCTGTGATGAGCCTGGGTATGCTGAGCGGGTACATCGAAGAGCTCAACATGGATGCCCTACCTTCTGCCATAGATTTCGCGGTGGATGTTAACCCGATGTTGGCAGCGCTCGTAACTTTTCATAACGAAGGCGTTGTCAAATCGTGGGTTAACCACTGCAGAGAGATCGAGGCCCGTCTGCATCGGTTGGAGTCGACCCGCCCTTCTCCTGAGGTTTTGGCCGCTAGCGCCGAACGGACAACTTGGCTTGAGCAAAGCGCCTCTTATCTCCGCCATTTGGAGCAGGAGGCAGCTTTACGGCTAAAGGCGCATCAGGAATCTTCAAACGCGACCGCTTGCCTTCGTGTTGAAGTTAGGACGAATGCTGCTGAGGTGAAAGCTGCCTTCGAAGGTCTTCTTAAGCGTATATCTAATGGGCTAGCTCTGAGGCGGAAACTTGATGCTGCTGAGCGTGACGTCCGAGGCCAAGAAGCAGCTCAGCAAGTTATTGGGGAAGAGCTTACATCCTTCGCGCAGCAGCGGGCTCAAGTGGAGGCTGAACTGGCAGTGGTAGTTGATCTAGAGAAGGCGTGGGAAGAAGTACGCGAGCAATTGATAGGGCTATTTAAGACGTTTCCTTCCCAGTAGCTGCCCTTGTATCAATATACTTGTAATTTTCTTTTTCGAATAAGATGTATACATTCTTTATACTTTTGCACGATTCACCATGTACTTGACTGAATTAATGAATAAAAATACACATTTTCTTTTGCAATGTCTTGTATCATTTCTTTGCTTTCTCCCTTCTCTTATTATCAGCATGCTGTCTTGATAAACATGATTGACAGGTAATAGAGTAAGCATTTTGGTTTCTTCGAGATATAGCGATGGCTTAGGCCGCAGGTTCAGATCCGCTGTCTAAGACTTTTCAACTCTATGAGCCGTGAGGGTCTCATAGAGACTTTTCTCCCTACGGATCGAGAGGATCTCGTAGATGGATTTTCTCCTTAGGAATCGTGAGGATTCCCAAGTGTGGTTTTCTCTCATAGGTCGAAAGGATCTTATGAGAGAATTTCTCCCTCTTACGAGTCGAGAGGGCTCGTAAGCGGTTGTTTCCCTCTTTGTCGAGAATCGACTTCAGAGAGTGAGACCCGTGAATAGTATGCAAGAGACCATTTAGGATTGACTTGCAGGATCCCATTGCCCTTCTTACGAGTCGAGAGGGCTCGTAAGCGGTTGTTTCCCTCTTTGTCGAGAATCGACTTCAGAGAGTGAGACCCGTGAATAGTATGCAAGAGACCATTTAGGATTGACTTGCAGGGTCCCATTGTTCAGGAAGCAAGTTTTTGAATCCTTACTGCCCGAGATGTGAGTCAGAAAAGCTCTCGTCACGGAGTGTTTGTATCCGTGAGTTGAGAAGATTTGCGAGGGATTATTTGTTTCCCAAGCGCCAAGGATTATTTGTGTCCTTGGGGTTTGAAACGAGTCGATGGTTCCCACGGAGGCGCTGGTGGCTCTGCGAGTCGACGCGGATCAGAAGGCTCTCGTCAAGGAGTGTTTGTATCCGTGAGTCGAGGAAATTGCTGGGATTATTTGTTTCTCAAGCGCCAAGGATTATTTGTGTCCTTGGGGTTTGAAACGAGTCTATGGTTCCCACGGAGGCGCTGGTGGCTCTGCGAGTCGACGCGGATCAGGAGGCTCTCGTCAAGGAGTGTTTGTATCCGTGAGTTGAGAAGTTTTGCGAGGGATTATTTGTTTCCCAAGCGCCAAGGATTATTTGTGTCCTTGGGGTTTGAAACGAGTCAAGGGTTCCTACGGAGGCACTGGTGGCTCTGCGGGTCGACGCGGATCAGGAAGCTCTCGTCAAGGAGTGTTTGTATCCGTGAGTCGAGGAAATTGCTGGGATTATTTGTTTCCTATGCGCCAAGGATTATTTGTGTCCCTGGGGTTTGAAACGAGTCGATGGTTCCCACAAGGGCGCTGGTGGCTCTGCGAGTCGACGCGGATCAGGAGGCTCTCGTCAAGGAGTGTTTGTATCCGTGAGTTGAGAAGTTTTGCGAGGGATTATTTGTTTCCCAAGCGCCAAGGATTATTTGTGTCCCTGGGGTTTGAAACGAGTCGATGGTTCCTACGGAGGCACTGGTGGCTCTGCGGGTCGACGCGGATCAGGAAGCTCTCGTCAAGGAGTGTTTGTATCCGTGAGTCGAGGAATTTGCTGGCTTCTTCGGTTGAAATGAACCGTTGAGGTTTGGCTTCGTCATTCGACGGAATCCGCTGGGGAAGTATGGTTTCCTCTTTGTTTGCGCCCTTGGATTGTATACAGGGATCGATGTGATCTTAACTGTAGGGCCGAAGTTTCATCATTTCTTATTTTTGTTTTATTTTATTTCCGCGATGCTCTATCATTTCAGCTTTTATATCGCGAAGGTCGCGATTGCCCAATCATTTCGGCTATTTTTCGCGGTGCCCAATCATTTCGGCTTTTTTATTTTATCTTTACTCGTTGCTTTTTATTACGAGTTGCCCGATCATTTCGGCTATTTTGCATGCATACATTTTACTTGCTGCTTTTTATTGCAAGTTGCCTTATCATTTCGGCTATTTTGTATGCATGAGCGGCCTACTGGCTTTCGCCATAAACCTGAAATTGGGCACCGACTTCGGCATCAGCACCGCTACAACTGGGATATTACCAGGAGCGAATCATCATCTGCCTTTGTCGTTGTCGAACAAAGGAGGCTTAGCGACCAGGGTTAGGGTCCTGTCGGTTAAGGCTTTTGACTTCATGAGCCGTAAGGGTTTCACGAAGTTATTTCTCCCTACAAGTCGTGAGGATCTTGTAGGTGTATTTTCTTCTTAGGACTCGTGAGGATTCCTAAGTGTTCGTTTCCTCTGAAAGTCGTAAGGATCCTACAGGAGGGTTTTCTCCTTGTAAGTTGAGAGGGCTTATAAGGGTTGTTCATCACGCGAACATATCCCCAGTCTCGGATGAGACTTGATTAGGGAAATGTTTATTCGCGCCCGTGGATTGTATACAAGGGTCAATATTGAGCCACTTGTAGGGCAATATTGGAAGTTTGTGGGGGCTTGCTTAAGCACAGGTTTAGGTTTCTGTAACTTAAGACTTTCAAATCTCATGAGCCGTGAGGGTCCCATAAGAGAGTTCTCCTTACGAGTCGTGAGGATCTCGCAAGTGTGTTTTCTCCTTAGGAATCGTGGGGATTCCTAAGTGTGTTGTTCCCTTGTAAGTCGTAAGGATCTCACGCAGGTGGTTTCTCCTTACAGGGTCGAGAGGACTCTGTAAGGGTTCTTTAACGAAGTTGCGCCCTTTCGGGTTTTCGCAAACATTCGCCGGTAGTCCTGCTGTTTTTACTCACGGAGCCCTTTCAGGTTTTCATCCGTGCCCTTTTTTGCTTATGGACATACCGTTTTTTTTTTTTTTTTTTTTTAACGAGGTCGCGCCCTTTCGGGTTTTCACGAACACTCGCTGGTAGCCCTGCTGTTTTTACTCACGGAGTCCTTTCGGGTTTTCATCCGTGCCCTTTTTGCTTATGGACATACCGTTTTATTTTATTTTATTTTTTTATATATATATTTTTTTTACATCTCGTCAGCCTAGAGGTGCTGCGCTAGTAGTTTCAAGACGTCTCGGTCTGCTATTAGTTTAAGGACATTTCGGTCCGCCGTTGAGAGGGCTGGCTACTGTTTATAAAGCCTGAGCTTAGGAAGATAGCGAGCGGACATAATCGTCGTCATCTATCATTGACCTAAACTAATGCTCGTTAAGCGTAGTATTTCTTTAGGAAGCGACCGTTTATTGGCCTGAAAGGCCTTTCACCGTGCATGTCCATGAGTAGATAGGCTCCGCCCTGGTAGACCTTATCAATGATGTACGGTCCTTCATAATTTGGCTCAAATTTTCCCCGCTTGGCGCGATTGGGGACCATGGGCCTTTTGACGACTAGCACGAGTTCGCCTTGGTGGAATGTCCTCGGGCGGCTCAATTTTTCATATGAGCGCGTCATCTTTGCTTTATAAGCTTCCAAATTTTGCTGTGCTAGAAGCCGGATTTCATCAAGGGCGTCAAGCTCTTCAAACCGAAGGTGAGCATTTTCTTCGTCCGTCAACTCGTAGTGAACTGCCACTCGCAAAGAGGGTAATTCTATTTCGAGAGGGAGTACTGCTTCCGTCCCAAACACCAACGCGTATGGCGTTGTTTTTGTGGCTGTCTTGAACGTAGTTCGATACGCCCAAAGAGCTTCTTGCAGCCTCTCGTGCCAGTCTTTCTTGTTTCGGGATACTGTTTTCTTTATGATCTTTGTCAAGGTCTTGTTGAAGGCCTCAGCTAGACCGTTAGCTCGCGGATTATAAACTGAGGAATATCTCCAGTCTATATTATGTTGCTGTGCGAATCGGCTAATTTTATGGCTTCGGTAGGCTGGCCCGTTATCGGAGATGATCCGTCGCGGAGTTCCAAACCGATATATGACATGCGTTTTGAAGAAATGGAGAATATTCTCCGTCTTCACTTCCCTCAACGGTACCGCCTCTGCCCATTTGGAGAAGTAATCAGTCGTCGCCAAGATGAAACGATGTCCCTTGGATGATGCTGGTTCGATAGGGCCGACTATGTCAGTTCCCCACATTTCGAATGGCCAACTAGCCACTGTTGGATGCAGTGGATTGGGATGCTGATGGATGAAGTCTCCATGAATTTGGCATGAATGACATTGCCTAGCGTATTCTAGGCAATCCTGCATCATCGTGGGCCAGTAGTAGCCCATCCGCTTTATCTTTAACTTCATCTTAGGGCCTGCTTGGTGGGAACCGCAGAGTCCGTTGTGAACTTCTTGGACGACCCTTCTCGCTTCGTCAGGTCCTAAGCATCTCAACCACAGAGAATCGAATGACCTCTTGTACAGAGTATCATTGACGAAGGCGAAAGACAGAGCTCGTTTCGTGAGCTGATGTCTTGTGGACGCTTCTTCAGGTATTCGGTGGAACTTGAAGTAATCTATAAAGACTTCTCTCCAGTCCCCGGTATTTTCCCAATCTTTTACTTGCAGGGTTGTCTCCTCTTTCGCTCCTTTTTCTTCAGACGATTCCGGAGATATTTCTGTTGGGGCGAGCACTCGACGGCTTTGCACCACGATTCTAACGTCGTCGAGGTTCTCGTCAGCCAGTTCTTTAGCAAGTTTGGCTAGTGCGTCTGCTTTGCTGTTTTCCGCGCGCGGTATGCTTTCCAACGTGTAGGAGGGAATTTGGGTTAGCAGTTGTTGCACTTTTTCACCGTATTTTACCAATTCCGGTTTACATGTTTGGTAATCGCCGTTCACCTGACTGACGACCAGTTGGGAGTCCCCGTATATGAGGAGGCTCTCAATTCCCATGTCAATGGCGATCTCGAGGCCTGCTATCAAAGCCTCATATTCAGCTTCATTATTCGTTCTTGGTTCCGTTAAGGAGAAGGCGAAGCGCATTATTCCTCCTTGGGGAGTCACGAAGATGAGTCCCACCCCCGATTTAATCGTTGGCGTACTTTGTTTGTGCTTTTTCATAGAAGACGCTCCATCGAAGTAAAGCTCCCAACGGGTATCACCACTGTCGATTGCGTCAAATGCATGTCTGTCTGGCAAATCGCAGTTTAAAGGAGAGTCGGCAGGTATGGGATGCTCGGCAAGGAAGTCAGCGATGGCCTGGCCTTTTACTGCCTTGAGAGGTTGATATGTTATGGAAAATTCCATCAAGAGCAGGGCCCATTTGGCGAGTCGTCCTGTCAATATGGCTTTTGACATTAAATATTTGAGAGGGTCCACTTTTGAAATCAGACGGACCTCGTGCGCCAACGCATAGTGCCTAAGCTTTGTTATTGCGAAGATCAATGCTAGGCAGTGTTTTTCAATGGGAGAATAGTTGCTTTCTGCCCCCAGCAGCACTCGACTTAAGTAGTCGAGCGCTCTTTCTTTCCCTTGATCGTTCTCTTGTGCCCATAATGCGCCTAAGGAACCTTCGAGGGCGGTTGTATAAAGAATAAGAGGCTTCCCCTTAACCGGGGCAGCCAACACCGGCGGGTTCTGCAGGTACTGCTTGATCTCGTCTAGTGCGCCCTGGCATTTTTGATCCCAAACGAATGGGGTTCCTTTCTTCATCAGGTGACTATATGGCCGGCATTTTCCTGAGAGGTTGGCTATAAATCGCCGTATGTATGCGAGTTTCCCTTGGAGAGACCGCAGCTGTTTGAGAGTCCTCGGCGGAGGCATTTCCATGATTGCTTTAATCTTTGACGGATCTATTTCAATACCTCGGTGTCGAACAACGAATCCCAGGAATTTGCCCGAGGAGACCCCAAACGCACATTTAAGGGGATTCATCTTCAGGTTGTACTGCCGAAGGCGTTGAAATACAGTCTTCAGATGCTCGAGATGTTCCCTGTATGATTTGCTTTTAACCACGAGATCGTCGATATAGCATTCAACGATTTCGTGTATAAGGTCGTCGAAGATCTTTGTCATGGCCCTCTGATAAGTAGCACCGGCATTCTTCAAACCGAAGGGCATCACTTTATAACAAAATATACCAAGAGGAGTCCTGAAGGCTGTGTGCTTCTGGTCTTCGGGATGCATTTTTATCTGGTTATACCCCGACGAGCCGTCCATGAAGGAGAAAACCTCATGAGTGGATGTATTGTCTATCATAAGTTCAGTAACTGGCACTGGGAAATCATCTTTTGGGCAGGCTTTATTAAGATCCCGAAAGTCTACGCATATGCGCACTGTCCCATTTTTCTTCATCACTGGGACTATGTTAGCGATCCATTCAGGGTATTGAACTTCCTGGATGAAGCCAGAGTCTATCAGCTTTTTGACTTCGGCGTTGATGCTCATCTCAAGCTCGAGTCGCATTCTTCTTGGCGCCTGTTTGACTGGCTTGATGTCCGGGGATATCGCCAATTTGTGTACAGCAATTTCTGGATCTAGTCCCGGCATTTCGGAATAGTTCCACGCGAAGCAATCTTTGTGTTGTAGAAGCACATCTTTCAACGCAGTCACCCTTTCTTCAGATAACAGCTCGCTGATGAATGTTGGTCGCGGGTCATTTTCCGTCCCCAACTCAATTTTCTTGAGATTATCTGCAGTGGTGTGGATTCCATCCTCCAGTTCTTTCGGAGCTGGGGGAAATTCTGAGATTACCTCATCACTGCCGTTTTCAAAGCACCAAGGGAAGTCGTTCATGTCCTCGGACCCTTCTTTTAATGTTGTTATCACATGACAGGTGCGAGTTTTCTGCCAATCCCAATGCGGGGTTGGTTTTATTCTTGTGTTTTTGGGTTCGTGCTTTTGCGGCGGCGCTACCTTCCAACTGTCAGACAATGCGAATTTGCCAAGCTGATATTGGTCTTCAACCCAATTCTTAAAGGTGAAACAATCTTCAAGCGGATGCCCTACTACTCGATGGTAAGAGCAATAATTTGGGTTGGAGACTTCGCCTGCTTGCTCAGGGTGTTTAGACTCTGGCAGAGTAAGCATTTGATGTTTTAGAGCAAGATCAAGTATTTTCCTTGTTTTGTTCCGAGGAAACGAGTATGCTCGACCCATTTTCTTCATAAGGGCTAGGTCAATAACGCTCGACTCTCATATGCGTGGCTTCTTAGCTCTGTCTTGTGGTTGTCGAGCACCTTTTTGGCCCCTCGACTTGTTTTCGCTTTCGCGTCGAACCCTTTTTGTAGCAGGCTGACGTGGGGTAACATCTTCGTTCTTTACTGCCTGTCGAAGGAGACGCTGTGTCTTGGCTTTCTCATAGATTGCCATTTCACGATCGTGATCATCTCGGGCTTCTTGACTCGCATCCTTTATAAGTTTGCTCATCTGGTCTTCAGACGATGGACTGGGAGGTCTTGCATCAGGAACTCTTGCTGATTCAGGATTAGCGTCTTCCCATTGAGCGTCCGCTTCTTCATCAAAGTCATACATGGCATAACAGCTGTTTATTAACTCCCGTTTCTTTGGCCGAATGTACCCGAGCCCTTTTGTTTCCGTTCTCCCGTTAGGCAGTTTGCATTGAGTTCCGGGAACGTTCCAGACCTTGTCATAGAATTTGGCTTTTCTGATGGTCTGTGTGAAGGACATCCCTTGGCGTTTCAGCAGTTTCTTCAAACCTTCGGTATAATATCTGGGAAGACGGATAGGCTGAAGCTTGTCGAGCGTGGGATCCGCGCCATGCCAAATTTCTTTTTCCACCTTGTTTTCTTCAGAACGGTAGAATAGGATTGCCTTCTCGCCTTTTCTTCCGGGAGGGATATAGAATGTCTGCAATTCTTCTACGCTGTTGGTGTCGAGTGCATCCAGTTCTTTGTAATGTTCAAGCGGCACCATGGTTACCTGCAGATTTCGCTCTTCATCAGTGGAAATCTGTATTGAGGGCCGAGCGGGGAATACAGCATGAACTTCATCCTCTGAGTCACTACCGAAGATCAATGAGGGAACAGATGGTCCTGGCCTGGTGGACTGGGACGGACCTGAATAAATTATATCCTCCTCCTCCTCGGTGTCACTGCCGAAGACAGGGATGGTTGCGTTAGTTTTGTTCTCCGGTTTGTGACATCTTTCCGTGTCTTCGAAACTCGGTAGGAAGTATTTGGCATCTTCATACTTGCGAACTTCGTTCACGGAAAATGGATTCAACTCTCCTGCCACTGTGTACTCGAGGCCGTCCCTAGAATACTTCATGCACTGATGCTGTGTAGAAGGGATGATATTGTATTCGTGTAGCCATGGTCGGCCGAGCAGAGCATTGTAGCACGTCTTGGCGTCTATGACATGGAATTTGATGTCTGTGACGAGCACCCCGAAGCGTAACGTCAATATCACAGACCCAAGAGTCTTTGAGGATTGAGAGTCAAAACCGGAGATGGTGATTTTGTCCCGGGCGAGGTGTTGGACACTCATGGAAATCTCCTTTAACACTCGCACGTTGAGTAAATTGACAGACGATCCGTTATCGACCAAGATTTTTCCTATCTTTATGTCATGGCAGTATCCCGAGACATAAAGGGGGCGATTGTGTTCACACGTCCCGAGGAGAAGGTCTTCATCACCAAAAGCAACGTCGGCTGTGTGCACCTCTTCCAATTCATCCTTCATCTTTTGTTCGGCTAAGAAGGCTTGGAACTGGTCCGGATCCTGTAGGGCCTTAATCAAAGAATCCCTCGCCTCTTTTGATAGCAATAGGGCATCGAGAATGCTGAGTTGTGAGGGTAGCTTTCTCAGATGCGCCAAGACATTGTAATCTACTTTATTCCTTTTTGGGGGATTCTTGGCGGTTAACTCTTCCGCAACTTGGTCATCCAAAGCGATGTCTTCAGAGACCTTCTCTTTCCCTTTGTTTTTCTTATTCAAGGGTCCGAGGTTCTTTTCGGGTAATGTTCGATTGCGCAGCTGTATATTCTCGCAGGCCTTCAGTTCTTTTTCTTTTCCCGAAGTGGATTCTTCGAAGAGGGGGCCAAGCTCTAGCTCTTCATCGGAGTCGCTCCCAAATGTAGGCACTTGTGACCCGGTAGTGTTAACCATGTGACAATTGCCGGCAGTTCTTTCAAGTTCTTTAGTCGTATTTCTTTGCTCTCGGCGAATTTTACGTTTTTCCCGTTTAAATCGTTGTCGATTAGCGACGTATCCTTGCCACCATCCATTGAAAGCTTTGCAATCTTGGGTGGAATGTGAGACCTTCTGATGGTATAAGCAATAAGAGGGATGCATTTCTACCGCGCCAGTAACTTTTTCTTCAGAGGGTGGTAGCTTCATGCCCATCGATATGGCCTTAGTAAATTTCTTTTTTATCTTGAATTGGCTTTTGTCAGTGGTGGAGGCATTTTGCTCCAACGGGATCATTTCGGCTCCTTCCTCAAGTCGCTGACGCTTGGCCCTTTCGAATATAGCCGTCTCGCGTTCTCGATCAGCCTTGCTTTTCAACCGTGCTTCATTAAGAAACGCGCTAATCATTTCAACTGGTAACCCTGGGGTTCTTGATTCGGCATTTGCCCCCAGCGTTTCAGTGCCAGAAGTTCCTTCATCGTTCGTGGTCGAATGGGAGATCATATGACAGCTTGCTACATATTCGTCAGACTCATCCGATGAACTTTCTCCTTCACCTTCTTTTTGGAAGACGTGATAAAGGAAATCTTGGAGCGTGATGGGAGTTCGCGCCTTTTGGTTATATTCATCCAGCGCATCGATTTGCTTTTGTAAGTCCGTGCGCTTGTCGCCAGGCTTCACGGGCTTCTTAGATTTCTTCTTCTTCTTTTTCGAAGATTTTGACGGCTGGCTATGAACGCTTGAACTACTACCATCGGTCTTCGGAGTCGGTCGTGGCTTCAACATCCCTTCAATAACCTGCGGTTCCAAGGGGTTCTTCCACTTGACCGCTGGGCAGGTTTGAAGATCATTTAGCATTCTCCTCGTTTTGGCCGATAATACAACCTCCCAGGGGGCCTCTTCAATGACGGAGTACGTTGCCCCTGGCGTATTCGTCCCCTTAGAGGTGTGGGGCTGCGGAGGATTCACCTTCCATTTGTCAGATAGCGCAAATTTGCCCTGACGGTACTGGTTCTCAAGCCAATTCTTGAAGACGTAACAGTCTTCGATTGGATGTCCCAACACTCTATGATAAGGGCAGTAATTAGGATCGTTAACGTCACTTGGTTGCGACGGACGTTTTGGATCTGGCAGATTTATGAGCCTGTTGCGCAATGCCAGCTCGAATAACCTCCTTGTTTTATCACGGGGGAAGGAGTAAGCACGTCCCATCCTGTCCTCAAGGGGTACGTATGGGCGCGTATTATTTGGACGAGCAACCGGCTTCGAATCGTTCGGTTGTTGTTGGGCATTAGCAACGACGATCGCTTTTCCCTTTCCTTTGTCGTTTCGGGGATCCGGCTTCGGGAGAGGGGGTTTATGGCCCATCTGGTCCATCTGCGCCAATTTGTCGATCAAAGCCTGGAAGGAAGTCGGCTTGAAGAACATCATGAACTGCGAGATGGTTGCCTGTGGATCAAGCATTCCAACAAACATTCCCACCGCTGGAGCTTCTTCTATGCGTTGTTCACATTTAGACCATAGATTACGCCACCGTATAGCGTACTGAACCCACGTCTCGCCGGGTTTTACCCTGGCGTTAATCAGTGCCGTCATTGGAGTACGCTCACTGGCACTTGCAAAACGTTGGGTGAAGAGTAGCTCCATCTCCGCAAAGGTTTTTATAGAGTCGTTGGGAAGCTCAGAATACCATTCAAACGCCGTATCAGATAAACTTCCAACAAACTGGCGAAGCAAAAGCTTGTCGTCGCCGCCGGTATTACCGCAAAGAGCCCTGAATTGGGCCACATGTTGATGGGGATTGCCGGTCCCCTTGTAGACATGAAACTTAGGAATTGTGTAACCTGGCGGGTATTTGATTTGGTCATACCAGCCCGGATATGGCCGTCCCGTTTTTACAACGTGGCCGGCTGCTTCGGCCGCCTGATGCATCCGTATTTGTTGAGCAATATATTCATCCAAATCAGCTTTTGATATGGTATCCTCTTTAGCTGCGGATAGAGCCGGTGGAGGATTCGATGTCTCTCCCCTATCATCTTCAAGAATGATCGGGGGATCTCCAGCAGGTGGATCTGGTTGAATCATCATACCCACCACATCTTGGAATAGGAGGGCCATTTTCTTTATGTTGGCTGCCTGTTCCGCAGCCTCTTTGTCTCTCTTTTCCAGTATTCGGCGGAGGAACTCAGCGTCGGTCTCTTCCTCTTGGCGTTCATCTAAGGACGTCTCAGGATTCTCTTTTGGCCCCGTGAGTGCAGCCATTGTAGTCATCATCTCCTGGAGCTTTTGTTGCTGCTCCTGAGACCTGGTCACTGACCGGGTAAGCGGTCGGTGACCCGTAGAAGTACGACTTTCTTCTTTTCCTGAAGCCATATAGACCGTATGAACTGTTATCCCCCCTGACTTGGGGCGTTTCGGTTCGCCGCTTTTAGATTTTGTCATCGTCGCGGGAGCTTTCTCTGGTCTTTTCCTTTTATGGACCTTTGAGGTTGAAGGAGTCGTTGAAGCGGGCATTCTAGCATTCGTTGCCCCTTGCTGTTTAATGGGGCAGTTTTTGTTATTTTTCACCTTCGCTCTTTTCTGGTGACGCAAGTGGTCTGGATCGATCACAGAGTCTTGAACCCTGCGCCATACTTTATAAATTCTGGACGACAGCCGTTGAGAGGGCTGTTCTTGTTTTGCCTCCGGAGCTTTCTCCACGGGCGGAGGAGATCTTTTCAACACGGCGATTGGGGAGTTCTTTCTCACTTTTCTCAGTAATTCAAAGCTATTCCCAATTGGAACAGCAGCGTTGACCTCCGCCATCGGAGCAGGCGGGGTTAGCCCTGAAGGGGAGTTACCTCCTGCTTTCCTTATTCGTTGCCAATGACGACGTCGCGCACGACGAGCCATTGGGACTGGCTCGGAAATCGGGATAGTTTCTTGTTGCCCCCTGTTTGGGTGTGGGGTAACTGCCGGTGTCAGCCTATCAAAGACTGATGCTTTTTGACCAGCTGAAGGAGGAGTAGGAACCGTCAATCTTGTGAAGACTGACTTTCTGATAGGAGAAGCCGCTTCAACGACTTCCGAAGCTGTGGCCGTTGCCCTCTTTGGGACAGCCACTTTATGATCCTGACCTAGCCTGGTGAAAACAGAGGCTGTCAGCTTAGTAGCGGGCGACCCGTTGACAGGGGTCGTGGTAGCAGTGAGCCGGTCGAATACCGACTTCTTGTTCGCTTCTGGTGCGGATATCGGCATAGAGAAGCTTGCAGGGGGGACCATGGTCCCGAAAAACAGGCCGGTGGTGGCCTGGGTCACCTGGCCTACCGGCAGAGTAAGGAAAGACGCCGCTTGGGGCCCATACGTCACCCCTCCTGGTGAAGTGGAGCGTTTGTTGCAGTGGCATCTCGAGCAGCTGGTGCAATTGGAGGCCATTGAATCTCGAATTCTGCGCCAGATAAAAGACCAAATCTTAGCAACTTGAAATCCGAGGACAACCATTTAACAAACCGCGATTGATTCGCGAAGACGACACACGAAGTGTGGAGTGGAAAGAGGAAAAGGTCCCACCGGGCGTGCCAGAATCTGTTCCCCTCCGAACGGCGGCCTGCGACGTTAGGACGTCACGTGCCTGAGGTTCGGGGCAGATGCTATTTGGTTTTTATCCATCCACCTCTCCGAAGATGCCAAGTTGATTTATGGCACCGTGTATCGAAGGTTTAGACGGATGCGGCCGATGTAGCAGACTTTGTCAGATTCCCCCTCAGGGTGAGGGGTTTTTGATTGTGGGGACGCTCTTCCCTGCAGGCGCAAGCCCCTGCAGTTAATTACGCTATCGCGTTGCGATAACAACTTTCTCCTTCTCCAGAATTTCACTTCGTGTCGTGTATGTTTATTTTATTTGTGGTTGCCCGTGGATTGTATACGGAGACTTAGTGATGTCGTCGCCCGTAGGACGTGGATTAGTCCAAATCCGTGTTTGCTTAGATTTGAGTTTGGTGTTTTTAGTTTAAGGATGCATTGGTCGCGTTGCGACTAAGATCAACTTAAACGTTCATCAAGGATACGCTAGTCCTGTTTTGGACTAAGATCGACCTGACGTAGTGATTGATTTAATTATCCGGCCGTCGGGACTCGTCACCTCTCTGACGTCATTGAGGGATTACAACGACATACATCTGAGGAGTTCCGAGATGTACCCTTGAACCAAAGTTGGTTTGGGATTTTATTGTTTATTTAGATGTCTAAGGACACGTTAACCATATTTGGGGTTAAGATCAACTTAGGCGGGACCGTTTAGATCCGACAAAAGAGCGTTTGGGCCCTATTATGTCAGTTTAGGGACGTAGCGGTCCATATTCCAATTTAGGGACGTGGTGGTCCATTATTAGTTTAGGGACGTTTCGGTCCGATTTTAGTTTAGGGACGTTTCGGTCCGTCGCCAGTTTAGGGACGTAGTGGTCCGTCATTAGTTTAAGGACGTCTCGGTCCAATATTAGTTTAGGGACGTTTCGGTCCGATTTTAGTTTAGGGACGTTTCGGTCCGTCGCCAGTTTAGGGACGTAGTGGTCCGTCATTAGTTTAAGGACGTCTCGGTCCAATATTAGTTTAGGGACGTTTCGGTCCGATTTTAGTTTAGGGACGTTTCGGTCCGTCGCCAGTTTAGGGACGTAGTGGTCCGTCATTAGTTTAAGGACGTCTCGGTCCAATATTAGTTTAGGGACGTTTCGGTCTGATATTAGTTTAGGGACGTTTCGGTCCGATATTAGTTTGGGGACGTTTCGGTCCGATATTAGTTTAGGGACGTTTCGGTCCGATATTAGTTTGGGGACGTTTCGGTCCGATATTAGTTTAGGGACGTTTCGGTCCGATATTAGTTTGGGGACGTTTCGGTCCGATATTAGATGAGTGGTCGTTGGGACTCGTCACCTCTCTGACGTCGCTGAGGAATTACAACGACAGATGTCAGAGGAGTTCGGAGATGTACCCTCGAACCGGTCATGACTTGGTTTATGAGGGGCATTTAATTTAAGGACTTACAGCCAGGATTGGGTTAAGTCCAATTTTTATTTTAGGCTTTGCCTGATTAGAAGAATCAATCTAAACAGGGCTTTGCCCCTTTCATTATTTTACAAGTCTGATTTGGGCCAGGCCCTTCTAATTAATGAGTTACAAGGACTCAGGAATTCTCCAAACAGGGCCTTGCCCTTTTTATTTATTATTTTTTTTTCTGCAATTGGGCTAGGCCCTTTTAAATAATGAGTTTCAGAAACTCAAGAAGTTTTTACAAACAGGGCTTTGCCCTTTTATTGTTCTGTAATTTAGTTTGGGCCAGGCCCATTTGAATAACGAGTTTGCAGAAACTCAGGAATTTTTCCAAACAGGGCCTTGCCCTTTTATTATTTCAATTTAATTTGGGCCGGGCCCAAAACAAGGGGTTGCAGAAACCCTAGAAATCTTCAGATTGAAGAACACAAGTGCATGGCACTTTGATTTGAATTTGGATCAAAGGAAAACAAGTTCTTGTTTTTTCCTGATCATACAGAACCGAGGGTTCATATTAAGTGCAAGGCACTATTTATTATTATTATTTTTTTAGAACCAAGGGTTCATATCAAGTGCAAGGCACTATTTATTATTCTTTTATTTATATTTTTTTTTTCTTTAGAACCAGGGGTTCCTATCAAGTGCAAGGCACTATTTATTTTCTTATTTTCTGTTCTTCAGAAATTTTACCTTCTTTTTTTTTTTGGTTCTTGATTAATCTTCAAGAGCTCTCTTTTTTCAGAAGCTTTTTCCCTCTCTCGATGATGATTGATTATCTGATGCCCTTTGAATGAGGCCTGGGGTCTTATTTATAGTGCCCACCAATTTGTTGGATTTGTTAACAAAATCTTTCCTGAATAATTTTGGGAATTTTCCCACCATTGGATCTCTGATCCAAGGGTTCCTGTTTTACAGGAAAACAGAAAAGATTTGTCTAAATCTTCATTCAGTTGCTGCGCAACTCACCAGAGTGTGACACGTGTCACGCATCCGTGCGCTTGCGCAGTTGCGGTTGCGCAACTGCGCAGACACGTGTCGCGCATCCGAGCGCTTGCGCAGTTGCGATTGCGCAACTGCGCAGACACGTGTCGCGCATCCGTGCGCTTGCGCAGTTGCGATTGCGCAACTGCGCAGACACGTGTCGCGCTGTCATGCATTTGCGCAGTTAAGTCTTTAATTACGTTTTTCTGAAGAGCCTTGCTCTGATGGGACGCACCGTCTCGGGCGTTACGCTGCCGAATTGGCTTCTGCCACGTGGCAAATTGCGCACTGCGCACGGAAACCGAAGCGTTGCTTCAAATTTTGAATTTTCAAAATTCAGTAGAGCCTTGCTCTGATTGGGGGAAACAATATCCAGGAGAATCAAATCAACTAATGAATCCCTATCACCAATACGTACTGAACAAGACCTGAATACGTGTCGAGCTACAAAAGAATCTCCCACCGGAGTAATCACCACTAACGGTAACTCTAACAACGATGACTCTCTCCCCAGAGAAAGTGCAAAATGTGTAGATACGTACGAATGCGTAGAACCGGGATCAAATAAAATGTGTGCATCTAAAGAATATACTGCAAAAGTACCTGTCACAACTGCATTGGATGCCTGGGCATCCTGTGGAGTCAGTGCAAAAACCCGTGCCTGGTCTACCCGCTTCCTGTCATCCTCTCCTTCGATCTCCTCGGCCTCTCTGAAAGTGTCCAGCAAAGCCCCAACATCTTGTCGCAACAGCCTGGCGCATAGTGCCAACTAGGGGAGGAAGTAAGGCCATCGAAGTAGATGGTGGAGGGGGTAAAGCAGCCTGTGGAAAAACAGTCCCTCCCTGGGGTCTACAATCCCTCGCATAATGTCCTAGAAGTCCGCAACTAAAACATGTAGATGGGGGCCTCTGATCATCGGGGTATGAACTGAACATCTGGCCCTGGGTCCAATCTAACCCAAAACCGCGGCCTGGAATGTGCCTGCCTCTACCTCTGCCGAACTGCCTGGTTACTGACCCCATAGGTCTGGTCCTCTTTGGCTCCGGAACAATCACTTCCTCGCTCGGACGTTCCTCCACTCGTATAGCTGCATCCATGGCCTGCGCATAAGTATCGAAATGCTGGGAGCCTATAGCAAGAAACAACTGCGTATCCAAACTCCTTATGAACCTCTTCACCCGAAGCTCCTCTGTAGGAACTAAGTATGGAGCATAACGCGACAACTAGGTGAATCGTAAATCATAATCTGCCACCGACATACTCGCAGATTTCCGCAACAATTCAAAACTGCTAGCTCTGGCGTCCCTCACACTCTGTGGAAGAAATCTAGTAAGAAAAACCTCAGAAAACTCGGTCCACGACATCGGAGGAAGACTGGTGGCTCTCTCCATCGACTCACACCACTCTTGTGCAAGTCCCTCCAATCGAAGCTAGTCAGCTCAATTGACCTCGCATCATAACATCGCAATGATCTGCCGATCCTCGCCATCTTATCAAGAAAGGACTGAGATCCTCTGCTGCATCGGTCCCGGTAAACACCGGAGGTCTCAACCTCATAAACTCTGGAAGAGATACCTCAATCACTCTCGGTTCTGCCAGTGCGACAGTCTGCATAGGCTGTTCATCGGGTTCTACCATCTTCGGAGTTTGATCATGCCTCTGAACACGGGTGGCCTCTGCCAACCATCCCACCACATGCTATAGGCCCAGCATGCCTTCCTCTATCCTAGTCAGTCTGTCTGGAGGAGGAGGATCAACATGCTTATCCACCGCCGGAATGCCTGGTGCGTCAGTCGTAGTCACAGGAGGATTCGCCCTAACTGCGTCCCTGGCTGCGGCACGCCTTGCTCGCGTAGCCATAGAAACTGGAACAGAAAACGAGAGTTGATAAGGTTTACGAATAGGAATAATCAATAATAGAGAGTCAAAGGAAGGATAAATCGAGATAGACATCCTAAGATTAGTTCGACTGAGTATTGTATCGTAAATATGCCGCGGAATATACGTATGGTACTGTACTCATCCTATTCACCTACTCCATCAAACCAAAAGCCATCCTACATAACGAACTCAAATCGACCTATTTTAACTCACTACTCAATTCCGTAAGGTTAATCCTATACTCTGATACCAACTTTGTCATGATCCAAGATTTGGATGTGACCGGCACTTAGATTGTATAAATCTAAAGATATCTACACAAGCCGAGTAAGCCAAACACCAAGATCAAAACCCTTTTTGCGGAATTTTAGAAAAAATTTAGTTTTTAAGTAAAAATCACAGTTTTAAGTATTTAATTTGGTTGCATCCCTAGTTGGGATCAACAATGCCAACAGCGGAAATCATTATACAATTATATACGACATCAATAAGAATCTCAGATATAAGTAAAAGAAATATTATTTAACATAACTAAATGATCTCATCTGTCAAGATAATATACATACAACCACATCTCGTTCTAAGTCATAATACAGGGTTTGATGGAGATATTCTAGATTCAATATACAATACCAAAAGATGAGGTTACTACATAGGTAACCCACCTAGAAAAAATAGCGCTAAAAGCTGATAAGTGGATCTGCACTGCTGCTAACCATTCACTCGACTCCTGCAAGGAACTGTGGCACAACGGGATGTGTTGCCAACTCAATAAATAAAATTAACATATAACGGCTGATAATATAAATATGACGAACTATAACTAATAGCAATAAAGATGAGTACGATGCATGATAACATATGGAAGCATGAGTTTATACCCTTAAATATATCAATCAAAAACTGAAATCTCATCAACTATTTCCAAATAAAATTTATCTTTCCGTGTCCAACATCGACACAAATCTTCTGTTTCTCTAAGGCATCGTTCCTCGAACTATCCTGAAATCAATAACACCGGTCGGTATCATCTAGATATCTGCCGCGTCTCACAACTATCTCCGGTATCGAGTATCCTCGCTAGGCTCCCCGCCTCAAATGCGGCTTTTCTGCCCCTCGGTCTCGACCGGGTCCACCATGTATCCAACCGTATAGCTCCCCCACTCAGTCTACATAACGTGAAAATCCGCGACCGTATAGCTCCCCCACTCTGTAACAACCGAGCCCAATGCTACTAATTTCTGTTACCTTATGAATGGAGTGTGGCCTTTATTTCATTTATCTTGCTTGATTATTACTTATTGTAATTTTACCCCGTCAATTCAATTCTGCATATAACAATTTAAAGTATCTAAAATAAAATTAAAAATATTCGTCATGTCCTGCTTGACACCCCTAACCCTGTTGTAACGTCCGTGCATCGTGTTCTCATCCCGTTCAGTGAAACGGTCGAGTTTGGACAGCTACGCGCACGTACGTGTGTCCGTTTTGGGGGTATGCTTTTTGATTGTAAAATACTTCATTTTAAATTTTGGATCCCGCCTAAAATTTTCTTATTTCAATTTCAAATTTTTGGACCCGACCCGGGCGCAATTTGGAAATATTTTACTTTGCGCCAAAATCCCAATTTCTAATTTATTTTAAAACTGTCGAATATATTTTATAACCTATAATATTTTCCCCATTTCCAAATCTTTATTAAATTTTTTTTACTAAACCCCACGAATCCTTTATCCCAACCAATCCCCTCCTTCTTTCTTTAACCCGTGGGCCCCGCCTCTTCTCTCTCTCTCTCTCTCGCTTTCTCTCTCTCCCCGTCTCTATCTCTCTCTCTCTCCTCCCGTATCTCTCTCTCTCTCCCCCATATATATTCCCTCCTCCTTTTCTTTTAAAACGCGAACCCAACCTCGCGTAACCCTAGCCGCCGTCTCCCTTCGCCGCCGTAGCCCAACGCCGACGCCCTCACCGCCGGCCTCCTCGCCTCGTCATCTCCACTGCACCCTTCTTCCTCCTTCATCAACTCCCTGTGCACCCTGCACCGGCAGCCGCGGCCACCTGCACACCGCCTGCACCTCGTGGGATCGCCGCCGGCGATCTCGATCCGTCCCCCCGGCCTCGTGCATCCCTCGGTGAGTGTCTTCTCTCTTTCTCCTCTCCTCCTCTCTTCTTCTCTCTTATTTTTCTCCCCGATTCATGTTTTCATGATCTAGGTTTCCGTCGCTGTCGTCGTAGGCCGACCACCGGAGCTCCGTCGACGTGATCGGCGACCACAACCCCTCCACAGATCCTCGTGAGCACCCCCTTCTCTGTCCTCCTTCCCTTCTTCTTTATTTTCTTTTCTTTTCTTGTTGCGTTCTTGATCGTTCGCTGTTTTTGCATCTCGCCGGAATCCGGCCGTGCCGGCGACGTATCCCGACGATCCAGCGAGGTACTCTGATCCGTGTGGTTCCACTGTTCGTCATTTGGGTTCATTCCGTGAACTGTGCGCCCGTCGCGAGTTTCCCCGCCGATATTTTTACGTTCCGTTTTCCCGATTCGCAACCTGTCGAGGCAAGTACCCCTTGCTACATGCTAAATAATATTTACATACACATTGATAACACCCTAAATCTGCAATTTAACTTTAGGATTATAATTCCCCATTTTCAGATTCAATGTCGTGTTATATCATTTTATCTTTCAAACTTGGAACCTACCATTTGCAATTACTGTATTGAACCTAATAACCACATTTACAAGTTTTAATCACACATTCACTAGTGACGTAGCCTATGGCACCTTCTCTATCGTTCTACTTCATTCGGACACTCGTGTACATTTAACCTGCATAAACTGTGATTTCATCCATGGAACTTATATATATATATATATATATATATATCATTGCATTCATAAAATTCGTAAACTGGTTAACATGATTTAACGGCCCTAACTGTCATGTTGTATTCTTATAATGTTGATAACACCTCGGACACACAATTGATAACTGTGCTGCTAATTAATCGATGCTCCTTTATTGTTTAATTCGTTGCTTAAATCTATGTTCTTGATGACCATGCTTGATTATGTAACTGAGTATGAGCACACCATGATATCGTTTACACCTTGACCTAACTTGCTACATACATATTGATTGACCCGACATGGTACCGTATACTGCTTGACTTGACCTGATGTACCATGACCTGACCCGTTACCTGATCTTGTGCCTAATTCCAACAAACCTGACATGTAGTCCTCATGGACCATTCCTGTTGTCTATCCAGACAAACCTGTTTACCCGATCCTGTGTTGGCATTAGTTCTTGATTACGGAATACCTGACTTGACATACACATATAACTTGGGGGTATGGAGAAATCAAAGGTGAAACCTGACTTGTAACTCAACAGTTCGCTACTTGTTCTGATCAGTTTTAGAGGCTAGGCTAGCCTTGGAATGATGCTGCTGACATCATTCATCTGTATATATTCCTATTTAGTGCCTAGCGGTATGTCTCGGCGTGGTCCCGGGTATGCACGGGATACTATTGAGTTACATCGATGATTCATCAATTTGGTTTCAAAGACTTTAGAACAGAAAACCTGATAGAACAGTTTAGTTTACCCACTGCACACTACCCTGCACTGCTCTGACTTATATTATTGTTACCCTTGCTTTATTCATGTTTATATTGCATTGCCTGTTACCCTGTTTATATTTTATTACTTGATGACATGACGCGCTAACGTCTGAGTTTTGCATGGCCCAGATTCTGTACCGCTGTTGCAGTCCGAGCAGGAGTATTTCAGCCAACAGGCTGAGTTGTGAGGGTCAGCAGTAGTTAGTTTTCTTTCCTGCATTTTATTCCTGATGTGAGCCCGCATTATGGGACATACATTCCAGTTATTTGGTATTGGATCTTTCGCTTCCGCATTTTATTATTCTTGACTCATGTTATCTTAGATTATGGACATGTTTAGATAGTTTTATTTTTGTTCTTGATATCTCTACAGCCGTAATGTGACTGTGGATGGATACTTCCTACCCACAGGTAGCATGGTTGGCTATGTCACGTGCCCACTTTAGTGTACTCTGGGAAGCGGGGCGTAACATGGTTCTTTTGGTATCAGAGACATAGGTTAGTCGGGTTGATTCTTTTGTAGTTAGGTATTATACCCAATACACGAATCAGAATACCCGTGTTTAGGAAACATGTCCTGCCACCTTGCCGTTTTACTGTTCTTGAATCAAATTCTTCCTGATTATATCTTCTACGATGTGCAAACTTCCTTTCCACGTCGACTCGAAACCTGATTCCTTGTTATCTCTAGGACTTAGGCGACTTGGGTGGAGTTATGTAATTGTGGCTATGATATCGCGGCATAGTTACAATGCGGCACTCTATTTAAGCAACTCGGAGTTCTAGCCTTGATCTATATCTTGAATCTATCATCATGCTAATGTAGGGTGTTTTGATTTCAGGAATATGGCCGATAAGAATTTGACGACGTACCAAAGGCGTGTGGACGAAGCCGCCATGCTTGGAGTGATAAGGGGAATGCTGGAGAATCAAAAGAGACAGACCGAGCTGATCCAGCAGCAAGCTGAATCGTTTCAGGAAGGTTTGCAGATCGTTCAGCAGTCTGTGAACAATGTTGGAGCTAAACCAGTTGACCGTGTAGGGACCGTAGCAGATTTCAGCCGTTTGGGTCCGTCTACATTTACTGGTTTGGAGGAGCCGTTGCCAGCGGAGCAGTGGCTAGTTGACACGGAGAACTGTAGGGTTCCTAGGCACCCTAATGAGGTCTCACAAGGCATCAACCATGCCAATTTCAAATTTTAACGGTGCCGAGAAACCCTAATACGGATCGTTGGCTAGAAATCTAGGCGAAAAGTAAACTAGTTAACACTTAACTATAAGAATACGGAAATACAACCTTTGTAGATCCGGTGCTCCACCTCCATAGCTCCGCAATGAAGTCCCCTCGCTGTCCAAATGAATTCCCGGGCTCTAGCGTCGGCTTCGTCGGAGAATAGGCGAGCTAGGTCGTCGATGTCCATGCCGAAGATGATCTACGTCGAAGCATCGCAAGATCAAGCTCTCACTTCACCAAGTCATGAAACTTGTGAAGAAAACACACTCTACTACTTGGCAAGAGGTAGAGGATGAAGAAATAGGAAGTGGGTAGACTTTAGAATTGGATTTCTCACTCATTTCATCAATCCACCATTGATGAAGCAAGCTTTTCTTCCTTGAAGAAGATGAAGAAGAAGAAGCTAATTGTTATGATAAGTTATGATAAGAATAATCAAAATAGAAAAGAAAATGAATTCTTATCATAACTTTAACCATGGTAAAGTGTAGAGAAATGACTAAGGTTAAAAGAATGGTTAGGGTTAAGCTTGAAGACAAAATGGTCATATGGTCAAAGCTTCATGAAGCTTCATCAAGCTTCATGAAAGAAAGAATGAATGATAACCATTTTATTTTCTTTTGTCATTTCATTTTGATCCAAATAAAAAGATAAATGAATGGACAAATAAATAGAAACCTTAACCATTTACTTAACCTAGGTTTAATTCTTTACACTAACCAATGTTGCATGCATCATCAAACATGATACAATCAAGTGCACAAAAATATATCGCATATACAATGCGCACATCCGAGTGAGAAAATCCATCTAAAGTGAACCGATACTAGTTAATGCAAAGTAATATATCAAATATATAATTATACATTAAATCATTAAATCAACACTTGATTTAACGATCCGGTCATATCACATATAACCGACTAGTATCCAATGTATCGGTTTATCGAATCAATCCTTGATTCGATAACTAGGGTATATCGCATATAACCTAATCGACACATTCATCGCGAGAATGGAATACGGTATCACATACACGCATTATTCTCGGTCCCGCACATATCTCATATGCGCTCCTATTTCGTTTCGCTTGAGCCAGGAAACCTCTGTGTAGGACTCTAAAGACTCGTCAATACGCCGGCAGCAGGTGATGATCATATCAAACACCCACAAGCCGCAAGCGGTCTGCTAAACGTAACGGCCACCCGGGTATTGAGCGATCTGAAGATCGACGAGCAAGCCCGCTCACACTCCAGTGAATCCAACCAGTAACACTACCGTACAGTCCGGTCTGATCGTCTGATATGTCGCATATCTCGCCTAGGGGTGGTAAACGTCAGACCCCAATAGCTCGATAAGTCGTGTCGATATGAGGTCTATAACAATTCGAGAAACTACTGGTAACACTTACCAGTAAATCTCAGCAACCCTGGCCAGGGATTTCCTGTTATAGCCAATTAAACACAGTGCAACATCAACTCCCTATACCGGGAGAGACGAATCCCCTCCTATCGCTCATTGCCTCCATGTGATTCGAGACTGTACCCAAAAACCACCGTTTTGCACGCCCTCTTGGACGTGGTAAGATGGAAATCAAAGCACAGTGGGAACCACACAAGACTCTATGACGATCTCGGGTCAACAGACTACTCTGTACCAGTGTCACCAGAGAACTGCCATCTGACGTAAGGTATAATACCATCTGGGAGTTCTCGGCGAGTCCGTCCAGTGTACCCAGTCTCTACTGAGCACCCGTATATCATCTCTGATGTCAAACACCAATGGATATGGGATCATCCATCGCCCATCTGTATGGATCGAGAAGGTATACGCTAGTCTACTCTGGTATATCGATGCCCCATCTCGATACACCCACGACCAGGGACTTTGAAGGATGTACTTATGGACTACCATGTCCCCACTAGTATGATCCGCATCATAGTCCAGGTAGTCAAGTACACATCCTAAGGGCTTTACCAACATGTAACAGAGAGACAATTTGTGTACACATTAAGGTAAAGATCAACCAGATAGCATACTATCATGTCGAGCGAGAAAGTCCTCCCTATATATGTCCCAGCATCCACTACAATATACATCCAATGTACAGTAATAGCCTCTAGGGCATACATATAACTAACAATCTCCCACTTGCACTAGGGCCATCTGTAGCAGTGATTGTAGTATCTCATACTCAACCATCCCATAAAAGTCTCTCTCTGGGAACAGGCCTTTGTGAGTGGATCCGCTGTGTTGTCCTCTGAGTCTACTCTCCTAACCTCGATCTCCCTGGAGATCAACCATCTCTATGATCAAGTGATACTGCCTTAGAATATGTCTGGATCACAGATGGGACCGGCGTTCCTTGGCATAAGCCACAACTCCATTGTCACAAAATGGGAGGAACATAGTTCATCTCATGAACCAATATACACCCAAACAGCCTCTTTGGTAGTATCTTAAGTAGCGATGTATCCAGCCTTTATCGTCTAGTATGTCACGGTATCCAGCTTGGAACTCTTCCAACATACCGTCCCTTTGCTTAGGGTAAAGACAATGCCTGTGACTGACACTCAGTCGTCTTTATCACTCTGGAACCTTTCCAGTGATTCTCCCCAGGATCGTTTGATACCATCTCACTACATCTAGTGAGTATCCTAACATCCAATTACATCTATCTCATAGATGAGAACTCAGAATTTAGGAGGTATCACTTTGATCCTATATGGAGAATCTTTGTGATAAGCGGAGATTGACCGAGCGTAGCATAGGAAACTCTTTCCTTATCAAGAGTATGTCATCCACGTACTCTACGAGGATCGTCACAATACTCCCTACTACCTTTTTGTTTATACAAGGTTCATCTACCATTTTGATGATGTCAACTTCTTTGACTAATCCATCAAAACAGATGTTCCAACTCCGCGATGCTTGCTTTATCCTATAAAGCATCTTGCACACGTTTCCGCTGCTCCCACTGTCTACGAGGCCCTCTGGCTGTGTACTTATAGACGCACTCTTCTAAAACATCATTTAGAAAAGTAGTCATGACACCCAACCGCCAGATATCGTAGTCATGGTATGTAGCCGTGGCAAGTAGGATCTGGATGGACTTAAGCATAGGCACTGAAAAGGTTTCATCATTATCCACGCCTGGTTGATGATCTAAACCTTTAACAAGTCTAGCTTTGAAAGTCTTAACTTTTCCATCTACACCAAGTAATCTTCTCAAGATATACTTGCTCCTGATGGGGATTTAACCCTTCAGATATAGCAACCAAAGTCCATACTTTGTTGGTGTATAAGGATTCCATCTCAGATCGCTAAGCATCCAGCCATTCTTACAGAGTCACACTCCTGATGGCCAGCTCGAAACTAGTTGGGTCATCATCTCATGATGCAATCCTCGCTCCCACTGTCATAGAGAAACCGAAATATCTCTCAGGTGGGTGAGGAACCCTACTAGATCGGCGGAGAGGCTGAGGTTCGTTGGTAACTATTGAATCCTTTGGTTTTATCAAATCATCTGCTGTAGTTTGTATAGCTGGAACCTTTCCAGTTCTACATAACTAACCTTGCCTCGAGCTTGTCCGGTATTTTGCTTTCAGACATAGGCCGGACAACTCCAAATCTTAACTAACTTAAGATATGGGCGCTTCCCTTTCCATATCACATATGAAATGGTAGGCAACTGATTTGACTGGAACCCTATTCAATAGGTATGCAGCTTCTCAAGTGCATCACTCCCAAAAAGGAAATAGGTAACTCAGTAGTACTCATCATAGAGCACACCTTATCATATAGGGTGAGATTGCTCCGCCCCGATATACCATCGTGCTATGGTGTATACAGAGGAGTAATGCTGAGAGAGAATCTCATTCTCCTTTAGAATAGTCCAGAAATTCCGTGCTCAAGTATTCTCCTCCTTGATCACATCAAAGGACATAATACTTATACCCGTATTGGTTCTCTACTTCTAACTTATATTCTGTGAATATCTCAAAAGGTTCGGACTTGTGTTTCAACAAGAACATATGTCTGAATCTAAAGAGATCATCAGAGAACGTAATGAAGTATAAAGAACCAGTCCTGGCATGTGTAGACAGGGGACCTTACATACATCAACATGTATCAATCCTAAGAGTTCACTAACTCTTTCTCTGTTTCCAATAAACAGAGCTATGGTCATCTTATCTTTCTGACATGACTGGCGAGTTTCACAAGATGTAAATTCAAACTGATTTAAATATGCATCTAAATGTAACTCCAGCTAGTCGGGTCACATTGATATGACCTAGTCTACAATGTCTCAAGAAGGATTCGTTCATTTCTGAACTCTTCCTCTTGTGTGTGTTCCGTATACAAAAGAACTGTAGTTTGATTTAGAACAGCAATGCTTTTAGATAACGTGCCTGAACCGATCAACTTTTGATATAGGAAACGTTCAAAACATTATCCAACAATACAAAATTTTATCATTTCTTTACTGATAAAGAGATTGATATGATTTTGTATATCAGGTTCGGTATCTAATAACATTCGTTCAGAATCAATGTATTGGTAATACAGGGTGACAGTGACCGACAGACTTGGCTGCAACTCTTGCCCCGTTTTCTGCCTCATGAAACTTATCACCCGTTCTCAGTCCTCTACCTTTCTGTAGCCCTATGTAACAGATTACGTATCTGGGATCCTGATCTGGTATCAAATACCCAGGACGCAGAGGATACAGAGAAACAGTTCTTTGTAACGAACACACCCGAAGATGATGCATCAGCATGCACTCTCTTCGTTTGGGCGGCACGGGAAATCTGGTATTCCCCAATTTCCTGCTCTGCCTTATAACAATTATAAGTTGGAGCGGGACCAACGTTCCCCAGCTCAGTATAACAAGCGGGTTCGGTCAATATTCCGTATTATTATCTTGATTAAGGCGTGATATGGTCGCTACCTGGAGAGAGAGAGAAGAAAACACTCAGCGTGCGCTCTAGCAAGAATAGATTGGTTATTACTTTATCTAATCAGGATGGCTCCCACTGCTTTTTATCAAATCTTCCTTCAAACCCTAAAAGGAAAGACTAGCCGGGATTAATTACACACTACAAGTTCGCCAATCTTTCAGCCAGGCCAGTGTCGGTACTTTGAGGGAGGTCCCCCGTGCTTTCGCACGAACCTAATTAATGTAAACCTCATTTTCCCAAAGGCGTAACCTCGTTGACACCTTTCTAGACACCTACTTGATCGGCTAATTGTAATGTATAAAACTCTCTCAGGAGTAACTCTTACTCGCAGCGGGTATCGGGATCCAACTATCTCATAGAAGATATGCAATCTCATTGCAAATTTCAACACTTGAAATTCCCGATAATATTTTACCCCTAGCGTCCTATGACCTTGACGGAGGCCAAACAACCCATAGTCCGCTAGTCAAGTTCAACCCGTCATTTCCTGATTGAATTAAACCCACCCGCACGACCCTTGACGGAGGCCAAACAACGCCGTACGAATACCCTAATCCAATCGCATCATATGCTAGCAGATAAGCACTAGTTAGCTACCGTACACTACGCCTTGACGGAGGCCAAACAACCGCAGCACGAATACTAACTAGTACGTATCTGAAATGACGGAGGGCTACGACAGGTTTTTCTGAAAACCTATTGCGTAATGAACTTGATATCGTTGTAGAATCAAATGATTTTGAAATGGAGTGCTTTTGAGGCTTTTCTAGTTTTGCTAAAGGAGTCACTCCCGGTGAAGGTATCGTCGGTCCTTTCCTCGTCGAATGAGGTGCGGGATATATCACATATATCACTGTGCAAAGCAAAAACTCTTAAAAGCAATCAAAAGACAAACCGAGTGTGTAGCATCTGCCAGTTATTGCTAAAGGAGTCACTCCCGGTGAAGGGATCTCGGTCCTTTCCTCATCGAATAAGGTGCAGGATATATCACATATACCGCTGTGCAAAGCAAGAACTGTAGCTACCTTTTTTATTTTGAAATTCGATTCTACAACATCTTAGGTTTATTTTATTTTCATTAATCTCATTAATGAAGTCCCATCATTTAAGTACCTAAACATCACAGATAAATACGACGTACACTTATGCCATCCGCATTCGCCTCGATGTCCCCTCGTGCACCGTTAGGTTAGGTAACTAACGGCAGAGCGGGGCAGGGCTAGCGCGGGTGTAAAACATAAGTAACGTCTATATAATATATCATATATACTATATACTGTATCTATCACAGAACATCATATGATCACATCACAGATATCGCAGCAGAAGAACATATGAAATATTGGATATACTAGGACGTCCGTGTTTTCAATACAAGCCAGTATAAAACACGGATTCCACGGTCTTGATGAATAGCCAAACCCACACCCCTAGACCCCTACGAGAGCGGCAAGCAACCCTGCCAATTCTAGAGTTAGGAGACCCGGACCCGACTCCTCGAGTTGGTCTCCCACTGGACTCCAGAACCCGGTTACTTGTGCCCTCCTCCTTGGGTCTATCCTAGTGCCGAAAAGTAAATAATATACAAAGAGTGACAACTTCCGCAACCTGGAAGTGCCCCAAATAAAAGAATATTACATACAGATTTTTACATGAATGAAAATGAAAAACACTCATCTCACATAAAAACCCCCGGCTATTCAAACACGACGATCCAATACAACATATCCAGCAACACATAACATCACATGTCATCAACGTAAGTAAATATGCGCATCCCAATTGTCGTTGACATATAGCAACGAAACCGGCGATATCACATATTACACTTACGGTCACAGAAAAGAAAGTGTAAAACTACAACAGTTGGAATCCGCAACCACCTCAGACATCGCATGCCTGACCAAATGAATTATTTAGACATCGCATGCCTAACATTTATAAACCCCGCATTTTAGTCTCAAAATCGAAAACACTTTTCAATATCTAGTCGGGAAATTCAACAAGATTCCCGAAAAACTGATCGAATGCTCGTCGCAAACTTTAGTAGGCAGCTGCACCCCTGATACCGTCGACGAAGTGCACCAAGGCGGAACACCGCTGCCGCGAGCACCCGAACGGATGCTTTCGGCGACGGGGTTCTCCTACAGTCACTTGGTCGGGGTTATGGAGTGAGGCTGTCTATTAAGTTTACCCGGCGAGTATCCGCGTACGCTACGTGATTGCGACGGACTTTTGATCACATCAAAATTCCGTGGCAACCGATCAAGTGAGACTAAACTGCTATGTTTATAACATTCATTCAGTTATCTCATAACTACTTGTGAATTCCAATTATTGTATCACATTCCGGATAAATAGAAAATGTTAAACTTTCCGATCGAACGATCGAACACCCAAGTTTTCCCGATACAGATCAACACATAAAATAAGTCTAACAACATTCAGTTCGTGCCTCAGTACCAACGGTCCAGCCGTAGAAGGGTCAAGCCAACGCCTCACATGTGGCACGCCGTACTGCCTCAAACCCGAAGGTTCAAAGGGCAGTTCAAGACGGTCACATAATCGAGTTAAGGTTTGTTGTCTTCTAGAGGGTCCATCGAGTTACTTGCACTACTTAGAACGTCGTTAAACTACGAAAAAATCCAACACTTGGAAATTTCCCGACAGGGGAAAAATTGGGTATTAATATCCGGTCGAACTTTTTAACATATTCAAAAATTTATCCGGAAAGCCAAATAGACAAAATCTGATAATCCGATCGAACATTCGAATCCCCAAAACAACCCTGAAAATTTAACTCTGGAAAAAATAATAAAAATTCCCAGGAAAATCAGCATTTCGAAAGAGGAATTACTGTGCAAAACTAGATGCACAACACGACAAATTAGCCGCGGATCCACCGCATGAGCATGCTCATGCCGTGGATCCGCGGTGACTTTAAGGAATCATGTCATCGAATTTTACAGTAACCCTTATAATCCCCTGCTGATTTTTCTACATATTTTTAATTTAGGAAAATCCCAGAATTTGGAAAAAAGACAGAGAGCATGTTTGGAATTGGGTTTCGGGTTCGTTCGGACTTCAAATTGCCTCTAGACTTCGCCTAAGGCTCTAGCTAGGCTCTGATACCACTGTAGGGTTCCTAGGCACCCTAATGAGGTCTCACAAGGCATCAACCATGCCAATTTCAAATTTTAACGATGCCGAGAAACCCTAATACGGATCGTTGGCTAGAAATCTAGGCGAAAAGTAAACTAGTTAACACTTAACTATAAGAATACGGAAATACAACCTTTGTAGATCCGGTGCTCCACCTCCATAGCTCCGCAATGAAGTCCCCTCGCTGTCCAAATGAATTCCCGGGCTCTAGCGTCGGCTTCGTCGGAGAATAGGCGAGCTAGGTCGTCGATGTCCATGCCGAAGATGATCTACGTCGAAGCATCGCAAGATCAAGCTCTCACTTCACCAAGTTATGAAACTTGTAAAGAAAACACACTCTACTACTTGGCAAGAGGTAGAGGATGAAGAAATAGGAAGTGGGTAGACTTTAGAATTGGATTTCTCACTCATTTCATCAATCCACCATTGATGAAGCAAGCTTTTCTTCCTTGAAGAAAATGAAGAAGAAGAAGCTAATTGTTATGATAAGTTATGATAAGAATAATCAAAATAGAAAAGAAAATGAATTCTTATCATAACTTTAACCATGGTAAAGTGTAGAGAAATGACTAAGGTTAAAAGAATGGTTAGGGTTAAGCTTGAAGACAAAATGGTCATATGGTCAAAGCTTCATGAAGCTTCATCAAGCTTCATGAATGAAAGAATGAATGATAACCATTTTGTTTTCTTTTGTCATTTCATTTTGATCCAAATAAAAAGATAAATGAATGGACAAATAAATAGAAACCTTAACCATTTACTTAACCTAGGTTTAATTCTTTACACTAACCAATGTTGCATGCATCATCAAACATGATACAATCAAGTGCACAAAAATATATCGCATATACAATGCGCACATCCGAGTGAGAAAATCCATCTAAAGTGAACCGATACTAGTTAATGCAAAGTAATATATCAAATATATAATTATACATTAAATCATTAAATCAACACTTGATTTAACGATCCGGTCATATCACATATAACCGACTAGTATCCAATGTATCGGTTTATCGAATCAATCCTTGATTCGATAACTAGGGTATATCGCATATAACCTAATCGACACATTCATCGCGAGAATGGAATACGGTATCACATACACGCATTATTCTCGGTCCCGCACATATCTCATATGCGCTCCTATTTCGTTTCGCTTGAGCCAGGAAACCTCTGTGTAGGACTCTAAAGACTCGTCAATACGCCGGCAGCAGGTGATGATCATATCAAACACCCACAAGACGCAAGCGGTCTGCTAAACGTAACGGCCACCCGGGTATTGAGCGATCTGAAGATCGACGAGCAAGCCCGCTCACACTCCAGTGAATCCAACCAGTAACACTACCGTACAGTCCGGTCTGATCGTCTGATATGTCGCATATCTCGCCTAGGGGTGGTAAACGTCAGACCCCAATAGCTCGATAAGTCGTGTCGATATGAGGTCTATAACAATTCGAGAAACTACTGGTAACACTTACCAGTAAATCTCAGCAACCCTGGCCAGGGATTTCCTGTTATAGCCAATCAAACACAGTGCAACATCAACTCCCTATACCGGGAGAGACGAATCCCCTCCTATCGCTCATTGCCTCCATGTGATTCGGGACTGTACCCAAAAACCACCGTTTTGCACGCCCTCTTGGACGTGGTAAGATGGAAATCAAAGCACAGTGGGAACCACACAAGACTCTATGACGATCTCGGGTCAACAGACTACTCTGTACCAGTGTCACCAGAGAACTGCCATCTGACGTAAGGTATAATACCATCTGGGAGTTCTCGGCGAGTCCGTCCAGTGTACCCAGTCTCTATTGAGCACCCGTATATCATCTCTGATGTCAAACACCAATGGATATGGGATCATCCATCGCCCATCTGTATGGGTCGAGAAGGTATACGCTAGTCTACTCTGGTATATCGATGCCCCATCTCGATACACCCACGACTAGGGACTTTGAAGGATGTACTTATGGACTACCATGTCCCCACTAGTATGATCCGCATCATAGTCCAGGTAGTCAAGTACACATCCTAAGGGCTTTACCAACATGTAACAGAGAGACAATTTGTGTACACATTAAGGTAAAGATCAACCAGATAGCATACTATCATGTCGAGCGAGAAAGTCCTCCCTATATATGTCCCAGCATCCACTACAATATACATCCAATGTACAGTAATGGCCTCTAGGGCATACATATAACTAACAAGAACTTGCTTATTGCGGCACAGATTCCAGATGAGAAAAGAGTTGATGTGGTACGCATTCAGTTAGTGGACTGCGCCCGAGAATGGTGGCTTGTGGAAGAGACCCGCTTGCCCAAGCCGATCAAGTGGGCGGATTTTTCAAAGAGTTTCCTAGAGAAGTTCTTCCCGCGAACCACACGGAAGGAAATGGAGGAGAAGTTCATCGGGCTAAAGCAGAATGGAGCACCTGTAGATGTGCATGCAGCAGAATGGACAAGACTCAGCAGATTCGCTGGACCTTTAGTTGCCAACGATGCAGACAGGGCACGGAGGTTCATGCGCAGCTTGGATGTGGATATCCAGAGGCAGATTGTCTCCCTGGGTTTGACCACTTTCTCACAAGTACTTGCGGCAGCCCGAGAGCAGCAGAGTTTATCTGGGATGAAGGGGAGTTTGCAGCAGACAGCAGCTGCGGTAAGGAAGCCAGAATTTTTACCAAACCGAGCTCATGGTCGCAGAGGTATTCCAGTGGACCGTCGAGGTGTAGCACCCATGAAGAAGCCTGTTGTCGTCGATCGAAGAAAGAGCATGACTTGTAACTACTGCAATTTACCTGGTCACATGCAAAAGGATTGTCGAAGGAGGCTGGGACTCTGTTTGGTTTGTGGAGCGGCAGATCACGCTGTTAGTGCTTGCCCGTCGAAGCTTCGTACGAGGGATGATTTTCAGAAGCCTCCGCAGAGACCGTTCCAGGGACAGAAACAGCTGACTCAAGGACCTAATCAGGCTCGAGCTTTTACATTGACAGCTGAAGAAGCTAAGGCGTCAGGAGAAGTTGTTTCAGGTACTCTACTCGTTCATGGTTTTCTCGCATTAGCGTTATTTGATTCTGGTGCATCCCATTGTTTTATGTCATCCAAGTTTTTAACTACACACTCGATTGACTACACGACCCTGTCTAGTTTCTGGGACGTACACACTGGGAATGGGAAAATCATAGCTAGTAGGGAATGTAAAGATTGTACAGTTGTTGTGTGTGGACGGGAGCTTTTTGCAGGTTTCTTGGTGATTGATACGGGCAGCTACGAAGTCGTCTTGGGAATGGATTTTCTTGGCACTTTCCACGCTCACATTGATTGTAGGGCAAGGAAAGTAATTTTCCAGATTCCCAGACATCCCGAGTTTAGCTTCACTGGAGGAAGCAGTTCTGTCGGGCCAGTCGAGTTTAGGGCTAGGCCGACAAACAGTATTCTTGCATCAATGGAAGTTGATAAAAGTGAAGAGCCGGCTGTTGTTCGTGATTTTATGGACGTGTTTGAAGATATATCGGGTTTACCGCCGAAGCGAGACATGGAGTTCGCAATTGATCTTATTCCTGGTGCAGCGCCAGTATCCAAAGCGTATTATCCAATGGCACTAGTAGAGTTGGAAGAAGTCAAGAAACAGGTTGCTGAATTACTTGAGAAGGGTTGGATTCGAAGCAGTAACTCGTCTTGGGGAGCTCCAGTTCTTCTAGTAAAGAAGAAGGATGGCACAAGAAGGATGTTCATCGATTATCGAGAATTAAACCGGGTGACTATTAAGAACAAGTACCCGATCCCTCGCATTGGCGAACTTTTCGAGCAGCTTAGTGGCGCGAGGGTATTCTCGAAGCTGGATTTGCGATCCGGATATCATCAGGTCCGAGTGAAAGCAAAAGATATTTGCAAGACAGCGTTCCGAACTCGGTATGGACATTACGAATACTTAGTGATGCCCTTCGGAGTAACGAATGCACCGGCAATATTCATGGACTTGATGAACCGAATCTTTTCACCATTCTTGGACCAGTTTATTGTGGTATTCATTGACGATATCCTGGTTTACTCGAAGAGTTTTGAAAAGCATACTGAGCATTTGAAGATCGCACTGCAAACGTTGAGACAAGAGAAGTTGTATGCGAAGATGAGTAAGTGCGAGTTTTGGCTGGAGGAAGTAAAGTTTTTGGGGCACGTTGTGTCTGGCGATGGAATTGCCGTCGATCCAGAAAAGATTGCAGCAGTTCGAGATTGGCCGATTCCAAAGAATGTTGCGGAGATAAGAAGCTTTCTTGGACTCGCCGGATATTACCGAAGATTTGTGGAGAACTTTGCTCGTCTGGCGGAGCCGTTGACCAAGCTTACGCGCAAGGAGGTACCTTTTGTATGGACGGATAAGTGTGCGTTAGCTTTTGAGACGTTGAAGCAGAAGTTGATAACCGCCCCTATTCTGACCGTGCCAGACAATTCCGGAGGATTGGTGATTCACAGCGACGCATCTGGGAAAGGATTGGGATGTGTTTTGATGCAGCATGGGAAGGTTGTAGCGTACGCATCGAGACAGTTGAAGACCCATGAGAAGAATTACCCAACTCATGACTTGGAGCTTGCGGCTGTGATTTTCGCTTTGAAGATTTGGAGACACTACCTTTTAGGCGAAAGGGTCGAAGTTTTCACAGATCATAAGATCTTGAAGTATGTGTTCACGCAGAAGGAGCTTAATATGAGGCAACGTAGATGGTTGGAGCTGATGGCTGACTACGATCTTGATCTTAAGTACCATCCGGGGAAGGTTAATGTCGTGCCGGATGCGCTTAGTCGGTTACCAGCAATTCAGGTGTTAACTACGCAGAAGGAGCTCGTTGAAGATTTTCGAAGATTTGACTTGGAGGTTGTGCTACCGCATTCTACGGGACAGTTGATGCAGCTGCAAGTACATTCATCGTTGATCAAGAATATTAAAGCAGCACAATCGCAAGATCCTAGACTGCAAAAGTTTCGAGAGCAGGTTGAAGCCGGACTACGAACAGATTTATTGATCCATGAAGATGGTTCGTTGAGGTATGGTAGCCGTTTGTGTGTACCAAAGGGAGATACTTGTGAAGAACTTATGAAAGAGGCACACAGTTCAGCTTATTCTGTACATCCTGGAGGTATAAAGATGTACCGAGATATTCGACAGCATTTCTGGTGGGAAGGCATGAAACGGGAGATTGCTCGCTTTGTGGCAAAGTGCTTGGTGTGTCAGCAAGTTAAGGCTGAACATCAAAGGATTACTGGTTTATTACAACCACTTCCGATTCCTTAGTGGAAGTGGGAACATATAACCATGGATTTCGTGACAGCTCTACCGCGGAGTCCAAAGAGCAACAATGCAGTATGGGTGATTGTTGATCGTTTAACCAAGGCAGCTCATTTTATTCCTTTTCGGGTTGGTCAATCAACAGAAACTTTGGCTGAGCGGTACATGCAGCAGATTGTAAGATTGCATGGAGTACCGGTGAGTATCGTGTCCGATCGTGACACTCAATTCTTATCACACTTCTGGAGGAGTTTACAGGAAAGTTTGGGGACTCGATTGAAGTTTAGCACAGCTTATCATCCTCAAACTGATGGTCAGTCCGAGAGAACGATCCAAACTCTTGAGGATATGTTGAGGGCATGTATGTTGGACTTCAAGGGTTCTTGGGAGGATCATCTGCATTTGGTGGAATTTTCTTACAACAACAGTTTTCAGGCAACTATCCAGATGGCTCCGTTTGAAGCTTTGTATGGTCGTAAATGCCGTTCACCTGTTTTTTGGGACGATGTCGGTGAACGAAGATTGTTGGGACCAGATTTGGTTGTGCAGACAGTAGAGAAAGTTAACACTATCAGAAATCATATGAAGGCAGCACAAGACAGACAGAAAAGTTGGGCTGATACGTCGAGAAGACCTCTAGAGTTCGCCGTGGGTGATTTGGTATTCTTGAAGATATTACCGACTAGAGGGGTGATTCGTTTTGGAAGTCGAGAAAAGCTCAGTTCTCGATTCGTTGGACCCTTTGAGATCTTCGAGCGTATTGGTGAGGTAGCGTAACGTTTGGCGTTACTGCAGTCCTTGGCGAATGTGCACGATGTGTTTCACGTATCTCAACTCCGTAGGTATGTTCGAGATGAAACGCACGTGTTGGATCATTCGGAGCTAACAATACGAGAAGACTTAACTTTTGAGGAGCGACCGATTGAAATCGTGGATCGAAGGGAAAAGGTTCTTAAGAACAAGGTGATCCCTCTTGTGCTTGTTTCTTGGGGAAATCGTTCGCATGGAGAGTCCACTTGGGAACGAGAAGATGAAATCCGACAGAAGTTTCCTCATCTTTTCTTATAGTTATTTGTTGTCTATCTTTGCATTCTTGGAATTTCGAGGACGAAATTCTTTTTGTAGTTGGGTATAATGTAACAACCGAGCCCAATGCTACTAATTTCTGTTACCTTATAATTGGAGTGTGGCCTTTATTTCATTTATCTTGCTTGATTATTACCTATTGTAATTTTACCCCGTCAATTCAATTCTGCATATAACAATTTAAGGCATCTAAAATAAAATTAAAAATATTCGTCATGGCCTGCTTGACACCCCTAACCCTGTTTTAACGTCCGTGCATCGTGTTCTCGTCCCGTTCAGTGAAACGGGCGAGTTTAGACAGCTACGCGCACGTACGTGTCCGTTTTGGGGGTATGCTTTTTGATTGTAAAATACTTTATTTTAAATTTTGGATCCCGCCTAAAATTTTCTTATTTCAATTTCAAATTTTTAGACCTGACCCGGACGCAATTTGGAATATTTTACTTTGCGCCAAAATCCCAATTTCTAATTTATTTTAAAACTGTCGAATATATTTTATAACCTATAATATTTTTCCCCATTTCCAAATCTTTATTAAATTTTTTACTAAACCCCACGAATCCTTTATCCCAACCAATCCCCTCCTTCTTTCTTTAACCCGTGGGCCCCGCCTCTTCTCTCTCTCTCACATGCTTTCTCTCTCCCCGTCTCTATCTCTCTCTCTCCCCATATCTCTCTCTCTCTCCCCCATATATATTCCCTCCTCCTTTTCTTTTAAAACGCGAACCTAACCTCGTGTAACCCTAGCTGCCATCTCCATTCGCCGCCGTAGCCCAACGCCGACGCCCTCACCGCCGGCTCCTCGCCTCCTCGCCTCGTCATCTCCACTGCACCCTTCTTCCTCCTTCATCAACTCCCCGTGCACCTGCACCGGCAGCCGCGGCCACCTGCACACTGCCTGCACCTCGTGGGATCGCCGCCGGCGATCTCGATCCGTCCCCCCGGCCTCGTGCATCCCTCGGTGAGTGTCTTCTCTCTTTCTCCTCTCCTCCTCTCTTCTTCTTTCTTCTTTTTCTCCCTGATTCATGTTTTCATGATCTAGGTTTCCGTCGCTGTCGTCGTAGGCCGACCACCGGAGCTCCGTCGACGTGATCGGCGACCACAACCCCTCCACAGATCCTCGTGAGCACCCCCTTCTCTGTCCTCCTTCCCTTCTTCTTTATTTTCTTTTCTTTTCTTGTTGCATTCTTGATCGTTCGCTGTTTTTTCATCTCGCCGGCATCCGGCCGTGCCGACGACGTATCCCGACGATCCAGCGAGGTACTCTGATCCGTGTGGTTCCACTGTTCGTCGTTTGGGTTCATTCCGTGAACCATGCGCCCGTCGCGAGTTTCCCCGCCGACATTTTTACGTTCCGTTTTTCCGATTCGCAACCCGTCGAGGCAAGTACCCCTTGCTACATGCTAAATAATATTTACATACACATTGATAACACCCTAAATCTGCAATTTAACTTTCGTACTATAATTCCCCATTTTCAGGTTCAATGTCGTGTTATATCATTTTATCATTCAAACTTGGAACCTACCATTTGCAATTACTGTATTGAACCTAATAACCACATTTACAAGTTTTAATCACACATTCACTAGTGACGTAGCCTATGGCACCTTCTCTATCGTTGTACTTCATTCGGACACTCGTGTACATTTAACCTGCATAAACTGTGATTTCATCCATGGAACTTATATATATATATATATATATATATATATATCATTGCATTCATAAAATTCGTAAACTGGTTAACATGATTTTATGGCCCTAACTGTCATGTTGTATTCTTATAATGTTGATAACACCTCGGACACACAATTGATAACTGTGCTGCTAATTAATCGATGCTCTTTTATTGTTTAATTCGTTGCTTAAATCTATGTTGTTGATGACCATGCTTGATTATATAACTGAGTATGAGCACACCATGATATCGTTTACACCTTGACCTGACTTGCTACATACATATTGATTGACCCGACATGGTACCGTATACTGCTTGACTTGACCTGATGTACCATGACCTGACCCGTTACCTGATCTTGTGCCTAATGCCAACAAACCTGACATGTAGTCCTCATGGACCGTTCCTGTTGTCTATCCAGATAAACCTGTTTACCTGATCCTGTGTTGGCATTAGTTCTTGATTACGGAATACCTGACTTGACATACACATATAACTTGGGGGTATGGGGAAATCAAAGGTGAAACCTGACTTGTAACTCAACAGTTCGCTACTTGTTCTGATCAGTTTTAGAAGCTAGGCCAGCCTTGGAATGATGCTGCTGACATCATTCATCTGTACATATTCCTGTTTAGTACTTAGCGGCATGTCTCGGTTTCAGCCCGAGAATCTGGGGCCGTGGTCCCGGGTATGCACGAGATACTATTGAGTTACATCGATGATTCATCAATTTGGTTTCAAAGACTTTAGAACAGAAAACCTGATAGAACAGTTTAGTTTATCCACTACACACTACCCTACACTGCTCTGACTTATATTATTGTTACCCTTGCTTTATTCATGTTTATATTGCATTGCCTGTTACCCTGTTTATATTTTATTACTTGATGACATGACGCGCTGACGTCTGGGTTTTGCATGGCCCAGATTCTGTACCGCTGTTGCAGTCCGAGCAGGAGTATTTCAGCCAACAGGCTGAGCTGTGAGGGTCAGCAGTAGTTAGTTTTCTTTCCTACATTTTATTCCTGATGTGAGCCCGCATTATGGGACATACATTCCAGTTATTTGGTATTGGATCTTTCGCTTTCGCATTTTATTATTCTTGACTCATGTTATCTTGGATTATGGACATGTTTAGATAGTTTTATTTTTGTTCTTGATATCTCTACAGCCGTAATGTGACCGTGGATGGATACTTCCTACCCACATATAGCATGGTTGGCCATGTCACGTGCCCACTTTAGCGTACTCTGAGAAGCGGGGCGTGACACACTCGGTCCGGAATAAAATCAAATCATAAAAATAACATCTTATGATGGACATCTTACATCAATATGAAAAATCACTGATTTTATGCAATAGTATATGAAAACTTAAAACCACAAATCCTCAAAAATACAAATGCCACTTATATCAACTTTTAACACTTGAATATGAAACATGATGTCATTTATGCAAAGTACTAATAGTATTGATGTTTAAGGTATGATAGGAATCATATTTAACAGGATAAATACCAAGTGTGAAAGTGACATGTTAATATCGACGAGGTGTAGTGTAACATGTAGATATGTGCATATGCGGTATAACTCGTCGATAACGGTGCAGTGTTCTAACAATTAACATGGCGATGTATATATATATATCTATATGAATGCATATGATCAATTTAACATACAAAAGCCTACTTTTATTTAAACTTAACTACGGGCGTATCACGCCATCTTCACAAGATCCCCCGGTAGATGTTTAGTCTACTCACCGTAATATGTCGTAATCTACTCAGAAATCGCCAATCCTTTTCCTTTCCTTTCGGCCTACGATGTTCCCGTACTCAAATCTAACATTGAATTTAACTTGTATAAGAAACGGCTACATCCGATACGGCAAAACATGAAAACACAAGTGTTAAGTATTAACTATACCACGTACGACTATTCTAAACTATCTAATACTTATACCAACTGAGATTTAACCCCTCGCTGTTCGTAACAAAAAACAGAATCGAGTTACGAAACGTCTGTGTTGTGTTTTAAACGTTTTAACCCCATTTCAGATATTAACTCCTAGATTTCATATACTGTTAAATTAACTTAAATAAACAATACCAAATATCATAACACCTACACAGAGACCTACCCTGAAAACCACAACCCTCAACTCCCTCAAAAATCCGGCGAGATCGGATTTTTCATGAATGTCGCCGGCCAAAATCCGAGCCTCCTAGTTTGTATTCCTATGGTTGATTCTAAGTCTAGTCTATAAGATTAATATATTGTTTGCTCAATTTAGTTATCATCTAATGTATAGCAGATTTTCACAGAGCTAAGTTTTGCCTAAAATACGGTATTACCGATATTCGAATTTCTAAAATTTTACCATTACAGAACTAAAATCTACTGAGTTAAGAATTATACTTACTAAATATTTGCTGGAAAATCTTCCTCCAAGATACACAAGCTCCTAGTCCCTAGCTTGAGGTGAGGAAAATCCTTAGGAATTTAGCGCTTCTCTTCACTTCACTTTTCTTTCTTTTTTCTTTTTGTGTTTTAATGTTTTTCTTTTCTTTTCTATTTCAGTTGATTTCTTAATTCACAATACATATGAACTGAACCATATAATGTAAATGAGTGAGGGTGTTTAGGAGGAGGTGTCACCAAAAGGGAGGTGATTGCTTCATGCAAGGGTGAGGTGTTTGCACAAAAATGGTAGGGTTTTCATGCAAGGGTGAGGTATGCGCATGAGGTGGAATTGTGCAATAAGGAGGTGTCTCATGGTAGTATAATATACCAAGGGTTTAACTTAACCTAAACCAATTCCTACCCATTTTTGCATAACAACGCTTAACAAATTCTAATTTGCATAATGAAACTAACATTTTCATATAACCCCCCATACTATATCATATTACATATGAAGCTAATTTTTTCACTAAAACTCTTGTGATTCCTTAAAATTACAAACTAACTTTCAATTAAATTGGATGCATATACCACTCATGAAATATCCTAATTTGTTTCAATAACTTTTTCAAATTAACATCTTATTATTTAATTAATTGAATTGATTTATTATCTAAATTTTCGAAATGTTACAGGACTGCTAGTCCCATTGACTCCCAGCCCGCTATCGGATAGCGGGACCCCCGTAAAAACTCTGCAAGACCACCGATATGCCCGAAGCATCTTCAAACTTGTTCCCAAACACAACACGTACATATTGCATATTGAGTCCGCATGACCTGTTTGATTTGTTAATCGGAGGTTCTCTTAATCCAAAAGAGAGAGGTAATTAACGGCAGTTTAATCCGCGGATACCGAAGATTTGGATTTTCCCAATCAATAAATCCCTATCTAATCAAGGCAGGGATTTATAATATGGCTGACAAGCGACGCGTATTCCCATTCAACAGGATAAACACTCTTCACATGCCACAAATAATTAGTCACAGTCAAGATTGTTAGAGGTAGGTTTATCTTCAGCTTAATGCTCCACTGTCAATTTATTAGGAAAAAGAAAAGAAAGAGTTCAGTGATCAACGCACCAAGAACCAACTGCACTCACATGTATTGTGACATCTGCATCATTATTATCACCATCACTAAGATCTCTTCCTATAATAAGTTTTGTAGCACGTTTACTTTCATTCTTGAAATCTTATATGAGGTCATGGATGTGCGCATCCTCAACTTTCATCACCCTCAACTTAGTAACATCCACAGAACACTGTATTGAGTCAAAATTTTAGAACTTGATGTAGATCCTGGTGACTTTTATGCTCGTCCTGGCCTAACTTCCCTCAATTTTAAAGTCAAAACACACAACACAATTGACATAAAAGGCAACTTGAGAAATGTAGCACCAATCTTCTACTCTACTGCCATTACTCCCTCCCCTCAAAATAACCCTAAGGTCTACAAATATAGATATACACCACAAAAAGAATAGGAAAGATTGATGTGTAAGTATTGTGCCAAGAACAACTCTATCCAAAACCTTAACCACCTGTGACTTGTGAGTTGATAATGTATATCAAGTAAACACACCATATAAATTTTCGTGTGGGTTTTGGGCCACATGGAAAAGCTTTCAACCGAAACTCTCGTTCGGAAAGATACATGACAAATGAAATAAATATATACATTTAAAATAGACAATGATGAGGTTTGAATTCACGACATTAATCCCCTGAAACCGGATGCGCTTTGATACCAACATCACAAATCACTCATGTTAGAAATCAACAGCAGCTTGAGCATAATTAATGACATAAGAATTCTTTAGGGTATTATTCTAAAGAAATAATTCTACAAGATGCAAGAATTCTCTGTCAACGGTAGCCGTGTACAGCCACCACAATTCGATAGCAGCCATAAACAGTGGAATGACTCAAGTTTCTATGAGCATGACAGGGCACCAAATAATTAAGCAACTTTTGAAGCTCGTCAAGTCAATACACAGTACCAAAAAAAGGAACAGAAAGGCAAATTTCTTGAGCTGTATGGTGAGCTTTCGAGCCTGGGACTAATCTCCATGCATATCTAAACTAAGTTGATATGGCCTATAGCTTTAAGACCTTTTTATCTAATGACCAACTAAACAATGACCCGATGTGAAACAATAGAATCCTCCACTTCATTTGAGCAGTATATAAGCATGCATTGTGTCCAAACTGAGACCATAAGATCAACTCTTACAAGATCTTTCCTTCTTCTAGCATTAATTTTTCATCCATGGACGGAACGCAAGAGTTGGAATATGATGAAGAGAAATGGGTTTATGATTCATCGGTTGATCACAAAGGAAAGACTCCTTTAAGAGCCTCTACTGGAGTCTGGCGAGCATCGCTACTCATCATCGGTAAGACCTGTTAGGATATAAAACTATTATCACCTCAACACTCATTAGAGTTTTCATGCAGCCAGCTAAAGAAACATTAAGATGACATCAGAGCAACTCTCTCTGGCTCCTGGCATAAATTTATAGCCGAGAAATAATAATACTGCTTAATTAGGTTTTAGCCGATAAGAAAAAGAATGCTCAATATATTTATATATATATATTTTTTCAATTTTATACCTGTAAATGTGCAGCTATCGAGTTCAGCGAAAGGCTAAGTTACTTCGGGCTCTCCACCAACTTGATCATATATCTGACGAAGGTGCTGCATCAAGATATGAAGACTGCAGCGAAGAATGTAAACTATTGGATTGGTGTTACGTCATTGATGCCACTCATTGGAGGATTTGTTGCCGATGCATACCTCGGCAGGTTCTGCACGATCCTCGTGTCGTCTCTCATCTATCTACTGGTAAGTTTGTACTTAAGGCTGCTCGATCTTAGGACGGTTAAGTGCAATAGAATAGGCAACATATGCTGCAAATAGCCCCCACAATTATTTATTTATTGAAAATAGTCACTGTAGTGATATTTCTTAACGTTGCATTATTATTTTAAATATGATGGGTTTTTCTGCAACAAATGATGCATGCACCTCCCTTCCAATTCCTAACATCCTCAAACAACCTTTTACCCTTCAAAAATGGTCCTGGAAATATGACTTGTTTGCTTGATTGTCCCCCAGGGTTTCATCTTATTGACAATGTCTCACCTAGTCCCGACTCTAAAACCATGCTCCACAAACACATGCACCAACCCTTCAAGAATCCATGAGATACTGTTCTTTGTCGCTATGTATATGATCTCTGTTGGCACCGGAGGTCACAAGCCCTCGCTAGAGAGTTTCGGGGCCGATCAATTCGACGAGAACCACATCGAAGAGAGGAAACAAAAGACGTCCTACTTCAATTGGTGGAACTGTGGCGTATGTGGCGGTGTGTTGCTCGGTGTCACGGCCATTGCGTATGTTCAAGATAATGTGAGCTGGGGAACTGCGGATATAGTGCTCACTCTTGTTATTTGCATTAGCATAGTGGTTTTCCTTGTGGGCAGGCCGTTCTATCGATATCGAACTCCTGAAGGTAGCCCTTTGACGCCGATACTACAGGTTTTGGTTGCAGCTTTTGCCAAAAGGCACCTCAATTGTCCCGATGATGACGGAGAATTGTATGAAGTAACGGTATCAAAAAAGAGCAAGAAAAGGCTCCTCTGCCATACTGATAAGCTCAGGTGAGGACTTGTTCGCGTCATATCTTTTACGGAACAATAACGAGCATTTATCTAAGGTTACATTCCAAATATTTGTGCATGGTAGGTTCCTTGACAAAGCCGCAATAGTCGAGCAAAACCACGACGAGACCGCCTCCACAACCAAGATCCGAAGCTCCTGGCGCCTAGCCACCGTGACCCAAGTCGAGGAGACTAAGCTACTCCTCTCAATCATCCCCATATGGCTCACCTCCCTCCCCTTCGGCATGTGCGTCGCACAAGCCTCCACCTTCTTCATCAAGCAAGGGAGCATCTTGAACCGACACATAACCTCCACCTTCGAGATCCCGCCAGCCTCCCTCTACTCATTCGCCGCCACCATCTTGATAGCTTCCTTATCGCTCTACGACAAGGTTTTCGTCCCGTTTCTTCGGAAAATCACGAAAAACGAACGGGGCATAACCATTTTACAGAGGATGGGGGTCGGCATGGCCTTTGCTATAGCAGCTATGGTCGTTGCGGCCGTAGTCGAAAAGAAGAGACTAAGTGCTACTACAAGTACTATGAGCGTGTTCTGGCTTGTGCCTCAGTTTATGATACTGGGCTTCGGGGATGCCTTCGCTATAGTCGGACTACAAGAGTATTTCTACGATCAAGTGCCGGATAGCATGAGGAGCCTAGGGATAGCTTTCTACTTGAGTGTGATGGGTGCATCAAACTTCTTGAGTGGTTTCTTGATTAATATTGTGGATAGCTTGACCAAGAGAGGAGGGGGTGATGGCTGGATTGGTAAAGATTTGAACAAGAGCAGGTTGGATTTGTTCTATTGGCTTCTGGTTGCTATAAATGGAGTGAATCTTGGTGTTTATGCTTATCTTGCAACTAGGTACTCGTACAAGAGAGTGCAAGGGCAAGGGAGAGTTGGGATTGCTAATAGCCCCGCAGGAGAAAATGATGGTGATGATCTCGAAGTTTAATTAGGATGCTTAGATTGGCTTGTTATGAATGTAGTCATGGTTTGTTTAGTCATGGAACTATGCATGCAGGCCGATGACATTAATCTTTAGTTTTATGCATCATGCCATGTTTTAATTTTTTTTAACCCAATAATATTTGTATCTGTATCTGTATCAAGGAAAAAAGATACAGATATAACTGTACCTATATTATTTGTATCTGTATCTGTATCAAGGAAAAAAGATACAAATATAACTATACATATATTAGATGTCGGTAAAATCGTCTCCTTATAAACTTATAGTCAGCCAGAAACAACATATGAAAAGATTTAAACAGTTGAATTGCCGCATAATTGGCCCTATGTGAATTTTCGAAAGATGGAGGTGATTTATTTGGGCGCTAATATGATGTTCATAGCCTGTGTTACAGTTCTCGAAAATCCACAGAACTTTCTGAAATCCCAATTTTATGTAACTGCGGTTTACACCCATGCAAGCTGTGGTTTCGCTTTTTCTTAAATGAAACTAGGGGTTCGGAAATCTTATTGCCGATTTAGGCCTCAAGCATTCTGTTTTTGTCAGGCCCTCCTTCAAACACCATACGTGCAAAAATTTATCTTAATACTAATTTTTATTTGAACAATTCAAACACAGGAAGTTTAAGAGCATTAATTTCATCATGCAAGTTTCAATATTTGTGCTGAAAAATATTCACAATATGATTTAGATTCATCAAAAGTAAAGAAAAACAATGAATCCTGTACCTGAAGAGAGCTGTTATCGTGCTGATGGAATAAATAAGCTAATTTGATAGCATAATTCATGCTTGGGTAAATGCTATAAAGCACCATCGAATTTTCAGTCTTTGAGACAGCAAGGGTAATTTTGTGTATTTTTATTCTGAATAAAGCCATTTGGAGTTCTTGGAGAGTACTTGGACTTGAGAGATGAACTTGAGATAGAGTTTTGAGAGGGGCATGTCTAGAAGAAAATAAGTCTAGTTGGGTATTTATAAGAGTGCTAAGGGTACGGTGGATTAAAGGGTGTAAAGAATTATGATAAATTTGTATTAAAAAGAGTTTTAATGGAGAAAATAACAAGATTGAGCAGTCTTGAGTTGAATGGGGACTTTTGGGGTATAGAAACAAATGGTCGGGAAGTCAAAAGACGCACGTGCATGAGACGGACCCAAATGGGCATGGTGGGGCGCCGAACTCGGCCAAATCTCAGCTCGGTTGGGGAGTTTAGGGTCGGGTCTTGGGTGTTTGGCTTGGGTCGTTTCGGTGAGTCAAAAAACATACATCTTTTCTTCTGAGACTTTTCGTAACTCCAAGAGTCGTCTGTGAAAGTTTCAAAATACCAAAATAACAAAAAGAAAATAGAATAAAATAATTGGGATGTAAGAATTCGAACACACGGACTATGGGACAACAATGCAGAGGCTTAACCAATGAGTTACAAGTTGTTTCTTGTTTTTATTTAATAAAATTATTTATAACTCATAATCAGAACTAAATACATTCTCTTTTATGAACTAAAGCAAAAAGGATAGTTCACGAAATTTAGGGTCGTTACAATAGAACTATAAAAGTAGTAGCTCATGACCATATTTAATTAGAAGCTTCTATCAAATGCATTATTAGAAACTCTAGAAAATCTACTTCTAAACAATTACTATATAAAGTATATAAATATAGAACAAGGACTCAAGTTGTGAGAAAACTAATAGTCTTCAACAACTTATAAGAAGCTTCAACAACCATTCTATGTAAGTTGGAGAAAAACGGTGCTCCAACAAGTTATCGATGTATTCAAGAATTATCAACAATCATAACAACTTTGTAACGAATTCTTCTAATAAAATTCTTTCCCTTTGTATCCTTTACTCATTCCGATCAACTACCAATTCTTCTATCAATATTTCTTCAGTTGCTAAATTTATTCTATCATTACATTATTAAAGTTAGATATATCCTACAAGTGGTATCATAACTAGGCCACATGTTCTAACAAGTATCATCTGAGCCACATTTTTAACACTCTATCCAAAAGATTAAGTTGTTGAATTGCTGAATGACAACATATATAGCTGATATAATACTCAACATATGTATCTAGGAGAAATACGTAGAGATGGATGTAAATGACCTAGCATTGCATGTGCCATATATAGCTGACATAATACTCAACATATCTACCCAGGAGAAATATGCAGAGCTGGATGTAAATGACCTAGCATTGCATGTGCCGCACAACAATCTCACTGAAAATTGATCTACGATAAAATAAGTTTCGAGCAAAACGTAAATAATAAACGGATGCTTGTCATGTAAAGTTCTAACATCAAATCCACGCTCCAACTTTCTGGTTCCACTGTTGGATCTATGTTCATAACTAGATACACCGATTGTCATGGAAATAACAGAATGGTAGGATACCGTGCATCTCAAGACACCCACTTCATTGCAAGTGATCGATCGTAGCCGTATATAGCTACCACAATTCGATAACATCCATAAAAAGTGGAATGACCCAAACTTCTATGGGCATGACAGGACACCAAATAAGCAATATTTGAAACTCATCAAGTCAAAACACAAAATTTGAGAATGTGGTACTAATCTCCTTTCGGCAAACAAATAGCAAAAAGGAGGATGACAATGAGATGAAGACCAAGTACAATCACATATATTCCTCGAGTATAGTGAACTTTTGAGCCTGGGACTAATCTCCATGCATATCTAAAGTTGATATGGCCTATAGCTTTTAGGCCTTTTTATCAAATGACCAACTAAACAATAACATGATGTGAACCAATAAAATCTACTAATCGAATCTAATTTAAATCAATCAAGATCTCCAGCTGATACAACAAATCTTCATAGATAATAACAAATACCTATTAATAGTAATTGCTCCAATCAAGATCTCCAAATCTCCATACATAGCAACAAATATCTAGATCTTCCAATCAAGATCTCCAAATCTCTATATATAGCAACTATAAGCTAAAATTGATTACTAGTATTATTATGAATTGATTGTAATTGCTTTATATTCTTGGTTATAAAATGTAGCCTTTGTACACAACAATTCATAAAGGAAAATACATTTATTTCTAAATCTTTTTAAGGTATCAGAGCTTTGAGTCCAACCGACCTTTTGATCCTCAAAATTTTCTTCTTCTCTACAAATTAATAGTGGCTTCCCCATCCTCTTCTTCCTTCACCAATCCTTCTATTTTCTCTACTCTACTCTCGATTGGAGTTCGTCTTAACAACACGAACTACCTTCTATGAAAGATCAGCTTTAAGCCCTTTCTTCGGGCATATCGAATGCTCGATCATGTTGAGGGAATCTCACTTTCCCCTTGATACGACCTTGCGCTCTACTGATGACAAAGCTAAGCCAACACCCAGCCCTGAATTCCAGCCGTGGATCTTGCGTGATCAGCTGGCTCTTGGTTGGATCCTCAACTCTGTTGAGGACTTTAGCATCCCTCAACTCATCGGCATTGACTCCTCTTATGTTGCATGGACAACACTGGAGCGACATTATTCTCAGCAAAACCAAGCGCAAGTGATGCAACTCCGCAATAAGTTCTTCTAACTCCAAAAGGGCTCCTCCTTTATGATTGAATACCTCAATCGTGCCAAGATGATTATGGATAGCCTAGCCACCATCGAGCGTCCACTGTCCAACGATGAGATCGTCTCCCGTCTCATTTTCAGGCTCGGTCCCAACTATACACAGTTCCGCAAAGTCCTTAATGCTATTGGTGTGTCTTACACCATTGATTCTCTTCATGAACTTCTTCTCACCGAGGAAGCTGATCAACAACTCAATCATCCTGTTACCACTGTCACCCCCATGGCCTCTCCAATGACAAATCTTGCTCATGCCCCTAATCACAGTGGAGTCTCAACATTTGCCGGTGGCGACGACAGGTTTTCTCTAAACTTCTCTAAGAACCGAGGTTATGGTGGCAACGGTGGTGGTCAAGAAAAGGGTGCATTCAGACGCTTCTCATCAAACTCACCAAATTGTCAGGTATGTGATCGTCATGGTCACACTGCAATAGCTTGTCATCATCGCTTCAACCCTTCATATCAACTTCGGTCTTCTTCCAGACCTCCTGTCAACAATCCTCATCAGGCTAATGCGGCATTTCTACCCAGTCCCACACTCAACTCTAACAACTTTAATTGGTACCCTGACTCGGGTACTACTCATCATGTGACAAATGATCCAAGCACTTTCTCCACCATGATCGAATATGATGAAACTGATCAAGTTCATCTTGGAGATAGCTCAGGTTTACTTATTACACATACGGGCACTTCTTCTTTTTCTGTCAATAAACATCGTTTTCATCTTCATAATACTCTCTATGTTTCTTCCATTTCAAAAAATCTCCTCTCTATTGTCAAGTTTACTACTGATAATGATTGTGTTTTCGAATTTCACCTTTCTTATTGTCTTGTAAAGGATTACAGCACTGGCCGCACACTAATTACAGGGCATCTTCGTGATGGCCTCTACTACCTTTCTTCTCGAGATGTCTCTTCCCTTTCTTTAGCTCTCTTCACTTTGACTACACGATCACCCTCCATGGATATGTGGCATAATCGCTTTGGTAATCTCACATTGGATATGGTTCGCATGATCCTTTCCAATGTGTCTCTTTCTTTTTCTCCAGGTGAAAAAAGTTTTGCTCATCTTATGCCATGAGCAAATGTCATAGTCTTCCTTTTACTTCTACTTTATCTATGTCATCTTTTCCTTTAGAGTTAGTCCATTCGGACATTTGGGGACCTTCCCCAGTTTCGTCTTGTAATGTCCATCGCTACCATGTTCATTTTCTAGACGATTATTCTAAATTTTCTTGGTTTTATCCTTTTGTTCAGCATTTCGATATGTTTGATGTCTTTATTAAATTTCGCAAACGTGTCGAAAATGTGTTAAATACCAAGATAAAATTTCTCCAAACTAATGGCGGAGGTGGATTTCTTTCTCATCGATTCCAATCTAAACTCTCTAATAATGGCATAGGGCATCGCAGCTCCTGTCCTCACACCCACCAACAAAATGGTTCTGTCGAATGAAAACATCGACATATCGTAGAAACTGGCGTTTCCATCTGATATCACTCGGGCGTTCCACTCAAATTTTGGTCCTTCGCATTTGAAACCGCAACTTACCTTTTAAATCGCCTTCCTACACCCAACCTAAAGGGGTTGTCGCCTTGGGAACTTCTTTTTCATCGGAAACCTGACTACACCTTTCTCCGCTCTTTTAGTGCTCTTTGTTTTCCACACCTTCGCCCTTACGATCACAATAAACTACAGAAGCGGTCCTTCCCTTGCATTTTTCTTGGTTATCCTATGGGTTATCATGGTTATCGTTGTCTAAAACCTGCTTCTGGTCGGATCTTTATTATTGTCAATGTCTTCTTCGACAAACATACATTTCCTTTCCTCACCAAACATACTTCTAGGTCACCGCACTCACCTTCCCCTCCCCCATCCCTGTGTCCAGTGATGTGAATATTTATCCTGTTCAACATCCTTCTTATGTCTATACAAGTATTTCGGTTAGAAGTAATGCTGAACTAATATAACGAATGATACCCAACCCTTTGTTGGATATAGTGCCCTCAAGTCAATTATTGGATCGCAGACATGCGATTGCGATGATTGAAGGAGTACCTATACCGGTAGAACAGTCTTACTCGAGATAATAGTATACTATCTGATTTGTCTTTATCATCATGTATCTGCTTTAGGTAGCTTTACTGATCACTATTACATGTTGATAGAGCCCAAAAGAATTTTGCTTGACTACCAGTATTATGATGGTGATCATAAACGTGGGAGCTGGGTGTCTATAGGCACATCCTTAAATGTCCCTAGTCATGGGAGTTTTGAGACTGGGTATCGATACTCCAGAGTAGACTAGTGTATACTGATCGAGACCCCGACGAGGGGCGGTGGCCGGTCTCACAAGCCATTGGTGTTAGTTTGTTCACCTAAGATGTATACAGGTGCTCATTGGGTTATGAGTACACCGGACGGACTTGCCGGGAACATGCTAGTTGGTATTATACCTATTGTCAGATAGTAGTTCCCTGGTGACATGTGTATAGGTTAGTCTATCGACCTGAGATCATCATTTTTCTCGTGTGAGTTCCCACTGTGCTTTGATTACTACCCTACCACGGCTCAAAGGAGTCGTGTAAATAGGTTTTAGTTGGGTACAGTCCCAAGCCACATGGAGGCAGTGAGAGGATCGTCGGGGGATTCTTCTCTCTCGGTATTGGGGGTTGATGTCGCGGTTGTGCACGGGTGGCTATCACCAGAAGTCCTTAGCCAAGGTAGTCGAGAATTATTGATATAGGATCGGTAGTTTCTCAGGTGGTGATGGGCTTCATACCGACACTAAATGTCGCGTTATTAGGGGTCTAAATTTATCTACCCCCTAGATCAGTTTTTGCGATACTCATAGACGAACGGACCGGACTGTACGGATATTTTCACTGTCAGGCTCAGTAGGGGTTTCAGGATGAGTTTGCTCATCGGCCTCCCTTTCGCTCAATACCTGGGTAGCCGTTACGTACAGCTAGTGCCGCTGACGTGCTTGTGGTTAAACCCACTGCCAGCGTATTGACGAGTCTTTAGAGTCCCATACAGAGGGTTCCCTGCTTCGGGCGAAACATTGTAGAGGTTGTATGGTTTTATGGCAGGGTTTGATCATATACGTGCACTTGTGCATGGATCATGATTCGGACGGATAATACTAGTGGGGTTTGGTTTAAGCCGGATATCCTAGTATTATATTGTTGGATTATTTTCTTCTCGTTGTATTCGTATTCGTTCGGAATACGGGTGCGGGTATGTATATACGGATGAGGGGCATTCTTGTAATTCTATTGCAAGATTACTTTAGAAGTTGCCATTTCATTTCTTTTTCTATTAACCATTTAGTTTAAATGTTTAGTGAGGTGGAAAGTGTGAGTGTAAGTTTTAGCATTGATTCTTTTATGCATTGATTCATGCATGTGCACTTGGTGACTCATAGTGATGAGTCATGGTAGCATGATGAGATTCAATGTTTGGGTTATGAGAATTTTGTGGTGAGACATGACGAGATGGCAGATCTTTTCAAGTAGGGTTTTTCTTGGGTTGCTAAGATAAAAGCTCACAACAAAATACCTCATAACACAAGCCATTTTATTCACTTGCCTTTTTCTTTAGCTCACACATCTTCTACCTCCACCCTACATGTCTCATGTGTTGACAAACCTAGGGTGTATTAAGACAAATTAATCATACACACTCTCTACTTTATCTTGGCTATCTAGATTAGGAAACTAGATACTCGAGTTGCTTCGGTTTTGAGGTCGGAGCCCGTATTACAAACTCTCGAGGTGGATCTTCTTCGATGGGGGAGACCGGAGATCAAACATGATCGAGAAAGCCACGGGGAGCTTGGGACAAAGGTTGAAGACCGAAGGATATGGATCATTCGGTATAATCACTCTAACCCTTTGCATGTTTTTGTTATCTAGGGCTTATGGGTCGATCCGTAGACTCGGGTTCCGTTAGCGCCGGTTTATTAAATTTTTGTTCCGCAGTTGGCCACAGATTGATGGCCGGGGCGCTGGCGTAACCTAACATGGTATTAGAGCCACTCCATAAGCCTTAGTTAACTCATTGCGACATTAGAAATCCGTCGTCTTTTTCATGCAAAAACCGCCGACAAAAAAAGTTCCGAAAACTGAAAGTTTGAGATGTTTGCACACCCCGCGGGCTCATGGTTTGAACTGAGAAGCCGCGGGGTGGTGCATGGGCACCCGAGGGAATCCCCGGGGCACCGAAATGCTGGGCCCACTCCCCAAGACCACCACAAGGTGGTCTTGGTGGCGGGGACCCGAAACTGCCCCACCTTGGGCAGTTTCGGGTCTGCCTCACCCCCTGGCCACCTCGTGGTGGCCTCGGCGGTAGGATACCCCCCTAGGCCCCATGACCCGAAGTTAATTTTGTGTTCTAACTCCACGTGAAGGGTCGGGCGAGTTTCGTATTGATTCGGACTTCCGAATTGGTTTTAAACGGTCGGTTTTTGGAACTTTAGCTCTATGTTTTTTTCCCATGGTTTTGAAAATTGGTTTAGTTTGCTAATTGCGTGCGGAATTCTAATGTCGTAGTTTTCAGTACATACATTACTATTTGCGACCGTGAATGTCATTAGAGTGGCACAACTCGTCTAACTGCTATATGCTCTTTTAGACGGGTTTGCGAACGTGACATTCACGTTGATATTTTGTGTTGTGCTGTGGTTGTGGAGGGATCGTCGTGGTGGATAACTTGGGTGCAATGATAGCACAGTTTGGATTCATTTATACATTTGATATTGCAGGGCGAGCGTCCGATATGTGGACTGCCGTCACTGCCAGTTTGTATATTATTTGTTTGAGGCACGACCGGGTTGAGGTCGATATCACCGTTGTACATATTTTTCTTTTCTGTACTAGGATTACCCCGTGGTGGAGTGCACGGATAGCCGGGTTCTAGAGGGAAACGGGCCCGCATCTTATGGTGTTGAGACGGAGGAGACCTCACTCTAGAATTGGAGGGCTATTCGCCGCACTCATAGGGGGTACAGGTTGACCCAAGGAGGGGTGCTCAAGTTACCGATTCCTTGAAGTGCTGGGTGGCCTGTTCACTTTGATGAAGGGGGTTGCCTCACTTCTGGTTTTGGTGGGTAACTTGCCGCGCTCGTAGGGGTTTAGGTTTTCATTGCACAGGCTATCCACACGACCAGGAGAACGTCGGGTTTCACTTGCGGCTCAAAAGAAATCCAGGGCTCCCAGATTATCAGTATTGTTCTGTGATGCTTACCGCTTATTCTGTGATGTTGCATATATCATGCCTGTAATGATTATTATATATTGTTATATATATATATTAGTAGATGTTGTATATGTTTTGCACCCGCGCTATTCCAGCTCCCACTCTGTCGTTAGTTAAGTAACCTAACGGGTGATGACGGGGCCCAGTGGTGAATGCGGATAGCATATACGTACATCATATTTTTTTTCTTTTCTGGTGTGATTAATTGATGGAACTGCGTTGATTCTGATCAATGTAAGGAAAACAGACCTATTTGATGTTGTTGGAACAAATTTTCAAAAGCTGTCATTACAAGAACGTTTTCTTTTGTTTTGCACAGCGGTATTCGGTTATGAATATCCAGCACCTCATTCGACGAGGCAAGAGCCGAAATCCCTTCACCGAGAGTGACCTCTTAGATAGAAGTTTGCGTCTGGGTAATAACTTCATTATAGTCGATTACTTTTTTGCTTTGCATCGTAGTATTCAGTTAGGAATATCCTGCACCTCATTCCATGAGGAAAGTGCCGAGATCCCTTCACCGGGAATGGCCTCTTTAGCAAAGGTTTTCGCTACTATATATTTGTAAAGCTATCCGGTTCCTTCAACGATATCAAGTTCATTACGTTAAAGGTTTTTCGCCAAAAACCATTCGTAGCCCTCCGTCATTTCAGACAGGTAGCACTTAGTATTCATGCTATGTTTGTTGGCCTTCGTCAAGGCATAGTGTATGGTAGCTATTTATTACTATTCTGTTGCATAGATAGATGCGTTGGTTTGGGACAGTCATACAGCCTTGTAGGCCTTCGTCAAGGGCGAGTACGGGTGGGTTCAAATTAACCTGGACAATGACGGGTAGAACTTGACTCGTGACTTATGATTTGTTGGCCTTCGTCAAGGTCATAAGAGCATGGGGTAAAAATCACATCGGGAGTTTCAAACATACAGGAAACTTGCCAGGCATGCGCATACCTTCTGGAGTGTGATAGCTTGAGTGGATTCCATCAAGTTATCATGCGATGATAATTGGATCCCGATTCCCACTAATGAGTTGGTTTACTCTTCGGGTGATTTTAGATGATCCCGACTAATTCTTCTTTTGGGTTTGGAGGAGAATTTGAGGATACAGTGGAAGACATCCTGATTAGATAAAGTGATTAACCATTCTGATTTAGGTTAGAGTGCACGCTGAGTGTTTCTTTTCTCTCTCTCTCTCTCTTTGGTAGCGACCATGGCCTGACCCTAGACTGGAACTCATAAACCAAGTTAACCGAATCTTCTTAAATCACACCGACTTTTGGATTGTCAGAGTTGCATACTTCATTGCCACTCCTACCTTTACCCTTTGCATTTCTCCGGAACATTCCATATCACTACGAAAATCCACATTTATTGGATATGACCATCGTATAGTTACATACGAACTCGAAAAAACTTGTTTCAAGTTCGAGAATGATTTCCGGTTCTGGAGAAATAGAATAAGAATTATTCAGTTGTCTTTTCCTTTTATCTTCTCTCAGGTTGTGAGGGCTCCTAGGATTAGGAGAGGGTACACCTATTGCGCTTATTGGATAGTTTTCTTTCAAACCATAGGCAGGTGCCGAAAGGTGGGAAAGGAAGAAAACTAATTAGCCTAAGTGTGGTGTACATGAGGTAATAAGTAAAGACAAATAAAGGGATTAGAAAGAGAGAAAAGTAAATTGCGACTGCTATCATTCATGGCAAAACCGCGTATATCATAGCCACTCCTATTTCACCTTTGAATTTCTCCAGAACACCCCATATCACGATGAAGATCCACTTTTATTGGATAATCCATCGTATAGTTATATATGAACTCGAAGAAACTTGTTTCAGTTCGAGAATGGATTCTGGTTCAGGAGAAATAGAATAAGGATTATTCAGTTGTCTTTTATCTTTACCTTCTCTCAGGTTGCGAGGGCTCCTAGGATTAAGAATGTACACCTGTTACGCTTATTGGATAGTCTTCTTCCAAACCATAGGCTGGTGCCGAATAGTAGGGAAGGAAGAAAACCATTTAGCCTAAGGGTGGTGTACAGAAGGTAATGAGTAAAGACAAATAAAGGGATTTGAAGAGATGACAAGGAAATATAAGGTTACAGTCATGAATCTGGATAATGGAAGAGGCATTACTAGGAATACCCGGCTACCCCTTCGAAACATTTTAATGTTTCAGTTTCACTATGCGTTGTTAATTGAAAACTGATTTCCCAATTAGATCCTTACTCCAGGGTATTGTTTCCCCCAATCAGAGCAAAGCTCTGTTCAAAATTCAAATTTTGAAATGAAGTAACGTTTCAGATGCAGCGCTAAATGCGCCGCGCCCTAAGCACCGCACCACGTGCAAAGCACGTGTGCGCTAGCGCTGGGTGCGCTGCGCTCTAAGCAGCGCACCACGTGTGTGCTAGCACTGGGTGCGCTGCGCTCTAAGCAGCACACCACGTGTGAAGCACGAATGCGCTAGCGCTAAGTGCGCTGCACCCTAAGCAGCGCACCACGTGCGAAGCACGGGTGCGCCAGCGCTGGAACTAAAAGCTCCCCACCGTCAGATCAAAAATCCAATAATAATGATAAATCATTAATTAAACAGAATTAAATTTTGTTAAAGAAAGATTCTTCAAAATCTTTCCAAACAATAAGATTGTGCTCTGTAAATCAGAGCACCGTTGGATCAATGATCTAATGGTAATTAAAAATCACCAAAATACAGAATAAATTCTGTATGGAAAGATTTCCCAATCTTTGTTAAAAAACAAGAAGATTGCCTTCTGTAAACAAGAAGCCCTTGGATCAAAGATCTAACAATGGGAAATTCCCCAAATCAATTGAAGAAAAGATCTCCTTAACTGATTGAACTGATCAGCTTGCCCTATATAAAGTCCTCTAGACTTCAAGTCTTATACAGAGAAACCTCCCCATAAATTTTGAGAAATTCAAAGACAAGAGCAAGCTCTCAGAAGAAGAAAACTTTCTTCAAGGTAAAAAAGAAAAAAAGAACAAAGAGATAAAAAGATCTCATCATAAAAGAAGAAGAACATAATTCTTCTCACAGATCATAGATCTACAAGACAAAGGTCTCTTATACAAAGAGATCATGGACATCTCATTATAAAATAAAGGGGGAGAGAATAATTCAAGTCTCTTAAGGATCATAGATCTATAAAGACAAAACCTTTCATCAATACAAGAGATTGAAGCATCTCCTATAAAGTATGAACTTTTGTTCTTAGGATCTTGAGACAAAGTCTCTTTTAAGGAGAATTTATTTCCCAGATCATAAAATTGATCAAATGCGCTTCTGCGCTCTTGGACTGGCGCAAAGCGCCAAGCGCGACACGTGTCCCTCATGTATGCGCCACTTAACAGTTAGCGCTTTGCACTCTTGAAATAGCGCACTGCCCTCATGGGCTGGCGCTCAGCGTCAAGCGCACCACGTGTCACTCGCGTGTGCGCCACTGAATTAATAGCGCACTGCGCTCATAATTTAGCACACTGCGCTCATCATCTGGCGCTTAGCGCCAAGCGCACCACGTGTCCCTCATATGTGCACTACTCGGCAGAAGCGCATTGCGCTCTTTGACTGGCGCAAAGCGCAAAGCACACCACGTGCTCCTCATGTGTGTGCTGATAGAACATAAATTGTTCTTTAATAAGCCCAGAGCTATGATGAATGCTCAACATTCAATAAAAGACAGAAATACTGTCAGAATCCAAATCAATGCTCAGTATTGTTAAAAGGGCCAAACCCAAATAAATGCTCAACAACCCAAAATAAATGTTAAACATTTTAACTTAATTGGACTTAGCCCAAGTTGGCCATAAGTCCTCAACTCAGATTAATTGAGCCCATATGCTCATAAATCTTTTAACAGACCTTAGTCCCAAATTGGACTGCAGATCTCCCAACCAACCTTTGTTCAAGGGTATATCTCTTTACTCCTCTGATATTTGTCGTTGTAATCCTTCAACGTCTTCAGAGAGGTGGCGGGTCCCGACAACCATACATTCCATAGACTATAACGTCTTTAAACCGGACTGTGGGGTCCCTTTAAACCCACGGACTATGATGTCCTTAACCTCGGACTGTGGGGTCCTTAAGCCCACGGACCGTGATGTCCTTAAACTAACGTTGGACCGTAATGTCCTTAAACTAATCGACCGCAATGTCCCTAAACTAAACAATAGAGTCCAAATACTTTCTTGTTGGATCTAAACGATCCCGTTGAGTTGATCTTAGTCTAAAATTAGACCGACGTATCCTTAACTAACGATTAAGTTGATCTTAGTCTCAAATGACACTAACGTATCCTTAAACCCAACCCCCAAACCCAAATCTAAGAAAATACGGATTTGGACTAATCCACGCCCTACGGGAGACAACATAAATTAGTCTCCGTATATAATCCACGGGCAATCAAAAACAAAACAAACACCCACGACACGAAATGACCATCTGGAGAAGGAGAAAGTGGTTACCGCGATGCGGTAGCGTAATTAACTGCAGGGGCTTGCGCCTGTAGGGAAGAGCGTCCCCACAATCAAAAACCCCTCAACGAGGGGGAATCTGACGAAGTCTGCTACATCGGCCGCATCTATTTAAACCTTCGATACATGGTGTCATAAATCAACTTGGTATCTTCGGAGAGGTGGACAGATAGCACCAATTAGCATCTGCCCCGAAATTCAGGCAAGACGGACCTACGCGGTCGCGTCTCCGTGTTTCTCGTGGGAACATGTATGTATTTACCAGGTTTGATTCTCACATCTGTATGGTTTTACAGATGATGAGTGGGGGTAAGTTATTGGGAATTAGGTGATTTTATCCTCTTTATATCGGAATTCGTTATAATTGGTGATATTTGAGGAAATCGCCTGGGGTTTTGCCTGACGGCAAATATTTAGTTTTGAATATCCGTTGTTATGCACCAATTTCAAACTGATATATCTGTACATTTATTTTATAAAGTGAGATATAACGTTTTGAAATTATGTCCATGACATTTACCTATATCAGTTGATGGTTAGGTAAGGAGCATTCAACAGCGGAGCAATTCTTCTTAATCATAGTATAGTTTTCAACCTACGACGCACAGGATTTGAGTTATTTAACTCAGGGGATTTATACAAAGTATTGTATGTTGTCCAGTATCCATTAGGGCAAAAGGGTTGGTCCTCGTACTATATTCTGTTTACTTATGACTTCTCCAGTTTTAGACAAGTATTTCGAAGAAATACAAGGTCCAAGTTTTGAGAAGTTATAGGTACAAGAATAAAATAGAGAACTATGTGTTGCAAGTATCAGGATTCTTCAAGGTGATCGAAGATGTAGATACTTGTGTTTGGTATTCAGTTGATAGTAATGGTTTTGAGAACTTGCTTCTCTTTCAGGTTACTCATATTTGGATGCACTCCTAGTTGAGTAATGCTGATCGGCCTCCTTCCATTTAGTTGACATGCACTGGAGACGGCTGCATAATTTGAATCTGGTTCCAATTAAATCAGTGCCTCTGTTTCTATATTGTATATAGAATGGTTCATATCTTAACGATGTTAAGGTATATGCAGTTGTCCGGCTTATGCTTAAAACCAGACTCTGTACATACTCAAGGCACATTTCAGTAATGGCAGTTTATGGGTTATCCCGGGCTATGACGAGGGGTAACTTTCTACCATCTGGAAGATCAATAGTGATATTGTTCTTGACTCACCACAGTTTTAGCAAAATGGACTTTTTCAGAAAATAGTAATAGGAGTATGGTAGAACTGGAAGTGATTCCAGAACCACAAACGATTACTGAAAATTTAATAGAACCTAAAAATTCAATCAGGTTTGACATTCCATTAGCCACTTTGCAGATATGGTGGGTAACCTTAGGCACCCGAGAGGTATTTTGGTCTTCTCAGAAACGGTGACAGGGAGGTTCTTGTTTACCCATACTTGTTATTACTGCTGTTCTAGACTATAAGACCCGGCAGGAGGATGAGTATAATATCGTTCTAAACTAGCTTTAGAAGTGCATGTGTATATGACTCTGCCACAGGGTTGTTATAGTCAATGGGAGCAGCGGAAGCATAGTGGAAAAGTAGCTTGTGTTTATTTATAGACTAAAGCAGGTATAGTGGAGATAGATCATTTATTTTTGATGTGACAATCATAGGCTTTGACTTCATCAGAATAGGAGATGGATATGTTAAGAAGGTAGTAGGGTGTGATGTCATGGTATTTGGATGACATGCACTTTATAGGAAGTGAAATTCCTATACTACGATCGGTTATACTGTGGTTGTCACACAGTGGTTTCTCTACATTGGACATGGATAATATATCAGGCATTCTGGTAATTAGATCTATGGTTTTAGATCTATTTTTAGATCTAGATTTGGGCAGTTTCCCAATCTGGGTACTTTGACACTATTCTAAAAGTGTTTTAGAATGGACGACTCCTGGCATGGTGGTGTACCTGCAGGTGATGAAGTCACCCTCTCTAAAGGTGTCTTACAGACTAAAGGGGAGAGGGATGTGCATGGTTGGCATATCACTTGCTTAGGCAATTGAGTCAATCATGAGATGTCAAGTACCATACCAGATGTTGTTTTTTTGCACCAGTTGCAATAAGTTTATATTAATCCAATCCTGGAGAAACGTTCGAAAGCAGTTTATGAATATAAGTGGATGTTCTAGGGATATGGTAACGACAGCCTCTTTCGAGAGACGGTTATCATTTCAGGCTTCCAAGGTGACCTGGATGACAGAGTGACTGTCAGAGTTATAGTTTTCCCTCTTCTGAGGGGGCAGCAGTTTGGACAGGTGGTCCAAGCGGATACTAAGGAAGGCATGGCACAGGATACTGATTAAATTCAGTGGATGATACTGTCTAAGAAGTTTACTGGATTTGGAGTTCATTTGTGAACCGGGTCCCATCAGATATCCAGACATATTCTAAAACAGGTATTGCTCATTTCGGGAGATGGTTTTCTCCGCGAACTTGAGATAAAGAGAGATATAGAAAAAAATATTGGAGCGGATCCACTCACTGAGGCTATTTCTTGAACGCGATAGTTTCACAATAGAGCTTTATGAAACTAATTGTAGAGAAGTTGGGTGTTCGGTATCACACGGGCTGTGAGTATGCGACACCGCAATAATTAGCCTTAAGTGCAGGAGATTGTTGGCTATAGTGCCCTCAAGTCAATTATTGTATCGTAGGCACGCGATTGCGATAATTGAAGGAGGACCTATACCGGTAGAACAGTCTTACTCGAGATGATAGTATGCTATCTGGTTTGTCTTTATCATCATGTATCTGCTTTAGGTGGATTTACTGATCACTATTACATGTTGTTAGAGCCCATAGGGTTTTTGCTTGACTACTAGTATTATGATGGCGATCATATACGTGGGAGCTGGGTGGTCTATAGGCACATCCTGAAATGTCCCTAGTCGTGGGAGTTTCGAGACTGGGCATCGATACTCCAGAGTAGACTGGTGTATACTGATCGTGACCCTGACGAGGGGCGGTGGCCGGTCTCACAAGCCATTGGTGTTAGTTTGTTCACCTAAGATGTATATAGGTGCTCTTTGGGTTATGAGTATACCGGACGGATTCGCCGGGAACGTGCTAGTTGGTATTATACCTATTGTCAGATAGCAGTTCCCTGATGACATGTGTACAGGTTAGTCTATCGACCTGAGATCGTCATTTGTCTCGTGTGAGTTCCCACTGTGCTTTGATTACTACCCTACCATGGCTCAAAGGAGTCGTGCAAACAGATTTTAGTTGGGTACAGTCCCGAGCCATATAGAGGCAGTGAGCAGATCGTCGGGGGATTCGTCTCTCCCGGTATTAGGGGTTGATGTCGCGGTTGTGCACGGGTAGCCATCACCAGAAATTCTTGGCCAAGGTAGTCGAGAATTACTGATCTAAGATCGGTAGTTTCTCAGGTGGTGATGGGTTTCATACCGACACTAAATGTCGCGTTATTAGGGGTCTGACTTTATCCACCCCCTAGACTCGATATGCGATACTCATAGACGAACGGACCGGACTGTACGGATATTTTCACTGTCAGGCTCAGTAGGGGTTTCAGGATGAGTTTGCTCGTCGGCCTCCCTTTCGCTCAATACCTGGGTAGCCGTTACGTACAGCTAGTGCCGCTGACGTGCTTGTGGTTAAACCCACTGCTAGCGTATTGACGAGTCTTTAGAGTCCCACACAGAGGGTTTCCCTACTTCGGGCGAAACGTTGTAGAGGCCGTATGGTTTTATGACAGGGTTCGATCATATACGTGCACTTATGTATGGATCATGATTTGGACGGATAATACTAGTGGGCTTTGGTTTAAACCGGATCCTAATATTATATTGTTGGATTATTTTCGTCTCGTTGTATTCGTATTCCTTCGGAATACGGGTGCGGGTATGTATATACGGATGAGGGATATTCTTGTAATTCTATTGCAAGATTACTTTAGAAGTTTCCATTTCATTTCTTTTTCTATTAAACATTTAGTTTAAATGTTTAGTGAGGTGGAAAGTGTGAGTGTAAGTTTTGGCATTGATTCTTTTATGCATTGATTCATGCATGTGCACTTGGTGACTCATGGTGATGAGTCATGGTAGCATGATGAGATTCAATGTTTGGGTTATGAGATGTTTTGTGGTGAGACATGATGAGATGGCAGATCTTTTCAAGTGGGTTTTTTCTTAAGTTGCTAAGATAAAAGCTCACAACAAAATACCTCATAACACAAGCTATTTTATTCACTTGCCTTTTTCTTTAGCTCACACTTTCCTCTCTTGGCATCTTCTTCTACCTTCACCCTACATGTCTCATGTGTTGAGAAACCTAGGGCGTATTGAGAAAAATTAATCACACACACTCTCTACTTCATCTTGGCTATCTAGGTTAGGAAACTAGATACTCGAGTTGTTTCGGTTTTGAGGTTGGAGCCCGTATTACAAACTCTCGAGGTGGATCGTCTTCGATGGGGGAGACCGGAGATCAAACATGATCGAGAAAGCCACGAGGAGCTTGGGACAGAGGTTGAAGACTGAAGGATACGGATCATTCGGTATAATCACTCTAACCTTTTGCATGTTTTTGTTATCTAGGGCTTATGGGTCGATCCGTAGACTCGGGTTCCGTTAGCGCCGGTTTATTAAATTTTTGTTCCACATTTGGCCACGGATTGATGGATGGGGCTCTGGCATAACTCATCACCCTTGCTGGTCTATCAGCTGTGCACCCGCCCGATGATTGAAGTTTGGGCATTGCCTCCAGCTTCTCCGACGACGAAAACTGACATTAGTGCGCTGCCTCCGGTCTTTCCGCCACTAACACCCACTGCCGAGATGTTACCTCCAACGGCGAATGCTCCACCCTTAGATGCTCTACTCATAGTTGTTTCACAACGACCATCACACTCGATGGTCACACGTTCTAAGGATGGAACCTTCTGTCCTCGCCTCTTTGTCGCCTCTCGACAACTTGATTTCATGGAACCAGCTGCCTTCACTCAGGCCAACACCCATCCATGCTGGTGTGAGGCCATGGTTGATGAGTGCCCTCCTAAGTAATGCCACATAGTGTCTTATTTTGCGTCCAGCTAATGCCAATATTATAGGCTGCAAGTGGGTCTTCAAATTAAAGAAACATGCCGATATTTCTATTGATCATTACAGGGCTCGGCTTGTTGCAAAAAGGTTCAACCAGTAGGAGGGTGTTGACTATCACGATACTTACAGCCTGGTCATTAATTCAGTCATCATCCACACAGTTCTTTCTCTTGAGGTGTCCGGTGGATGGCCGATCCGCCAACTCGATGCCAAGAACTCCTTCTTGCACGGTAATCTTGATGAGGTTATTTATATAGAGCAACCCCGAGCTTCACTGATCATGATCATCCTGAGCATGTGTGTCGACTTTAGCGTTCTATCTAAGGCCTTGTCATGCCTCGCTTTCCAAAATACACAGACTACGTGTAAGTCCACGTTGCTCACCCCGGTTCTTACGGGGAGGCGGAAACGGTGAAAAACAATTTTTGGCGCAAAGGCAACATGGACTAAAAGAAGGATCTTTGCTAAACTACAAACTAGCAAACTACTAGAGGTGCTATCTACTATGCCGTAGAGATTATACCTCACGATACCGGTCCTTCGGGTCTTCATTCCGCTGTCCTGCTCGTCCATCCACGCTCCGAGGGTCGATCCGGATCTTGATCACCTCCGCGGCCTTCTTGAGTCGAAGACGATCCATCCGAGAGTTATGCTCCGAGCTCCACCTCGAGCCGAGGCAACTAGGGCAACAAGATCGCTAGTCTTGATGTCCTAGGTTGTGTAGAAGTAGAAGATGGATGTGTTTTTCTATTTGGATCCTTTTTCTCTCAACACATGAGATCAAAGGAAGAATCAAGAGGAGGAGGAAGAAGGAGAACAACCATGGAGCTTTCTAATTTCTTTTGCTAAGAGAGAGAATGAGAAATCAAGAATGAGATAAGAAAATGAACCATGGTTCAATAATACACTAATATCATCATTACTAATCTTTTCATGATAAACTTGATGGCTACATTGACTTGACCATTTTCATCACAAAAAGAAAATGAAAACCAAAGAATACTTTAGACCTTTCATGAAGATCCTAGTCAACTTTGGTCAAACGGTCAACAAAGTGAAGTATGGTCAAATGGTCAAAGCAATTAGCTATAACATAATTATCACTAAAAAGATTAGTAAATAATGTCCCCGGTTCATAATGGTTTTGACCGAACCAACTGCCAAAACCCTAATGAGTCCGCTCCTCCTTCTTCACTCCTCAATACTGTGCATACACACCCGCATCCGCATTCCGTAGAATGCGAATACACAGAAGACACAATAAATCCATCCGTGCAATACTAGGATACGGCTTAAATCAAAGCCCACTAGTATTGCCTGCCCGAACAGCATACGCACACAAGTGTACGTAAGTGATCGTAGCCCAGCCGAAAAACCCTACGGCCTCTACACGTTTCGCTCAGTGCAGGGAAACTCTCTGTGTGGGACTCTAAAGACTCGACACTACGCTGGCAGTGGGTTTAACCACAGACCGCAAGCGGCACTAGCTGTATGTAATGGTCCCAGGTAGATGTCGATAAGAAGGCCGATGAGGTAAACCCATCCGAACTCCTACTGTGCCTGTATGTGACAATCTCCGTACAGTCCGGTCCGTTCGTCTGAGAACATCGCATGGCGGGCCTAGGGGGGTGGTAAACGTCAGTCCCCTAATAGCGGTACAAGTCATGTCGGAGTGTAGCCCAGAACACCCTGAGATAACACTGGAAACCTACCAGTATATCTCGCTTATCCTGGCCAGGGACTACTCGTGTAATGGCTCTCCTAGACACAGCGCGATGCCAACCCCCAATACCGGGAGAGACGAATCCTGTCTAACCGTCACTGCCTCCAAGTGCTTCGGGACTGCACCCAACTACTACCTATTGCACGACTCGTTTGAGCCGTGGTAGGGTAGTAATCTAAGTACAGTGGGAACACACTCGAGGCGAAGTGACAGTGTCAAGTCAGCGGACTAAGCTGTACTCATGTCACCTGGGAACTGATAACTGACGATAGGTATAATACCAACCAACAGTTCCCGACGAGTCCTGTCCAGTGTACTCGTAACCTAACGAGCACCCGCATACTATCTCCAGTACGACGTACTGATGGATGTGGGACAGACCATCTCCCTTGCTGGGATGAGAAGCGTATACGCTAGTCTACTCCGGAGTATCGATGCCCTGTCTCGATAGTCCTACGACTAGGGACCTGTATAAGGATGTGCTTCTAGATTACCTAGCTCCCACGAGTGTGACTGCCATCACAACGCTGGTAATCAAGCAAAGATCCTAAGGGCTCTACTAATATGTATAAGCGATATGCTAAAAGAAACACATGCACATATTGAAGTAGAGACAAACCAAATAGCATACTACCATTTTGAGCAAGATTGTCTATACAACTGTGAATATCCCAAGCTTCCATTAAGTAATATACAAACTAGTATGATACAGTAATGGCCTCTAGGGCATATACACTAACAATCTCCCACTTGCACTAAGGCCATGTACTGGCGTATCGAAGACCTATCATCTCGATCAGCCGCTCGAACTGAGTCTGGGGTAGGGCCTTCGTGAGTGGATCTGCAGTGTTATTCTCCGAATCTACTCTCTTCACCTCGATCTCCCGGCGATCAACGATCTCCCTGATCAGGTGGTACCGCCTTAAAATGTGCTTGGACTTCTGATGGGACCTGGGTTCCTTCGCTAAAGCTATAGCGCCGTTGTTGTCGCAATACAGCGGTATTGGATCAACAATGGTAGGAACCACCTGAAGCTCCGTGAGGAACTTCTTCATCCAGACAGCTTCCTTTGCGGCATCGCAATACTCTGCTTCCATAGTTGAGTCAGCAACGGTCTCCTGCTTGGAACTCTTCCAGCAAACCGTCCCTCCATTGAGGGTAAAGACATAACCCGACATGGACTTGGAGTTATCCTTGTCACTCTGGAAGCTGGAGTCAGCAAAGGCCTTGATCTGGAGGTCTTTTCCACCATACACCAAGAACATCTCCTTAGTCCTTCTGAGGTACTTGAGAATGTTCTTTACCGCTATCCAGTGTTTCTCCCCTGGTCCGACTGATACCGGCTTACTACGCTTAATGCGTATGCTACATCTGGTCTGGTACATAACATCGTATACATTATAGAGCCTACCGCAGAAGCGTAGGGTATAATAGACATGCGATTCCTTTCCAAATCAGTCTTGGGAGACATCTCTTTAGAGAGGGTGATCCCGTGACAAGCCGGTAAATTACCGCGCTTGGAATCTTCTATACTGAATCTTTTCAGTATGGTGTCAATGTACCTGGACTGTGAAAGTCCCAACATCCTCTTAGATCTATCACGATAGATTTGGATCCCCAGAATGTAGTTGGCATCGCCCAGGTCCTTCATGGAGAACCTCTGCGACAAGAATCCTTTGACTGACTGTAGCATAGGAATATCATTTCCTATTAGGAGAATGTCATCCACGTACAAGACGAGGAATACCACAGTTCTCCCTACAATCTTACTGTAAATGCATGGTTCATCTGGGTTTTTGATAAATTCGAATTCTTTGACAGTATCATCGAAGCAGATGTTCCAACTCCGCGACGCTTGCTTCAGTCCATAGATGGACTTGAGCAACTTGCACACTTTACCGTTGCTCCCACTCTGAATGAATCCTTCCGGCTGATCCATATAGACGCACTCTTCTAAATTTCCTTTTAGGAAAGCCGTCTTTACGTCCATCTGCCAGATTTCATAATCGTGGAAGGCAGCAATGGCAAGAAGGATCCGAATGGATTTCAGCATAGCCACTGGAGAAAAAGTCTCGTCATAGTCCAAACCAGGTCTTTGACGAAAACCCTTTGCAACAAGTCTAGCTTTATAGGTCTCAACCTGCCCATCTACACCAATCTTCTTTCTGAAGATCCATTTGCATCCTACGGGTTTTACCCCTTCTGGAGCAAAGTCCAAAGTCCATACTTTGTTGGTGTACACGGACTCTATCTCGGTCCGCATTGCATCCAGCCATTTTACCGAGTCACCGCTCTGAATGGCTTGCTGGAAGCTAGTAGGCTCACCATAATCCATAGTGCAATCCTCTCTATCCCCGTCTATGAGAAAACCGTAGTATCTCTCGGGCGGATGGGACTGCCTACTACTCCTGCGGAGTGGCGCTGGAATGTCCTGTTCTTTCGAACCCTCTGGTTCTACTAAGCTTTCAGTAATAGCTTGTGGTTCTGGAATTTCTTCCAGTTCTATTGCGCTCCCACTTATCTGGTTTTCCAAAAACTCAGTTTCCAAGAAGCGGGCATGACGAGAAACAAAAACCTTTTGTTCCTCTGCGTAATAGAAAAGATACCCCTTGGAGTTTTTTGGGTATCCCATAAACTTACACTGTACTGATCGTGCCTCGAGCTTGTCCGCATGCTGCTTTTTGACAAAAGCTGGACATCCCCATGTCTTAAAGTGTTTAAGACAGGGTTTCTTCCCACTCCACATCTGATATGGTGTGGTAGGCACCGACTTAGTAGGAACTTGGTTCAAAAGATATACAGCTGTTTCTAGTGTATAACTCCAGAAAGATCGCGGCAACTCAGCCCTACTCATCATGGAACGAACCATATCCAATAGGGTTCGATTCCGCCTTTCCGATACACCGTTGTGTTGTGGTGTGTATGAAGGAGTAAGCTGAGAGAGAATTCCATTCTCTTTTAAGAAGCCCAGAAACTCGGCACTCAAGTATTCACCACCTCAATCAGATCTCAGTGTCTTGATACTTTTGCCTGTTTGTTTTTCAACTTCATTCTTGTATTCCTGAAATTTCTCAAAGGCCTCGGATTTGTGCTTCATTAGGAAGACATGTCCATACCTAGAGAAATCATCTGTGAAAGTAATGAAGTATGAATAACCACTTCGCGCATGTGTAGACATTGGACCACACACATCACTGTGTATGAGTCCCAAGAGCTCGCTTGCTCTTTTTCCGTGTCCAGTGAGCGGAGTCTTTGTCATCTTTCCCATGAGACAAGATTCACAAGTGGCATAAGACTGGTACTCGAATGGATCCAAGTATCCTTCTTTATGTAACTTAGTCGACCGTGTCTCATTAATGTGACCCAGTCTACAATGCCATAAGAAAGCCTGATTTAATTCCGGAGACTTTCTTTTAGGTGTGTTCTGGACACTGAAAACCTGAGCTTGATTCAGTACGTATATACCGTTTTTCAATGTACCTGACCCAATCAGAACTTGATTTAGGTGGATGTTTACTACATCGCTTACAAAAGTAAAATCATATCCTTCCTTAGAAAGTAAGGATACAGATATGATATTACAAGTCGCACCTGGTACATAAAAACAGTCACGCAGAATCAATATCTGCCCAGTTGTCAGTCTAAGATGATATTCCCCTACGGATTCAGCATACATGCTCATTCCGTTAGCAACCCTGAGAGTCATATCACCTTTCTTGATAACCCTACGGTTTCTCAGAGCCTGTAACGAATTACAGATATGAGATCCTGATCCGGTATCCAATACTCAGGAAGTAGGGTTAACTGACATACAGTTCTCTATTACAAACACACCCGAAGCCGAAGCCACAACATGCTTCGAATTCTGGCTACTGGCTTTGCTAGCCCTACAATCCTTCTGCCAATGTTCATTCCTGTAACAATAGGAACGTCCCTCTTTTACTATATCTAGCCCCAAAACTTTTGCCCTTCCCTCTCCTTCTACTTCCCTGGTTTCTTTCAGGGTAGAAGGTAGAGACTGCAGAATCAAGTCAGTACCTGACCCGTTCTTCAACGTGGTCTTCAGGTCCGTGAGCTCAAAATAGCTGGTTTCTGTAAGGACGTTGCCCCTTACAGATGACCCGATAGCCAACCTCGCTGGAAGTAATTCGTTCGAGGTCTCATATCTTGCGATAAGAGATTACTCTCCATATAAATCTTTGTTATGGAGGAAGATAGAAACTAAGTCCATCTTCTCGTGCTGCCCCTAGTATGCACCATCAACTGAGGCTAACACGAGGCACTTGGCTTTCGCATAGTCCCTTTCCGTTGTCCTACGGATATCAATATCCGCGACAGGGGAAACTGGACCTGAGACGGCAGGGGTTGGATCAGTCAAGAGGTGTCCCAGCTTGTCATGGGCAATGGACATCTGGACAGACCTTTGCCAGTCATAACAGTCAGATTCAGTCATTTTATTATCTAGATGTAACCTAGGTGTGGTCACTGGGTCGCTGCAATTAAGAGAGAGAGAAGAAAACACTCAGCATGATGCTCTTGCAAGTTTAGATTGGTTTTTAATTTATCTAAACAGGATGGCTCCCACTGTCTCTCGAATCCCTCCTCAAACCATAAAGGAAGAATTAGTCGGGATCATTCTCACCGTACAATACTTGCTTAACCGTTCAGCCAGGCCAGTGTCGGTACTTCGAGGGAGGGTTTCCAACGCTTTCGCGAAGTTCCTTAATTAAGTAACCTCTTTTTCCTGTGGGCGTAGCCCCGCTAACACCTTTCTAGACACCTACTAGGTTTATAGCATTGATCGTTAAGTGAGAAATTTCTCGAGGAGTAGCATATACTCACAGTAGGATCGGGATCCAAATATCATCGCGTGACAAAACTGAAGGAATCCTACCAGAATCATCACACTCCAAATGGTATGCAGCGCTAGCAAGTTTCAGTTCTTTTGAAACTCCCGATGTGGATTTTTGTCCCATGCTCTTATGACCTTGACTAAGGCCAACAAATCATAAGTCACATGTCAAGTTCTACCCGTCGTTGTCCAGGTTGATTTGAACCCACCCGTATATACCCTTGACTATGGCCAACAAAGTAATACGACTGTCCCAAACCAACGCATCTATCTATGCAACATATGAATACCCACCAGCTACCAAACACTGTGCCTTGACTATGGCCAACAAACACAGCTTGAATACTTTTGGATATTCATATGAAACGACGGAGGGCTACGAATGGTTTTGGCGAAACCATGAACGTAGTGAACTTGATATAATCGATGGAACGAGATAGCTTTTAAAAGGAGTGGTTCCAGCTCCGCATTTAAAAGTTGGTTTTTGAAAAGAACCGAGTGGTTTTGAAAGTGTTCCAATGACTTTTACTTGGTTTATTTTCTTACATTAATTTTAATGCGTCCCATCATTTAATCCTACCATTGCAGAAAACAACGAAAATATGGCGTACGCTTATGCCATCCGCATTCGCCACGGGGCCCCATCATCACCCGTTAGGTTACTTAACTAACGACAGAGCGGGGGCTGGACTAGCGCGGATGCAAAATATAAGCAACAGCTAAATAGATATCATATATAGATATATAGCAATGATAGCCATTCCAGAACACAGATGAACACTTTGGATATACTAGGAATTCACGATTCGTTCGAGCCTGCAACGAAAAGTGGATTACACGGTGGCGATGAATAGCCAAACCCTATCCTAGACCCCTACGGGTGCGGCAAACTACCCGCCAAGTACCCGAAGCGAAGCAACCTCCCTCAACACGTGAGTAGGCCACTCAGCACTTCGAGATACCCGGTAGTTTGTGCACCCCACCTTAGGTCTATCCTAGGAGCAAAAACAGTAAAAAGAAATTATACAATGGCGGCTACAACCTCATCCCGGATGTGCGGCCAAACAAATAATATTACATCAAATTACAAATTTTACAATGAATGAAAGAAAAAGAAACTCTCATCTCACATCCACCCCGGCTATTCATCCGCGACAATCCAACGAGTTCATATCCACAAACCATCAACATTACAGATCACAGATATGTATAACCCCCACTAATCGATGTATAGCGATTAGTAGACGTTCAATACATATATCACATCACAGATAATATCCATTAGCCAAAGTCTACGGAATATCGATCAAAATACGGATTTGTAACCACCCTAAAAATCAATTTGTTTTCTGGAAAATCTAGATAGAAACATGAAAGGTTTGCCTAGCACCCTATGTAGAGTTTGGAAGCATCACATGTCACAAAATTTAAATTTTTATGGTGCTAAGCAAGCATACAAAGGAATCGATCCTAGAAAATTAGGGTTTCAAAGCTTAAAGGCAATAAAGACTAGGGTTTCGAGACTACAACCTTTGTAGCTCCCTTCGCTAGACTCTCTGGCCTCTTGGGTGTTGGAAGAAGGTCCTCTTGAAGTCTTCTCGCGTCCACGACGATCCACCCGAAGTTCCTCGTCCAAGCTCATAACTTCACTTTTCAAGATGAGAAATGAAGAGAACACTCTAAACTAGTTGGCTAAACTTGTGTAGAATGATGTTGTGGTTAAGATTCTCACTTCAAAAACCTTTCTTTTATGTGTGTTTTACTCACTAGAAGAAACTAGAAAGCAAATGGTGAAGGAGGAAGAAGATGGTGGCTTTCTTTTAACAAGAGTAAAATGATAGCTCTCATGAAGGAAAAAGAAAATATATGTATATATATATTTTTTAATCCTCATCTCAAACCATGGTTAGATGATGGAGACATTATTTAACTTGAGTTTAAAACACAAAGAGAAGGATAACTCATGGTTAGAAGTAGGTGAGCATGGTTAGGTTTAAAGAAGAATGTAGAAGCAAGCAAGAATTATCCTTTTCTTTTCTATTTTGTTTTAAACATAAAATCAAATAATAATCCATCCATTTATCCATGGTGTGAGTCTTATATTGCCACCATTTCCATGTGTAAACAACCATGATAGATGGTGTATGTATGTATGTATGTATGCACATCCATATGTGCATGAAACTAGTAAGATAGAAAGAAAAACATACATGCATGCATACACCCATCACATACAAGGAGAAAGGTTTTAAGTGAGAAAACTAATGGTTAAATGATAAATCAACACTTGATTTATCAATCCGGCCATATCACATATGACCCTACCAAAAGCAAGCCGTCCGATCAATGTACGGTATCATATACGCGCATTTTAATCGGGTCCATGCGCATATCGCATACGCGCACCACAACGTTTCGCCTGGACTAGGTAACTCTTGTGTGGGACTCTAAGACTCGTCAATACGCCGGCAGAGGGTGATGATCATATCAAGCACTCCCAAGCCGCAAGCGGTCAGCTAAACATAACGGCCACCCGGGTATTGAGCGATCAGAAGAAAACAAGCGAACCTGCTACAACTCCCGTCGAGCCAACCGGCAACACTACCGTACAGTCCGGTCTCTTCGTCAGATATGCTGCATATCGAGCCTAGGGATGGTCACGTCGACCCTAATAACTCAATAAGTCATGCCGGTGAATGGTCTATAACAGATCGAGAAACTACTGATAACACTTATCAGCAAATCTCAGCAGCCCTGGCCAGGGACTTACTGATATAACCAGTCGGGCACAGCATAGCATCAACTCCCAATACCGGGAGAGACGAAACCCCTCCTATCGCTCATTGCCTTCGTGTGTCTCGGGACTGTACCCAACGGCCACCTGTTTGCACGACTCAGTAGAGCCGTGGTAGGGTGGCAATCAAAGTACAGTGGGAGAGCACATAAGACTCTATGACGGTCTCGGGTCTACAGACTAACCTGTACCAGTGTCACCTGAGAGCTGCTATCCGACGATAGATATAATTCCATATAGGAGTTCTCGGTGAGTCCGTCCAGTGTACCCAGTCACCACTGAGCACCCGTATATAATCTTGATGTCAAACATCGATGAATGTGGGAACATCCATCGCCCATCGTATGGGTCTAGTATCATGTACGCTAGTCTACTCTGGTATATCAATGCCCCGTCTCGATATACCTACGACTAGGGACTTTCCAGGATATACTTATAGACTACAGATGTCCCACTAGTATGATCTCTATCATAATCAGAGTAGTCAAGCCGATATCCTCAGGGCTTTATCAGCATGTATGAATGAATAAAAGCATGATCAAATCAACATGTCAGATAAAGAAGAACCAGATAGCATACTATCATGTCGAGCAAGAATGCATACTGAATATACATGTATAGATACATCCACTATCATATAATGGCCTCTAGGGCATACATATATCCAACAAAACAAACTATATTAAAAATCCCAAAACCTCCCAGAAAGAACACTGCAGCAAAACGGAGTCGCGGCCGAGTCAACTCGGCCGCGGATCCGCGGCCAAACACAAGGTTCGGCCGCGGTTCCGCGTTGAGTTGGCCGAGTCAGGAGCTCATTTTTGCTGTGTGTTCTAACAAAACCCTGAGCCGATTTTTCATGTATGTTAAATAATTTTTGGAGCTCTTTAGAAAATCGGCAGAAAGTTAAATATTTCGGACTTGTTTTGTGATTTTTTTCCGATCGATATTCTAAATACTTTGCTAATTTGCTAGTTTATGTTTAGCTAGGCTCTGATACCACTGTAAGTCCATGTTGGTCACCTCGGTTATTACGGGGAGGCGGAAACGGCGAAAAACAATTTTTGGCGCAAAGGCAACATGGACTAAAAGAAGGATCTTTGCTAAACTACAAACTAGCAAACTACTAGAGGTGCTATCTACTATGCCGTAGAGATTATACCTCATGATACCGGCCCTTCGGGTCTTCATTCCGCTGTCCTGCTCGTCCATCTACGCTCCGAGGGTCGATCCAGATCTTGATCACCTCCGCGGCCTTCTTGAGTCGAAGACGATCCACCCGAGAGTTATGCTCCGAGCTCCACCTCGAGCCGAGGCAACTAGGGCAACAAGATCGCTAGTCTTGATGTCTTAGGTTGTGTATAAGTAGAAGATGGATGTGTTTTTCTATTTGGATCCTTTTTCTCTCAACACATGAGATCAAAGGAAGAATCAAGAGGAGGAAGAAGAAGGAGAACAACCATGGAGCTTTCTCATTTCTTTTGCTAAGAGAGAGAATGAGAAATCAAGAATGAGATAAGAAAATGAACCATGGTTCAATAATACACTAATATCATCATTACTAATCTTTTCATGATAAAGTTGATGGCTACATTTACTTGACCATTTTCATCACAAAAAGAAAATGAAAACCAAAGAATACTTTAGACCTTTCATGAAGATCCTAGTCAACTTTGGTCAAACGGTCAACAAAGTCAAGTATGGTCAAATGGTCAAAGCAATTAGCCATAACATAATTATCACTAACAAGATTAGTAAATAATGTCCCCGGCTCATAATGGTTTTGACCGAACCAACTGCCAAACCAAATGAGTCCGCTCCTCCTTCTTCACTCCTCAATACTGTGCATACACACCCGCATCCGCATTCCGTAGAATGCGAATACACAGAAGACACAATAAATCCATCCGTGCAATACTAGGATACGGCTTAAACCAAAGCCCACTAGTATTTCCTGCCCGAACAGCATACGCACACAAGTGTACGTAAGTGATCGTAGCTCTGCCGAAAAACCCTACGGCCTCTACACGTTTCGCTCAGTGCAGGGAAACTCTCTGTATGGGAATCTGAAGACTCGACACTACGCTGGCAGTGGGTTTAACCACAGACCGCAAGCGGCACTAGCTGTACGTAACGGTCCCCAGGTAGATATCGATAGGAAAGCCGATGAGGTAAACCCATCCGAACTCTTACTGAGCTTGTATGTGACAATCTCCGTACAGTCCGGTCCGTTCGTCTGAGAACATCGCATGGCGGGCCTAGGGGTGGTAAACGTCAGTCCCCTTATAGAGGTACAAGTCGTGTCGGAGTGTAGCCCAGAACACCCTGAGATAACACTGGAAACCTACCAGTATATCTCGCTTGCCCTGGCCAAGGACTACTCGTGTAATGGCTCTCCTAAACACAGCGCGATGCCAACCCCCAATACCGGGAGAGACGAATCATGTCTAACCGTCACTGCCTCCAAGTGCTTCGGGAATGCACCCAACTACTACCTGTTTGCACGACTCCTTTGAGCCTTGGTAGGGTAGTAATCTAAGTACAGTAGGAACACACTCAAGGCGAAGTGACAGTGTCAAGTCAGCGGACTAAGCTGTACTCATGTCATCTGGGAACTGATAACTGACGATAGGTATAATACCAACCAACAGTTCCCGACGAGTCCTGTCCAGTGTACTCGTAACCTAATGAGCACCCGCATAGTATCTCCAGTACGACGTACTGATGGCTGTGGGACGGACCATCTCCCCTGCTGGGATGAGAAGCATATACGCTAGTCTACTCTGGAGTATCGATGCCCTGTCTCGATAGTCCTACGACTAGGGACATGTATAAGGATGTGCTTATAGATTACCCAGCCCCCACGAGTGTGACTGCCATCACAACGCTGGTAATCAAGCAAAGATCCTAAGGGCTCTACTAATATGTATAAGCGATATGCTAAAAGAAACACATGCACATATTGAAGTAGAGACAAACCAAGTAGCATACTACCATTTTGAGCAAGATTGTCTATACAACTGTGAATATCCCAAGCTTCCATTAAGTAATATACAAACTAGTATAATACAGTAATGGCCTCTAGGGCATATACATTAACACTATGGCACGTGAAAGAGCCAACCATGCTACACGTGGCTAGGAATCATCCTTCCACAGTCACATTACGGCTGTCTATAGAATATCAAGAACAGTAAAATATAAAATCTATCTAGTCCATGTCCATTTGCCACAGTAAATAAAACCAAGAAAATGTATAAAGCAGAATCGAATCAAATCCAATAAACCACATCTGAATCACGTCCCAATATGGGCTCACATCAAAGAAATAAAACTGTGGAAATAAACTAAACCAAACATCTCTAAATATACGATCAATTCCTCATTGCTCGGCTTGATTGCTAAAATACTCTCGATCTGCCTGCGATACCCAGACGTCAGTGCGTCATAATACTAAATAACAGTGATAATCCAGGATATAACGATATAAGTTACCATGAATATAAGTAAATAACACAGATATAAAACAGTGAGGTATGTGTATGAATGTGATGTGTGATGTGTAATCTAAAACTGTGCTTCTAGGTTATCTATTTTAAAAGCCGTTGAAATCAATTAACATAATCTTCATCGTAACCCAACAGTATATATCTCGTTCATTCCCCACGAGACCACGGTAACAGTATTTATTTCGTAACACCCGGAAATACGGCAAACCAGTAATTATTCCATAACGCCCGGAAAAACGTCAAACAAGTAATGAATATTCCATAACGCCCGGAAAAATGGCAAACAAGTAATTATTCCGTAATGTCCAAAAAAACGACAAACAAGTAATAATATCCTTTTGAGTTATGTTTCAGTTACATTCTTGATTTCCCCTTTCTCCCCAGGTTTGTGTTCAAGTCAGGTATTGCCAATATATATCTAATGCCAACACAGGATCAAGTATGTACAGTTCTTGTCTATCCAGATAATAAGTCACATCCGTCAGGACAACACGTCAATATTGTTGGTATTAGTAACAAGATCCAAGTAACAAGTCTGGTAGTGTGTTGTGAACGTGTCATGTGATGCATATCAACCAAATAGATACCCAATGTGAAACTGTAATCAATATCGAAACACGGCTAATACAAGGATGCATATGTATCTATATGTAATAACCATTTATACGTCCATGACTATGCATGATGCGAACTAGATAACACGTTGTACTGGTATAGTAGTATAATGATATCATGATATTCCGGCATGCAACTAGATATGCTATTATCAGTATGGATATGAACGGATAACGTAACACTGTAAATCCGTAATAATTGCTTAATAATAAAACACATGTACTATTTTTATTCATATGGATATCGGTATAGTAACATAGCATGTTGCAAGTTAAACTTGCATGATCGGATCTCACGACGAGGTACGAATGCTACATCCAACGTCAGATAAATGTCGCGATGCAACTTACGCGTGTGCAGGATTGGACCTGGCTGAACAATGACGTGATGTGATGACTAGGCTGGACGATAATGATGACTGGGTCATCCGGATCGTCGACGAAACGTGCGACTCTGGCGAGAAGATCAAGAACCGATCAAGAAAGAACACGAAGAAAGATAATGGTTGTTGTTGTGTTCTGGGGTCTGATGTCGAGTTCTGGGGAAGCGAGGGCAGAGGAAAGGGGTGAGGCGACGGCTGTCGTCCGTGACGAGGTGGCTATGGGTTTTCTGGGGTTGCTATTTGGGGTCAGGAATGCAGGGTTGATGGTGGTGCTGGTGTCGGGAGTTGGAGAGGGAGGTGAGGAGATGACGGCGAGGTCGGTGGTGATCGGCAGTGAGGGATGCAGGCGTCAGCGTCGGGGTTCTTGGGCTGCAAGGTTGGGGTCGTCGGTTAGAGAGAAGTGTAGGGCTCGGGGATGGAGAGGGGAGTGGATGTGGTGAGGGTGAGGTCGGGGTGAGGTCAAGGTGGTGAAATGATCGGCGGCGAGGGGTTTCTCAAGTTGTTGCAGGGGGAGGTCGCTGGGTTTGCTCAGGGTTCGTGGGTTCTCGGGGAGAGGAGAAGAGAGGTGGAAGCGGAGGTGGCGAAGATTATGATGAGGGTGACGAGGTTGTCGACGGGGTTTTGGTGATGGCGAGGACGAGCGGCGTGGGGGCTAGGGTTTGAGTTTTCTGGGGTTCTCGCGAGAGGGAGGAGGAAGGAGAGGAAAGAGAGAGGTGAGGGTAATTGTTAATATATATATATATATATATATATATATATATATATATGAGATTAATGGAGGAAAGAGGCCATAGGAGGGGATTTCCTCCTATGGCGTGGATAAAATACAAACTCCGCCATTTTTTCCGACGATCGGCACTCATATATATATATATATATAACTAAATAATGCATATTCTCTCTCTATCTATCTCCCGTATCTCTCTCTCTCTCTCTCTTTCCAGCCTCTCTCTATATATATTAAGAGAGAGAGAGAGAGAGATAGTGTGCGAGCGGAGAGAGAGAGAGAGAGGCTTGAAAGAGAGAGAGATACGAGAGATAGAGAGAGAGAGAATATGCATTATTTAGTTATATATATATATATATATATATATATATATAAACTGTGTATACAAGTTAAGTTTTAAGTAAATATTATAAAATATTTTATAGGATTATGCAGCTAATATCAAAATATGCCGAAAATTACCCGGGTTTCTTCTAAAAATCTAGTTTTAAAATATGGAGAATATACGCATGAGTTAAAACTATAATACGATACCCGGTCAATAAAAATGCATACCCCCAAATTCGGATCTACGTAAATATACATAGTGATCCAAATGTGTCCGTTTTAACAATTTGGACATGAATATGATATATAGATGCAACCATATGATCTGGGGTATTATGACATGTAAGGCTAGATATTAAAATATATTATTTGGTTATAATTTGTATTACTTAAAAGATATGCGGATAAATATATCATATAAGTGTGTATCAAATCTAGATGTGCACGGATCCTCTGTACTAGTAAATATATGACGTAATCTTGAACCATAATGGGTTTCAAGTATGCGGGTCGGGTCGGATACTATTCACAGTTACCAAATGCATTATCCGCACCCAAAAACAATAATAATCAAAAATTTGTTGCAAGATTGGAAGATACCCCAAATAAAATATCGCATACATGCACTAGGGTGTTATATTATACCCAACTACAAAAGAATTTCGTTCTCGAAATTCACGGAACAAGAAAAGATACAATAAGACACGGATCTAAGAAAAGAGGCGTGGAAACTTCTGTCGGATCTCGTCTTCACGTTCCCAAGTCCGTGCGAACGATTCCTCCATGAAACAAGTACTAGAGGGATAATTTTGTTCTTGAGGACCTTATCTCGTCGATCCACTATCGCCATCGGTCTTTCTTCGTATATTAAGTCCTTTCTTACTGTCAGCTCCAAGTGATTTAGGACGTGCGTCTCTGTTGGGATTTGATTAGCACCCTCACTAGGTTTTAACAAGCATCAAGTATGCAACTTTAAAAATCTAGGGTGCTAACCAACCTGAACCGAGAATCAAACTAGAAAATTAGGCATAAAACTAACAAGTATCACATACTAGCAAGTGTCTAACACTAAGAGGAAAGAAATACAACCTTTGTAGACCTCTCCTTCTTGACTCCTTGGTTCTACTCAAAACTTGAACGGGTCCGCTTGAGGCCTTCGAAGTCCACGATGATCCTCCACGGAGTTGCTTTGCTCAAGCTCTTTGCTTCACTTGACCTAAGTCGAAGTGAGGCAAACAACCTACACTAGTGGGCTAGACTAATATAGATTGGTGAAGTGGATAATAAGCTCACTAAAAAACCTTTCTTTTTCTTTTCCTTCACTCACTAGAATATGGTAGAGAGCTTAGAGGAAGAAGGAGATGGAAAATGGCTTAGTTAGAGCTCAAGAGAGATGAACAAAAGAATAATTAAAAGGGAGAGAGAGTCACACTCACTAATAACCCAACCATGAAAAATATCTAGATATTTTTAGTAGTTGAGTTAATGGAGGATTAGAAATGAAACCATAGTTACTTAGATATTTTAAGAAGTGTATAGAAGGAAAAAACCAACCATGTATTAATTTCTAATTTCCTTTAACTCAATAATTATAAAAATATCATAATAGTTTCCATGTGAGTCTTGCATAGCCATGACACATGTGTGCATACATATCAACATAAAACTACATACATACATGCATACAAATAAAGAAAGGATTTAATAAATGAGCTAATGGTCATATGATATTAAATCAACACTTGATTTAATAATCCGGTCATATCACATACGACCCTACCAATGGAAAACACCAGATTAAGATACTGTATCATATACTCGTATTTAATCAAGCTCCTGCATATATCCCTATATGCGCCCTACATCTTTTCGCCTAAGCTTGGAAACCCCTTTGTGGGACTCTGAGACTCGTCAATACGCTAGCAGTAGGTAGTGATCGGATCACATGCCCATAAACCGTCAGTGGTATTAGCTGCACGTAATAGCTCCCAGGTATTGAAAGAACAGAAGAACAACAAGAGAACCTGTCAAAACTCCCTTAGAGCCAACCAGTAACACTTACCGTGCAGTCCGGTCTCTTCATCAGATATGCTGCATATTGAGTCTAGAGATGGTATCGTCGACCCTATTAACTTAATAAGTCATGTCGATATATGGCCTATAACAGATCGAGAAACTACTGATAACACTTATCAGTAAATCTCATCAGCCCTGGCCAGGGATTTCCAGTTATAGCCAATCAAGCACAGCGCAATATCTACCCCCAATACCGAGAGAGACGAAACCCCTCCTATCGCTCATTGCCTCCATGTGTCTTGGGACTGTAGCCAAAAGCCACTTGTTTGCACGACTCAGTAGAGCCGTGGTAGGGAGGAAATCAAAGTACAGTGGGAAAACACACAAGACTCTATGACGATCTCGGGTCTACAGACTAACCTGTACAATTGTCACCTGAGAACTGCTAACCGACGATAGATATAATACTATATAGGAGTTCTCGGCGAGTCTGTTCAGTGTACCCAGTCTCCATTGAGCACCCGTATACAATCTTTGATGTCAAACACCAATAGATATGGGATCATTCATCACCCATCAAATGGGTCAAGAAACGTATACGCTAGTTTACTCTGGAATATCGATTCCCCGTCTCGATACACCTACGACTAGGAAAATTTAAGGATATGCTCATAAACTACACATGTCCCACTAGTATGATCTGCATCATAATCACAGTAGTCAAGCAAATATCATAAGGGCTTTATCAATATGTAACAAATGAACAATTTACAGAATCAAGTGAACATGTTAAGATAAAGAGCAACCGGATAGCATACTATCATATCGAGCAAGAAAGTCCTCTGAATATATATATACATGTCTATACATCCACTATCAAATAATGGCCTTTAGAGCATACATATATCCAACAATCTCCCACTTGCACTAAGGACAATTATTGGCGTATCTCATACCCAATATCTCAAAAAGTCGCTCATGCTGCGGCTATGGGAGGGCCTTGGTGAGTGGATCCACGGTGTTATTCTTTGTATCTACTCTCCGAACCACGATCTCGCGGCGATCTACTATCTCCCGGATCAAATGTTATCGCCTCAGGATGTGTCTGTATCGCTGATAGAACCTGGGTTCTTTGGCCAACGCCACAGCCCCATTATTATCACAATACAATGGTATTGGATTAATAATGGTTGGAACTACTCCTAGCTTTGAGATGAACTTTCTCATCCAGACGGTTTCCTTGGCAGCATCATTTGCAGCAATATACTCAGCTTCTATCGTGGAGTCTGCAACGGTATCCTGCTTGGAACTCTTCCAACATACCACCCCTCCATTGAGGGTAAATACAAACCCTGAGATAGATTTGCTGTCATTCTTATCACTCTGGAAGCACAAATCGGTAAATGCCTCCATTTGGAGATCCCCATTACGATACACCAAGAACATTTCTTTAGTCCTTCGTAAGTACTTAAGAATGTTCTTCATAACTGTCCAGTGTTTCTTCACTGGGTTGGATTGATACATGCCTACTACACCTAGTGCATAAGCTACATCAGGGCGAGTACATAACATCGCATACATTATAGATCCTATGACCGAAGCGTAGGGTATAGTGCTCATGCAAGCTCTCTCTTCATCAGACTTTGGGTAAAAGTCCTTGGAGAGAGTGATTCCATGACAAACGGGTAAGGCACCCCGCTTGAAATCTTCCATACTAAACCTCTTTAGGATGGTGTTAATGTACCTGGATTGGGACAATCCTAACAACCTTTTTGATCTATCTCTATAGATCTTAATGCCCAATATGTACGAGACATCACCCAGGTCCTTCATAGAGAATCTTTATGATATGAACAGTTTTGACCGATTGTAGTATAGGAACATCGTTTCCTATCAGGAGGATGTCATCCACGTACAATACGAGGAATGTGACAGTACTCCCTACAATTTTCTTATAAATACAAGGTTCATCTGGATTTTTGACAAAATCCAACTCTTTGATCGCATCATCAAAGCAGATGTTCCAACTCCATGATGCCTGCTTTAATCCATAAATGAATTTAAGCAATCTACATGCTTTCCCGCTGCTCCCACTATCAACGAAGCCCTCTGGCTGATTTTTCTCTTAAAGATCCATTTGCACCCTACGAGTTTTACCCCAGAGGGTACAATTTCCAAAGTCCACACTTTGTTGGTGTACGTAGACTCCATTTCAGATCTCATGATATCTAGCCACTTCACAGAGTCACCACTCGTGATAGCTTGCTGAAAACTAGTAGGGTCATCATCATCCATGATGCAATCTTCTCTATCACCATCAATGAGGAAACCGTAGTATCTCTCCGGTGGGCAAGAAGTCCTACTAGATCTATGGAGTGGCTGAGATTCATAAGTTTCTGTTGCAATATCATGTTCAACCAAGTCATCATTTGTAACTTGTGTCTCTAGAACTTCTTCTAGTTCTACTGCATTGCCATCAGTGTTATTTGAAAAAATTTCATTTTCTAAAAATGTGGCATGTTGAGAAACAAACACTCTTTGTTCCTCCTTGTGGTAGAAAAGATATCCATACGAATGTTTTGGATATCCCACAAATATACACTGAACCGATCGTGTCTCGAGTTTGACTGGATTCTGCTTTTTGACAAAAGCCGGACAACCCCAAATCCTAACTCGTTTAAGAGATGGTCTCTTTCCATACCATATCTCATATGGAGTGGTAGACACGGTCTTGGTTGGAACCCTGTTCAACAGATATGCTGCAGTCTTCAATGCATGCCCCCAAAAGGAGAGAGGTAACTCAGCATCACTGATCATGGATCGCACCATATCTAATAGGGTACGATTCCGTCGCTCTGACACACCGTTGTGCTGTGGTGTGTAAGGGGGAGTGAGCTGAGAGAGAATCCCATTCTCTTTTAGGAAGTCCGAAAACTCGTACTCAGATACTCTCCACCTCGATCTGATCGAAGTTTCTTGATGCTCAAACCTGTTTGTTTTTCTACTTCAAGTTTGTACTCTTGAATTTCTCGAAAGCTTCAGACTTATGCTTTAATAAAAACACATGTCTGAATTTTGAGAAATCATCAGTAAAAGTTATGAAGTAAGAAAAACCGCCTCTAACATGTGTAGACATTGGTCCGCATACATCACTATGTATGAGGTCTAAGAGTTCTGAAGCTCTTTCTCTGTGTCTAGTGAACGGAGTTTTGGTCATTTTACCTTTGATATATGACTGATAAGTCGCATAAGATTTATATTCAAAAGAATTTAAATATCCATCTTTATGTAGTTTATTTAGTCTTGTTTCGTTAATATGACCAAGTCTATAATACCAAAGAAAAACTTCATTTATATTTGAAAATTTTCTTTTATTTGTATGTTGTATATTGAAACTGTGTGTTGATTTAGAACGTATATCTCGTTATTTAGTGCACCATACCCAATCAACTCTTAATTCAGGTTAATGTTCATAACATTATTTTGCAACACAAAATTATATCTTTCATTGTCTAACAAAGAAACGGATATTATATTATATAACATGCTTGGTACATAATAACACGGGTTCAAAACCAATATACATCCCGATGGCAACCCCAGGTGATACTCTCCTATTGATACTGCATGTACATTGGAACCATTTCCAACCCTGAGAGTGTGATCACCAGTCTTCAAAACTCTTCTATTTCTCAATCCCTGCATAAAATTGCAGATGTGAGAACTTGAACCGGTATCCAATACCCAGAAAGCAGAGTTTATAGAAAAACAGTTTTCAGTCACAAACACACCTGAAGCAGAAGCATCACCATATTTTTTTTCTTGAGATCAGCGATGTACTCAATACAATTTCGCTTCTAGTGTCCCGACTTTTTGCAGTAGAAACATTCTCCTTTTCCTGACTCCTCAGCCCTGGAATTGTCTTTCCCTTTTTCCTTTTTCACTCCACCTCTTGGTTTGGTGGGTTTCTTCTTCATCTTTCCCTTGGCCTTGGCTTTTAGAAGAGAAGAGGAAGATGGCCCAGCAAGCAAAGCGGGAGTTTTCGCTGCCTTCAGCGTACTCTCTGCACTTCTCAATATATTGAGAAGTTCAGGTAGCGACTTTTCCATGTTGTGCATGTTAAAGTTTACTATGAACCGAGCAAAGGCAGGGGGAGAGACTGCAGAACAATATCAATATACTGTTCGTTCTCCATTGTCCATCCGAGGCCCTCAAGCTCTTCAATAAGAGCTATCATCTTCAAGACATGATCACTTACTGGAATGCCAGGAGTCATTCTCATCTGAAATAGCTTTTTAGATGCCTCGTAGCGCAGGGTATGAAATTGCTCTTCATATATCTCCTTTGTATGGAGAAAGATGGATTGAACGTCCATCTTCTCATGCTTCTTTTGATGTACATTATCCATCAAAGCAAGCATGAGGCATTTGGCAGTGATACAATCAATGTCCCATGTCTTGCGGATCTCCCTATCCGCAACAGAAGATGTAGGGCTTGGGCTGGGAGGGGCTGGGCCAGTGAGGACATATAATACCTTATCATATGTAAGGGCAATGTTTATGTTCCTTAGCCAATCTTTATAATTGGGTCCTGTCAGTTTATTTTTCTCTAACAGAAGCTTAAGTCCAGTCATGAGTATCTGCCATTAGGAGAGAGAAAAGAATACACTCAGCGAATGCTCTTGTAAAGATTAGATTGGTTATTATATTATCTAATCGATGTCTCCCACTATTTTTATCAAATTTTCCTTCAAACCTTAAAAAGAAAATTAGCCAGGATTAATTACATTCTACAAGTTCGCTAACCGGTCAGTCAGGCCAGTGTCGGTACTTTGAGGGAGGTTTCCCGTGCTTTAGCACGGACCTAATTAAAGTAAACCTCGTTTTCCCAGAGGCATAACCCCGTTGAAACCTTTCTATACACCTAATGGGTTAGCTAATTGTAAAGTGCAAAACTCTCCTACGAGTAACTCTTACTCACAGTGGGATCGGGATCCAACTATCATATAGAAGGTATGCAATCTCATTGCAAATTTCAACTCTTGAATCTCCCGATATAATTTTTACCCTTAGCAGCTTATGACCTTGGCTATGGTCAACATATCATAAGCACTAGTCAAGTTATACCTGTCATTTCATGATTAATTAGATCCATTTACATGACCCTTGACTATGATCAACATAATCACATGAATGTCCTAGCTAATCGCATCATATGCTGTGTAGGGAGACATCACTTAGCTACTGTACACTACGTCTTGACTATGATCAATATACGTAGCACGAATACTAAGTACTCTACTTCCTAAAATGACGGAGGGTTGCAGATGGTTTTTAAGAAAACCTTTAACGCTTTGAACTTGATCTCGTTATAGAATCAAATAGTTTTAAAAGAAGTGGCTTAAGCTCCGTATTTTTGAAACTTGCTTCTTCATAAAAAGGCCGAGTGAGTTTCAAATTCGATTCTACAACATCTTTTAGGTTTCTTTTTCTTTACATTAATCTCATTAATGTAGTCCCATCATTTAAGTCCTTAAGCCATCATAGAAAAGAAACTAAAATAGAACGTACGCTTATGCCATCCGCATTCGCCACGGGGTCTCGTCATGCACCGTTAGGTTACTTAACTAACGGCAGAGCGGGGGCAGGACTAGCGCGGATGCAAAACATAAGCAACGTTTATTATATATCATATATATAATATACCATTCGTCTCAGCATATAAAGTGATCACATCACAGAATAACAACAGCATAAGCACATATATGAAAATATAAGATATACTAGGAAGTCCGTATTTTGTATTTAGCCAACGATAGAAAATACGGATTCCATGGTCGTGATGAATAGCCAAGCCCACACTCCTAGACCCCTACGAGAGCGGCAAGCGACCCTGCCAATTCTAAAGTTAGGAGACCCGGTCTCGACTCCTCAAGATGGTCTCCCACTGGACTCTAGAACCCGGTCACTTATGCTCTCTACCTTGGGTCTATCCTAATGCGAAAAAGTAAATAATATACATCAACGGTGACATCATCCTCAACCCAGAAGTGCCCCAATAAAAGAATATTACATACAATGAATGTTACATGAATGAAAAGAAAAACTCTCATATCACATAAAACCCTCGGCTATCCATTCATGACGATCCTATACATCATATCAAAGCAACACATAACATCACATGTCATCAACGTAAGTAAATATGCGTATCCCAATTGTTCTTGACGTATAGCAACGAAACCGGCGATACACTACATATTACACTTACGGTCCCAGAAAAGAAATGTCAAACTACAACACTTGGAATCTACACTTTCCTTAGACATCATAAACCCGGAATATCTCATATTCCGGCTGTCATGCCTGACAATGTAGATCTTACATTTGGGTCTCAAAAATGAAAACACATTTTCAAAAGAAATCGGGTAATTCAATAAGATTCCCAATTCTGATCGAGACCGAAATGTTAGATTTACAAGCATCTAATTAATTTTCTCAAAACTAATTAGTGTAGATTCCAAATATTGTATCACATTCATAAAAACTAGGCGATGTTAAACATTTCGATCGATCTATCAAAACCCACAATTCTCAAAAACCTCAACACTTGAGACAGATTCAAAAATACCCAGACTGTGCCAACAGTACATACAGACCAGCACAAGAAAGCACATCCCTTGCCTCACCAACAGCATCGCGGAACTGCCGCCAAAAGCACATTTTGGCCACGGTTTCGCGGTCGTTAGGTCGAGTTAGGGGGTCGTTTTTCTTGGGGGTCCACACAATACCCCGCACGATTTTCTGAATATTTTTAAACCAAAAATTCCAACTTTTGAAAAATTTCCAGAGAGCATATCAAGCATGGGTTTTGATGTTCGTTCGAACACTTTAATGTCATCTAGGTCACGCTTACTACTCTATCTTGGCTCTGATACCACTGTTGGGATTTGCTTAGCACTCTCACTAGGTTTTAACAAGTATCAAGTATGCAACTTTAAAAATCTAGGGTGCTAACCAACTCGAACTGAGAATGGAACTAGAAAATTAGGCATAAAGCTAACAAGTATCACATACAAGCAAGTGTCTAACACTAAGAGGAAAGAAATACAACCTTTGTAGACCTCTCCTCCTGGACTCCTTGGTTCTACTCGAAACTTGAACGGGTCCGCTTGAGGCCTTCGAAGTCCATGATGATCCACCACGAAGTTCCTTTGCTCAAGCTCCCTGCTTCACTTGACCTAAGTAGAAGTGAGGCAAACAAGCTATACTAGTGGGCTAGACTAATATAAATTGGTGAAGTGGGTAATAAGCTCACTAAAAAACCTTTCTTTTTCTTCACTCACTAGAATATGATAGAGAGCTTGGAGGAAGAAGGAGATGGAAAATGGCTTAGTTAGAGCTCAAGAGAGATGAACACAAGAATAATTAAAAGGGAGAGAGAGTCACACTCACTAATAACCCAACCATGAAAAATATCTAGATATTTTTAGTAGTTGAGTTAGTGGAGGATTAGAAATGAAACCATGGTTACTTAGATATTTTAAGAAGTGTATAGAAGGAAAAAACCAACCATGGATTAGTTTCTAATTTCCTTTAACTCAATAATAATAAAAATATCATAATAGTTTCCATGTGAGTCTTGCATAGCCATCTCCAATGTATCATCATCTATGACACATGTATGCATGCATGTGTGCATACATATCAACATAAAACTACATACATGCATACAAATAAAGAAAGAATTTAATAAATGAGCTAATGGTCATATGATATTAAATCAACACTTGATTTAATAATCCGCTCATATCATATACGATCCGACCAATAGAAAATGCCAGATTAAGATACGGTATCATATACTTGTATTTAATCAAGCTCCTGCACATATCCCCATATACGCCCCACATCTTTTCTCCTAAGCTTGGAAACCCCTTTGCGGGACTCTGAGACTCGTCAATACGCTAGCAGTAGGTAGTGATCAAATCACATACCCATAAACCGTCAGCGGTACTAGCTGCACGTAACGGCTCCCATGTATTGAGCGAACAGAAGAACAACAAGCGAACTTGTCAAAACTCCCGTAGAGCCAACCAATAACACTTACCGTACAATTCGGTCTCTTCATCAGATGTGCTGCATATTGAGTCTAGGGATGGTATCGTCGACCCCAATAGCTCAATAAGTCATGCCGATGTATGGCCTATAACAGATTGAGAAACTACTGATAACACTTATCAGTAAATCTCATCAGCCCTGGCTAGGGACTTCCAGTTATAGCCAATCGTGCACAACGCAACATCTACCCCCAATACCGGGAGAGATGAAACTCCTCCTATCACTCATTGCCTCCATGTGTCTCGGAACTGTACACAAAAGCCACATGTTTGCACGATTCAGTAGAGCCGTGGTAGGGTGGAAATCAAAGTACAGTGGGAGATAACACAAGACTCTATGGCGATCTCGGGTTTACAGACTAACCTGTACAATTGTTACCTGAGAACTTCTATCCGACGATAGATATAATACCATATAGGAGTTCTCGGCGAATCCGTTCAGTGTACCCAATCTCCACTGAGCACCTGTATACAATCTTTTATGTCAAACACCAATGGATATGGGATCATCCATCACCCATCAAATGGGTCAAGAAACGTATACGCTAGTCTACTTTGGAATATCGATGCCCCGTCTCGATACACCCACGACTAGAAATATTTAAGGATATGCTCATAAACTACATATGTCCCATTAGTATGATCTGCATCATAATCACAGTAGTCAAGAAAATATCCTAAGGGCTTTATCTATATGTAACAAATGAACAATATACTAAATCAAGTAAACATGTTAAGATAAAGAGTAACCAGATAGCATACTATCATGTCGAGGAAGAAAGTCCTCTAAATATATATATATACACACATGTCTATACATCCACTATCAAATAATGGCCTCTAGGGCATACATATATCCAACAGTCTCATCTCGAACATACTTGCGGAGTTGAGATACATGAAATACGTCATGAATACGCGCCAAGGATGGTGGTAAAGCCAATCCAAACGCTACCTCTCCAACATGCTCGATAATACCGAAAAGCCCTACGAATCGAGGACTAATCTTGCATCGACTACCAAAACGGATCATTCCTCTGGTTGGTGATATCTTCAAGAATACAAGATCACCAACTGCGAACTCCAGAGGTCTTCGTCCTGTATCAGCCCAACTTTTCTGTCGATCTTGTGCCACCTTCATATGATTTCGGATCACGTTAACTTTCTCTACTGTTTTCACAATAAGGTCCGATCGCAATAATCTTCTTTCTCCAATATCGTCCCAACAGATGGACAAGCAACACTTACGACCATACAATGCTTCGAATGGAGCCATCTGTATTGTCGCCTGAAAATTGTTGTTATAATAAAACTCCACTAAGTGCAAATGATCCTCCCATGAACCCTTGAAATCTAGCATGCATGCTCTCAACATATCTTCAAGAGTTTTGATCATTCTTTCTGACTGACCATCTGTCTGAGGATGATAGGCGGTGCTAAACTTCAAGTGAGTCCCCAAACTTTCCTGTAGACTCCTCCAAAAGTGTGATAAAAATCGAGTATCACGATCGGAAACGATGCTCACAGGTACTCTATGTAATCTCACAATCTCTTGCATGTATCGCTCTGCTAAGGCTTCCGTCGACTGACCAACTTGAAACGGTATGAAATGAGCTACCTTGGTCAATTGATCAACAATCACCTAAACTGCATTATTGCCCTTTGGACTCTGTGGTGAAGCTGTCACGAAATCCATGGTTATATGTTCCCACTTCCATTGAGAAATCGGAAGTGGTTGCAACAAACCAGCCACCCTTTGATATTCAGCCTTGACTTGCTGACACACCAAGCACTTCGATAGGTAGCGAGCAATCTCTCTTTTCATGCCTTCCCACCAGAAAGGTTGTCGTAGATCTTGGTACATTTTTATGCCTTCCGGATGTACGGAATATGCGGAACTATGAGCCTCCTTCATAACTTTTTCACAAATATCTCCTTTCGGCACACATAAACGACTCCCTTATCGTAACGAACCATCTTCATGAATTAACAGATCCATTCAGAGTCCCGTTTCTACCTGTTCTTGAAACTTCTGCAACCTTGGATCGTGCGACTGCGCTGCTTTAATGTTATCGATCAAAGATGACTGTACTTGTAATTGCATCAATTGTCCCGAAGAATGAGGTAGTACAATCTCCAACTCGAACTTCTGAAAATCATCTATCATCTCCTTCTGTGCAGTCAACATCCATACTGCTGGCAACCAACTTAGAGCATCTGGCAGTACATTAACTTTCCCCAGATGGTATTTTAGATCAAGATCATAGTCAGCCATCAGCTCTAATCATCTACGTTGCCTCATGTTGAGATCTTTCTGTATGAACACATACTTTAGGCTTTTGTGATCGGTAAATACTTCTACCCTTTCGCCCAATAAGTAGTGTCTCCAAATTTTCAAAGCGAAAATCACTGCTTCTAGCTCCAAATCATGAGTTGGGTAATTCTTCTCATGAGTCTTCAATTGTCTTGACGCATAAGCTATAACCTTCCCATACTGCATTAGAACACATCTCAAGCCTTTCCCAGATGCGTCGCTGTGAATAACCAACCCACTAGAACCGTCTGACACTGTCAAGATAGGGCGGTGGTCAATCTTTGCTTCAACGTTTCAAAAGCTGACGCACACTTCTCGGTCCATGCGAATGGTACCTCTTTTCGTATTAGCTTGGTCAATAGTTCTGCTATTCGAGCGAAGTTTTCCACGAACCTTCTATAGTATTCGGCGAGCCCAAGAAAACTTCTGATCTCCGGTACGTTCTTTGGAATTGGCCAATTATGAACAGCTGCAATCTTTTCAGGGTCAACGGCAATTCCATCTCCAGATACAACATGACCCAAGAACTTCATTTCTTCGAGCCAAAACTCGCACTTGCTCATCTTAGCATATAACTTTACTTGCCTCAACGTTTGCAGTGTGATCCTCAAATGTCACGCCTCGCTTCCTAATAGACGGAAACGGTGACGTGATAAGCCCGCAACATATTTATTTCGAGAAGGTCATTTCCCGGAATAACTACGCTAAGCGTAAACTAAGCAATATAAAATGACAAGAAATAAACATGAGATTTAAACTTCAACAACTTTATTTACATTCAACTTGAAACATTTACAATACATGAGTTCAATTGAAAGGAAATACAATACAAGAAGAGAAATGCCTAAACATGTGGTATACATAAACTGAGAAAAAAATTGCTAGTCTAGTCCTGAGTCGTGATTTGGTTTTTCTCCTCCTCGGTGATGTTTACCTCCTAAGTTTCCACAGTATCTGACGAACATTCCAAGAAACAAAGATGGGTGTAATACCCGTCAACGAACTTTCGCTCGGTAAGTCCCCAAGAAAAGGGTGTGAAGTATAAAAGTATAATGATAAATAAAATGTATATTATGAAGCAATGGACTAGGAGCTATGCTATTTAAACATGTCATCTAATGTAAGTATGGCAATTCTATTTAACATGCAATTCTACATATTTATCATGGCAAAATAACATGAGCATAATATAGCATGGCCGTGTAGTGTAGGTATAGTGAACATGAAGTGAATGTAAGTGTCCTAAAAGGTCTTTACATGGGTCATCTAATGTAACGTAAGTTCAAGAGTGAATGTCAACTAATCTCAAGAGTGTTGTTGAACCCAACAGGCTGTAATCCAGGGGTAAAGAACCACGAGCTCGAATCAAGTGTTAGTAATGAGACTTCAACCTAGTATTGAAGTATTTCAAACACAACAGACTATAATCCAGGAGTAAGGAAACACGGGCTATTATGATAGCTTACTTGTGTTACTAGACATGGATTCATGATCTAGGGGGACTCCTGAGATTTCGTTGGATTCACAAAAGAACCACCCCAACACCCCGTGTATTCTAGGTTACGGTTAACATTACCTGCCTTACATGAATTCATGAATACATCAAGTTGCAAAATTGAGTTCATGTCAATATCATGTATTCGTGTCAAGTGTTCATGTATTCATGTCAAGTTGTATTTATGGTTCGAGTCAAGTCAGTTTCAATGGCAACCATTTTGTTCTGGTATTCATGATAAGTTCATGTCCAGGGTTTGGTCAAGTCAAGTCAAATATACATATTTGAGTTTGATATTGATTTTGAGTGTTCAAGTTCATAATTAGGTATTCATGTTTGATCTTGGATTCAGGTTTGAGTTGGACTTAGACTGAGTCCGACACTTATACACAGATTTAGCTCTTGAATTAGGTTCAGGAGTTATCGGTAACTGCTGCACATGGACGACATGATTTGTGTCTTTTTCCAAGACAATTACCATTGATAACACAGTTAAGTTGTCTACCTTAAATAGGCAAGTACTTACTTTCTCCGGCTCTCTGGGGTTTAAGAGAATTAATCCCGCTTAAACCTATATTTACTAAAGTCCTTAAATATTGTTTTATATATATCAAGGGGGTTTTATGAAAAAATATTTTAATATAGTTTAAAAGCAAATCTCGAGGGTGATTAGTATTACTTGAGGGTGTCATGAGTATGGATTTTAAGTATTTGAGGTATTTTTAGTGATAATTATTTAGCTTGGAAAGTTCCTGGTATTTTATTGAAAAACTTATCCTTTTTGGTATCTTGATGGTATTTTATTGTCATTTATTAATCTTTTCATTTTTGAAAAATAAATAGATTTATTATATTTTGAAAATATGGATTTTTAATTTTATATAATTTTAATTTTAAAAATAATTTTATTTTATTTAGAAAATTCGTATCTCTTAAAAACTGTATTTGAATCCTTTCGAGATCGAATGCTCCATGAGGAGATCTGCATCTCGTTCTACTAGACCAAGGACGTGCGATAATCCGCACCATCCGTTAGTGGGTCCGCTAAAGAGGGTTGTAGATGCGTAATCGCAAAGGATAGAAAATACCGCTTTAAAAGAAATCCGGTTTTTAAAGTTATGTGGTATTTTTATTGTAATATTATTCTTCGAAACAAAAATACATACAATGAGTATCGTGCTATGAAACCAAGTGTGCGTGTGGGGTAGGTCGTTACCCCGTGAAATTTTCCTAAGATATTTTTAAGCAATTACTAAAAGAGGTGTTTATAAAGTTCAAGGCATTTTAATGAAAAAGTTCTACTATTGTTGTTTCACATGAGAATTTTGATGAAATTTGATTCTAAACATTAGGGTTTAAGGTTACAAGTGATGTATTAAAATTAGATTGATTAAATTGTAAAGGAAAAAGGAGTTATGTGTTTTAGAAAAGAAGATGTCAGTATTAACTTTACTTTTACCGATATAAAATTTGAAGAGGAATTTCACTAGAAAAGAGGAGATTTGGGAGGGACTTACCGTGTGGAAATTGTTGGAGATAGTGCCCTCAAAGTCAATTATTAGATCGCAGGTACGTGATTGCAATGATTGATGGATGACCTATACCGATATGACAGTCTTGCTCGAGATGATAGTATGCTATCTGGTTTGTCTTTATCATCGTATACATGCTTTAGTTCACTATTGCATGTTGATAGAGCCCATAGGATTCTTTCTTGACTGCCAGCAGTATGATGGCGATCATATACGTGGGAGCTGGGGTCTGTAAGCACATCCTTAAAGTGTCCCTAGTCGTAGGAGTTTCGAGACAGGGCATCGATACTCCAGAGTAGACTAGTGTATACAGTCGAGACCCCGACAAGGGGCGGTGGCCGGTCTCATAAGCCATTGGTGTCAGTTGGTTCACCTAAGATGTATACAGGTGCTCATTGGGTTATGAGTACACCGGACAGGACTCGCCGGGAATATGCTAGTTGGTATTATACATATCGTCAGATAGCAGTTCCCTGGTGACATGTGTACAGGTTAGTTTGTCGACCTGAGATCGTCATTTGTCTCGTGTGAGTTCCCACTGTGCTTTGATTTCTACCCTACCACACTCAAAGGAGACGTGCAAACAGGTATTTTTTGGGTAGAGTCCCGAGCCACATGGAGGCAGTGAGCGGATCGTCGGGGATTCGTCTCTCCCGGTATTGGGAGTTGATGTCGCACAGTGCACGGGTGGCCATCACTAGAAATCCTCGGCCGAGGTAGTGGAGAATTACTGATTTGGATCAGTAGTTTCTCAGGTGGTGATGGGCTTCATGCCGACACAATTTATCGCGTTATTAGGGGTCTGACTTTATCCACCCCCTAGACTCGATATGCGATACTCTTTAGACGAACGGACCGGACTGTACGGATATTGTCACTGTTAGGCTCTGTAGGGTTTATGGATGAGTTCGCTCGTCAGCTTCCCTTCCAATCAATACATAGGCAACCGTTACGTACAGCTCGTACCTCTGACGTGCTAGTGGTTATACCCAGTGCCATTATGTTGATGAGTCATTAGAGTCCCCCACAGACCTTTTTCCAAGTTCGGGCGAAACGTTGTAGAGGCCGTATGGTTTTATGGCAAGGTTCAGAAAATGCACGTGCGTTTTCGCACGTGTCATATTTCGGGCAGATAATACTGGTCGGCTTTGGTTTAAGCCGGATCCGAGTATTATACTGTGTAGATATAATATCTTTGTCTCAGTTGCATTTGTATTCGGTCGTAATACAAATGCGGGTATGTTTATACTGATACGGGGTTATCCTGAAATTCGTTTCAGGATCGCTTTTGGAAGTTGCCAGTTTCCAGTTTTCTATCACCCGTCTTTAACATTCAGTTAAAGACGGATTTATCTTTTTTTGAGATGAGTGTGGAAGCTTCTAGAAGGTGACTAGGATGATGACTAAGCTTGTGAGTCATTGATATATTAAGTGTTCATTTAATGTTGTGATGACTAGGTTTATTATCATTGGTTTGCATTAAATGTGTTCATACAAGGTGTAATTATGACTCATTCTTTCTTTAATCTTGTGGTCACCTTCTCCTCTCCTACACTCACCTCCCCCTCTTGTATAAGTGGCCGGCCCCTCCCCTCTTGTGAGAAAATGGTTGTTCATTTGAGAAAAGATACAGTTTATAGTGTATGAAAATTTCATAGCTCTTTTCATTCCATCACAGTTCCAAAAGGGCAACTTCATTAACCGTTCGTCCGTGACTTTGGACGTGACAAGACAAAATGTTCTACTCATTCTCTACATCATCTTGGTCGTCTCTTTTAGCAAACTTGACGACCGAGTTGCCTCGGTTCAGAGGCGGGAGCCCGTTTAAAGATCCGTCGACGTGGTGCCACCTGGACGAGAAGACTGGAGATTCAGGAGATCGGAGCAGCCGCAACAAAGCGTGGGATGATGGTTGAAGACCGAAGGACTCGGATCGTTCGGTATAACATTTCTACCCACTTTGTAATTTGTTAGTTTAGCTTTAATGGCAGATCCGAGTTATAGTACGCGATAGCGCCAGTTGTAAAAAGTTTTTGTTCCGCATTTGGCGCCGTTTAGACGGCCGGGGCGCTACCGTGGACTTACAGAAATGTCAAGAAAGGGTTAAGGAAGAGGAGGGATGCTTTGGGGTGTCGCGGGAGCTCCGGAATTGGCTTCGATCTTCGCCGGAACCAACTTGCTCGCTAACTCCACTTTACTCCACTTGCACCAAGAACCTTTTTAGAGAGTTTTGGCTATAATTTTCAGAATGATGCTGAGCCAAAGTGTGTGGTGGTATTTATAGTGGATAATTACGGTTTGGGAATTAAAAATGTGGATTAAAAAACATTAAAATTGTGATAAATTATGAATTGAAAGGTCTCTGTTTGATTGCAGGGAAATCAAATAGTGCAGAGGAGTCAGGGGTAGGTGAAAAGATAAGTATCCAGAGTACGGATTAAGATGGAGCCCATCCGACCGTCCCCGTCGGCCATATGGCGATTTCCGCCGGTCGATCTTCATGGGTTGGCCTCTAGATTCGTGCCACGTGGATTATTTTATATTTACTCCATTTTGTGCCTGTTTGATTTTTCTGAACTTTTCATTTTCCTGTGTATTGCACGTGCAATCTTTTGGGCTTCCAAAATGTTAATAAAAAATCAGAAAAATAATTGTGTCTGATGTGATCGAACATGGGGGCTACGTTTCAGCAGTGCAAGAGCTTTACCAGTTAGCTACAAGTGGCTTCTTGCTGTTATTTAGCAAAAGTGACTTATAATTCTTACACAGGCTGTCAAACTCATTTCTTGTATATTAACAGAAGAACTTCCAAACAAAGATTTCAGAGTCGTTACATCAAGTGTTCTGCATGCTCTTCTTTGCTTCTCGAATAAACCAGAATATCGTCAATAAACACCACTACGAACTGGTCCAGGTACGGTGAAAAGATTCGGTTCATCAAGTCCATAAATATTGCTGCTGTGTTCGTGGCTTCGAATGGCATCACTAAGTACTCATAATGCCCATATCGAGTTTGGAATGCCGTCTTGCAAATATCTTCTGATTTCACCCAAACTTGATGATATCCGGATCGCAAATCCAGCTTCGAGAATACCCTCGCGCTACTGAGTTGATCGAATAATTCACCGATGCGAGAGATCAGGTACTTGTTCTTAATTGTCACCCGGTTTAATTCTCGATAGTCGATGCACATCCTCCGCGTGCCATCTTTCTTCTTGACTAGAAGAACTGGAGCTTCTCATGGTGAATTGCTGCTGCGAATCTAACCCTTCTCTAGCAATTCAGTAACTTGTTTCTTTACCTCTTCTAGCTCCACCAGTGCCATTGGATAATAAGCCTTTGAAATCAGCGCTGCTCCAGGAACAAGATCAATCGCGAACTCCACATCTCGTTTTGGCGGTAAACCCGAGATGTCCTCGAACACATCCATAAACTCCCGAACTACTGCTGGCGCTTCCTCCTTTTCTACTTCCATCGACGAAAGAACGACACTTGTCGGCCTAGCTCTAAATTCGACTGGCCCGACAGATCTGCTACCTTCTGAAAATACAAACTCCGGATGCCCGGGAATCTGGAAAATCACTTTCTTTGCCCTACAATCGATGTGAGCGTGGAAAGTGCCAAGAAAGTCCATACCCAAGACAACATCATAGTTGCCAATATCAATCACCAAGAAATCCGTAAATAGCTCTCGTCCACATATAACAATCGAACAATCCTTGCACTCACTATTAGATATAATCTTTCCATTCCCAGTATGTATGTCCCAACAACTAGACATGGCCGTGTATAGAATTGAGTGTGCACTAATAAACTTGGACGACATAAAGCAATGGGATGCACCTAAATCAAATAATGCCAATGCGGGAAAATTATAAACGAGTAGGATACCTGAAACAACTTCGTCTGAAGCTTTGGCCTCCTCGGCTGTCAAAGTGAAGGCCCGTGCTTGATTAGGCCCCTGAGCAACCTGCTTTTGTGGTTCTCTCAGAGCATCACCCTTCAACTGAACTCTCGATAGACAAGTATGCATTCGATGATCAGCAGCTCCGCAAATTAGACACTTCCCAAGCCTCATCTGGTACTCCCTTCGGAAATGACCCGGTCGTTGGCAGTAGTCACAAAATACACTTCCTTTCTGATCGGATACAACGGACTTCTTCATGGATACAATGCCTCGCTTGTTCACCAGAATGCCTCTGCGTACAGGAGCTCTGTTTGGCGTAAACGCCGGCTTCCGCACTATGCTGGCTTGCTGTTGAGTACCTTTCACTTTCACTGATAAACTCTGTTGCTCCCTGGCTGTCTTGAGAACTTAGGAGAAGGTGGTCAAACCCAGAGATATAATATGTCTCTGAATCTCCACATCCAAGCTACGCATAAACCTTCGTGCCCTATCTGCATCGTTGGCAACCAAAGGCCCTGCAAATCGACTGAGCCGAGTCCACTCAGCCGCATGCGCATCAACGGATCTGCCATTCTGCTTCAGGCTAATAAACTTTTCTTCCATTTCTTCTCGAGCAGATTGCGGAAAGAACTTCTCCAAGAAATTTCATGAAAACGCTGCCCAATTGATCGGCTTGGGAAGACGGGTCTCCTCTATGAGCCACCACTCGTGATCGTAATCTACTAATTGGATGCTCACTACATCCACCATTTTCTCATCTGGAATCTGCGGGACGACGAGCAGATTCTTCGTATCGACTAGCCACTGCTCCGCTGGCAATAGCTCCTCCAATCTTGTAAATGTGGATGGACCGAGCCTTCTGAAGTCCGCCACGGTGCCCTCAAGCTATGCTGGCTCGGGTGCTATTGCAACTACGGACTGCTGGACTGTCTGCAGACCCTCTTGGAAAGCCTTGACCTGCTGCCGATTAAGCTCAGTTTGCCGCTTCTGGTTTTCCAGCATACCACGTATAACTCTAAGCAGTGCAGCGTCATCAACACGCCTCTGGTAAGATCGCAAATCTCTATCCGCCATGATTTTGAATCCAAGACAATGAAGAGGATTAACAACGGTAAACAAGATTGAATAAACAAGATAGCTATAAATTCAAGACTGGAAAGATAGTAATGTGGCAGGACATGTTCCTAATTCCGGGTTTTCTGGTGAGTGTATTGGGTTTAATACCCAACTACAAAAGAACCAAACCCGAATAATCCTAAATCCTAGGGCTTTGATACCAAACAAACCCAGACGCGCCCCGCTTCCCAAAATGCACAGACTATGGCACGTGACAGAGCCAACCATGCTACCTGTGGCTAGGAATCATCCCTATAACGGCTATCTATAGGATACCAAGAACAGTAAAATATAAAATCTATATAGTCCATGTCCATTGGCCACAGTAAATAAAACCAAGAAAATATATAAGCGGAAACGAATCAAATCCAATAAACCACATCTGAATCATGTCCCAATATGGGCTCACATCAAAGAAATAAAACCGCAGAAATAAACTAAACTAAACATCTCTAAATACACGATCAATTCCTCATTACTCGGATTGATTGTTAAAATACTCTCGATCTTCCTGTGATAAAGGTAGAGGAACTGAACCATGCAAAACCCAGACGTCAGTGCGTCATAATATCAAATAACAGTGATAATCTAGGATATAACGATATAAGTAACCATGAATATAAATAAATAATACAGATATGAAACAATGAGGTATGTGTATGTATGTAATGTGTGATGTGTAATCTAAAACTATGTTTCTAGGTTATCTATTCTAAAACTCTTTGAAATCAATTAATGTAATTTTCATCGTAACCCAATAGTATATATCTCGTTCATTCCCCACGGGACCACGGTAACAATATTTATTCCGTAACGCCCGGAAACACGGCAAACCAGTAATTATTCCGTAACGCCCAGAATAACGGCAAACAAGTAATGATTATTCCGTAATGCCCGGAAAAAATGCAAACAAGTAATAATATCCTCTTGAGTTACGTTTCGGTTACATTCTTGATTTCCCCTTTCCCCTCAGGTTTGTGTTCAAGTCAGATATTGCCAATATAGATCTAATGCCAACACAGGATCAAGTATGTACAGTTTTTGTCTATTCAGAAAATAAGTCACGTCCGTCAGGACAATACGTCAATATTATTGGCATTAGTAACAAGATCCAAGTAACAAGTCTGGTAGTATGTCGTGAACATGTCATGTGATGCATATCAACCAAATAGATACCCAATGTGAAACTGTAATCGATATCGAAACATGACTAATGCAAGGATGCATATGTATCTATCTATAATAACCATTTATACGTCCATGACTATGTATGATGTAAACTAGATAACATGTTGTACTGGTATAGTAGTATAATGATGTCATGATGTTCCGACATACAACTAGATATGCTATTATCGGTACAGATACGAACGGATAACGTAACATTGTAAATCGGTAATAATTGCTTAATAATAAAACACATGTACTATTTTTATTCATATGGATGTTGGTATAGTAACATAGCATGTTGCAAGTTAAACTTGCCTGATCGGATCTCACGACGGGGTACGAATGCTACGTCCGACGTTGGATAAACGTCGCGATGCAACTCTCGCGCGTGCAGGGCTGGACCTGGCTGAACAATGACGTGACGTGATGACTAGGCTGTACGACGATGATGATTGGGTCGTCGGGATCGTCGGCGACGCGTGCGACTCCGGTGAGACGATCAAGAACCGATCAAGAAAGAACACGAAGAAAGATAATGTTTGTTGTTGTGTTCTGGGGTCTGGTGTTGAGTTCTGGGGAAGCGAGGATAGAGGAAAGGGGCGAGGCGACGGCTTGACGACGATGACGGCTGTCGTCGACGACGAGGTGGCTATGGGTTTTCTGAGGTTGCTGTTTGGGGTCAGGAATGCAGGGTTGATGGTGGTGGTGGTGTCAGAAGTTGGAGAAGGAGGTGAGGGGACGACGGCGAGGTCAGTGGTGATCGGCGGTAAGGGATGCAGGCGTCGGCGTCGGGGTTCTCGGGTTGCAGGGTTGGGGTTGTCGGGTGTAGAGAGGTGTAGGGATCGGGGATGGAGAGAGGAGAGGAGATGGTGAGGGTGAGGTCTGGGTGAAGTCAAGGTGGTGAGGTGATCGGCGACGAGGGGTTTCTTGAGTTGCTGCAGGGGAGGTCCCCGTGTTTGCTCGGGGTTCATGGGTTTTAGGGGAAAGGAGAAGAGAGGTGGAAGCGGAGGTGGCGAAGATTATGGTGAGGGTGGCGAGGTGACGAGATCGTCGACGGGGTTTTGGCGATGGCGAGGACGAGCGGCATGGGGCAAGGGTTTGAGTTTTCAGGGGTTCTCGCGAGAAGGAGGAGGAAGGAGAGGAAAGAGAGGTGAGGGTAATTGTTAATATATATATATATTAATTAATTAAGAGAGAGATATGTGTGCGAGAGGAGAGAGAGGGGCTGGAAAGAGAGAGAGAGAGATACGGAAGATATACATAGAGAGAGAATAGGAATTATTTATTTAGTTAATATATTATATATATATATATTATATAAACTGTATATATATTAAGTTTTAAGAAAAATATTATAATATATTTTATAGGATTATACTGCTAATATCAAAATACTCCAAAAATTACCAGGGTTTCTTCTAAAAATCTAGCTTTAAAATATGGAGAATATACGTATAAATTAAAACTGTAATGCTATACCCGGTCAATAAAAATGTTTACCCCTAAGTATGAATCTACGTAAATATACGTAGCAATCAAAACGAGCCTGTTTTAATAATTTGGACATGAACATGATATATGGATGCAATCATATGATCTGGAGTATGATGACATGTAAGGCTAGATATTAAAATATATTATTTGGTTATAATTTGTATTACTTAAAAGATATAGGGATAAATATATCATATAAGTGTGTATCGAATCTATATGTGCACGGATCCTCTGTACTAGCAAATATATGATGTAATTTTGAACCATAATTGGTTTCAAGCATGCGGATTGGGTCGGATACTATCCACAGTTACCAAATGAATTATCCGCACCCAAAAACAATAATAATCAAGAAGTTGTCGCAAGATTGGAAGATACCCCAAATAAAATATCGTATACAAGCACTAGGGTGTTACAGGCCTTAAGCAAGCTCCACGTGCTTGGTTCCTTCACTTGAGCTCGTTCCTCTTTCAGCCGGGCTTTGTTGGCTCTAAAGCTGACACTTCTATCTTTTTCCGGCGAACAAGTGACTGTGTGATCTTTATGCTGATCTATATTGATGACATCATCCTCACCTGAAGTCCGGGAGCTTCTTTTCTTTCCCTCATTCAAAGTCTTGGCACGTGAGTTTTCCATGAAGGACTTGGTTCCTTTACCTTCTTTCTTGGCATTGAGGTTTCTCGCACCCCTACCGGTCTGCTTCTTACTCATGACTGACCTGCTTAAGCACACATACTTACTAGACTGCAAGCCTATCACTGTAGGGTTCCTAGGCACTCTAATGAGGTCTCACAAGGTATCAACCATGCCAATTTCAAAAATTACAGGTGCCGAGAAACCCTAATACGGATCGTTAACTAGATTTTAGGCGAAACTAGCAAGTAGTTAACAACTTAACTAAGAGTTAAACGGAAATACAATCTTTGTAGATCCGGTCCTCCACCTCCATAGCTCCGCAATGAAGTCTCCTCGCTGTCCAAATCGAATCCCGGGCTCTAGCGTCGGCTTCATCGGAGAAATGGGCGGGCTAGGTCATCGACTACGATGCCGAAGATGATCTACGTCGAGGCATCACAAGATCAAGCTCCCACTTCACCAAGTCATGAAACTTATGAAGAAAACACCCTATACTACTTGGCAAGAGGTAGAGGATGAAGAAATAGGAAGCGGGTTCACTTTAGAATTGGATTTCTCACTTGATTTCTTCACTTGCCATTGATGAGGCAAGCTTTCTTCATGTGAAGAAGAAGAAGAAGATGAAGATAATGATATGATAAGAAATAATAAAATAGAAAAGAAAAATCAATTCTTATCATATACAAACCATGGTTTAGTGTAGAGATTTAACTAAGGTTAGATTGAGTGGTTAGGGTTAAGCATGAGACAAAATGGTCACTAAGTCAAAGCTTCATGAAGCTTCAAGATGCAAACAAAGAAAGCCACCATTTTTCTCATTATGCCATTTATTTTCCAAAAAGAATAAATAAATAAATAAATGAATAAGAAAAGAAAACCCTAACCATTCATATAACCATGGTTTAATCTTTACACAAACCCAAGGTAAACATGTATCATCAAACATGATACAATCAAGTGCACAAAAGTATATCACATATACAACTTGTGCAATGCAAGTGAGAAAATCCATTTAAAGTGAACCAATACTAGTTAATGCAAAGTAATATATCAAATATATAATTATGCATTAAATCATTAAATCAACACTTGATTTAACGATCCGGTCATATCGGATATAACCGACTAATATCCAATGTATCGACTTATCGAATCAATCCATGATTCGATAACTAGGTTATATCGCATACAACCATTCGATACATTCATCGCGAGAATGAAATACGGTATCACATACACGCATTATTCTCGGTCCCGCACATATCTCATATGCGCTCCTATTTCGTTTCGCTTAAGCCAGGAAACCTCTGTGTAGGACTCTAAAGACTCGTCAATACGCCGGCAGCAGGTGATGATCATATCAAACACCCACAAGCCGCAAGCGGTCTGCTAAACGTAACGGCCACCCGGGTATTGAGCGATCAGAAGATCGACGAGCAAGCCCGCTCATACTCCTGTGAATCTAACCAGTAACACTTACCGTACAGTCCGGTCTGATCATCTGATATGTCGCATATCTTGCCTAGGGGTGGTAAACGTCAGACCCCAATAGCTCGATAAGTCATGTCGATATGAGGTCTATAACAGTTCGAGAAACTACAGGTAACACTTACCAGTAAATCTCAACAACCCTGGCCAGAGATTTCCGGTTATAGCCAATCGAACACAGCGCAACATCAACTCCCTATACCGGGAGAGACGAATCCCCTCCTATCGCTCATTGCCTCCATGTGACTCGGGACTGTACCCAAAAACCACCGTTTTGTACGCCCTCTTGGACGTGGTAAGGTGGAAATCAAAGCACAGTGGGAACCACACAAGACTCTATGACGATCTCGGGTCAACAGACTACTCTGTACCAGTGTCACCAGAGAACTGCCATCTGACGTAAGGTATAATACCATCTGGGAGTTCTCGGCGAGTCCGTCCAGTGTACCCAGTCTCCACTGAGCACCCGTATATCATCTCTGATGTCAAACACCAATGGATATGGGATCATCCATCGCCCATCTGTATGGGTCGAGAAGGTATACGCTAGTCTACTCTGGTATATCGATGCCCTGTCTCGATATACCCACGACTAGGTGTAGGGTTCCTAGGCACACTAGTGAGGTCTCACAAGGCATCGAACATGCCAATTTCAAAAAATCTAGGTGCCGAGAGACCCGACTACGGATCGTTTGCTAGAAAACTAGGCGAAAAAGCTAACTAGTTAACACTTAACTAATGGGATATCGGAAATACAACCTTTGTAGATCCGGTTGTTAGTTATATGTATGCCCTAGAGGCCATTACTGTACATAGGATGTATATTGTAGTGGATGCTGGGACATATATAGGGAGGACTTTCTTGCTCGACATGATAGTATGCTATCTGGTTGAACTTTACCTTAACGTATATACTGATTGTCTCTCTGTTACATGTTGGTAAAGCCCTTAGGATGTGTGCTTGACTACCTGTACTATGATGCGGATCATACTAGTGGGGACATGGTAGTCCATAAGTACATCCTTCACAGTCCCTAGTCGAGGGTGTATCGAGACGGGGCATCGATATACCAGAGTAGACTAGCGTATACCTTCTCGACCCATACAGATGGGCGATGGATGATCCCATATCCATTGGTGTTTGACATCAGAGATGATATACGGGTGCTCAGTAGAGACTGGGTACACTGGACGGACTCGCCGAGAACTCCCAGATGGTATTATACCTCACGTCAGATGGCAGTTCTCTGGTGACACTGGTACAGAGTAGTCTGTTGACCCGAGATCGTCATAGAGTCTTGTGTGGTTCCCACTGTGCTTTGATTTCCATCTTACCACGTCCAAGAGGGCGTGCAAAACGGTGGTTTTTGGGTACAGTCCCGAGTCACATGGAGGCAATGAGCGATAGGAGGGGATTCGTCTCTCCCGGTATAGGGGGTTGATGTTGCGCTGTGTTCGATTGGCTATAACAGGAAATCCCTGGCCAGGGTTGCTGAGATTTACTGGTAAGTGTTACCAGTAGTTTCTCGAACAGTTATAGACCTCATATCGACACGACTTATCGAGCTATTGGGGTCTGACGTTTACCACCCCTAGGCGAGATATGCGACATATCAGACGATCAGACCGGACTGTACGGTAGTGTTACTGGTTGGATTCACTGGAGTGTGAGCGGGCTTGCTCGTCGATCTTCAGATCGCTCAATACCCGGGTGGCCGTTACGTTTAGCAGACCGCTTGCGGCTTGTGGATGTTTGATATGATCATCATCCGCTGCCGGCGTATTGACGAGTCTTTAGAGTCCTACACAGAGGTTTCCTGGCTCAAGCGAAACGAAATAGGAGCGCATATGAGATATGTGCGGGACCGAGAATAATACCAGTATGTGATACTGTATTCGATTCTCGCGATGTGACATTGATCGGTTATATGCGATATAGCCGGGTTATCGGATCAAGTGTTGATTCGATAAGTTGTTACTAATGATACTAGTCGGTTATATGTGATATGACCGGATCGTTAAATCAAGTGTTGATTTAATGATTTAATGTATAATTATATATTTGATATATTACTTTGCATTAACTAGTAATGGTTCACTTTAAATGGATTTTCTCACTTGGATTGTGCAAGTTGTATATGTGATATACTTTTATGCACATGTTTGTATCATGTTTGATGATGCATATTAACTTGGTTAAGTGTAAAGATTAAACCATGGTTTACTTAATGATTAGGGTTTTGATTATCTTATTCATTTATTTATATATTCATTTTGGAAATTATTTAAGGATGGTGGCTTATTTTGTTTTATGTTGAAGTTTCTTGAAACTTTGATCAAGTCAACCATTCTTATCTCTTCCTTAACCCTAACCATCATATCTAACCATGGTCCATTCTCTACACTAAACTAAGGTTAACATTATGATAAGAATGGATTTTATTTTCTATTTTATATTATTCTTATCATAACAATATTCATCTTCTTCATCTTCTTCTTCATTGAAGAAGCTTGCTTCATCAATGGTGATTGATGAAAATGAGTGAGAAATCCAAAACTAAAGTCTACCCACTTCCTATTTCTTCATCCTCTACCTCTTGCCAAGTAGTAGAGTGTGTTTACTTCACAAGTTTCTTGACTTGGTGAAGTTGTGAGGTTGATCTAGCGATGCCTCGACGTAGATCATCTTCGGCATGGACATCGACGACCTAGCTTGCCCATTCTCCGACGAAGCCGACGCTAGAGCCCGGATTTGATTTGGACAGCGGAGATGACCTCATCTCGGAGCCGTGGAGGTGGAGGACCGGATCTACAAAGGTTGTATTTCCGTTAAACTTTTAGTTAAGTGTTAACTAGTTATCTTTTCGCCTAGTTTTCTAGCAAACGATCCGTAGTTTAGGGTTTGTAGGCACCGTAAAATTTGAAAATGGCATGTTCGATGCCTTGTGAGACCTCTTGGGGGTGCCTAGGAACCCTACACCGGTGCTCCACCTCCATAGCTCCGCAATGAAGTCCTCTCGCTGTCCTACACAAATCCTGGGCTCTAGCATCGGCTTCATCGGAGAATAGGCGAGCTAGGTCGTCGATGTCCATGCCGAAGATGATCTACGTCGAAGCATCGCAAGATCAAGCTCTCACTTCACCAAGTCAAGAAACTTGTGAAGGAAACACACTCTACTACTTGGCAAGAGGTAGAGGATGAAGAAATAGGAAGTGGGTAGACTTTAGATTTGGATTTCTCACTCATATCATCAATCCACCATTGATGTAGTCTAGGTTTTTCTTCTTGAGTTGAAGGAAGAAGAAGAAGAAATGATATGATAAGATTAATTTAAAAAGAAAAGAATAATCCATTCTTATCATAACACTAACCATGGTAATGTGTAGAGAATCAATCATGGTTAAATGGGATGGTTAGGGTTAAGCATGAGACAAAATGGTTGCTAAAGTCAAAGTCTTCATGAAGCTTCAACAAGCTTCCAAATAAAGCCACCAGTTTGCATTATGCTTATCATTTTCCAATAATGAGTAAACAAATAAATAAATAGATATGAAAATGAAAACCCTAACCATTACATAACCATGGTTTAAACTTTACACAAAACACAAGTTAGCATGCATCATCAAACATGATACATACAAGTGCACAAAAGTATATCGCATATACAATGTGCACATCCGAGTGAGAAAATTCATCTTAAGTGAACCAATACTAGTTAATGCAAAGTAATATATCAAATATATAATTATGCATTAAATCATTAAATCAACACTTGATTCAATGATCCGGTCATGTCGCACACAACCGACTAGTATACAATGTATCGGCTTATCGAATCAATCCTTGATTCGATAACTAGGTTATATCACATACAACCATTCGACACATTCATTGCGAGAATGGAATACGGTATCACATACACGCATTATTCTCGGTCCCGCACATATCTCATATGCGCTCCTATTTCGTTTCGCTTGAGCCAGGAAACCTCTGTGTGGGACTTTAAAGACTCGTCAATACGCCGGCAGCGGATGATGATCATATCAAACATCCACAAGCCGCAAGCGGTCTGCTAAACGTAACGGCCACCCGGGTATTGAGCGATCTGAAGATCGACGAGCAAGCCCGCTCACACTCCAGTGAATCCAACCAGTAACACTATCGTACAGTCCGGTCTGATCGTATGATATGTCGCATATCTCGCCTAGGGGTGGTAAACGTCAGACCCCAATAGCTCGATAAGTCATGTCGATATGAGGTCTATAACAATTCGAGAAACTACTGGTAACACTTACCAGTAAATCTCAGCAACCCTGGCCAGGGATTTCCTGTTATAGCCAATCGAACACAGCGCAACATCAACTCCCTATACCGAGAGAGACGAATCCCCTCCTATCGCTCATTGCCTCCATGTGATTCGGGACTGTACCCAAAAACCACCGTTTTGCACGCCCTCTTGGACGTGGTAAGATGGAAATCAAAGCACAGTGGGAACCACACAAGACTCTATGACGATCTCGGGTCAACAGACTACTCTGTACCAGTGTCACCAGAGAACTGCCATCTGACGTGAGGTATAATACCATCTGGGAGTTCTCGGCGAGTCCGTCCAGTGTACCCAGTCTCTACTGAGCACCAGTATATCATCTCTGATGTCAAACACCAATGGATATGGGATCATCCATCGCCCATCTGTATGGGTCGAGAAGGTATACGCTAGTCTACTCTGGTATATCGATGCCCCGTCTCGATACACCCTCGACTAGGGACTTTGAAGGATGTACTTATGGACTACCATGTCCCCACTAGTATGATCCGCATCATAGTCCAGGTAGTCAAGCACACATCCTAAGGGCTTTACCAACATGTAACAGAGAGACAATCAGTATACACGTTAAGGTAAAGAGCAACCAGATAGCATACTATCATGTCGAGCAAGAAAGTCCTCCCTATATATGTCCCAGCATCCACTACAATATACATCCTATGTACAGTAATGGCCTCTAGGGCATACATATAACTAACACTAGGGACCTTGAAGGATGTACTTATGGACTACCATGTCCCCACTAGTATGATCCGCATCATAGTCCAGATGGTCAAGTACACATCCTAAGGGCTTTACCAACATGTAACAGAGAGACAATCAGTGTACACGTTAAGGTAAAGATCAACCAGATAGCATACTATCATGTCAAGCAAGAAAGTCCTCCCTATATATGTCCCAGCATCCACTACAATATACATCCTATGTACAGTAATGGCCTCTAGGGCATACATATAACTAACAATCACCACCCCGGTCTCTACTGCCACTCGGCCTCTCTCAAATGGTGTTGATCATCTTCCTGATCCGACTCTTTATCGAAGCATGATTGGGGCGTTGCGGTATCTTATTTTGACTAGGCCGGATTTGGTCTTTACTATTAATCAGGCTTGCCAATCAATGCATGCTCCCAGTGTTCAGAATTAGACCGCTTTTGTAATACCCAACCCCTCTTTATACCAAAATCTGTATTTTTGTTGTTTTATAATTTTTATTTATTTTATTTTATAATTTTATTTATAATTTTTCCTATCTCATTTATTATTTTACCGATCCTAAACACAACTAAATCTCCCCCTTTAACCCAACAGTTTTCCCAGCCCAACCCTAAATATCTCCCCATTTGATTTTTCACTAAATTCAATCCTTCAGCCCGAGCCCACCCCCATTCAGCCTTTCTTTTCTTTTTTCTGTTTATTTTCTGGCCCACGTTTTTCCCTTCAGCCCAAGCTACTTTTCAGTATAAATTAATTGATTTTTCTCTGGCCCATTCCCACCGAGCCCACTCCTCATTCCCTTTAATTGGTCGGCCCGTTCATGAATTTTTTCCCCTTATTGTTTGTCGGCCCAGCCCACTTCCCCCACTCCCAGCCCCTAACTCGCGCCCGTTCCCCACTACTGTTCATCTCCTTCGATTCTCAACGGCTCCTTTCCATAACTCCCGCTCGCGACCACGTCCTCCCCGCCTCCTCCGCCCTCGCTCGCGCGAGCGTTGCCCACGTCGCGCACACCCCCTCTAACCCCCATGTCGCCTCTTTCCTCTCTCACTCGACCTCCTCCTCTCTCGTTTCCACCTTCGTAACCACTGCACCCCATCCCCGATCACCCTCGAGTCCCTATGCTCAATCGCGACGACGACGACGACCAATTCCCAATTATTCCATCACCTCCTCCATGTCGTCGTCATCATCGTCGCTGCCGGCACCCACCTCTGGTCTCGCTCTTCCTCCTCAACCCCTCCTCGACTCAAACCTCCCCTCTCCCTCCGAGGAAAACTCCGGCCACCTCCTCCACCACCGTCGCTCACCCGCTCGTGCTCCCTTCTCGCTCTTCCCCCTCAGCCCCGCCGGGTCTCTCCCTCTGCTCCCTCTCTTTCTCCCATGTTCCTCCCTCCTCCTCTGCATCTCACTCTCCCTCTCTGTCCCTGTCTGTCTCTCTCTCTCCCGATCTCTCTCTCTCCCTGTCTCTCTCTCTCTCCCAATCTCTGCCTCTCTCTCTCTCTCTCTCTCAGTCTCTTCTCTCTCTCACTCTCTCAGCTCTCACTCTCTCAGTCTCTTCACTCTCACTCTCTCTGTCTCTCTCTCATTCCCTGTCCCTCTCTAACTCCTTTCTCTCTCTCCCCACAATACACACACACACAGAGCCACTCATTCTCTCTTGCTCTCTCTCTCTCTCTCCACATATACAAATATACCTACACTATCACCCTCACCTTGGAGCACTCCATTGCCGTGCCGTGTCACCAGCCACCCCTCTTGGTCGAGCACTACCTCTCAAATCAAGCACCCTGCTGCCTTGCCGTCGCTGCCCCGTGCTGTCGCTGTCGTCGACGTTTTCATCGCAATCATCACCGTCACACCCACTGAACTGTCGAATCCAAGAGCCCGAGCACGAGCCAAGACCGCGAACCTTGCACGCGTCACTCATCGCGCGTTCACGCCGTTACCACTGCCGTGCATCGCCAAGACGCCTCCAGGCAAGTTTTTACTTGCTTACATGCTATTTATTTATGATACAAATGTTAATTACATAAATATTAAAGTTGCAAGATTAGTTAAAATTATGTGTCGTAACTGTTCGATACTTGTTCCCTTAGGAAAATATTATCCAATTTGACGGAACTAGATATATTGCTTTGGCCCTTGCTGTGATGGATACCCTGCGCAAGTTTTGTTAGAAAATACGACTGTTAAAGATTAAAACGACTACCCCCAAGTTTAATTGCAAAACTGAAATTATAGTGTACCTGAAAACCGTTAAATTCAGCATAAATCATTTACATATTAGAATGGTGCGTTCGAGGGCTCGAATCGAAGCCAACTCGACGAACTTTAACTCTATACCATTTTCCAGACATTTCTGTATTTAAACTGTGGTGAAAATTGGATCGGAGTGCGACTCTGGACTGCAGTCCAGAGCGACTCAAAGTGTTGCTTGCTGTTCTGTAACTGATACCATAGGATTTCCTTAACTCGTAGGTTGCGGAACTCTGCTGCTTATTGTAGGTAACTCTGTTAGATAGACAACACAATTGATTTCATTCTGTTTCGTTACCGTTTGATATTTAATCTGTAATTTAAAGGATCGGGACGCATAACAGTCCCAACAGAATCAGAACTGACATATTACAGTTAAACAGAGTATAACTCCTAACGTACAGACGCGATTGAAGATCCGTTTGTTGCGTTGAAAACTTTACTGAAAACCCTAGAATTCATCCAACTGTAGCGTCGCTAAAATCCGATCCCAACTGGGATCAAAATGCGTTGCGAAATGGACTTCTGATTCTGAAATTGGATTTCCAGCCGCGAGCGCTTAAAATGAAATGGATATAACTAATGATCCTGGAACCCGATTGGCTTGAAAATAAATTCTATGGATGGACAACTGAACATACTAATTACAACCTGTTTATCATTTCGCCAAATTATATACGTATGTTTCATGATAAATCGTGCAAGTGAAAGAATGCTGTTTCATAACATCCTCATCACGTTTATATACTTGTTCACGCATCATATCATACCCATATCATCGTATTGATAACCTAGTGGCATCGTGCATTTACCCAGTGTTAGATTTTAGTGGTGATTGTGGCAAGTACGTCAGTGTTCGTGTATCCGTGATTAAGTGAAAGTGATACGTACTTGTGCACAATCAGTGTCCCTTTTATTCTGTTGCATTGTCGACGTCTGTGGGATGCGTGTACGTATGACTATAAGTGGTATGGGACACTTATGGAAGCGCATGCACGGATGTCACAGATAAGGCATCCGACACTGCCATTTATCTTAGGTATTGGTCGGGACGTGCTTGATGGAGGTCCTGCCTCCAGTTCTCGCGCAGACTTGTCACGGATCGATTAGTATTTAGGGTGATGGTTAGCGTTTGATGTAGACCACGGGGTGTGGGGTAGTTTAAGTGTGAGTTCAACAGAATCTCGGGAGTCCCATGCCGGCTTATATATTTAGGGAGTTATATGGAGATTTACAGGGTACGTGATATATACACCGTGATATTCTTGTTACATGTTGGGCCCGTGGTCTCTTGCCCTTGGGTTCTACCTTTGGGTGGAGGACACTCGCGAGTGGTTGACTCTCACACTTGGACTGACGATAGGCTTATTGACCTGTGCAGTGAGACTTAGAGACTGATAGGATTACTGTCATTTACATTCCTTATATACTGTGTTGACATACATGACATATCGTTATACTGCTTTACTGCTCCGCTGCATTTATCTCTGCTCATATATATTCTTGCTGCCATTGATTTACTGTTATTCATATCCATTACCACTGTTAGGATTGTTACTTGATTATATACATTATTTTGCTATTGTGTCGCTCTGACGACCTGAGTATGCATGCTCAGTTGAAGAGAAGATTTAGCCTGGACCAGAACTAGACGTGCATCACAGATTTCTTGACTTGCCGTTCCGAGTACATTTGTTTGTTCCACTTCAGGTCAGTCTTTATATTATTTCCTTCAGTTACTACATTTCCCATTACCTGCGCATCATTTACTGTTTACCATGAAAAACTAGAAGCCGAAGTGTGACTACGGCAGGACTTATCCTTGACCGTAGGAGCATGGCTGGCCTTGTCTACCCCTCGTATTCCGTATTTTGGGAAGCGGGGCGTGACAGCTTTCAAACATATCTTTCGGTATTTTCAACATACTGCCACCTACGGTCTCTATCTCACCGCCGCCTCTTGTTCCCAATTATCGGTTTACACGGATGCCGATTGGGTAGGTGATTCGATTGATCGTCACTCTGTTGGTGGCTTCTTGGTGTTTCTGGGTTCAAATATCATCTCATAGAGCTCTAAGAAACATTTCTCGCTCGAGTACGGAGTCAGAGTACAAGACTCTTGCTAACGCCACTTATGAGATCATGTGGGTTGAAAATATTCTTCGTGAACTTGGTGTTCCTCTCACTGCTCCTCCAACTGTATACTATGATAATATTACGACAATCTACTTAATCACCAATCTAGTTTTTCATGCTTGGACGAAGCATATTGAGATAGATTATCACTTCGTTTGAAAGCACGTCACTCATGGCCAACTGAACATTTAGTTCATTGCATCTCTTGATCAAATTGCAAATATCTTTACCAAGGCTCTCGTGATTTGAATTTCTTCATTCCAAGTTGTTGGTCCAATATCGCCCATCAACTTGCGGGGGAGTATTAACTGAATCTAATTCAAATCAATCAAGATCTTCAGCTGATACAATAAATCTCCATAGATAGCAACAAATACATATTGGTAGCAATTACTCCAATCAAGATCTCCAAATCTCTATAAATAGCAACAAATATCTAATATAGATAGGAACTGCTCCAATCAAGATCTCTAAATCTATATATATAGCAACTATGAGCTGAAATTGATTACTAGTATTATTATGAATTGATTATAATTGATTTATATTCTTTGGTTATAAAATGTAGCCTTTTTACGCAACAAATTCATAAAAAAAATTACATTTATTTATAAATCTTTTTAGAATCCTAATACATTTATTTCTAAATCTTTTTAGAATCCTCCACTTCATTGGAGTAGTATACATGCATTGTGTCCAAGCAGAGACCATTTGATCAACTCTTACAACTTTCCTTCTTCTAACATTAATTTTTCATCCATGGAAGAAACACAAGAGTTGGAATATGATGAAGAGAAATGGGTTTATGATTCATCCGTTGATCACAAAGGGAAGACCCCTTTAAGAGCCTCTACTGGAGTCTGGCGAGCATTGCTATTCATTATCGGCAAGACCTGTTAGGATATAAAACTATATCACATCAACACTCATTAGAGTTTTCATGCAGCTAAAGAAACATTAAAATGGCATCAGAGCAAACTCTAGCTCAAATATCCCTTGGCTTGCATTTATAACCGAGTAATAATAATACTGCTTAGGTTTTAGCCGATAAGAAAAAGAATGCTCAATATATATTCAATTTTATACCTGTAAATGTGCTGCTATCGAGTTCAGTGAAAGGCTAAGTTACTTCGGGCTCGCCACCAACTTGATCATATATCTGACGAAGGTGCTGCATCAAGATATGAGAACTGCAATGAAGAATGTAAACTATTGGATTGGTGTTACGACACTGATGCCGCTCATTGGAGGATTTGTTGCTAAAGCATACCTTGGCAGGTTTTGCATGATCCTCGTGTCGTCTCTCATCTATCTACCGGTAAGTTTATACTTAAGGTTTCTCTTAGGACGGTTAACTGCTATAGAATATGCAACATATGCTGCAAATAGACCCACAATTATTTATTTATTTCAAATAGATGCTATAGTGACATTTCTCAACATTGCATTATATTTTTAAATATGATGGGCTTTTTTTCTGCAACAAATGATGGATGCAGCTCCATTCCATTTCCTAACATCCTTAAACAACCTTTTACCCTTAAAAAATGGTCCTTGAAATATGACTTGTTTGCTTGATTGTCTCAATAGGGTTTCATCTTAATGAGGATGTCTCACCTCGTCCCCACTCTAAAACCATGCTCCACTAACACATGCACCAACCCCTCAAGAATCCATGACAGTCTTCGTCGCTATGTATATGATCTCTGTTGGCACCAGAGGTCACGAGCCCTCAATCGAGAGTTTCGGGGCCGATCAATTCGACAAGAACCACATCGAAGAGAGGAAACAAAAGTCGTCCTACTTCAATTGGTGGAACCATATGTGGCGGTGTGTTGCTCGGTGTCACGACCATTGTGTATGTTCAAGATAATGTGAGGTGGGGAACTGCGGATATAGTGCTCACTCTTGTTATTTGCATAAGTATAATGGTTTTCCTTGTGGGCAGGCCGTTTTATTGATATCGAACTCCCGAAGGTAGCCCTTTGATGCCGATACTACAGGTTTTGGTTGCGGCTTTTGCCGCAATAGTCGAGCAAAACCACAGCGAGACCGCCTCCAGAACCAAGAGCCGAAGCTCCTGGCGCCTAGCCACCGTGACCCAAGTCGAGTTGACTAAGCTACTCCTCTCAATCATCCCCATATGGCTCACCTCCCTCCCCTTCGGCATGTGGGTCGCACAAGCCTCCACCTTCTTCCTCAAGCAAGGGAGCATCTTGAACCGACACATAACCTCCACCTTCGAGATCCCCCCAGCCTCCCTCTACTCATTCGCCGCCGTCATCTTGATAGCTTCCTTATCGCTCTACGACAAGGTTTTTGTCCCGTTTCTTCGGAAAACCATGAAAAACGAACGAAGCATAACCATTTTACAGAGGACGGGGTCGGCATGGCCTTTGCTATAGCAGCTATGGTCGTTGCGGCCGTAGTCGAAAAGAAGAGATTAAGTGCTACAAGTACTATGAGCGTGTTTTGGCTTGTTCCTCAGTTTATGATATTGGGCGTCGGGGATGCCTTCGCTATAGTCGGACTACAAGAGTATTTCTATGATCAAGTGCCGGATAGCATGAGGAGCCTAGGGATAGCTTTCTACTTGAGTGGGACGGGTAGAGCATCAAACTTCTTGAGTGGTTTCTTGATTAATATTGTGGATGGATTGACCAAGAGAGGAGGGAGTGATGGCTGGATTGGTAAAGATTTGAACAAGAGCAGGTTGGATTTGTTCTATTGGCTTTCTGGTTGCTATAAAAGGTGTGAATCTTTGGTGTTTTTTCTCATCTTGCAACTAGGTACTCGTACAAGAGAGTGCAAAGAGAGTTGGGATTTGCTAATATCCCTGCAGAAGAAAATGATGGTGATGATCTGAAAGTTTAATTAGCATGCTTAAATTTGCTTGTTATATGAATGTAGTCATGGTTTGTTTCATCGTGGAACTATGTAGGAGATGACATTAATCTTTAGTTTTATGCATCATGCCATGTTTTTGTTAAGATATTTCCTTATACATATACCCACATTAGAAAAATTATGAGAATTGTATGGGTATAAGATATAAGTTGGGACAAATTTCAACAAGACTTAGTCTTATTGTTGGAACCCACTTATATCAAAAGTCCATGTACATTCATAGACAAAATATATAGTCGCCCCTTCATTCGTGAATTTAATAGTTTTATTTAACTCAATAATAATTGGCCCTATATGAATTTTCGAACGAAGGAGGTGATTTATATAAGATCCTGAAGAAAATAAAATTTAGGATTTGAATAAATTGATTTATATTGAATCTCAAAGGTATATATATACACTTTACATGATGAAAATATAAAATAAAATCTTTCTTAAGAGAATAAAATCTTTCATAACAAATAAAATCAGAAAAATTATGGAAAAATTTATAATAAAAAAAATTGCATTTGTTATGGAAATCTTTCCTAATATGTCTGCGCAAAATTGAGTCTCCGTTGGAGTCTCCGATCTTGGAACGAAGTTTGAGAAATTGACTGCGTCTAAGTGCTTTTGTGAGAACATCCGCAAGTTGATCATGAGTACTGATACAGTGAATACAAATGGTGCCATCTTCAATGCATTCCCTGTTAGTTGTATGTATGCCCTAGAGGCCAGTATTGTACAGATGTTGTATATTATATTGGATACTTGGACATATATAGAGATGACTTTCTTGCTCGATATGATAGTATGCTATCTGGTTACTCTTTATCTTAACATGTATACTAGTCTCTTTAAACTGTCTTATGGTTACATGTTGGTAAAGCCCTTAGGATGTGTACTTGACTGCCTGGACTATGATGCAGATCATACTAGAGGGGACATGGTAGTCCATAAGTACATCCTTCAAGGTCTCTAGTCGTAGGTGTATCGAGACGGGGCATCGATATACCAGTGTAGACTAGCGTATACGCTTCTTGACCCATGAGATGGGCGATGGATGATCCCATATCCATTGGTGTTTGACATCAGAGATGGTGTACGGGTGCTCAGTGGAGACTGGGTACACTGGACGGACTCGCCGAGAACTCCCAGTTGGTATTATACCTCACGTCAGATGGCAGTTCTCAGGTGACACTTGTGCAGGTTAGTCTGTAGACCCGAGATCGTCATAGAGTCTTGTGTGATTCCCACTGTGCTTTGATCTCCACCTTACCATGTCCATGAGGGCGTGCAAAACGGTGGTCTTTGGGTACAGTCCCGAGTCACATGGAGGCAATGAGCGATAGGAGGGGTTTCGTTTCTCCCGGTATTGGGGGTTGATGTTGCGCTGTGCTCGATTGGCCGTAACAGGGAAGTCCCTGGCCAGGGCTGATCAGAGATTTGCTGGTAAGTGTTACCAGTAGTTTCTCGACCCGTTATGAGCCTCACATCGGCACGACTTATCGGTTATTGGGGTCTGACGTTTACCACCCCTAGACTTGATATGCGACATATCAGACGAGGAGACCGGACTGTACGGGAAGTGTTGCCGATCGGCTCGACGGGAGTTGTAGCAGGTTCGCTTGTTCTCTTCTGATCGCTCAATACCCGGGTGGCCGTTACGTTTAGCTGACCGCTTGCGGCTTGGGGGTGCTTGATATGATCATCACCCACTGCCGGCGTATTGACGAGTCTCAGAGTCCCACAATGGAGTTTCCTAGTCCAGGCGAAACGTTGTGGTGCGCGTATGCGATATGCGCATGGACCCGATTAAAATGCGCGTATGGGATACCGTATATTGATCGGGCCGCTAGCTTTTGGTAGGGGTCATATGAGATATGGCCAGATTAGTAAATCAAGTGTTGATTTATCATTTAACCATTAGTTGCTCACTAGAAATCCTTTCTTGTGTTGGAATGGATGTATGAATGCATGCATGTTTTTCTTTCATTCTAGTTTCATGCACATATGGATGTGTATACATACATACATGCATACATACATTTATCATGGTTGGATATATATGAAAATGGTGGCAATATAAGACTCACACCATGGCATTTTTATGAATTATTATTGTATTTATATTTAAACATAAAAGGAAATAAAAGGTTCATTATTGTTTTCTTCTACACTCTTCTTTTGACCTAACCATTCTCACCCACCTTTTAACCTTTGGTTAATTTCCTTTTGTGTTTTAACTCTAGTATAATAATGGTTCAACCATGGTTTGAGATGATAGATGGAAAATATATATTGATATATTTTTCTATTTTCATCAAGAGAAAAAGTTATCATCTTCTTCAATATTGCCATTATCTTCTTCTTCCTCCTTCATAGCTCTCTAGATTTTTGTAGTGAGCTATATAATCAACAAGTTAGGATTTTGAAGTGAGAAAGAGAACCACAACACCATTATACACAAGTATAGCCCACTTGTTTAGGGTGTTAACTTGATTCCGTTCACTTGATCGGAGAAAGTCGCAAGCTTGGACAAAGCGGACTCCGGGTGGATCATCGGTGACGTCGAGGAGTTCAAGCGGAGTTTTTTCAACCCCCAAGTAGCCGAGGAGTCTAGCGTAGGGAGCTACAAAGGTTGTACTCTCTAAATCCTAGCTTTCCTTTCATATGTTGATATGGAAATATTTCGAAACCCTAATCGATTCTAGGAACGATTCTATGTTCATTAGCTTAGCACCCTAAAGACTACTTATTTGGTTCATGTGATGCTCCCAAACCCTTCATGAGGTGCTATGCTAACCCAACATTGGTATCAGAGCCGACCTAGAACATTAGGCGACCTTTTTACGAAGTTAAAACTCCGATCGAACCGAAAAAAATACGGTTTTTGGTGCTCTCTGGACTTTTTTCAGAATCTGGTTATTTTGAGAATTAAAAATATGTAAAAATTACAGCAGGAAAAACTAAGAATTACGGCATAAATTTTTTTTCGTGATATGTCTATCTTGCCGCGGAAACGCGGCCTAAGCTTGCTTAGGCCGCTGTTCCGCGGCCGTTCTCTTCTAACAGTGTATAATTTTTGTGCCGTAATGTTTAATTCTGCTAGTATAATTTTTAGGTATTTTTAATCTGTTTTTGGTGATGAAAAACTCTGGAGATATTTTTAGACTCGTCGATTCGATCGGAATTTTGATTTCGTGTCTTTTCCGGGTAAATTAGAAAGTAGTGAAGTGTTTGAACGAGTATCATCTGCTCACTTTTCACGGGGTTTAAATACTTTGGAGATACGTGCAAGTCTTTTTGCGGTGGTCCCTCTAGAAGACAACAAACCTTAACTCGATTATGTGACCGTCTTGAACTGCCCTTTGAACCTTAGGGTTTGGGGCAGTACGGCGTGCCACATGTGAGGCGTTGGCTTGACCCTTCTACGGCTGGACTGCTACTACTGTGTCACACTCCAAGTTTTTGAACTTCGCTCAAGTGTTGAGCTTTAGTGAATCTTGGGTATTTGATCGGTCGTTCGAAAACTTTAATACTGTCTGTTTATTCGGAATGTGATGCAATGTGTGGAATTCACATTATAAGACATGAAATACGAGGTATGTGATACTTCGCATTTACGATGTCTAGAGAGAGAATGTGGATTCCAGATATTGCAGTTTTACACTTTCTTTTCTGTGACCGTAAGTGTAGTATGTCGATATCGCCGGTTTCGTTGCTATACGTCAACGAGAATTGGGGTATGCATACTTACTTACGTTGATGACATGTGATGTTATGTGTTGCTGGATATGTTATATTGAATCGTCGTGTTCGAATAGCCGGGGGGTTTTTATGTGAGATGAGTGTTTTTCATTTTCATTCATGTAAAAACTTGTATGTAATATTCTTTTATTGGGGCACTTCCAGGTTGCGGAAGCTGTCACCCTTTGTATATTATTTACTTTTCCGCATTAGGATAGACCCAAGGAGGGGAGCACAAGTAACCGGGTTCTGGGGTCCAGTGGGAGACCAACTCGAGGAGTCGAGTACGGGTCTCCTAACCCTAGAATTGGCAGGGTTGCTTGCCGCTCTCGTAGGGGTCTAGGGGTGTGGGATTGGCTATTCATCACGACCGTGGAATCCGTGTTTTATACTGGCTCGTACTGAAAACACGGACGTCCTGGTATATCCAATGTTTCATATGTTTCTTCTGCTGCGATATCTGTGATGTGATCATGTGATGTTCTGTGATAGATACAGTATATAGTATATATGATATATTATATAGACGTTACTTATGTTTTGCACCCGCACTAGCCCTGCTCTGCTCTGTCGTTAGTTACCTAACCTAACGGTGCACGAGGGGACATCGAGGCGAATGCGGATGGCATAAGTGTACGTCGTATTTATCTGTGATGTTTAGGTACTTATATGATGGGACTTCATTAATGTGATTAATGAAAGAAAAGAAACCAAAGATGTTGTAGAATCAAATTTTAAATAAAACAGGTAGCTACAGTTCTTGCTTTGCACAGCGATATATATGATATATCCCGCACCTCATTCGACGAGGAAAGGACCGAGATCCCTTCACCGGGAGTGACTCCTTTAGCAATAACTGGTAGATGCTACACACTCGGTTTGTCTTTTGATTGCTTTTAAGAGTTTTTGCTTTGCACAGTGATATATATATGATATATCCCGCACCTCATTCGACGAGGAAAGGACCGACGATCCCTTCACCGGGAGTGACTCCTTTAGCAAAACTAGAAAAGCCTCAAAATCACTCCATTTCAAAACTTCATTTGATTCTACAACGATATCAAGTTCATTACGCAATAGGTTTTCAGAAAAACCTGACGTAGCCCTCCGTCATTTCAGATAAATCCTACTTAGTATTCGTGCTACGTTTGTTGACCTCCGTCAAGGCGTAGTGTGCGGTAGCTAACTAGTATTTATCTGCTTATGCATATGATGCAGATTGGATTAGGGTAGTCGTACGACCTTGTTGACCTCCGTCAAGGGTCGTGCGGGTGGGTTTGATTCAATCAAGAAATGACGGGTTGAACTTGACTTGCACCCTGTGGTTTGTTGACCTCCGTCAAGGTCATAGGATGCTTGGGGCAAAATATTATCGGGAATTTCAAGTGTTGAAATTTGCAATGAGATTGCATACCTTCTATGAGATAGTTGGATCCCGATACCCACTGCGAGTAAGAGTTACTCCTGGGAGAGTTTTACACATTACAATTAGCCGATCAAGTAGGTGTCTAGAAAGGTGTCAACGAGGTTACGCCTCTGGGAAAACGAGGTTTACATTAATTAGGTTCGTGCGAACGCACGGGGGACCTCCCTCAAAGTACCGACACTGGCCTGGCTGAAAGATTGGCGAACTTGCAGTGTGTAATTAATCCCGGCTAGTCTTTCCTTTTAGGGTTTGAAGGAAGATTTGATAAAAAGCAGTGGGAGCCATCCTGATTAGATAAGATAATAACCAATCTGATCTTGCAAGAGCATACGCTAAAGTGTTTTCTTCTCTCTCTCTCCAGGTAGCGACCATGTCATGCCCTAATAAAGATAATAATATGGATGTATTGACTGAACCCGCATGTTATACTGTGCTGGGGAACGTTGGTTCCGTTCTTTCTTATAAGAGTTATAGGAATGAACAGGACATAGGGGAATACCAGGATTCCCATGCCACCCGATTGAAGAAAGTACATGTTGATGCATTTTCTTCGGGTGTGTTCGTTACAGAGAACTGTTTCTCCATTTGCTCTACGTCCTGGGTATTAGATACCGGGTCAGGATCCCATATATGTAATCAGTTACATGGGCTAAGGAAAGGTAGAGAACTTGGAGAAGGTGATAAAGACATAAGAGTTGGAAATGGTGCAATTGTTGCAGCTAAGACTGTCGGGGAATATCACCTTGTATTACCAACTGGTAATACATTGGTTCTGAACGAATGCTATTACATGCCGAACCTGATATGCAACATTATATCGGTTTCTTTGTTGAGTAAAGAGGGATATAATTTTGTATTACAGGATAATGTTATGAACATTTTCCGTAACCAAAAGTTGGTTGGATCAGGCACGTTATGCAATGGCATTTATGTTCTAAATCAATCAACAGTTATGAGCATAACAAACACATACAAGAGGAAGAGTTCTGAACTGAACGAATCCTTCTTATGGCATTGTAGACTGGGTCACATCAATGCGACACGACTAACTAAGTTGCATAAGGATGGATATTTGAATCCGTTTGAATTTTCATCTTATGACACTTGCCAGTCATGTCTCAAAGGCAAGATGACCAAAACTCCGTTTACGGGACACGGAGAAAGAGTTACCGAACTCTTAGGACTGATACATAGTGATGTATGCGGTCCCATGTCTACACATGCCAGGGATGGTTCTTCGTACTTCATTACATTCACTGACGATCTCTCTAGGTTCGGGTATGTGTTCCTGATGAAACACAAATCAGAAGATTTTGAGAAATTTAGAGAATATAAACAAGAAGTTGAGAACCAAACCGGAAAAAGTATTAAAATCCTACGATCTGATCGAGGAGAAGAATACTTGAGCATTGAATTCCTGGACTTCCTAAAAGAGAATGGGATTCTCTCTCAGCTAACTTCTCCATATACACCACAGCATAACGGTGTATCGGAGCGGAGAAACCGCACCCTATTAGATATGGTGCGCTCTATGATAAGTGTAGCTGAGTTACCTGTTTCCTTCTGGGGATATGCACTGGAAACAGCAGCATACCTACTGAACAGGGTTCCCACCAAATCTGTGCCTACCACACCATATGAGATATGGAAAGGGAAGAGACCATATCTTAATTTTATAAAGATATGGGGTTGCCCGGCCTATGTCAGAAGACAAAAACCGGACAAACTCGAGGCAAGATCTGTTTTGTGCAAATTTATTGGATATCCCAAACATTCACGAGGGTATATCTTCTACCACAGTGAGGAACAAAGAGTATTTGTTGCTCAACATGCCACCTTTTTAGAAAAGGAATTTCTTGCAAAAGAAATTAGTGGCTCTGAGGTAGAACTGGAAGAGGTTCCAGCTGAACAAAACACAACAGAAGATTTAGTGGAACCAGAGCATTCAGTAGCTCCCAACGAACCTCAGCCTCTCCGCCGATCTAGTAGGGTTCCTCGCCCACCTGAGAGATACTACGGTTTTCTCATGGATGGTGGGAGCGAGGATTGCATCATGGAGGATGATGACCCAACTAGCTTCGAGCAGGCCATCACGAGTGGGGACTCAGTGAAATGGCTGGATGCTATGCGGTCCGAGATGGAATCCATGTACACCAACAAAGTATGGACTTTGGAAGTTGCTCCTGAAGGGGTAAAACCCATTGGGAGCAAATGGATCTTCAAGAAAAAACTTGGTGTAGATGGGAAAGTGGAGATTTTCAAAGCTAGACTTGTTGCAAAAGGTTTTCGTCAAAGACCATGTGTGGACTATGACGAAACCTTTTCTCCAGTGGCTATGCTTAAATCCATCCGAATCATGCTTGCCATCGCTGCATATCATGACTACGAAATCTGGCAAATGGATGTTAAGACCGCCTTTCTAAATGGTGATTTAGAAGAGTGCGTGTACATGACTCAGCCAGAGGGTTTCGTAGACAGTGGGAGCAGCGGGAAGGTGTGCAAGCTGCTTAAATCCATTTATGGATTAAAGCAAGCATCGCGGAGTTGGAACATCTGCTTTGACGTCGTTATCAAAGAGTTTGATTTCGTCAAAAACCCAGATGGACCTTGTATCTACAAGAAGGTAGCAGAGAGTAAGGTTGTCTTCCTCGTATTGTACGTGGACGACATACTCTTGATAGGAAATGATATTCCTATGCTGCAATCGGTCAAGCTCTTCTTATCACAAAGATTCTCAATGAAAGATCTTGGTGATGCCTCCTGCATATTGGGAATCAGGATCTATAGAGATAGATCCAAACGGATTTTAGGATTGTCCCAATCCAGGTACATTGACACCATACTAAAGAGGTTTAGTATGGAAGAGTCCAAGCGTGGGAACTTGCCCACGATCTCTGGAGTCACTCTTCCAAAGAGATGTCTCCCAAGACTGATTTGGAGAGAGCTCGCATACAAGGGATACCCTATGCTTCGGCAGTAGGATCTATCATGTATGCGATGCTATGTACCAGACCCGATGTAGCATACTCACTAAGTGTAGTGAGCAGGTATCAAGCTGATCCTAGAGAGAGTCACTGGACAGCTGTGAAGAGCATTCTCAAGTACTTGCGAAGGACTAGAGATATGTTCTTGGTGTATGGTAACGGAGAGCTCCAAGTGGAGTCCTTTACCGATTCGAGCTTCCAGAGTGATAAGGACGACTCTAAGTCGCAGTCGGGCTTTGTCTTTACCCTTTACGGAGGGGCGGTTAGCTGGAAGAGTTCCAAGCAGGAAACCGTGGCAGACTCGACGATGGAGGCTGAATACATCGCTGCCAACGATGCTGCCAAAGAGGCTGTCTGGATCAAGAAGTTCATTACTGAACTTGGAGTGGTTCCATCCATTGAGCGTCCAATACCTTTGTATTGCGATAACAATGGAGCGGTGGCTTTGGCCAAGGAACCCAGGTCCCATCAGCGATCCAGGCATATTCTGAGGCGGTATCACCTGATCCGGGAGATAGTTGATCGCCGGGAGATTGAGGTCAGGAGGGTTGACACGAAGAACAACACGGTGGATCCACTCACGAAGGCCATTCCCCAGATACAGTTTGAGAGACTCTTCGGGATGCTCGGTATGCGATACTACAGCAGCTGGCCCTAGTGCAAGTGGGAGATTGTTAGTTGTATGTATGCCCTAGAGGCCAGTATTGTACAGATGTTGTATATTATATTGGATGCTTGGACATATATAGAGATGACTTTCTTGCTCGATATGATAGTATGCTATCTGGTTACTCTTTATCTTAACATGTATACTAGTCTCTTTAAACTGTCTTATGGTTACATGTTGGTAAAGCCCTTAGGATGTGTACTTGACTGCCTGGACTATGATGCAGATCATACTAGTGGGGACATGGTAGTCCATAAGTACATCCTTCAAGGTCCCTAGTCGTAGGTGTATCGATACGGGGCATCGATATACCAGTGTAGACTAGCGTATACGCTTCTCGACCCATGAGATGGGCGATGGATGATCCCATATCCATTGATGTTTGACATCAGAGATGGTGTACGGGTGCTCAGTGGAGACTGGGTACACTGGACGGACTCGCCGAGAACTCCCAGTTGGTATTATACCTCACGTCAGATGGCAGTTCTCAGGTGACACTTGTGCAGGTTAGTCTGTAGACCCGAGATCGTCATAGAGTCTTGTGTGATTCCCACTGTGCTTTGATCTCCACCTTACAACGTCCATGAGGGCGTGCAAAACGGTGGTCTTTGGGTACAGTCCCGAGTCACATGGAGGCAATGAGCGATAGGAGGGGTTTCGTCTCTCCCGGTATTGGGGGTTGATGTTGCGCTGTGCTCAATTGGCCGTAACAGGGAAGTCCCTGGCCAGGGCTGATCAGAGATTTGCTGGTAAGTGTTACCAGTAGTTTCTCGACCCGTTATGAGCCTCACATCGGCACGACTTATCGGTTATTGGGGTCTGACGTTTACCACCCCTAGACTTGATATGCGACATATCAGACGAGGAGACCGGACTGTACGGGAAGTGTTGCCGATCGGCTCGACGGGAGTTGTAGCAGGTTCGCTTGTTCTCTTCTGATCGCTCAATACCCGGGTGGCCGTTACGTTTAGCTGACCGCTTGCGGCTTGGGGGTGCTTGATATGATCATCACCCACTGCCGGCGTATTGACGAGTCTCAGAGTCCCACAATGGAGTTTCCTAGTCCAGGCGAAACGTTGTGGTGCGCGTATGCGATATGCGCATGGACCCGATTAAAATGCGCGTATGGGATACCGTATATTGATCGGGCCGCTAGCTTTTGGTAGGGGTCATATGAGATATGGCCAGATTAGTAAATCAAGTGTTGATTTATCATTTAACCATTAGTTGCTCACTAGAAATCCTTTCTTGTGTTGGAATGGATGTATGAATGCATGCATGTTTTTCTTTCATTCTAGTTTCATGCACATATGGATGTGTATACATACATACATGCATACATACATTTATCATGGTTGGATATATATGAAAATGGTGGCAATATAAGACTCACACCATGGCATTTTTATGAATTATTATTGTATTTATATTTAAACATAAAAGGAAATAAAAGGTTCATTATTGTTTTCTTCTACACTCTTCTTTTGACCTAACCATTCTCACCCACCTTTTAACCTTTGGTTAATTTCCTTTTGTGTTTTAACTCTAGTACAATAATGATTCAACCATGGTTTGAGATGATAGATGGAAAAGATATATTGATATATTTTTCTATTTTCATCAAGAGAAAAAGTTATCATCTTCTTCAATATTGCCATTATCTTCTTCTTCCTCCTTCATAGCTCTCTAGATTTTTGTAGTGAGCTATATAATCAACAAGTTAGGATTTTGAAGTGAGAAAGAGAACCACAACACCATTCTACACAAGTATAGCCCACTTGTTTAGGGTGTTAACTTGATTCCGTTCACTTGATCGGAGAAAGTCGCAAGCTTAGACAAAGCGGACTCCGGGTGGATCATCGGTGACGTCGAGAAGTTCAAGCGGAGTTTTTTCAACCCCCAAGTAGCCGAGGAGTCTAGCGTAGGGAGCTACAAAGGTTGTACTCTCTAAATCCTAGCTTTCCTTTCATATGTTGATATGGAAATATTTCGAAACCCTAATCGATTCTAGGAATGATTCTATGTTCATTAGCTTAGCACCCTAAAGACTACTTATTTGGTTCATGTGATTCTCCCAAACCCTTCATGAGGTGCTATGCTAACCCAACATTCCCGAACAAAGTAATAGTTGTTTAATGTGAAAAATTCATCAAATAGTAATAAACATGCATTTAGATATTCATTTCAGTCCACCGGAAAAAGATCACCAAACATGGGATCTGTACTACAAACATTAACGAAACAGTACACAAAGTTCACTACCTCCATCTCGGCCCTCTCTATCATGCCGCAACGGCGATTCTTACAAAGAGTCCCTCACCTATCAGCGTCGTGCTCGTCGGCAAAGGAAAACATGATAACCCGCCGAGCCTGTATTTGACTCAACATATGAATGGAGCGGTCCCTTAGAGCCTTCGTAATCAAGCATGTCTCGTGAATGCAGTCGATCTTGTACTCCATTGCGTCAAGCATCGCTAAAATTATTTCCGCCAGAAGAGGAGGAATATCGTCAAGAATGGTAAGGAAAATCATTCGAAACCAAATAGAGCCGACGGGGAGAGGAGATCCCCAACGGGTCATAAGCTCGTGCATTACCATGTCGCACCGAGCATCCGTAGGAACATGATTCACTTGGCGTGCAGCAAAACGATGAATAATCTTCTTAATAGGCATCTCCCATGGCTGTCGAGGAGTATGTAGGCGATTGCAAACCATAGTTTTTTCTCTGTGAAAATAAAGGAGAAGATGGACGCTTCTTCAAATTATAAAGAGGAATATCCAAGTCTTGGAACAAAAAATGTTGCACATGATCAAAGTTTGAACAATTTCTAAGCTCTGATCAAAAGAAAGTATTGGAAAAGAGGACAGCTAAGAAAATCAAGAAAATATGTCAAAATAGACTTAAGTCCAAGCGCAAGAGGACTCTTGGCGCTTCTCCACGTGCTTCCCACCAATAAAATTGGTCAAAACGGACTTAAGTCTAAGCGCCAGAAGACTCTTGGAGCTCTTCCACGTGCAACTCACATGGACATGCGCTAAGAAGTTTTGGCGCTGATAATATTCGAAGTTCTCGCTTCACATAACTTATGCTATATTTGGAAGTTAATTTCCCATATCTTTTCTTAAAAAGTTATGTCAACAGAAGTTTAAGTTTCGAAAATCTTTCTTAAAACAGAAAGATATCATTATTAATTGATAAAACCGAATAGCTTAAGCTATTTTAAGAAAATATTTTCTCTATCTTTCTAAAATAAGGAAGATCATAATCAATAACAAGAAATTAATTTCACAAAATAATATTGGTTAATAGTAACCTTTGGATCTAAAATCCAACGGTGCTTAAGTACCCGTGCTGATATTAACTCATCTCATATATTCTTTTAAACCAAAACAATCGATTGAATATCATATTTAAATAAGAAAGATATTAATCAATAGATAACCCTTGGATTTAAAATCCAAAAGTGCTTAAGCACTCGGGCTTGATCATAAGATCAATCAGAGAAATCTCAAAGAGAGATTGTCTCTACTTGCCCAACAATATTCACACCTATATAAGGAACCCTAGAGATCAAAATTTGACATCAGATACAGATCACATACATACGAGTGGCAATCGATCTCATAGGCTTTCATCAAGAACTTAAGTTCCCTGCCTTTGAGTTTCTTCTTCCTCCTCCATACAACTGAGGTAAATAGGTGACCGATATCCATTTTAGAAACTTGAGATTCGTTCATAAGAAAGTCAACCTTCATTGATAAAACTTAAGTTCTTTTCTCAGATCTTACGATCTCTAAATCAAGATCGTTCCTTTTGCATATGAAATTTAAGTTTCATAAAGAAATCGTTTTGATTTTAAAATTTAGGGTTTGAGAAAAGAATTAGACCCTTCTCATAAAATATGGCGCACAAATGATGAATAAGGAACCAAAAACATCGATTCTTTGTAAAATGTATGATCCTGGATCTTTAAAGTAATGATCTTGGTGATCGTTAATGGTGATATAACCATTAACAGAAACTTAAACTTCATGAAACTTAAGTTTCAAAAGAGATTAAGATTAAACTCTAAAGGAAAGCGCTTGTGGGCATGCGCCAGAGGCAGAAGTGCCAATAGGCATGCCCCATGTGTCAAGCGCTAGCGGCAAGAGCATCAACGGCTAATGTATTGAATTCAGGAGCGCCCGTAGGCATGAACCATAGGAATATGCGCCAATGGGCAAACGCCAGCGGCAGAAGCAACACAAGAACTTATGTTCTAAGCGCCAGCAGCCCAAATACAAGAATCCCTGAGCCATTGGAAAAGCGCCACGTGGAAAGCATCATCCCTATAAGCGCTAGTGGTCATGGAGACCCTATATACATGCGCCTAAGCCTTACATGCATGTGTCTTAGCTCAATATTGGCTAAGTTATCTCTCTGAAACTTAAGTTTCTGGGCCTAGTGCTTAGCATTGTTAGGTTATGTAAAGCCCAATGTAAAATATGGCCTAATGCTTAGCACTGTTGGGAAACAGAGCCCGACAATTAGTCTAAAATTAGACAAAGTCCCCGGAGTTTCAAACCTCTTTGATTTTCGAAGAAAAATCAATCATGATCTTACATATTTTAAGCCAACCTTAATCTAAAATAAGATTAATGGTCCTTAAATATATTTTAAATTGATCTTAATCTAAAACTAGATTAATGATGCTTAAACCTTCGAACCGATAGTAGAAATCACCTAAGTTCATTCTAAATTTGAAATTTATGGATTTGGACTCATCCTCGCCCTACGGACGACAAAATTAGTCTTTGTATACAATCCAAGGACAACCCCATAATAAATAATACACAACATGTAGGGGCTTGCGCCTGTATGTTGTTATCGCTTTGCGATAACGTAATTAACTGTAGGGGCTTGCGCCTGCAGAAAAAAGCGTTCCCACAATCAAAAACCCTTTAAACGAGAGGGAATCTGATAAGTTTGCTATATTGGTCGCATCTATCCAAACCTCCGATATACGGTGCCCTAAATCAATTTGGTATCTTCGGAGTGATGGATGCATATGTTCCAGATAGCATCTGCCCCTAAATTCAGGCTATACGTCTTTGCGTCTTAGTCCAGTCTTCGGCGGTAAACAGATTCTGGCACGCCCAGTGGGACCTTTTTCTCTTTCCACTCCACACTTCGTGTGTCGTATTTCGCGATCACGGTATGTTATGTTTATGGTTGCACTTGGGTTTCGGGATATCACGGTGTTCTCCTCCTTATGCAGATCAATGGACTCTTCCAGCAATATCAAAAGTAATGCTAGATCCAATGCCACTCCGGCCGGAATAACTTGGTCTGTGCAAGCCATGGCCTCGGTGCTTTGCATCCCTGTGGCATAAGTGGCTTAGCAATTGGACATGCTTTTCTTTGAAACAATGCTTCCGCCTCACTATGTCGGCATTTCAGCACCAAAGGAGGATACTCATAAGAAGTCAGTCTTCGATCGGCTAGCTGCTATTCCAGGCTCTGTTGATATGCCTAAAGGCTCCATCTTCAGGAGATTAAGAACAAGCTCCATGGGTTCTTTTAAAAAGCCCATGATTCCGAAGAAATCTGTCTTCAAGCGATTTTCCTTCAAGACGTCCGCTGCTCATGAGGAACCGAGGAGTGCTTCACCTTTACTCTAGTCCGTATTCAATAGGCTGGCACCCCATGCTCATACTCTGGTCCTGCCAAGGACATCAGTCTTTTAGCGACCGGCCCATGCTTTAATTGCGAAGCCAAGCAGGGGGCAAGATGTCCCAGCTTCAAAAGATCATAAGGGACAGGATATTCAGCCCAAAAGCTATACAAGGGGCAAGTCTGTGAAGCCTTTAAGACTGAAGAAACTACAACTTCAAGAAACTCTAGGCATCGTTGGTGTCGAATGAGACAGGCTGGGGTAGCTTCCCATCAGGGTTTACTCCGCCAGCTTCGGTGATTGAGGCTGCCATTCCAACCGGAAACAACTTCGAGCCACTAAGGAGCATTACAACTCTCATACGGCGGTGCTGAAGAAATCTCCACCACCATTTCCTGCCAAGATGCTAGGCGAGCCAAAGCAGACTCGTTCACTCAAACGACTTTTCTCGACCATTCACAAGGTTTGGAAGAAAGTGCAGGGGTCGGTAATCAATAAAGATTATTCTTCCCGACCTAAGAAGATGAAGAGCCATAACAAACGCTTTTCTCATCAACCAAAGGAGGATCCTGCTATGATTGTTCCTTCGAAGCTGGCCTCTCACAAAAAAGAGAGGTCAGACAAGATGCAAAGGCCTAAGGCAAACTCCGAGGGTCAACACAACAAATGCTCCAAATCTGGAGGCTTGGTAGTTCACACTGTTTATATAGTGAACTCCAAGGACGAAAGCAAAACTTCCGTCTCCCACAGACTAAACACACGGTCTGTAACCAGGGATCCCCAGAAGTTACAGGAGTTGATGGCTCAGGCGGCTGAAATAACGAGCCCTCCTCCGGACGCAAATCTGGACGGCTCTTCCGAGGAAAGAGCGGAGCATGAGTTTGATATGGACTACCTGAAACGCATGCTCCAAAAGAAAGAAGAAAAAGCTGCAAAAATAGATGCCCGAATGGACAAGATGACCCATTTGTTCCAAAGTATGCTTGGGATGACGGCTCACCCCAAACCACCAGCAGATGAACCTCCGGGGGTTGTCGTCGAAGACAAAGGAGAGACATCCAATCCCTTTCAAGCCTCATCAACAGCAAAGGAGGAGGTCATCTCAAAATCGCAGTTGGACGAATACATTGCCCAGTAGTTCAAGGCTCACCTAGCCAGTGAAGCCGTCGGCAAGTTGACAAAGACTGACCGATCTTACTCGGCATGTTATGATCAAATTCAATACCGACCAAGATACACAATTTCGACATTCCCCATATATAAAGTGTCACGCCCCGCTTCCCAGTAGAAGAAAACGGTGACGTGGCAGGCCACAACGTATTTACTAAAAAATAAATACGTTAAGCGTAATTAAACAATATATAAAAATGAAGAAGAATGACAAGATAATAAAATGAAACAACAACTTTATTTACATTCAACTTTACATACAACTGTTTTGGAAATAAAAGATATAATGAGTAAAGCAGTGCCTAAACAATGGCATATAGGAAAGTAAGTGCAATGGAACTAGAAGTCAGGCTGTGCGGTAAGCTGGTCCAAGTCCTCCTGGCTCGGCTCAATCTCCTCAGAGGTTGGTCTTCCTGACGAATATTCCAAAGAAAGAAACAGAAAGGAATTTCGTCAGCGAACTAACGCTCGGTAAGTTCTAAAAGAAGAAAAAGAAGATAGTATATAAATTGAGAATGAACAGGTAAAGTTGTATTTGACTGATTACTGGTATATGATAGTTATTATAACGTAGTTGTTTGTAGTTTGGCAAAGAAGGTATTCATGTATACGAGAGGAGTCCATCTTAACCCATGGACTATGGTAACATGTAGTACAAGGCCTCGTCATAACCTACGGGACAACGACACGAGAATTCATGTAGGTGTCTTTTAAGTGACCTCTTGTGCCACGATATACGATCCGTACCAATCTACTCCTTTATCCCCGCGTAATATATTGTATAGATTATATTTACAAGTCTTGCCGAAACCATGGATACAAAAGTTTCCAGTATTTATGTTCAGAATGTAATCAAGTATTTAAGTAGTCAAGTCAATTTATAACCATGGTTCGGTCAAGTCAAGTCAAGTATACATGTTTGATATTGATATTTGAATTCGAGTATTCATGATCAGGTATTCATGGTTGATTTTGGATTTAGGTTTGAATTGGACTCAGACTGAGTCAAACACTTGTACTGATTTAACTCTGGAATTCTTAGGTTCGGGAGTCATCGGCAACTTCTGCATATGGACGGCAGGATTTGTGTCTTTTTTCAAGACAATTGACATTGATAACTCTTGTTAAGTTTTCTAACCTGAATAGGAAAGCACTCACTTTCTCCGGCTCCGTGGGGCTCAAGAGAATTGATCCCGCTTAAACCCATATTTACTAGTATCCTTAAAATAGTGTTTATATATATCTTGAGGGGTTTTTATGAAAAATATTTTTAATATAATTTAAAAGTAAATCTCGAGGGTGATTAGTATTACTTAGGGTTTTCATGAGCATGGATTTTAAGTATTGGGGTATTTTAGTGATAAATACTTAGCTTTGGAAAGTTCATGGTATTTTTATTGAAAAACTTGTCTTTTTGGTATCTTGATGGTATTTTATTGGCATTTATTAATCTTTCATTTTTAGAAAAATATAGGTTCATTATATTTTGAAAATATGGATTTATAATTTTATATAATTTTTTTAAAAATAATTTTATTTTATTTAGAAAATTCGTATTTCTTAAAAACGTATTTAAATCCTTTCGAGATCGAATGCTCCGTAAGGTGGTCTACATCTCGCTTTACTAGCATAAGGATGTGCGATAATCCACACCATCCGTTAGCGGGTCCCCTAAAGAGAGTTGAAGATACATAATCGCAAAGGAAATGAAATACCGCTTTAAAAGAAATCCGGTTTTAGAATTATGTGGTATTTTATTGTAAATACTATTTTCGAACCAAAAACACATACAACTAGGTATCGTGCTATGAAATCAAGTGTACGTGTGGGATAGGTCGTTACCCGTGAATTTTTCCTAAAGGTATTGTTAAGCAATTTTGTTGAAAAGATGTGATAATGAAGTTCAAGCTATTTTAATGTAAAATTTCAATTATGATTGTTTTACACGAGATTCTTGGTTAAACTTGATTCTAAACGTTGGTATTAAGATTATAAGTGAAGTGGTAAAATTGGTTTGACCAAATGATAAAAGAAAATGGAGTTATAGGTTTTAGAAAAGATGATATCGGTAATAACTCCACTTACCGATATTTGATTTAAAATGAGTATCAATGAAAAGGAGGAGAATTGGGAGGGACTTACGGTTTAGAAATTTCAAGAAGAGGTTAACGAAGAAAGGGAAAGCTTCGTGGCGTCGCGGGAACTCCGGAATTGACTTCGATCTTCACCGGAACCGACTTGCTCGCTAACTCTACTTTACTCCATTTGCACTTAGAAACTTTTTAGAGAGTTTTGGCTAGAATTTTCAGAATGGTGCTAAGTCAAAGTGTGGGGTGGTATTTATAGTGGAGAATTAGGGTTTGGGAATTAAAATTGTGAATTAAAAAGCATTAAAATTGTGTGAAATTATGAAATGAAAGGTCTCTATTTGATTGCAGGGAAATTAAACAGTGCAAAGGGGTTAAGGGTAGCTGAAAAGATGAGTGTGCAAAACACGGGGCAATTTGGCCACATCTCAGCCATCCCCGCTGGTCTTTTAGCAACTTCCGCCTGTCGATCTTGAGGAATTTGCCTCGAGATTCGTGTTATTTGATCAACTCTCTGTTAACTCCATTTTTCACATGTTTGATTTTTCTGAACTTTTCATTTCCCCGTGTATTGCACGTGCAATCTTTTGGGCTTCCAAAAAGTTAAAAAGAAAAATCAAAAAAAATAATTGTGTCTGATGGGAATCGAACACAAGGGCTACGTCACAGCAATGCAAGGGCTTTACCAGTAAGCTACAAGTTGCTTCTTACTATTTTTTTTAACAAAAGTGACTTATAACTCAAGCTCAGCCTGTAAAACTCATTTCTTGTATACTAACAGAAAAATTTCTGTACAAAGATTTCAGAGTTGTTACATAAAGGAACCGAAAATCCGAAGCAGCATATCACCCAGTTTAGGTCCAAATGTGGCAATACTTGAAGTAATGACATATTGCTCCTGTGGTTCGTTAGCAATCTAGCGGACATAACATTCGAATGGTACTCGGAGATCTCTAATGACTCAATCAAAATCTTTGACGAGATGGAGATCCTCTTTTGCCAGAGATTCTCTAGTGTGAGCGAGCGCACTACCGTGACTGCCTTAGTCAACGAGAGACCCAGATCAAATGAGACATGGGTTCATTACTCGATGAGGTGGAGAAACCTTTGGTCCAAGTGTGAATAAAGGATCGCTGAAGCTTTGGCCATAAGTATGTTCATGAGCACTCTCGACAAGAAGGCGCAAGTGTTCCCATATCTGTCCCTTCTCAGCCCAGCGACTTTTCAAGAACTTATCAATAAGTCAGCGCAGCTGGATGCGATGAACCAAGGTCCTCTCTCTTCCAACGGAGATTCGTGGAACTTCAAGAGTAAGTGTAATGCAGCGTTTGTCGCTAACATGAAACAGCAGCCGAACAGCCCTAAGGCGGTTGGTCGTCAAAATAACAACTGCACGGGACCCACTCTTGAAAAAAGAATGGGATAGGAATATTCCTTCCTTCGTGACAAAACGAGGAAATTATTCGAACTCGCAATGAAGAGCGGCTTTCTGACTTTGCCTGAGTCATGGCGACCGGTCCAACCCCATGACGTCAACAGCCTAACTTATTGCCCATATCATCGGATGGTAAGTCATCTAGTTGAAGATTTTTATTTCTTCAAGAACTGGGTCGAGAACCAGTATAAACAAGGCATGTTTATGCTCTCCGATAAATGGAAGGTGAACCCTCCTCAGAAGCTTATCTTTAAAGGGACCAATATGCAGGAGGCATCCTGTTCAGTCATCGAAGAAACCCCATGGAAGGTAATGCTGTTTCCCAAAACAAAGAGAATGCTAAAGAATCTCTAAGCATGCCGTGTGATCAGATGGTAAAGCCCGCTTGAACTGGAGATCATAGAAGGGATGTTGAAAGCACGTCCCACTCCGAAAACTATTGATAAAAGGAAAGGCCTCTAAGTCAAGAAGTCTTCCAAGAAGAAAAACAAAAAGAAGTCGAAGAAGCTTGTACAGCCAGCCGAGAATGTCGACAACCATATAGACACCCAAAAATACAAAAATAACAGAGAGGATGAGGACGATGACTCAGAGGAAGAAATAAAAGGCCGTGCAGAAAGCTGCCGCATGGTCTCTTACTCCATCTGCGAAGAGGAGACTCTATCGATGTCCGAAAGCGATTCAGATGAACAGGGGCATAATCCATGCCCGAAGCTTCGAGTTCGCTACAATAGGACCCAGTTGAGAAGCTCCTAAGGGAAGCCTTTCGAAGAAGCCGGGAAAATCAAAGACGTGGGCTAGCTATCTATGAGAAAGCCAGAAAAAAAACGTCTAAAAAGGGAAGTAGCGGAAGGGGTCTTCACAACCAAATCCGAATATGCAACTGAAGCAAAAGATACTGCTGAAGAAAGGCAAGGCCGAGAACCATTTCGCTAAGGCCTTATCCAAAAAGATAAAACTGTCGCCCTTAAAGATGTATACCCCAGGGGTTGTGAACTTCGAAAGTAGAGAAGAGCATACTAAATATTGTCTCTACCATCAGAAGTTCTGCCATCTTATCGACGAATGTAAGGTATTCGGGAAATGGTGGCAAAAATACATCCTCCGCAATAGGCTTATGAAAACAAAGAAGCGGATGGACAAGGCTCACTCGCCCCAACATGATTGTCCCAAGGCAAATGGCCAAGCAAGGACGATCACTGAAAGTTGTTACATGACCAAGGCTCAGACTTCGGAAAGAGGAAGTTTGGTACTACCGACTTTCAAAAGCGATTTAGAATATGAATCTCCTGTTGATCTCCCCTATATAAGCTTCTCTTCTGGAGACGAAGAGAAGGCGGAGGACTGCGACAATATCCGTTTGTGGAATCGCACTCTCCCCGAGAAGAACTTTGGGCCTGCAAATAAGAATCTCAAGAATCAAGATAAGGGTAAAGGGAAAATGCCCGAAGAGATCGTCCTTGGTGAAGAAGTGGCCAAAGAACTACCGCCAAGGATCTCCACAAGAAAAGTATAGTGGACTACAATGTGTTAGCCCACCTGAAGAAATTACCCTTACATTTGAGCATATACGATGCTATGCTCTTGTCAAAAGAACTGCGAGAGTCTTTAATTAAAGCCCTCGAAAAACCAGACCGTTTCCAAGCACACTTTGAAGAAGAAGTGATGAAAGATAAAATGGCAGAAGTATACACGGTAGACATCACCTTCAGCGAAGAAGATCTTCTCCTGGGGATGTTCGAGCACAATCGGCCGCTCTACATTGCCGGGTACTGCGATGATCAGAGGATAAATAAAATCCTCGTCGACAACGGTTCTTCAGTCAAATGTTAAGGTGCTTAAACAGATGTCCATAGATGTACGATATCTCGGCAGAGAGAAAATCACTATCTACGGATTCAACCCTCAGTCTTCAAGAATGATAGGGTCCATAGTATTGATACTTCGCTTTGGATAACTCGTCATAGATGTCAAATTTTATGTCATTGAAGGCAAGACCTGCTATAAAGCTTTACTGGGTAGATCTTGGCTACACCAGTATGGAGTCATTCCTTCTACACAATATCAGTGTATGAAGTATTTCAAGGATGACCAGGAGCATACCATCATAGGGGAGCTCACCCGTTCTCGATAAACGAAGTACAAAAATATGAAGATGCGAAGTACTTCTCGTTGGACTATGAAGATACAGAGAAGTGCGGCAAGCCCAAGGATAAACAAGTTCAAGCGGCGATCATCCCTGTCTTTAGAAGCAACTCCGAGGAAGAAATAGTGCTCATGGGTCAACCTCCAAAGGAAGCCAATAAACCATGCTCGTCAGTTCCTATTCCGATCTTCGGCAGCGACTTGGAGGAAGAAGCTGATATGGTTTTCTCTATTCATCCGTGGATGAAAGCCCCCAATTAAATCAATCGATCCCTGCATATTACAATGGCTCTACTGCATCACTATAAATAGCTCAATGTACTTAGCACCTATAGCGTGTAAGAGTTAGTAACCTTCCACATGCCTCCTAAAGGTAAAAGAGAAAGGCGATTCTCTTTTATAAGTCAAAAGAAACTAAGGTGGAGAGAGAAATTTGGCATGGACTCGAGCTGAATCTCAATAGGTTGCAATTGATCCCTATGTCAAGATACTATACAAAGAGCTTGAATGAACTCCTTCATCAGCTGGGAGTACCGTTCGAACAGACCGTCCGTCAGGCCCAGTATTTTAAGAAGATCTGGGAAGTGCTAGGGACTCGCCAACCAGCATCCCATGGAAAGTTTGATACTACTGGTTTGGGCTATGTCTGGCCGAAGAAGAAGAAGTAAGATCACAGTTTCTATATTTTAAGCAAAAGGGAAGATGGTTGGATGGCAAACAACTCAGCTGAGCAAGGTGAAGAAACCTCGCGAAATACTACATCTGGATCATCTAAATTTCCGCTCGGGTCGATGATGAAAGAAGTAGTTCGGGAGTTTGATGTAACGACCCTACGCAAAAGGGTCATGCAATTACCCCCGAGCAGACGATATAATGAAGCTCCGCAAAACATTGTGACTCTTCCAACAGAGGACCTGACTGAGAAGCTGATAAGAGATGCTTATCAAATGGGTCAGACAACTTTGTATGAAATAGCTGGAAGATCACACCCAAGCAGGCAGTCTATAAGAGAGATGAGCCATGATCCTCATCCTCGACAGCTGCTTATACCTTCCTTTAAAAATAAAGGAGTTCAAAGTGGCCATGTTGAAAATAGGACGCCATCTATGTCCAAGACGCAAGGTCGCTCAGCCATACCTCTTGAAGAAAGGATAGGACGAGGATATTCCTTTCCCCGAGACAAGGCGAGGAAAATATTTAATCTCTTTATGAAGCACCAGATGTTAACACTGCCCAAGTGCAAGAGGCTTCATGAAGCTAATGCTTTGGATCATCCTGACTACTATCCCTACCATCGGGTAATTGGTCATCCAATCGAAGATTGCTTCATCTTCAAGAATTGGGTGGAAGACCAGTATAGGCAAGGCAAGTTCTTGCTGAGTGACAGCTGGAAAGTGGAGCCTCCGCAAAAACATGAGCCAATGCAAGAGAACCCCACTAAATCAGAGCGCAACCAGTCTAAGAAGCAGGAGCTCACCCATACTTGCCACATGATAAGGCTCCTCAATGAAGAGGGAGATGAAGATACGCTTCAGTGCTTCGACTGCTTCAAAAATGAAGAAGATGAAATCTCGGAGCTCCCACCAGCGCTAAAAGAACTGAAAGACGGGATCCATACGACCGTTAATGAATTGAAAAGGATAAACATGGGAATCGAAGAAGATCCTCGACCCACGTTCGTCAGCGAGCTGCTGTTAGATGAACAAGTAGCTGGTCTGAAAGAAGTACTCATGGAGTACAAAGACTGTTTCGTGTGGAATTACTCCAAGATGCCAAGCCTCGATGCAGATGTAGCAGTTCACAAATTGGCCATATCGCCAGAAACAAAGCCTGTCAAGCAAGCGCTAAGAAGGACGTGGCTTGAACTTGAGATGAGTATCAACGCTGAAGTCAAGAAGCTCATAGAATCTGTGTAATGACCCCAAAATCTTTATACATTTGTATTATCCCTCTTCAAAAATATACCGTATTTATTTGTACTTGGTATTTTCCTCTTTCTATTAAATTTATTATTATTTTATTCCTCAATCTATTATGTATTTTTTTTCTAGGTACAATTTCTTTTTCTTATATTTAAGTTTTTAACTTCTCATTCTTATTTTTTCCTTTCATAAATATTTACCCAAATCCATTATTTTTATTCTCCATAGCCCATCTAAAAAGCCCATTTTCTTTTTAAGCAACATCATATATTTAATTCTAATTAAATATGTGCATGAACAACCTTATAGCTCATTGGTTAAGTCCTTGCATTGTTATTCCATAAGTCACATGTTCAAATCCCCATTCTTGCAATTATTTTTTATCATTTTTTTTTATTCTTCTCATAACCTACAAATGAGACCTTTCATTTCCAAAATGAATGGTGACCTTTCATTTCTCTTTTAATTCTTATGTTAAATGCATATATTATTATACATAATTCACCATTACACCATCTTAATCGTCCTCCTCCATCTTTTCCTTCCTCATATTTTTCTATCTCTCATTTCTCCCTCTTCACCTAAAGTCCAAGAAGAAGAACATGAAGAACTCTTCAAGAAGGTCTCGCTAGTAACGCGAGGCTATCGGCGGATAGACAAGCCCGGTGACAATACCGGCTTGTGCATGTAAGTCCCTTCACTTTTTCCTTCCTCCATCTCTTTCTTTTTCTCTTTATATTTCTCTTGTTTTATATTGCCATGAAAAACTTCACTTGACATATCATAGTTCATAAATAATTAATTAAATGGATATATATATAAATAATGAACACACAAACATACACACATATATAGTTTGTAAAGTCTTTTTCATTACTCTCAATTCACATGTTAAGATTTCATAGTGACCAATTAGGATTGTATGTTTGTTGTTTTATTTTAAATCACTTTATTTAAAGTTTGTAAAAAAAAAAAAAATGAAGTTACGAATAAATACCATAGTTTTCTCATTTCTCACATATGACATATCAATACCTTTAGTTTTAAAATAAATTTTATAAATTAATTTTTAATTCTGAAAATTTCATGAAATTTACATATAATAGAATATATTATTTTATACACTCTGTAAAAATTTTAGATCGATCCGCATAACGGTTTAGGAATTACATCGTATTTATTCACTGATCGTAAAACAGAAAACTGCAGCTATCGGTCAATTTCCAGGACACATAACTTGGTATACCGGTATCCAAATTTAGCAAACTCAGGTTTTTTTGACATCTACATCGAATGATCTAGATTTTCTTAGTTTTATAGTTTTACCGAAAACCTATCTAAGATAAAGAAAACTGCATTACAATATTAAGTGACGGATCTGGACAGAATCTGTTCCGATTCGCACACTGTTTTAAAATTGGACATAACTCGAACACCCGATGTCCGTTTGTGACAAAATTTAGATGTGTAGATGCACCATTGATAGAACTATAATTTTCTGTATATTATATTACTTAGGAATGCATGAAACAACCTGATATAGGCTTTGCAATAGAATATATAGTTGCTGTCCAGAAATCTGAATTTCTGTTTTAAACGCTGATATTAAAATGATCATAACTAGAGCTTCAGAAATCCAAATCTTATGAATCTTGGTGTTTTGGATAAGTACATCGAAATACCTACAATTTTATAATAAGCTTCGTAACCTGAAACCCGATAGAAATTAACTCAAACTGCGTTTTAAAAATATGTGAATGTGCCGAATAGATTCTGATCTGTTTTGCGCGACGATACGAAAACATATATATCTCTCAAACCGGTAGTCGTATTTAGGTGAAACTGGAACTTACGCATGCAAAACATTTAGAGACATATCTCTGTTTATATTCCGCATTCGTTCAACTTGATTAATTAGTCGTACATAATATTTCTTTACAGCATTGTTTATGGTAGTTACTCGAATAATATACTTGACTCATTTCATGTTATTCGAACATGTATACATATTTATCTTGATCATTAAATTATTGTATGTACATAAAGATGATAATTAAATACTTAAGTTGTATTTTGAAAAATATACAATAGTATTTTTACAATAAACCCCCTCAAGTTTTATAAATTACAATAAGGCCCCTAACAAATAAAGAACTTCAAATTATCTTCTCTAGTCTGACTCGGGTTAGAGTCTGACTATTTCTGACTTGAATATAATTCAAGTCAATCTATATTCTTTATATTTCAACTCAAGATGAATACATGAATCACAGAATCCAGTTAACAATCTATATAACTTGACTGAACCGAACCATGGATATTCCTTTTACATGATTCCCAGTATTCCATTTACATGACTCTACGGTTACAACCGTTTCCTGATATCATGGTTTCGGTCAGTCAGTCAATCAATTATACAATCAATACAATTTACAAGACAAACAATACAATCAAAACACTACGGGGTTTAAGGGGTAGATTGGTACGGAAGGTGTTAAAGGTGGCACGAGGTGGTCAGATTTAATACACCTAACATGAATCCAGTTGCTGTTGTACCGTGGCATAAACGGTTCCTTGTACTATACGTGCCCTTAGTCTCTGGCATATAGAGACTCCTCTCGTATACACTGGCATCCTTCTGTACCAAGCTACAAAACTTGAATATGTTTCAAGTCAATCTATATTCTTTTATATTCTAACTCAACATGAATACATGAATTCCAGATCCAGTTAACAATCTGTTTGAATGAACCGAACCATGGATATTCCTTTTACATGATTTCCAGTATTCCATTTACATGACTCTACGGTTATAACCGTTTCCTGATATCATGGTTTCGGTAAGTCAATCAGTTAATCAAGTCAATCAAGCAATCATTACAAGTTTACAAGATAACAATACAAACATGACATCGCGGGGTTTAAAGGGGTAGATTGGTACGGAAGATGTTAAAAGTGGAATGAGGTGGTCAGATTAAGACACCTAACCTATATTCCGTTGCTGTTGTACCGTGGCATAAACGGTTTCTTGTACTATACGTGCCCTTAGTCTCTGGCATATAGAGACTCCCCTCGTATACACTGGCATCCTCCTGTACCAAGCTACAAACAATTACGTTAAACAATATTTCATAATATTCTACAATACAATACTTTAGAAAATACTATACTCTGTCACTCTCATTCTTCATTCTTCTTTGGGACTTACCGAGCGACCTGTTCGCTGACGACATTCTATTTCTCTCTTCTTTGAATGTCGTCAGGTGCGTTGGACCAAGTTGAGACCGAGCCCACAAGTGAAGATTTGGAGCAGTTCCAGGAAGACCCAGAGCTCTAGACATTGTATCTTGTTCTTTCCAGTATTTCCTTTTATTGTTATGCCACTGTTTAGGCATTGCTTTTTCATTTCAGATGTATTTTCATTTCATGCATTGTATAAAGAATGTTATTAATAAAAGTTGCTGTTATTTCTATTATTCGTCTCTTGTGATTCATTTTATATTGCTTAGTTACGCTTAGCGTATGTACTTCTGAGTACATACGTAGCGGGCCTCGTCGCGTCTCCTTCGCCGTAAACTGGGAAGCGGGGCGTGACAGGTTTTGTTGGTGGCCCATGCAGGTCAGAGCTGTATGAATCCCTGTCATGCAGTTCTGGTCTGCGTGAACAACCTAAGCAATATAACACAAGAAACAGCAACTAAAACATTCTTTACAATCATGTTCCTTGAATCTTACCATTTCATATTCCTTGAATCTTATCATCCGTTGAATCTATCCTAACCCTATTCTTTCACTCACCATCACCAAATTGTTTTGAAACTGTTACACTTTCCTTTTACAAATTTCGAGGACGAAATTATTTTTAAGGAGGGTAGAATGTAATGACCCCAAAATCTTTATACATTTGTATTATCCCTCTTCAAAAATATACCGTATTTATTTGTACTTGGTATTTTCCTCTTTCTATTAAATTTATTATTATTTTATTCCTCAATCTATTATGTATTTTTTTTCTAGATACAATTTCTTTTTCTTATATTTAAGTTTTTAACTTCTCATTCTTATTTTTTCCTTTCATAAATATTTACCCAAATCCATTATTTTTATTCTCCATAGCCCATCTAAAAAGCCCATTTTCTTTTTAAGCAACATCATATATTTAATTCTAATTAAATATGTGCATGAACAACCTTATAGCTCATTGGTTAAGTCCTTGCATTGTTATTCCATAAGTCACATGTTCAAATCCCCATTCTTGCAATTATTTTTTATCATTTTTTTTATTCTTCTCATAACCTACAAATGAGACCTTTCATTTCCAAAATGAATGGTGACCTTTCATTTCTCTTTTAATTCTTATGTTAAATGCATATATTATTATACATAATTCACCATTACACCATCTTAATCGTCCTCCTCCATCTTTTCCTTCCTCATATTTTTCTATCTCTCATTTCTCCCTCTTCACCTAAAGTCCAAGAAGAAGAACATGAAGAACTCTTCAAGAAGGTCTCGCTAGTAACGCGAGGCTATCGGCGGATAGACAAGCCCGGTGACAATACCGGCTTGTGCATGTAAGTCCCTTCACTTTTTCCTTCCTCCATCTCTTTCTTTTTCTCTTTATATTTCTCTTGTTTTATATTGCCATGAAAAACTTCACTTGACATATCATAGTTCATAAATAATTAATTAAATGGATATATATATATAAATAATGAACACACAAACATACACACATATATAGTTTGTAAAGTCTTTTTCATTACTCTCAATTCACATGTTAAGATTTCATAGTGACCAATTAGGATTGTATGTTTGTTGTTTTATTTTAAATCACTTTATTTAAAGTTTGTAAAAAAAAAAAAATGAAGTTACGAATAAATACCATAGTTTTCTCATTTCTCACATATGACATATCAATACCTTTAGTTTTAAAATAAATTTTATAAATTAATTTTTAATTCTGAAAATTTCATGAAATTTACATATAATAGAATATATTATTTTATACACTCTGTAAAAATTTTAGATCGATCCGCATAACGGTTTAGGAATTACATCGTATTTATTCACTGATCGTAAAACAGAAAACTGCAGCTATCGGTCAATTTCCAGGACACATAACTTGGTATACCGGTATCCAAATTTAGCAAACTCAGGTTTTTTTGACATCTACATCGAATGATCTAGATTTTCTTAGTTTTATAGTTTTACCGAAAACCTATGTAAGATAAAGAAAACTGCATTACAATATTAAGTGACGGATCTGGACAGAATCTGTTCCGATTCGCACACTGTTTTAAAATTGGACATAACTCGAACACCCGATGTCCGTTTGTGACAAAATTTAGATGTGTAGATGCACCATTGATAGAACTATAATTTTCTGTATATTATATTACTTAGGAATGCATGAAACAACCTGATATAGGATTTGCAATAGAATATATAGTTGCTGTCCAGAAATCTGAATTTCTGTTTTAAACGCTGATATTAAAATGATCATAACTAGAGCTTCAGAAATCCAAATCTTATGAATCTTGGTGTTTTGGATAAGTACATCGAAATACCTACAATTTTATAATAAGCTTCGTAACCTGAAACCCGATAGAAATTAACTCAAACTACGTTTTAAAAATATGTGAATGTGCCGAATAGATTCTGATCCGTTTTGCGCGACGATACGAAAACATATATATCTCTCAAACCGGTAGTCGTATTTAGGTGAAACTGGAACTTACGCATGCAAAACATTTAGAGACATATCTCTGTTTATATTCCGCATTCGTTCAACTTGATTAATTAGTCGTACATAATATTTCTTTACAGCATTGTTTATGGTAGTTACTCGAATAATATACTTGACTCATTTCATGTTATTCGAACATGTATACATATTTATCTTGATCATTAAATTATTGTATGTACATAAAGATGATAATTAAATACTTAAGTTGTATTTTGAAAAATATACAATAGTATTTTTACAATAAACCCCCTCAAGTTTTATAAATTACAATAAGGCCCCTAACAAATAAAGAACTTCAAATTATCTTCTCTAGTCTGACTCGGGTTAGAGTCTGACTATTTCTGACTTGAATATAATTCAAGTCAATCTATATTCTTTATATTTCAACTCAAGATGAATACATGAATCACAGAATCCAGTTAACAATCTATATAACTTGACTGAACCGAACCATGGATATTCCTTTTACATGATTCCCAGTATTCCATTTACATGACTCTACGGTTACAACCGTTTCCTGATATCATGGTTTCGGTCAGTCAGTCAATCAATTATACAATCAATACAATTTACAAGACAAACAATACAATCAAAACACTACGGGGTTTAAGGGGTAGATTGGTACGGAAGGTGTTAAAGGTGGCACGAGGTGGTCAGATTTAATACACCTAACATGAATCCAGTTGCTGTTGTACCGTGGCATAAACGGTTCCTTGTACTATACGTGCCCTTAGTCTCTGGCATATAGAGACTCCTCTCGTATACACTGGCATCCTTCTGTACCAAGCTACAAAACTTGAATATGTTTCAAGTCAATCTATATTCTTTTATATTCTAACTCAACATGAATACATGAATTCCAGATCCAGTTAACAATCTGTTTGAATGAACCGAACCATGGATATTCCTTTTACATGATTTCCAGTATTCCATTTACATGACTCTACGGTTATAACCGTTTCCTGATATCATGGTTTCGGTAAGTCAATCAGTTAATCAAGTCAATCAAGCAATCATTACAAGTTTACAAGATAACAATACAAACATGACATCGCGGGGTTTAAAGGGGTAGATTGGTACGGAAGATGTTAAAAGTGGAATGAGGTGGTCAGATTAAGACACCTAACCTATATTTCGTTGCTGTTGTACCGTGGCATAAACGGTTTCTTGTACTATACGTGCCCTTAGTCTCTGGCATATAGAGACTCCCCTCGTATACACTGGCATCCTCCTGTACCAAGCTACAAACAATTACGTTAAACAATATTTCATAATATTCTACAATACAATACTTTAGAAAATACTATACTCTGTCACTCTCATTCTTCATTCTTCTTTGGGACTTACCGAGCGACCTGTTCGCTGACGACATTCTATTTCTCTCTTCTTTGAATGTCGTCAGGTGCGTTGGACCAAGTTGAGACCGAGCCCACAAGTGAAGATTTGGAGCAGTTCCAGGAAGACCCAGAGCTCTAGACATTGTATCTTGTTCTTTCCAGTATTTCCTTTTATTGTTATGCCACTGTTTAGGCATTGCTTTTTCATTTCAGATGTATTTTCATTTCATGCATTGTATAAAGAATGTTATTAATAAAAGTTGCTGTTATTTCTATTATTCTTCTCTTGTGATTCATTTTATATTGCTTAGTTACGCTTAGCGTATGTACTTCTGAGTACATACGTAGCGGGCCTCGTCGCGTCTCCTTCGCCGTAAACTGGGAAGCGGGGCGTGACAATCTGGCTTCATCCAGGAGGTCCAGTACCGCAAATGGATCTCTGATATCGTCCCCGTGATGAAAAAGAATGGGACCGTTCGGATCTACGTGGAATTTCGAGACCTCAACAAGGCATGTCCGAAAGATGACTTCTCCGTACCAGTCACCGAACTGATGATCGACAATACCTCTACTCATGAGTTCTTCTCCTTCATGGAAGGATTGTCATGATACAATCAGATAAAGATGGATCTGGAAGATCAAAAGTATACGGCCTTCCACACACCGTTAGGAATATATTGTTACAAAGTCATGCCTTTCGGACTAAAGAATATCGGCGCCACATATCAAGGAGCAATGACCAAAATATTCGACGACATGATACATGACATCGTTGAATGACATCATCGACCTCATAGTCAAGAGCATGTCGTATGAAGAGCACTTGGAGCAACTAAGGACAAACTTCAAGCGCCTTCGAGAATGTTGGTTAGTTGTGCTCACTCTACATCGAAAGTAGAGAGGTGGAATGCACAAAAATTAAATTTTGAGCAAGCACAACCAACTAAACCCCAAGTGATCAAACCATAAGCCTAACCTAGCAACTACAAGGAGTTAATCTACTATGAAGATGGGTTATACCGAAACGATTCATGTACTTCGGGTCTTCCAAAACTCCTTCTTCTTGTGCTCCTAGTGATCCTTGATCAACTTTACTTGATGGCCTTCTTGATCCTAGATGATCCACCCGAGAGAATATGGCTCAAACTTGCACCTCAAAAAAGAAGCAACTAAACAAACTAGTTTGCTAATCTAGCTTGCTTAAGTGATGTTTAGTAGTGTTTTCTATCTCTAAACCCTATGTTTCTCAACACATGAGAGTGTTAGGGTTTGAGGAAGAAGATGAACTCAAGAGAGGAGAGAGAATAGTCAAGCTAGAATAATGGAAGAAAAATGGCTAAGGAAAATATCAAGCATTTCCTTTTTCAATAAAGAATATCAACCAGTCTTGAATAGTTTTCCCAAATGAATAAATAAAACCAATAGCCATGCTTCTCACCATGCTTGAAGCCACCTCACCCCTCCACATTTTCTATTTCTAATAAATAGAAAAATACATAATGAGGTGTCATCTTCTAGAAGGTATTTTGTATAAATACAAAATACTTTCTACCGTGTATACATACCCGTATTCGTACCAAAATACGAATACCCTAGAGATAGAAGAATACTACTACTAATATAATACTAGCATTAAATCAATATTTGATTTAATAAACCAGCTTAATTCTAAGCCCGCTAGTATTATAATCTGTCAGATTAAATGCTGTGCAACTTGTACACATAATTAATTGAAACTCTGCACGTATAAACATACGACCTCTACATCGTTTAAACTGAACCAGGAAAACCCTCTGTATGGGACTCTAAAGACTCGACAGTACGCTGGCAGTGGGTTTAACCATAAGCACATCAGCGGAACTAGCTACGTAACGGCTACCCAGGTACCTATCGAAAAGAAGTCCAATGAGCAAGCTCATTTGAACCCCTACTGAGTCTATCCGTGACAATCTCCATACAATCCGGTCTTTTCGTCTAAGAATATCGCATACCAGGTCTAGGGGTTGGTAAACGTCAGACCTTTACTGACCCGATAAGTCGTGTTGATGTGACTCGGGACCGATATGAGAAACTACTGATCTATCCATCAGTAAATCTCAACTGCTTTGGCCAAGGTCTTACGGTTCTGTCCAGCCGGACATAGTGTAATATCGACTCCCAATACCAAGAGAGACGAATCCTTGAAAATCGCTCACTGCCTCCATATGGCTCGGGACTGTACCCAACCAAAACATGTTTGCACGACTCAGTAGAGCTATGGTAGGGTAGTAGTCTATGCACAGTGGGAACTCACACGAGACAAATGACGATCTCAAGTGTAAGGATTAATCTGTACTCATGTCACCTGAGAACTGCTATCTGACGATAGGTATAATACCATCTAGAGGTTCTCGGTGAGTCCATCCAGTGTACTCACCCCAGTGAGCACCTGTATACAATCTTAGGTGATCACACCAATGGCCGTGGGACTAACCACCGCCTCTCGTCGAGGTCTAGAAACGTATACAAAAGTCTACGCTGGAATATCGATGTCCGGTCTTGATACTCCTATGACTTGGGACATTTAAGGATGTGCTTATGGACTACCCAGCCCCCACAAGTATGATCGCCATCATAACGATGGTAGTCAAGCAAAATCCTATGGGCTTTATCAACATGTATCAGCCATATGTGCTATTGAGTATAATATATGCACATGTTAAAATAAAAACAAACCAAAATAGTATATTATTGTAACGAGTTTTTATCAATGTGTATAAGCAATATAAAGCAGTAAGAAACATATGTTCAGATAAAAACAACTCAAACAATATACTATACAACTAAGCAAGATTGTCCTATACATACATATCCCTAGCATCCTATACAATACAGGCCTCTAGGGCATACATATCCAACAATCTCCCACTTGCACTAAGGCCTGTAATTGACGTACTGAATACTCAATGTCTGCTCTAGGGCCAGTTGTTGGTGTATCGCAAACCCGACATCTCAGAAAGTCGCTCAAACTGTGCTTGAGGGAGGCCCTTGATAAATGGATCCGCCGTATTGTTTTTCATATCTACTCTCCAGACCTCGATCTCCCGGTGATCTACGATCTCCCTGATCAGGTGATACCGCCTCAAGATGTGTCTGGATTTCTGATGGGACTGTGGTTCGTTCGCTAAAGCCATATCACCATTGTTATCGCAATACAAATGTATTGGATTAATAATAGATGGAACCACCTCAAGTTCAGTTATGAACTTCTTCATCCATACTGCTTCTTTTGCGGCATCGTTGGCAGCAATGTATTCAGCCTCCATCGTTGAGTCTGCGACCGTGCTCTGTTTGGAGCTCTTCCAACAGACCGTCTCTCTATTGAGGGTAAACACAAAACCCAAGATAGACTTGCTGTCATCCTTGTCACTTTGGAAGCTTGAGTCGGTAAAAAACTCCACCTGGAGGTACCCATTACCGTAAACCAAGAATATCTTCTTAGTCCTTCTCAGGTACTTGAGAATGTTCTTCACAGCTGTCTAATAATTCTCACTTGGGTTTGACTGATACCGGCTCACCACACTAAGCGCGTAAGCTACATCTGATCTGGTATATAGCATCTCATACATTATAGATCCTACCGCCGAAGTGTAGGGTATAATGCTCATGCGAGCCCTCTCTTCATCAGTCTTGGGAGATATCTTTTTGAAGAGGGTGATTTCGTGTAAAGTGGGTATATTACCGCGCTTGGAATCTTCCATACTAAATCTCTTCAGTACGGTCTCTATGTACCCGGACTGTAAAAGTCCCAACAATTTCTTGGATCTATCTCTTTATATATTAATCCCCAGAATGTAGGAGGCATCACCCAAGTCTTTTATAGAGAATCTATGTGACAAGAACAGCTTGACCGATTGTAGTATAGGAATGTCATTTCCATCATGAGAATGTCTTCCACGTACAAGACTAGGAATACGACAGTTCGTCCTGCAATCTTCTTATATATACACGGCTCATCTTCGTTTTTGATGAAGTCAAATTCCTTGACCGTTTCATCAAAACAGATGTTTCAGCTCCGCAATACCTGTTTTAATCCATAAATAGATTTAAACAACTTGCATACCTTCCCGCTGCTCCCATTGTCTATGAATCCCTCCGGCTGATCCATATAAACGCACTCTTCCAAACTTCCTTTTAGAAAAGTCGTTTTTACGTCCATCTGCCAGATTTCATAGTCATGAAAGGCAGCAATGGCAAGTAAGATCCGAATGGATTTGAGGATAGCCATCGGAGAAAAGGTTTCGCCATAGTCCACACCTGGTCTTTGATGAAAACCTTTTGCAACATGTCTAGCCTTATAGGTTTCCACCCGTCCATCTACACCAATCTTCTTTTTGAACATCCATTTGAATCCAACGGGTTTTACCCAAGGAGGAGCAATATCTAAGGTCTAAACTTTATTGGTGTACGTGGACTCCATTTCGGATCGCATAGCATCAGCCATTTATCAGAGTCCCTACTGGTAATGGCCTGCTTGAAACTAGTAGGATCATCTTCTTCTAAGAAACAATCATCTCGATCTCCGTCTATGAGACAACAGTAGTATCTCTTGGGCGGACGGGAAATTTTACCAGATCTGCGGAGTGGCTGAGGTTCATCGGGATCTATTGAATTCTCTGGTTCTACCAAATCTTCAGTTGTAGTTTGTGCTTCTGGAAGTTCATCCAGTTCTACCGCACTCCCATTGGATTCTTTTGCAAGAAACTGCCATTCTAAAAATTTGACGTTCCGAGAAACAATAATCTTTTGTTTCTCTGCGTGGTAGAATAGATATCCATTCGAATGTTTTGGATATCACACAAACTTACACAAGACTGATCGTGCCTCGAGTTTATCTGGGTTCTACTTCTTGACATAAGCAGGACAACCGCATATCTTAACACGTTTAAAATACAAACTCTTACCACTCCATATTTCATATGGAGTTTTAGGTACGGATTTAGATAGAACTTGACTTAATAGATATGCGGCTGTCTCAAGTGCATGTCCCTAGAATGGAAGAGGTAGCTCGGCATTACTCATCATGGAGCGAACCATATCCAATAGGGTACGATTCCTTCACTCCGATACACTATTGTATTGCGGTGTATACGGAGGAGTAAGCTGAGAGAGAATACCATTCTCTTTTAGAAAGTCACGGAATTCCATACTCATGTACTCCCCTCTTGATAAGATCGAAGGATCTTAATACTTTTTCCTGTCTGGTTCTCTACTTTGCTTTTATATTCCTTGAACTTCTCAAGAGTTTCAGATTTGTGTTTCATCAGAAATACATATTCGAACCTAAAGAGATCATCAGTGAATGTGATGAAGTACAAAAACCCACCCCTTGCATGTATAGACATCGGACCACATACATCATTGTGTATGAGTCCCAAGAGCTCCGTAGTTCTTTCTCCGTGTCAGGTGAATGGAGTTTTAGCCATCTTTCCTTTGAGACGAGACTGACAAGTTTCATAAGATGAAAATTCGAACGTATTCAAATATCCATTTTTATGTAATTTAGATAGTCTAATCTCATTGATATGACCAAGTCTACAATGCCACAAGTAGACTTCGTTCGTATCTGAACTCTTCCTCTTGCGTGTGTTTTGTATATTGAAAACCATTTTTTGATTAAGAACATAAATACCATTACACAGTGTACCTTCTGCAACCAACAATAACAGCAGCTGAGCTTTTTATCCCAAGCATATGGGGTAGGCTACATGAACCAACATGAGAATCATGCCGGGTCCAGCACATGAATCCTCTACCTCCACTCACTCCTATCGAACAATATACTTTCATTGAGGCCTTTGGAAACTATATCTTTTCGTATCACCTCCATCCACGTTTTCTTCGGTCTCCCTTTCGCCCTTTTGACATTGCCTATAGCTGATTAAGGTAAATGTTCATGATATTTCTATTTAGAATAAAGTTATATCCATCTTTATCTAATAAAGATACTGATATAATATTGCAGAGCATGGAAGGTACATAGTAATAATTGATAAAAATCATAGTATTGCCGCTTGGCAATACTAAGTGATATTCACCGACGCCAGCAGCCCCAACTTGTGTTCTGTTACCTACTCTGATGGACATATCATCCGGTCCAACCATTCTACTTTTACTCAGTCTTTATAATAAATTATAAATATGAGATCCTAATCCGGTATCTAGTACCCAGGAGGTAGGGTTGATCAAAAAACAGTTTTCAATAACAAATACATCTAAAGAAGATGCATTAGAATGCTTCTCCTTCACTAGGGTCATAAGGAATTCTTGATAGTCCACTTTCCCTTACTCACACTCGTGAAAGTTGTCATAAATTAGAGCCGAACCGTCGTTCCCTAGCCTAGTGTAATAAGCTAGTTCGGTCAAGTCAAACATTTTATTATCTTGATTAGGGCGTGACATGGTTGCTACCTGGAGAGAGAGAAAAGAAACACTCAACGTGCGCTCTTTCAAGATTAGATTGGTTGTTAGTTTATCTAATCAGGATGGTTCCCACCGTTTCCTCGAATTCTCCTCAAAACCTTAAAAGGAGAACTAGTTGGGATCATTTACACCTTACAAGTTCGCTAACCATTCAACCAGGTGGGTGTTGGTACTCCGAGGGAGGTTCCCCATGCTCTCGCACGGACCCAATTAAAATAAACCTTGTTTCCGCAGAGACGTAACCCCGTTAACACTTTTTTAGACACCTAATAGGTTAGCTAATTGTGAAGTGAAAAATATCTTCTAAGAGTAATCTTACTCATCAGTAGGATCAGGACCCAACTATCATCGCGTGATAACCTAGATGGAAGCCACTCTAATTACCACACTCCAGAAGATATGCAACACTAGTAAATTTCCTATATATTTGAAACTCCCGATGTAGTTTTTGCTCCTAACGGCTTTTGACCTTGACACAGTCAACATATCATAAGTCGCTAGTCAAGTTCAACCCGTCATTGCCCTAAATTGTATTAAACCCACCCGCATGACCCTTGACACAGTCACCACTTATCTACGATACACTATGCTTTGACACAGTCAATATACGCAGCACGAATACCAAGTAATACTTATAAGAAATGACGGAGGGCTACGACTGGTTTTTGGCGAAAAACCTTTAACCTAATGAACTTGATATCGCTGAAGGAACCGAGCAGTTTTTGAAAAGGAGTGGTTTAGGCTCCGCTTTTGAAAACTAGTGGTTTTGAAGGAAACTGAGTAATCTATAATAACATAAACTTTTGCTCAATAAGTCACTCCTCGTGAAGGGATCTTGGCTTTTGCCTCATCCAATGAGGTGCTGGATATTCCTAAACGAATACCACTATGCAAAGTAAAAGAGTACGACTATAGTTTTTCGAAATTTGTTCCAACAACATCTTATTATTTTTATTTGCTTGCACTAATCAAAATTAATGCTGTCCCATCAATTAATTCTTATCACACAAAAAAAAGAATGAAAATAAAATATACGTATATGCCATCCACATTCACTACGGGGTCTCGTCATGCACCGTTAGTATCACGACCAAATTTAGGAACGCGACCGGCACTTAAATCATGCCACGTCACTAGGCGTAACGTAATTTAAGTAAACCAAAAACCCAGAAATCTAAACCAAGAAAAGATAGAGTGATAAAATATTAGTTAAAAACATTTAAAAATCTCAAGTTAAAAATCTTAAAACTAAAATTTATTTTCTTAAAAATTTCGGCAGCATCTCTTTTGTAAAAACTAGCCCCAAACGGATACAAAACATAGAATATATAAAAGGCATCCCCAAATGGGAGAAACTCATACCTAAAGACGGAATACAACCACAACAGGTATATATACGACACTGTAGCAAAGAAATAAACAAATAAGAAGTGAAAACAACATAATAAGAGGTAAGACAACATCGCAGCATGAAATAAAAGCCGGCTCACACAAGCACGACAACCAGAAGCACAAATATATACAAATACCGAATCTCTCAGTCTCGTTTCTAGGTCAAATACATATAAGTGGTAGATGGAGAGTACTAGATACAATAAGATATACAATGGAGTCATATATGGATACTCGCACAAAACCTACCTACAAAAGGTTTCACACCCAACAATAGCGGTATCCACTGACAATGATGCAATAAGAAGCCCTGCCAAGACTACACTGAGAGTCAAACCTACAAAACACTGTGGCACATCAGGGGCGAGTTGCCAACTCGTGATTAGTAAATAATATCGTATAGATAATTGCAAGCATGCAAAAAAAGCGATAATCCGAAATATGCAATCTGATGGCATAAGTATAGCAGTATGGATATGAAACAAAATCATGATCAAGGTACACCACTAGGCTAAAACAACTACATGAAACTGTGCATGTCATAATAAATCCTGAGTGTGGGATAAAACAAAATCCTCATCATAGAAATCCGGCGTCCATCAACGACATCCCAAATCCCAATATCTCAGGCACTGTCACTCTGATCGGCCCTCATATCCATCTCATCTCATAACTCCGAACGGTATCCTACGGATATCCGTCGAGTTTCCATGCAATCACCGATAGGTAGTACTCCCCCTGTCAGGCTCATCTTCTACATCTCGAGCTTCTTGCCCCGGGATACCTTATCGGGTCCACCATTTACCTACAGACGGTTCGTCCACCTCCTCGAATCGAGTCTCGAAAACACGCTCAAAACCGAGAAAACTCATGGTGGACACGAAATATCATATCAAGGGAAAAGCCGCCTTTTTAAATATTTGAAGTTTTAAAAGGTATCTTGCGGTTTTCCAAATTCACGAAAACGAAATAAAACATCATATAAGAATATATGTATTACTATAGCAATGTATGTATGTATGTATGTATGCTTGATGCAATTCATAATACGAACTAGTACAAGAATAAATGTCTAACTGTCAATAATGAATGCGGTACAATATATTTATCCATGGCAGATTCAATAGTGAGCGTGTCATGGCAATTCTATAGTGAGCGTGTCATGCCAATTACCAACGGTGTGCGTGTGGCATATAATTTAGTGCTCGTGCAACATGAACCGTTAGTAATGATGCAGTGTCCAATTAATACTATGTCAATGTACAACAGATAATAGGATGTGCAAAATGGAACTCATGCACAATCAATATATATATATATATATATATATATATATATATATATCTATATATATATATATATATAAGCATATGGTTATATCACTGAATCTAGCCCTCGGTGCTTAACGCCATACAGGAGATTCCCCCGTAGATGTTAAATCTACTCATCGGACAATCTTGAGCCAGGTGAATCCGATCACCTATTTCCCCTTCCTAGCAGCGTCCGAAGTCCACGCCTATGATCCTAATATCACACAAAACCAATACTCATGAAATTAGTAAACTTTCAAATCAAATACGGACAACGCCAAATTAATGAATCGACTCCCACAAGCTACCAAGTGTTAGCTTAGCGGGCTAACGTGTGCAGCGACATCCTAACCCAACCTACGGCTGTTAAACGTACGAACACCTAAACAATGTCGGATAAAACCGTATCGCAAGATATTGAAACGCAAGAATTAGCTAAACGGTCCCAGATTTTGTCTACAAATAATATAGGAAAAACAAAGTATACTAAATATCCTACAAGACCCACAGAGAGCTACCCACAAAATCCTAACACCCAAATCCTCAGGAAAACCGGTAGCGCCGGGCTAAAACGGATTCTCGCCGGTCGAACATGTAGGTGGGGTTCAGATTTCTAGGGTACACTCAGGGCTCTAACATCATTCTACTGTATTGTTAGATTTAATTGTGGATCAACGTAACAATAGCAGATTCAACATAGACACTACCCTTAGCAAAAATACGATATTTAGCACTAGACTATAACAACAAGGTATTTAACTGAAACTAATTAACACAAAACCTTTCCTAGAGCCTAACAAAGAGTTTAACATCAATACCTTACCAAGACTTGGATGAAACCCTAACCATCAAGCTCCAAGACATCACAAGAGGGCTTAAGTATGATTTATGAAGGGTTTAGTGAGCTTTGATGAAGATTTAGGCTTAGGGTAGTGAAGCAAATATTTTCAAGAGGGGATGTAGTGAAGAAGAAGAAGAAGAAATGAGAGAGGGTGGGGTTGTTGAGAAAATGAGAGATGAGAGAGTGTTGAGGGTGAGAGTGAACCATGCTCTTCTCTCACTTCATTAATCCCCCCTGCCATCATGCATCCACAAGTCAATTCTTTTCCTTTCCTCTTCATTTTTTTTAAAAAGACCTTTTTTACTTTAAAAACAAATATGTATATATGTAACATGACATAACACAAAAGGTTAAGTGTGCTATGGCTAGTAAAGTATGGTTAACACCTCCTTAACCCTAGATTAGCATGCACATGTGTGTGCAAGTATGAAAATAATTAAATAAAATATTAATTAATTAAAATAAAATATGCAAAAATAATTATTGGTTAAATTTTATTAAAAACCCGAATTAAAACGCTTAATTAACTCTAATCGCATTCTAAGGTGTTACAATCTCCCCCCTTAAAGAAATTCGGTCCCCGAATTTAAAAATCTTACTATGCATACCTTCGAAGAGATAAGCGAATTTCTTCCGCATCTCACTCTTGGCTTCCCATGTGACCTCTTCGATGTTCGGGCCACGCCAAAGAACCTTCACTGACGGCAAGACCTTTGACCGAAGTTTCTTCACCTGCCGATCTAATATAACTACCGGCTTCTCGGTGAAAGAAAGATTGCGCTCCAGCTGGATGGTCTGGTGCCAAATTATGTGAGAAGGGTCATGAAGGTACTTGCAAAGTATCGATACATGAAATACAAGGTGAACATCCGAAAAACTGGGCGGAAGTGCCAAACAATAGGAAACGGTACCAATTCTCTTAAGGATCTCAAAAAGACCCACAAATCTGGGACTAAACTTCCTTTTCTTCCCAAATATCATCACACCTTTCATCGGAGAAATCCATAGGAATATATGATCACCCACTGCGAACTCAAGTCTACGACGACGATGGTCGGCATAAGACTTCTGCCTGCACTGGGTTGCTCTCATCCTGTCCTGGATCAACTGGATCTTCTCTATAATCTCCTGGACTAGCTGTGGTCCGAAAATCCTACTCTCGCTGAGTTCGGTCCAACAGACCGGTAATCAACATTTTCTTCCATACAAGGCCTCAAAAGGTGTCATCTGAATCGTCTCCTGAAAACCATTATTATAGGAGAACTCTATCAAAGGCAAGCGACAATCCCTATTACCACCAAAATCAAGCATGCACGCTCGAAGCATATCTTCGAGAGTCTGTATAGTCCGCTTTGACTGACCATCGGTCCGCGGATTGAAAGCGGTGCTAAAACTCAATCGGGTACCCAAAACTTCCTGAAGTTTTTGCCAAAGACGGTTGGTAAACTAGGTGCCCTGTCGGATACAATGCATGTAGGAATGTCGTGCAAACGGATAATCTCATCAATGTACAATGAGCTTACTGAGCAAATCCGAAAGTGGTCTTCACTGGAAGAAAGTGAGCCGCTTTCGTCAACCGGTCAACAATCACCCAAATAGAGTCATATCCTCGACTGGATCTGATAGACCCACAACAAAATCCATGGAGATCTGCTCCCATTTTCACTTCGGAATGGGTAAAGGCTGCAACTCTCCTGTCGGTCTCTAATGCTCAGCCTTGACCTACTGGCAAGTCAGGCACCTCAAAACGAAGTCCAAAACATCTTTCTTCATCCCTTCCCACCAGTAGATATCTCTCAAATCATGATGCATCTTGGTGGAATCTGGATGAACACTGTATGATGACTGATGTGCCTGCTCTAGGATCTCGTGTCTCAGCCCCTCAGAATTTGGTACACATAAACGAGTCCCAAAACGTAGCACACCCTGGTCATCAATCAAAAACTCCAAATCTCTACCCTGCCGAACACGCTCCGTAATCTCGGACAAACGAGCATTGTCGGGTTGCGCCTCACGGATACGATCAAGTAGAAGTGGACGAGCGCGGACATGAGCAAGCTACCCTCCAGCGGAAGTGAACTCAAACTATACTCTACTATCGTACAAGATCTGTCAATTTGTAGAAGACTGTCTCTGAACCGTGCTCAAATGGAACAAGCTACCTCTGGGTCTACGACTCAAAGTATCAGCTATGACATTTACCTTGCTCAGGTGATAAAGGATTTCACAATCATAATCCTTCACAAGTTCCATCCAATGGCGCTGCCTCAAATTCAGATCCCGCTGCTGGAAGATGTATTTCAAGCTCTTGTGGTCTGTGAAGATCTGACATGACTCTCAGTACAAGTAGTGTCTCCAAATCTTGAGCGTAAAGACCACCGCGGCCATCTCAAGATCATGAGTGGGATAATTCTGCTCGTACTTCTTCAACCGTCGAGAAGCATAAGTGATAACACTGTCATGCTGCATCAACACACAACCTAGCCTCACTCGAGAAGCATTACAAAAAAGAACATAGCCGCCAAATCCAGAAGGCAAAATTAGAACTGGTGCAGTCGTCAAACGAGTCTTAAACTGCTGAAAACTCTGCTCACATGCCTCAGTCCAAAGAAAAGGAAGTCCCTTCCGAGCCAGTCCGGTCAGCGGTGTAGCGATACTCAAGAAATCCTGCATGAAACGACGGTAATAACCGGGTAAGCCCAAGAAGCTGCGGACCTCTGTCACTGATACAGGTCTGGGCCAAAGCTGTACGGCCTCGATCTTCTTCTGGTCCACTCGGATACCGTCTCCCGTAACTACATGACCCAAGAAGTAAACACTATCAAGCCAGAAGGCACACTTCGAGAATTTAGCAAACAGCAGGTGCTCTCTCAATGCCTCCAAAATGATCCTCAAGTGCTGCTCATGCTCCTCTCGACTTCTGTAGTAGACCAGAATGTCATCAATAAACACAATAATGAACTGGTCGAGGAACGGCCTGAAAATCCGGTTCATTAAATTCATGAACGCTGCTGGGGAATTGGTGAGCCTGAAAGACATCACCAAGAACTCATAATGCCCATAGCACGTACGAAAAGCAGTTTTCGGAATGTCATCATTCCGGACCCGCAACTGATGATAACCCGACCTCAAATCAATCTTGGAAAAATGTCCTGCACCCTGGAGCTGATCAAACAAATCGTTAATGCGAGGTAATGGATACCTATTCCGCACCGTAACTCGGTTCAATTGACGATAATTAATACATAATCTCATACTGCCGTCCTTCTTTTTAACGAACAGGACATGAACTCCCCAAAGCGAAACACTCAGACGAATAATTCTCCTGTCAAGCAACTCTTGCAACTGATCTTTAAGCTCCTTAAGCTCCACCGGGGCCATCCGATAAGGTGGTATAGAAATAGGCCCCGTGTCGGGAATCAAATCGATGCAAAACTCGATATTGCGCTCTGGTGGAAATCTAGGTAACTTATCAGGAAATACGTCGGGAAACTCTCTCACAATAGGAACATGGTCCAACGGATTTGCGTAGCTCCAGTATCATGAATAAAGGCTAAGAATCCCCGACATAGCGCAAAGGGCAGAAATCAAACCGTAAGGGGAGGCACTACGGTCCCCTTGCACAACAAGAACCGACTCGCCCGGAAAACAAAACCTAACTGCCTTCTCACGGCAGTCCACAGACATATAGTAAGTAGATAACCAGTCCATTCTAAGGAGAATGTCAAAGTCCAACATATCAAGAATGATCAAATCGACGGACGAATCTCTGTCTCCAATACGAATGGCACACGACCGAAACACATATCGCGCAACAAAAGACTCACCAACGGGAGTAATCACGACAAGCGGCTGATCTAACAAGGACGAATCTTGGCCCAACCTCAGTACGAAGTGTGTGGAAATATACGAGTGTGTAGATCCTAGGAACAATATGCGCGCATCGAAAGAACACATTGGAAGAGTACCCGTCACAACTGCATTCGACGCCTGCGCATCCTGAGGAGTCAAAGCAAAAACTCAGGCCTGTCCTCTACCGGTATCCGGTCCTATGCCTCTACCACCTCGTTCTCGCTGAATAAGACCACTACGACCATGGCCTCTCTGAGCATAGGTCTGGCGTGAAGAAACAACGGGCGTAAGAGGCAATGCTCTCTGAGGTGGAGAAGGTGGGAAACTAACATGTGGAACTGCTGCCTCGCCCTGGCATACCTCAGTACAATCTCTGATGCGATGATACTGACTCCCACACCGGAAACATCTCGACGACGACTGCTGACCCTGTAGGTAAGAGCTATATAACTGGCCTCGCCTCAAGCCTCTGCTATCACCACGAACTGGAAGGAATTTATAGTGGCGTCTACCTATCTGCTTCTGGGCTGATACATCAGCATGAATCCGCTTCGGTCCTGGAACGATCGAATTCTCATAAATACACTCCTCTACCAGTAGGGCTGTGTCCACTGCGGCTACATACGTATTAAAGTACTAGGCACCAATAGAGAGGAACAACTGGGTACAAGGCCTCGTACGAATCTCTTGATGCGCTTCTCTTCAGTATCCACCAAATATGGAGCATATACGGATAGCTGGGTGAACTGAATAACATACTCTTCCACTGTTATATCCGGAGTCTGGCGCAATGACTCAAAACTGCAAGCTCGGGCATCCCTGACACTCTGCGAAAGAAAACGAGCAAGAAAAATCGTAGCGAACTCATCCCAGGTCACAGGAGGAAGACCCGCAGCTCGACCCCTTTTCATTGACTCGCACCAAGTCTGGGCAAGACCCTCCAGACAGAAATTAGCAAACTCGACTGATCTCGCATCCGAACATCTCAGAGAATGACAGATCCTAGCCATCCGGTCGAGGAACAACTATGGATCCTCAGTTGCGTCGGTACCAATAAAAACCGGAGGCTTCAGCCTCATAAACTCTACTAAATATATAGCGATAGTCTCTATAGCTGTAGGTACGACTGTCTGAGAAGTAGGTACAATCACGGTCCCCGTAGTAGGTAGAACAACCTCTGATCTCTGTCCTCAACTGGTCTCGACCAAAGATCCAATCATCTGACGTAGGTCCTGAATACTGGCCTCTAGCCTAGCAATACGACCTAGAGAATGTGGATCAATCTGCTTTTGAAGAATAGGCGTACTATCCTAGTCAGTCCTCGTCTCAGACGAGCCTGCCCTGACCTCAGCTCTAGAGGCAGCCCTTTGTGCCTTCGTAGTCTTTAGTGGCACAGTGTTTAGAACAAGGAAATAGGATACGATAAGAATATAGAAATCGAATCATATGGATACATGAAATAGAGAAAGGAATTACAAGTAAATATGTCCTAAGGTCACTTAAGCGGAGTACCGTGTCGTAAGTATGCCGCGGAACATACATACGCTACGTCACTCTGCTTAAGCTACCTACTCTATCATACCAAGGGTCATCCTACACTCTGAAAGGTAAAACCTAACGCTCCGATACCAACTTTATCACGACCCAATTTAGGAACGCGACCGGCACTTAAATCACGCCACGTCACTAGGCGTAACGTAATTTAAGTAAGCCGAAAACCCAGAAATCTAAACCAAGAAAAGATAGAGTGATAAAACATTAGTTAAAAACATTTAAAAATCTCAAGTTAAAAATCTCAAAACTAAAATTTATTTTCTTTAAAATTTCGGCAGAATCTCCTTTGTAAAAACTAGCCCCAAACGGGTACAAAACATAGAATATATAAAAGGCATCCTTAAACGGGAGCAACTCACGCCTAAAGACGGAACACAACCACACCAGGTATATATACGACGCCATAGAGAAGAAATAAGCAAATAAGAAGTGCAAACAACATAATAACAAGTAAAACATCATCGCAACATGAAATAAAAGCCGGCTCACACGAGCACGACAACCAGAAGCACAAATAATATACAAATACCGAATCTCTCAGTCTCGTTTCTAAGTCAAATACATATAAATGGTAGATGGAGAGTAATAGATACAATAAGATATAAAATGGAGTCATATATGGATACCCGCACAAAACCCACCTACAAAAAGTCTCACACCCAACAGTAGCGGTATCCACTGATAATGATGCAATAAGGAGCTCTGCCGCGACTACACTGAAGGTCAAACCAGCAAAACACTATGGCACAAGGGGGTGAGTTGCCAACTCGTGAATAGTAAATAACATCGTACAGATAATCGCAAGCATGCACGAAAAGCGATAATCCGAAATATGCAATCTGATGGCATAAGTATAGCGGTATGGATATGCAACAAAATCATGATCAAGGTACACCACTAGGATACAACAACTACATGAAACTGTGCATGTCATAATAAATCCTGAGTGTGGGATAAAACAAAATCCTCATCCATGAATCATCATCATAGAAATCCGGTGTCCATCAACGACACCCCAAATCCCAATATCTCAGGCGCCGTTATTCTGATCGGCCCTCATATCCATCTCATCTCATAACTCCGAACGGTATCCTCCGGACATCCGTCGATTTTCCACACAATCACCGGTAGGTAGTACTCCCCATGCCAGGCTCATCGTCTATATCTCGAGCTTCTTGCCCCGGGGTACCTTACCGGGTCCACCATGTACCCGCAGACGATTCGTCCACTTCCTCGAATTGGGTCTCGAAAACACGCTCAGAACCGAGAAAACTCATGGTGGACATGAAATATCATATCAAGGGAAAAACTGCCTTTTTAAATATTTCAAGTTTCAAAAGGTATCTTGCGGTTTTCTAAATCCACGAAAACGAAATAAAACATCATATGCGAATATATGTATTACTATAGCAATGTATGTATGTATGTATGTATGTATGCATGCATGATGCAATTCATAATGCGAACTAGTACAAGAATAAATGTCTAACTATCAATAATGAATGCGGTACAATATATTTATCCATGGCAGATTCAATAGTGTGCGTGTCATGGCAATTCTATAGTAAGTGTGTCTTGACAATTACCAATGGTGTGTGTGTGTGGCATATAATGCCATGCTCGTGTAACATGAACCATTAGTAATGGTGCAGTGTCCAATTAATACTATGTCAATGTACAACAGGTAATAGGATGTGCAAAATGGTACTCATGCACAATCAATATATATATACATATAAGCATATGGTTATATCACTGAATCTAGCCCTCGGCGCTTAACGCCATACAGGAGATTCCCCCGTAGATGTTAAATCTACTCACCGAACGATCTCGAGGTAGGTGAATCCGATCACCTATTTCCCCTTCCTAGCAGCGTCTGAAGTCCCCGCCTGTGATCCTAATATCACACAAAACCAATACTCATGAAATTAGTAAACTTTCAAATCAAACACGGACACAACGCCAAATTAACGAATCGACTCCCACAAGCTATCAAGTGTCAGCTTAGCGGGCTAACACGTACAGTGACATCCTAACCCAATCTACGGCTGTTAAATGTACGAACACCTAAACAATGTCGGATAAAATCGTATTGCATGATATCGAAACGCAAGAATTACCTAAACGGTCCCAGATTTTGTCTACAGATAATATAGAAAAAACAAAGTATACTAAATATCTTACAAGACCCACAGAGAGCTACCTACAAAATCCTTACACCCAAATCCTCAGGAAAACCGGCGGCGCGGGGCTAAAACGGATTCTCGCCGGTCGAACAGTGTATGTTGGGGTCAGGATTTCTAGGGTACGCTCAGGTCTCTAACATCATTCTACTGTATTGTTAGATTTAATTATGGATCAACGTAACAATAGCATATTCAACAGAGACACTACACTTAGCAAAAATACGATATTTAGCACTAAACTATAACAACAAAGTATTTAACTGAAACTAATTAAGACAAAATCTTTCCTAGAGCCTAACAAAGAGTTTAATATCAATAGCTCACCAAGACTTGGATGAAACCCCAACCATCAAGCTCCAAGACATCATAGGAGGGCTTAAGCATAATTTGTGAAGGGTTTAGTGAGGTTTGATGACGATTTGGGCTTAGGGTAGTGAAGAAAATATTTTCAAGAGGGGATTTAGTGAAGAAGAAGAAGAAGAAATGAGAGAGAGTGAGTGTGTTGAGGAAATGAGAGATGGGAGAGTGTTGAGGGTGAGGGTGAGAGTGAACCATGCTCTTTTCTCACTTCATTTAATGCCCCCCATGCCATCATGCCTCTAAAAGTAAATTCTTTTCCTTTTCTCTTAAATTTTTATAAAAAGACCCTTTTTACTTAAAAACAATGTATATATGAAACATGATATAACACAAAAGGTTAAGTGTGCCATGGCTAGTAAAACATGGCTAACACCTCCTTAACCCTAGATTAGCATGCACATATGTGTGCACGTACAAAAATAATTAAATAAAATATTAATTAATTAAAATAAAATATGTGAAAATAATTATGGGTTAAATTTTATTAAAAACCCGCATTAAAACGCTTAATTAACTCTAATCGCATTATAAGGTGTTACAGTTAGATTACTTAACCAACGGCAGAGCGGGGGCAGGGCTAGCTGTTAGTTATATGTATGCCCTAGAGGCCATTACTGTACATATGATGTATATTGTAGCGGATGCTAGGACGTATATAGGGAGGACTTTCTTGCTCGACATGATAGTATGCTATCTGGTTGAACTTTACCTTAACGTGTATGCTAATTGTCTCTTTGTTACATGTTGGTAAAGCCCTTAGGATCTGTACTTGACTACCTGGACTATGATGCGGATCATACTAGTGTGGACATGGTAGTCTATAAGTACGTCCTTCAAAGTCCCTAGTCGTGGGTGTATCGAGACGGGGCATCGATATACCAGAGTAGACTAGCGTATACCTTCTCGACCCATACAGATGGGCGATGGATGATCCCATATCCATTGGTGTTTGACATCAGAGATGATATACGGGTGCTCAGTAGAGACTGGGTACACTGGACGGACTCGCCGAGAACTCCCAGATGGTATTATACCTCACGTCAGATGGCAGTTCTCTGGTGACACTGGTACAGAGTAGTCTGTTGACCCGAGATCGTCATAGAGTCTTGTGTGGTTCCCACTGTGCTTTGCTTTCCATCTTACCACGTCCAAGAGGGCGTGCAAAACGGTGGTTTTTGGGTACAGTCCCGAGTCACATGGAGGCAATGAGCGATAGGAGGGGATTCGTCTCTCCCGGTATAGGGAGTTGATGTTGCGCTGTGTTCGATTGGCTATAACAGGAAATCCCTGGCCAGGGTTGCTGAGATTTACTGGTAAGTGTTACCAGTAGTTTCTCGAATAGTTATAGACCTCATATCGACAAGACTTATCGAGCTATTGGGGTCTGACGTTTACCACCCCTAGGCGAGATATGCGACATATCAGACGATCAGACCGGACTGTACGGTAGTGTTACTGGTCGGATTCACTGGAGTGTGAGCGGGCTTGCTCGTCGATCTTCAGATCGCTCAATACCCGGGTGGCCGTTACGTTTAGCAGACCGCTTGCGGCTTGTGGGTGTTTGATATGATCATCATCTGCTGCCGGCGTATTGACGAGTCTTTAGAGTCCTACACAGAGGTTTCCTGGCTCAAGCGAAACGAAATAGGAGCGCATATGAGATATGTGCGGGACCGAGAATAATGCGTGTATGTGATACCGTATTTCATTCTCGCGAAGAATGTATCGATTAGGTTATATGAGATATACCCTAGTTATCGAATCAAGGATTGATTCGATAAGCCGATACATTAGACACTAGCCGGTTATATGCGATATGACCGGATCGTTAAATCAAGAGTTGATTTAATGATTTAATGCATAATTATATATTTGATATATTACTTTGCATTAACTAGTATCGGTTCACTTTAAATGGATTTTCTCGCTCGGATGTGCACATTGTATATTTGATATAGTTTTGTGCACATGATTGTATCATGTTTGATGATACATGTTAACTTGGATTTGTGTGAAGATTAAACCATGGTTGTGAGAGTGGTTAGGGTTTTGTTTATTCTCCCATTATTTATTTATTCATTTATTTGTTTATTCTTTTGGAAAATAAATGGAAAGGAGAAAAGAATGGTGGCTTAATTTGGAGTTTAGTTGAAGCTTCATGAAACTTTGATCAAGTCAACCATTCTTATCTCATCCTTAACCCTAACCATTCCCACTAACCATGATTCATTCTCTACACTTGACTAGAGTTAATATTATGATAAGTATTGTTATTCTTTTCTTTTGGAATGATCTTATCATAATACTAGCTTCTTCTTCTTCATCTTCTTCATTGAAGAAAACCATTCCTCATCAATGGTGATTGATGATAAAGAGTGAGAAATCCAAATCTAAAGTTTACCCACTTCCTATTTCTTCATCCTCTACCTCTTGCCAAGTAGTAGAGTGTGTTTCCTTCACAAGTTTCTTGACTTGGTGAAGTCGGAGCTTGATTTAGCGATGCCTCGACGTAGATCATCTTCGGCATGGACATCGATGACCTAGCCCGTTCATTCTCCGATGAAGCCGACGCAAGAGCCCGGGATCCGTCTTGGACAGCGAGGAGACTTCATTGCGGAGCTATGGAGGTGGAGAACCGGATCTACAAAGGTTGTATTTCCGTATCTCTTAGTTAATTGTTAACTAGTTTACTTTTCGCCTAGAATTCTAGCCAACGATCCGTAGTTTAGGGTTTCTCGGCACCGTATTTTTTGAAAATGGCATGGTTGATGCCTTGTGAGACCTCATTAGGGTGCCTAGGAACCCTACAGTGGTATCAGAGCCTAGCTAGAGCCTTAGGCGAAGTCTAGACGGAGTTTGAAGTCCGATCGACCCGAAACCCCAACTCAAAACGGCTCTCTGGACTTTTTCTAAAAACTGGGTTTTTTCCAGATTAAAAATTCTTAAAAAATTCAGCAGGAAAAACTAAGAATTACGATGCAAAAATTTTTGAGTAAAGCTGCTACAGTGCGGCGGAACCGCGGCAGAAGCTTGGCTTCTGCGGCGGTTCCGCGGCCAATAAGTGTTATCACTGTTTAATTTTTGCACAGTAATTCATGTTTTCAGGTGTTGAGTTTTCTGGGAATTTTTAATATTTATTCAAGAGTTGAATTTTCTGGGGTTGTTTTGGGGATTCGATGAATCGATCAGATTATTTAACTTTGTCTTTTTGGCTTTCCGGATAATTTTTGAATATGTTAAAAAGTTCGACCGGATATAAATACCCAATTTTTCCCCTGTCGGGAAATTTCCAAGTGTTGGATTTTTCCGTGGTTTAAAGACGTTCTAAGTAGTGCAAGTAACTCGATGGTCCCTCTAGAAGACAACAAACCTTAACTCGATTATGTGACCGTCTTGAACTGCCCTTTGAACCTTCGGGTTTGGGGCAGTACGGCGTGCCACATGTGAGGCGTTGGCTTGACCCTTCTACGGCTGGACCGTTGGTACTGAGGCACGAACTGAATGTTTTTAGACTTATTTCATGTGTTGAGCTGTTTCGGGAAAACTTGGGTGTTCGAATGTTCAATCGGAAAGTTTAACATTTTCTAATTATCTGGAATGTGATACAATAATTGGAATTCACAAGTAGTTATGTGATAACTGAATGAATGTTATAAATACAGCAGTTTAGTCTCACTTGATCGGTTGCCACGGAATTTTGATGTGATCAAAAGTCCGTCGCAATCACGTAGCGTACGCGGATACTCGCCGGGTAAACTTAATAGACAGCCTCACTCCATAGCCCCGACCAAGTGACTGTAGGAGAACCCCGTCGCCGAAAGCATCCGTTCGGGTGCTCCCGGTGGCGGTGTTCCGCCTTGGTGCACTTCGTCGATGGCGTCGGGGGTGCGGCCGCCTACTAAAGTTTGCGACGAGCATTCGATCAGAATGTCGGGAATCCTGTTGAATTGCCCGACTTGATATTGAAAAGAGTTTTCGATAATGAGACTAAAATGCGGGGTTTATAATTGTTAGGCATGCGATGTCTAAGTAATTCATTTGGTCAGGCATGCGATGTCTGAGGTGGTTGCGGATTCCAACTGTTGTAGTTTTACACTTTCTTTTCTGTGACCGTAAGTGTAATATGTGATATCGCCGGTTTCGTTGCTATATGTCAACGACAATTGGGATATGCATATTTACTTACGTTGATGACATGTGATGTTATGTGTTGCTGGATATGTTATATTGGATTGTCGTGTTTGAATAGCCGGGGTTTTTTATGTGAGATGAGTGTTTTTCATTTTCATTCATGTAAAAACTTGTATGTAATATTCTTTTATTGGGGCACTTCCAGGTTGCGGAAGATGCCACCCTTTGTATATTATTTACTTTTCCGCACTAGGATAGACCCAAGGAGGAGAGCACAAGTAACCGGGTTCTGGAGTCCAGTGGGAGACCAACTCGAGGAGTCGAGTCCGGGTCTCCTAACTCTAGAATTGGTAGGGTTGCTTGCCGCTCTTGTAGGGTTCTAGGGGTGTGGGTTTGGCTATTCATCACGACCGTGGAATCCGTGTTTTATACTGGCTCGTATTGAAAACACGGTCGTCCTAGTATATCCAATATTTCATATGTTTCTTCTGCTGCGATATCTGTGATGTGATCATGTGATGTTCTGTGATAGATACAGTATATAGTATATATGATATATTATATAGATGTTACTTATGTTTTACACCCGCGCTAGCCCTGCCCCGCTCTGCCGTTAGTTACCTAACCTAACGGTGCACGAGGGGACATCGAGGCGAATGCGGATGGCATAAGTGTACGTCGTATTTATCTGTGATGTTTAGGTACTTAAATGATGGGACTTCATTAATATGATTAATGAAAGTAAAAGAAACCTAAGATGTTGTAGAATCGAATTTCAAAATAAAACAGGTAGCTACAGTTCTTGCTTTGCACAGCGGTATATATGATATATCCTGCACCTTATTCGATGAGGAAAGGACCGAGATCCCTTCACCGGGAGTGACTCCTTTAGCAATAACTGGCAGATGCTACACACTCGGTTTGTCTTTTGATTGCTTTTAAGTGTTTTTGCTTTGCACAGAGATATATATGATATATCCCGCACCTCATTCGACGAGGAAAGGACCGACGATCCCTTCACCGGGAGTGACTCCTTTAGCAAAACTAGAAAAGCCTCAAAAGCACTCCATTTCAAAATCATTTGATTCTACAACGATATCAAGTTCATTACGCAATAGGTTTTCAGAAAAACCTGTCGTAGCCCTCCGTCATTTCAGATACGTACTAGTTAGTATTCGTGCTGCGGTTGTTTGGCCTCCGTCAAGGCGTAGTGTACGGTAGCTAACTAGTGCTTATCTGCTAGCATATGATGCGATTGGATTAGGGTATTCGTACGGCATTGTTTGGCCTCCGTCAAGGGTCGTGCGGGTGGGTTTAATTCAATCAGGAAATGACGGGTTGAACTTGACTAGCGGACTATGGGTTGTTTGGCCTCCGTCAAGGTCATAGCGAGCTAGGGGCAAAATATTATCGGGAATTTCAAGTGTTGAAATTTGCAATGAGATTGCATACCTTTTATGAGATAGTTGGATCCCGATACCCGCTGCGAGTAAGTGTTACTCCTGGGAGAGTTTTATACATTACAATTAGCCGATCAAGTAGGTGTCTAGAAAGGTGTTAACGAGGTTACGCCTCTGGGAAAACGAGGTTTACATTAATTAGGTTCGTGCGAAAGCACGGGGGACCTCCCTCAAAGTACCGACACTGGCCTGGCTGAAAGATTGGCGAACTTGTAGTGTGTAATTAATCCCGGCTAGTCTTTCCTTTTAGGGTTTGAAGGAAGATTTGATAAAAAGCAGTGGGAGCCATCCTGATTAGATAAAATAATAACCAATCTATTCTTGCAAGAGCGCACGCTGAGTGTTTTCTTCTCTCTCTCTCCAGGTAGCGACCATATCACGCCTTAATCAAGATAATAAAACGGATTATTGACCGAACCCGCTTGTTATACTGAGCTGGGGAACGTTGGTCCCGCTCCAACTTATAATTGTTATAAGACAGAGCAGGAAATTGGGGATTACCAGAATTCCCGTGCCGCCCAAACGAAGACAGTGCATGCTGATGCATCATCTTTGGGTGTGTTCATTACAAAGAACTGTTTCTCTGTATCCTCTACGTCCTGGGTATGTGATACCGGATTAGGATCCCAGATATGTAATCTGTTACATAGGGCTACAGATAGGTAGAGAACTGAGAACGGGTGATAAGTTTCATGAGGCAGAAAACGGGGCAAGTGTTGCAGCCAAGTCTGTTGGTCACTATCACCCTGTATTACCAATACATTGATTCTGAACAAATGCTGTTAGATACCGAACCTGATATACAAAATCATATCAGTCTCTTTAATAGTAAAGAAATGATAAAATTTTGTATTACTGGATAATGTTTTGAACATTTCCTATATCAAAAGTTGATCGGTTCAGGCACGTTATCTAAAAGCATTAATGTTCTAAATCAAACTACAGTTCTAAAGTATACGGAACACACACAAGAGGAAGAGTTCAGAAATGAACGAATCTTTCTTGAGGTATTGTAGACTAGGTCAGATCAATGCGACCCGACTGGCTAAAGTTACATAAAGATGCATATTTAAATGAGTTTGAATTTACATCTTGTGAAACTTGCCAGTCATGTCACGGAGATAAGATGACCACAGCTCTGTTTATTGGAAACAGAGAAAGAGTTATGTAAACTCTTGGGATGATACATGTTGATGTATGTAGGTCCCCTGTCTACACATGTCAGGACTAGTTCTTTATACTTCATTACGTTCTCTGATAATCTCTTAAGATTCAGACATATGTTCCTGTTGAAACACAAGTCCGAACCTTTTGAGATATTCACAGAATATAAGTTAGAAGTAGAGAACCAAAATACGGGTATAAGTATTATGTCCTAGGATGAGATCAAGGAGGAGAATACTTGAGCACGGAAATACTGGACTATTCTAAAGGAGAATGAGATTCTCTCTCAGCATTACTCCTCCGTATACACCATTGCACGATGGTATGTCGGGGCGGAGCAGATACACCCTATTTGATATGGTGTGCTCTATGATGAGTACTACTGAGTTACCTATTTACTTTTGGGAGTTATGCACTTATGAAGTTGCATACCTATTAAATAGGGTTCGAATCAAATCAGTTGCCTACCACTTCATATGTGATATGGAAAGGGAAGAGCCCATATCTTAAGTTAGTTAAGATTTGGGGTTGTCCGGGCTATGTCTAAAAGCAAAATCCGGACAGGCTCGAGGCAAGGTCTGTTATGTAGAACTGGAAATGTTCCAGCTATACAAACTACAGCTGATGATTTGAAAGAACCAAAGGATTCAGTAGATTCCAACGAACCTCAGCCTCTCCGCCGATCTAGTAGGGTTCCTCACCCACCTGAGAGATACTTCGGTTTCTCTATGACAGTGGGAGCGAGGATTGAATCATGAGATGATGACCTAACTAGTTTCGAGCTGGCCATCAGGAGTGGGACTCTGTAAGAATGGCTGGATGCTTAGTGATCTGAGATGGAATCCTTATACACCAACAAAGTATGGACTTTGGGTGCTATATCTGAAGGGTTAAATCCCCATCAGGAGCAAGTATATCTTGAGAAGATTAATTGATGTACATGGAAAAGTTGAGACTTTCAAAGCTAGACTTGTTAAAGCTTTTCGTCATTGACCAGGCGTGGATAATGATGAAACCTTTTTCCAGTGGCTATGCTTAAGTCCATCCAGATCCTACTTACCACGGCTACATACCATGACTACGATATCTGGTGGTTGGGTGTCATGACTGCTTTTCTAAATGATATTTTGGAAGAGAGCGTCTATAAGTACATAGCCAGAGGGCTTCGTAGACAGTGGGAGTAGCGGAAACGTGTGTAAGATGCTTTATAGGATAAAGCAGGCATCGCGGAGTTGGAACATCTGTTTTGATGAATTAGTCAAAGAGTTTGACATCATCAAAATGGTAGATGAACCTTGTATAAACAAAAAGGTAGTAGGGAGTATGGTGACGATCCTCGTAGAGTACGTGGATGACATACTCTTGATGGGGAAGCAGTTTCCTATGCTACGCTCGATCAATCTCCGCCTATCACATTGGTTCTCCACATAGGATCAAAATGATACCTCCTAAATCCTGAGTTTTAGATCTATGAGATAGATTTAATTGGATGTTAGGATTCTCACTAGTTGTAGTGAGATGATATCAATCGATCCTGGGGAGAATCACTGGAAGGGTTCCAGGGTGATAAAGACGACTGAATGTCAGTCACAGGCATTGTCTTTACCCTTAGTAAAGGGACGGTATGTTGGAAGAGTTCCAAGCTAGATACCGTGGCATACTAGAAGATAAAGGCAGGATACATCGCTACTTAAGATGCTACCAAAGAGGCTGTTTGGGTGTATATTGGTTCATGAGATGAACTATGTTCCTCCCATTGTGTGACAATGGAGTTGTGGCTTATGCCAAGGAACGTCCGTCCCATCAGTGATCCAGACATATTCTAAGGCAGTGTCACCTGATCATGGAGATGGTTGATCTCCAGGGAGATCGAGGTTAGGAGAGTAGACTCAGAGGACAACACAGCGGATCCACTCACAAAGGCCTGTTCCCAGAGAGAGACCATTATGGGATGGTTGAGTATGAGATACTACAACCACTGCTATCAGATGGCCCTAGTGCAAGTGGGAGATTGTTAGTTATATGTATGCCCTAGAGGCCATTACTGTACATATGATGTATATTGTAGCGGATGCTAGGACGTATATAGGGAGGACTTTCTTGCTCGACATGATAGTATGCTATCTGGTTGAACTTTACCTTAACGTGTATGCTAATTGTCTCTTTGTTACATGTTGGTAAAGCCCTTAGGATCTGTACTTGACTACCTGGACTATGATGCGGATCATACTAGTGTGGACATGGTAGTCTATAAGTACGTCCTTCAAAGTCCCTAGTCGTGGGTGTATCGAGACGGGGCATCGATATACCAGAGTAGACTAGCGTATACCTTCTCGACCCATACAGATGGGCGATGGATGATCCCATATCCATTGGTGTTTGACATCAGAGATGATATACGGGTGCTCAGTAGAGACTGGGTACACTGGACGGACTCGCCGAGAACTCCCAGATGGTATTATACCTCACGTCAGATGGCAGTTCTCTGGTGACACTGGTACAGAGTAGTCTGTTGACCCGAGATCGTCATAGAGTCTTGTATGGTTCCCACTGTGCTTTGGTTTCCATCTTACCACGTCCAAGAGGGCGTGCAAAACGGTGGTTTTTGGGTACAGTCCCGAGTCACATGGAGGCAATGAGCGATAGGAGGGGATTCGTCTCTCCCGGTATAGGGAGTTGATGTTGCGCTGTGTTCGATTGGCTATAACAGGAAATCCCTGGCCAGGGTTGCTGAGATTTACTGGTAAGTGTTACCAGTAGTTTCTCGAATAGTTATAGACCTCATATCGACACGACTTATCGAGCTATTGGGGTCTGACGTTTACCACCCCTAGGCGAGATATGCGACATATCAGACGATCAGACCGGACTGTACGGTAGTGTTACTGGTCGGATTCACTGGAGTGTGAGCGGGCTTGCTCGTCAATCTTCAGATCGCTCAATACCCGGGTGGCCGTTACGTTTAGCAGACCGCTTGCGGCTTGTGGGTGTTTGATATGATCATCATCTGCTGCCGGCGTATTGACGAGTCTTTAGAGTCCTACACAGAGGTTTCCTGGCTCAAGCGAAACGAAATAGGAGCGCATATGAGATATGTGCGGGACCGAGAATAATGCGTGTATGTGATACCGTATTTCATTCTCGCGAAGAATGTATCGATTAGGTTATATGAGATATACCCTAGTTATCGAATCAAGGATTGATTCGATAAGCCGATACATTAGACACTAGCCGGTTATATGCGATATGACCGGATCGTTAAATCAAGAGTTGATTTAATGATTTAATGCATAATTATATATTTGATATATTACTTTGCATTAACTAGTATCGGTTCACTTTAAATGGATTTTCTCGCTCGGATGTGCACATTGTATATTTGATATAGTTTTGTGCACATGATTGTATCATGTTTGATGATACATGTTAACTTGAATTTGTGTGAAGATTAAACCATGGTTGTGAGAGTGGTTAGGGTTTTGTTTATTCTCCCATTATTTATTTATTCATTTATTTGTTTATTCTTTTGGAAAATAAATGGAAAGGAGAAAAGAATGGTGGCTTAATTTGGAGTTTAGTTGAAGCTTCATGAAACTTTGATCAAGTCAACCATTCTTATCTCATCCTTAACCCTAACCATTCCCACTAACCATGATTCATTCTCTACACTTGACTAGAGTTAATATTATGATAAGTATTGTTATTCTTTTCTTTTGGAATGATCTTATCATAATACTAGCTTCTTCTTCTTCATCTTCTTCATTGAAGAAAACCATTCTTCATCAATGGTGATTGATGATAAAGAGTGAGAAATCCAAATCTAAAGTTTACCCACTTCCTATTTCTTCATCCTCTACCTCTTGCCAAGTAGTAGAGTGTGTTTCCTTCACAAGTTTCTTGACTTGGTGAAGTCGGAGCTTGATTTAGCGATGCCTCGACGTAGATCATCTTCGGCATGGACATCGATGACCTAGCCCGTTCATTCTCCGATGAAGCCGACGCAAGAGCCCGGGATCCGTCTTGGACAGCGAGGAGACTTCATTGCGGAGCTATGGAGGTGGAGAACCGGATCTACAAAGGTTGTATTTCCGTATCTCTTAGTTAATTGTTAACTAGTTTACTTTTCGCCTAGAATTCTAGCCAACGATCCGTAGTTTAGGGTTTCTCGGCACCGTATTTTTTGAAAATGGCATGGTTGATGCCTTGTGAGACCTCATTAGGGTGCCTAGGAACCCTACACTAGCACGGATGCGAAACACACACACACACACACACATATATAACCATTCGTCCCAGGCATGATATAAGCAACATCACAGAAAAGCGATAAGTAAAATGGAATAGCAGATAATTTAGGAGCCCCGGGTTTTATTTGAGCCGCAAATAAAGCTCAACGTTCCCCAGTCGTGTGGATAGCCTATGCAATGTAAAACCAAAACCCCTACGAGTGTGGCAAGTTATGTGCCAAACCCTTAAGTGAGGCAACCCCAATCAACGAAGTAAATGGGCCATCCAACACTTCATGGAATCTAGTAACTTGAGCACCCCACCATGGGTCATCCTATACCCCCTACGAGTGCAGCGAATAGCCCGCCGATTCTTGAGTAAGGCATCCGGTTTCAACACCATGAGTTGAAGGCCCGTTGACCTCTAGAACCCGGCTATTTGAGCACTTCTTTGCGGGGTAATCTTAGTACAGAAAAGAAAAATATATACAATGGTGACATTGACCTCAACCCGGCCGCGTCCCAATAAAAGAATATACAAACTGGCAGAAACAACAGTCCACATGTCGCTCGCCCTGCAATAATGAATATATAAATTAATTCAAAACTGTATAACAAATATTGCACAAAAGGCTATCCAACACAACAATCCATCCATAACATCATAGAGATAAATATCGCAACAACCAGATGCGTGTAACCCATTCTAATCGACGTATAGTGATTAGAAGACGTTCACAACACATAAACACATCACAGAAGCAAGTAAAGGAAACATGACGTTAGAATCACAAACACTTGAACCTAACACTCAAAATTTTCGCCAATGAAAAACTAGTGCACTTCAACTCCCAAAATACCAATATTTTAGTAATCATACGAATCCCAAATAACTTGTAATGTGCCCGAGTGTCTGATGGGGCGCTTGGGCATGAACCAAGAGATGCCTAGAAGGCTAAGGGGGGTGCCCGCCACCCGAGACCACGATGAAGTGGTCTCGGAGGGCTGAAAAGAATCCGAGAGCACCAACATGGTGCTCTCGGGTTCACCAGCCCTCCAAGACCCCTTTGTCGCAGTCTTGGGTGGATAGTACCCTCCCTCATCCCCCGAAAACTCCTTAAGGTACCCTCGAACCTTCATGAAAGTTCTTGGTTCAAACAAAAAGCTCGCAAGGTTCGGAAAACACAAACAATTTGAATTTTGGGACAGTTTTTTCCGACAATTTTTAGTCCCCGAAAAATAGCCCCTATCGATGAAAAAAGATTTATAAAGAAGGTTCCAAAGACCCTATGGGTCACCCTCAAAACCTTATGGAGTCTCTGCTACAAAACGAGAGCTCCGGGCAACGAGATAACGCTTAAAAATCATTTTCAAAAAACTTAGACAGCGGCTGATTTGGATAGAAAAAAAAGTCAAAAACGGCGCGATTCTAACATCATAACTCGGTAGTTTTAGGCTTATGGAGTGGCTTTGATACCATGTTGGTTATTTGTGCTCACTATACATCGAAAGTAGAGAGGCGTAATGCTCAAAAATTAAATTTTGAACAAGCACAACCAACTAAACCCTTAGTGATAAAACTATAAACCTAACCTAACAACTAGAAGAAGTTAATCTACTATGAAGAGGGGTTATACCGAAACGATTCGTGTCCTTCGGGTCTTCAAAACTCCTTCTTCTTGTGCTCCTAAAGATCCTTGATCAACCTTGCTTGATGGCCTTCTTGATCCTAGATGATCCACCCGAGAGAATATGGCTCAAGCTTGCACCTCAAAATAGAAGCAACTAAACAAATTAGTTTTCTAATCTAGTTTGCTTAGATGATGTAGAGATATTTAGTAGTGTTTTTCTATCTCTAAACCCTATGTTTCTCAACACATGAGAGGGTTAGTGTAACGTTTTAAAAATAAATAAATAAATAAATAAAATCCTTTAGGTGAATTTTCTGATAATCGGTAAAATAAACCGTATTTTCCATAAAACCCAACTATAATTATTTTTCAATATAGAATTAAATATGCCTATTTTAACTATATAATTAGTAGTATTTAGTGTTTATTTAGTGACTTATAAATTATTAGTTTACTAAAATATTTTCTGCAATTAATTAAATTCAAATATTTACATAAGCTTTTAATTATACTTTAAATTAGTGCAAACTACAAATTAAAAATGGGTTAATTTGACAAAGTGAGCCATGACATATTAGAATTAAGTTTTTTGCATGCTCTTCTCTTCTTGAAATTTCTTCAAAATTCTAGAGGTTTCTAGGATTTGTTTGGAAAAGAGGTTTAAATTGAAAAATTATATAATTAAGGGCTTAAGTGAAAAGATACATTTATTAGTGAACTTTCTACACATTTCTCTCTCTCTCTCTCTCTCCCCCTCTCTCCACTCCCTCCTCATGGCCGAGCCTAGCATGAGGCAGCCCCAATTTTTCCCACTTCATTTCCTCTCCAAAAATCATAAAAAATCCATCAAAAATCCAATAAAATCTACACCAATTTCCATTAACTCCTAATCCAACCTTTAACCCTTGTTCTTTGGCCAAATCAAGCATGGATTTTGGGAGCAAGAGAGCATGTTGGGATGGCTAGGTTGCAAGCTAGATTTCTAAACTTGGAGGTATAATCCTAACCTATGTTCAAATTTTTGCTAAATTACTTTAGTCTAGCTTAATTAGAAGTTTAATTGTGGTTTTGATTTTGTGATTCAAAATTCAAGTAAGGCGTTTGAGTTAAAGTTAGGGTTTTTATTAATAGAGTAGGGTTATAATAAGTAGTTTAACATTTTATGAAATAAAAAATCTAGTGTAATTGTTGTATTGTAAATTGTTGTTTCAAAATTGTTTAAATTAAACAATTTTGAAAACTAGGTTTTTATAACACATATAAATAGGTGAGATAAAATTCAAATGGGGATTTTTATCAATTGTTCATGATTTTAATGAGTGGATTAACACATAAAGACATGTAAAATCTAATCTAAATTGTTAAATTACTAATTGTTACATTTTAATTGTTCAAATTAAGCTATTGGTAAACTAGATTTTTATAAATCATGTATATTGGTGAGATAAAATTATGATGAGGGTTGCTATCATTAGATTATAGTATTAATGAGGAGATTAATATATTAATTGAATGTAAAACATAATCTAGTTACTAGTTGCTAGTTTTAACTTTAAAATTTCGATAAATATGCTAATTTTGCAAACTAGGTTTTTAGAAATTGGTTAAATAATTGGGATTAAAATCTAATTAGGGTTTCATGACATTATTAATATTATAAATTGTAGTTTAATACTTTAGTTCATGCAAAACCAAGTTTAGTTGTTGAATTGTGAATTTTGCTTTAAAATGTGTTAAAATTTGATATTTTTGCAAACTAGAATTTAGGATTTAATACAAATTGATGAGAATAAATTATAGAAATGGTTTATATAACCTAGTTATAATATTTAGTGAATATTATGACCATTGGTTTTGTTTAAATATCAAGTTTTAAAATGAAACAGTTAATTGACGCTTTCTAGGTTTTGCGAAATAGAACGATTTGATTGATTTTAAGGTTTTAATAATTTAAACCCTATTTTATATTATAATTAATGAGTTTTGGAACTACGAATTGTACGTTTGTATTTTATCTCGATCAATCTGCGTTTGTACGCCGATGTCGAGGGTTTTTCGGTTCTTTTGCATGAGCGGGTCATAGGTTTTAACCTATGCGCGTTTCATACGCCGTTTTGGGTTTTATCCCCGATTTCGGTTTACGATAATATATATGTTTGCATATAAGTACCCCTCACGTGGACTTCGGACGATGAAGAAGAGGATGGCGGCATCGACTTCGGCAGATAAGGACCAGATGAGTAGATATATATCTACGGGGGAAGTCGGGTGAATGGCGTATAGCATCCCCGCAAACGTAGAATAAGGATATTATGTACTATTATTAGGAAGTCGGACGTGATCTTAGATTGTTGGCGAGTAGGGTCCTATTGAAGAATTTAGGTTGGACTAGACTGATTTAGAAAGACTTAACCAGAGAATGACTGCCTTGGAGGGAATTCGTAGGTTTCATGTAGACACACCCACACACGCACACACATAACTTGACTTGGTGTGTGTGTGTGTGTGTGTGTGTAGGAATGTGTGTGTGTGTGTGTGTGTGTATACATACAACATATACATGTGATATGAGGAGGTTATAAGATACATGGGGATGAGTCGATATGACTAGGCTTGATGTCGTGTTTTATTGGATATATGATCGAGTTATGACATGAGATGTGTTATGATAATAGCGGATCGTTGGGCAATGATATTATATAAAATATATTTATATAAACGATAATATGTGTTGATGACATTGGAATGTACGAGACTCTAGAATAGAACCCGGATTGTAATATGTGACTTAATCACGATATGATATATAACATGATATTTTAGTGGATCATTTGACGATATATGTTTACACAGACGATGATATATGTTTGATAATATTGGGATGTATACGATTATAGTTTAGTACCCTTGATCATAATATTGTTTGATGATGATACTATACGAACGATGATGTACATATGTGATAGTTGACCCGTACCCCGATTTTGGGATGTCGTACGATGGATTTTACCGTACGAGGTATAGATGTGATGATTGATCCGCACTCTTGACTCGAGGAGTCGTACTATATACGTGACGCTATTGAGGCTGGATCGCCGACTACTAGAGATATCGACTTAGATTTTAGGAGGATTTTTCATACTTTTCGAGTAGTTTCTTTAGTTAGTCCTTTAGCTGGTTAGGTAGATATTAGTTTAGGCTCGAATCATACTTTTTTTTAAAACAACAAACTATATGACTCGTAATTAGTAGGTATTTTCTAGTTATGCGTTTACTACACATTCATTGTTATATTCATGTTGTATTCATCGCATTGCATGTTCACACATATGTTTCTTTAGCTAATATGAAATCCTGCCTGTTAGGACACCAGCACCATTACCGATGATGCGCATGTTCCACGTACATTTATTTGCCGGCTCACACACATCATCAACGGTAATTACCATGTCACGTACACTTTAGAACAAATTATCTTTTATTGATATAATCCGCTAAATGTTAGACCAATATAATATTGTATGATTACTATCATGTGCTAGTTTAGACATTGCATTTATTATTTAGACACTTCATGCATTCACATTTTCATATTATCATGCAGTATTATGGGGCTTATGCCGATACTCATTATTATTTACTCATGATTTTGGGATTTTGGATTTCTATGAGATTTCTGGATTTTGGGGAAAACCGCAACAATATTTATAAAAACTTCTCTCTCTCTATCCATCTCATTTTAAAATACAAGTTGCGGTTTTCTCGTGATGTATGTGTCGTCTACCATGAGATTTCATGTTTTCTGTTGAATTTCGAGACCCGATTCGAGAAGTGAATGAACCGTCTCGGGTACATGGTGGGCCCGGTATGGTACCCCGGGGCAAGAAGCTCGAGTTGTAGACGATGAGCCTGGCAGGGGAAGACTACCTACCGGTGATGTCTGGCGCGGCAGATATCCAGAGGATACCGACCGTTGTCGTAAGATTTAATGATATGGGCCGATCCGGACTGACGGAGCCCGAGATATTGAGACTGAGATATTGAGACTATGAGATATTAAGACCATGAGATATTGAGATTTAGGTATTGAGACTTTGAGATTTACATGTTTTGTGTCGATGCTTGGCACGGATTTCCATGGATTTCATTGATGACGTTTCGGATTACTATACAAATTTTACTATGGTACAAGTTAAAGATTTCTTATACAGATATACCCAGATTTCATGGTTGATTGTTTTACATTCATGGTGTATGCATACTCATACACATGACATGTTACTACTTGAGTCACTGACACGAGCACTAAGCATTTCATTTACGCATAGATTATTACCCTGCCACCACTAGATGACTAGTGTTATATTAAATATATTATTATGACCTAGGAGATCGTCGTGCATGCGATTTCTACTCGCAGATGTCTTCTACTCACGAATTGGCAACTCACCCCCGTTGTACCAAATTTTCTTACAGGTTTCGATGTACAGGTTTCCTTGGCAGCTTGGCAGCACATCATTTCATTCAGGGTGATTTGCTTGGTAGGTTGGTTCACTTGTATCAGGACCGCCGTTGTACTTTTATTATTTCATTTGTATCTAGTAAGCTTCATCAACCAGACTTGTATTACTGATAGATTTAGAAGACCAGTTGTTTTATTTCGACCTTAGAGTCACGCTTGTATTATTATGGTTTCTAGTGGATTTGGTTTTCTTTTGAGTTTTGAGCCCCGCCCTTCGGCGTTGTTTATTATAGTGCATTGTGTGGTTATTTCCGCCTTTTGGCGTAGAGCTAGCTCTCACTTGGGGATGCCTTTTTATTGTTGCTTATGTATATATATTCTTATTTGTACCCGTTTGGGGCCAGTTTTTACAAAGGAGATTCTACCGAAATTTTTGAGAAATTTGATGTTGCTTTTAAAACATGTTTTCCTACACTTCTTCTTTTAAAAGGTTTAGATTTCTGGGCTTTGGCTTACTTAGATTACGTTACGCCTTTAGACGTTTCGTAATTTAAGTGCCGGTCACGTTCCGTACCTTCGGGTCGTGACAGTTAGGATTTGAAGTGTTACTTATATGTATGCCCTGGAGGCTATTATTGTACATATGATGTATATTATAGTGGATGCTTGGACATATATAGAGAGGACTTTCTTGCTCGACATGATAGTATGCTATCTGGTTGCTCTTAGTCTTAACATATAGACTTGTATTGTGATACCGTCTTGCTCTCACATGTTGATAAAGCCCTTAGCATGTGTACTTGACTACCAGGACTATGATGGAGATCATACTAGTGGGGCCAGGGTAGACCACAAGTACATCCTTTAATTGTTTCTAGTCGAGAGTGTATCGAGATAGGGCATCGATATTCCAGAGTAGACTAGCGTATACGCTTCTTGACCCATATGATGGGTGATGGATGATCCTACATCCATTGGTGTTTGACATCAAAAATGGTATACGGGTGCTCAGTGGAAACTGGGTACACTGAACGGACTCGCCGAGAACTCCTAGCTGGTATTATACCTATCGTCAGATAGCAGTTCTCTGGTGACACTAGTATAGGTTAGTCTGTAAACCCGAGATCGTCATAGAGCCTTGTGTGATTCCTACTGTGCTTTGATTTTCACCTTACTACGTTCAAGAGAACGTGCAAAACGGTGTCTTTGGGATACAGTCCCGAATCACATGGAGGCAATGAGCGATAGAAGGGGATTCGTCTCTCCCGGTATTGGGGGTTGATGTTGAGCTGTGCTCGATTGGCCATAACAGGAAGTCCCTGACCAGGGTTGATACGGAGATTTACTGGTAAGTGTTATCAATAATTTCTCGACCCGTTATGAGCCTCACATCAGCACGATTTATCGGTTACTGGGGTCTGACATTTACCACCCCTAGACTAGATATGCGACATATCAGACGAAGATACTGGAATTGTCACGACCCGAAAAGTACGGAACATGACCGACACTTAAATTTCGAAATGTCTCGAGGCGTACGTAAACTAAGTAAGCCAAAACCCAGAAATCAAAACCATGTAAAGCAATAGAGAGAAGGAAAACCAATTTAAAGCAAGAAATTTAACAACATATGCCGAAGTATGTATTTTTAAAATCACAAGTCTTTTCTAAAAATTTCGGCAGAGTTTCCTTTGTAAATACTGGCCCCGAGCGGGGTACAACAAGATAAATATATACATGAATGATAAAAGGCATCCCAAGCGAGAGCTAGCTCTTCGTCAATCGACGACCACAACCACACAAGCAATATAATATACAACGCCGAAGGGCGAGAATCAAAACCGAAAAGGAAACTCAAATAACACGAAATCCACAATAATACAACGCGTGACTCTAAGGTCGAAAGAATATACATCACTGGTCTTAAGTCTGAATAAATATACAAGTTTGGTTGATAGAGTTACTATATACAACTGAATAAAATAAAGGTACAATAGTGGTCACGATACAATTGAACCCACCTACCAAAGCAATCACCTGGAAAGGAAGCAGTGTGCTAGCAAAGCCGTAACGGAACCTGTACGGCAAAACCTGCAAGAAACTGTGGTACAACGAAGGTGAGTTGCCAACTCGTTAGTAGAAAACACCATCGAGCAGAAATCGTATGTATGACACAATCCTAGGTCAATACGATCAATAATATATATAACCTTAAATGATAAGTCTGAAGCAAGAAAAGGTGGCAAGGGTAAACATCTATACATAAGTGTAATCCCATGTGCTCGTGTCAGTGCCTCAGGTAACAACATATCATATGAATGCGGTATGAATGCATGAAAACAGAATACATGTAAATGAAGAAACTGCTTTCATAACTTAGTGAGATTTGTGTATATTTAAAACGAGGTATCATCAATGAAATCAATATAATCAATGTCTAGCATCGACACAAAACATAAATCCCAATATCTCAATATCTCAGGCTCCGGCTATCCGGACTGGCCTGTATCATCAAATCTCAATACCTCAATATCTCAAAATCTCAGTGTCTTAAATCTCACTATCTAGGGCTCCGTCAGTCCTGATCGGCCCCTATCATCAATCACACGACCATAAACGGTATCCTCAGGATATCCGACGCGCCAAGTTAAATCACCGGTAGGCAGTCTGCCCCTGTCGGGCTCATTGTCTACACCTCGATCTTCTTGCCCCGGGTACCTTACCGGGTCCACCATGTACCCGCAGACGGTTCATCCAACTCCTCGAATCGGGTCTCGAAATCCATCTTATAACCGAGAAAACATCATAGTGGACAACTCATACATCATGAGAAAACCGCACTTTTCATTTTAAAAAGAGAGAGAGAGAGAAAGAAGTTTATATATATTCTTGCGGTTTTCTCCCAAATCCAGGAATCTCATAAAAATCCGAAATCCAAGAATTGACAGTAAATAAACAGTGAATATCGGCATAAAACTCCATAATACTGCATAACAGTGAATAATAATATGCATGAATTTACAAGTAATAAGTGAGATGTCTAACCTGACATATAAAGCAAGTACACTAATATCATGTCGAAACTATCAGCTAACAAGCTATGTCAATGAAATAATATTCTCTAAAGTATACGTGACATGGCAATTACCGATGATGATGTGTGTGAGCCGGCAAGTAAGTGTATGTGGAACATACGCATCATCGGTAATGGTGCTGGTGTCCTGACCGCGTGATTTCAATATTAACATATGACAACACAATATAAGCATGCAATGCGATACGAGCAGCAAGAATATGCGGGAGCTGAATATCAAATACAATGATAACGAATCCACATATGTCTAAGTATGAGTCATACAGTTTTGCCATTTGAAATAATACGAATCGTGTGTTTAGAAAATAGGGACTACGGTATTTTTAAGAAAATGTACGTCCTTTGAAATATCCATAGAATCCCTTGGCCTGTCTTTAAAATACTCACGATTCGTTAGTTTTGAAATAGGTATGACTCAAATCAAATCTAGCATTTACAAGTAAACTACCGGGCTAAACTAAAAGGCTGATTGAAAGGTAAGGGAACCGCCTAACATCTGAGTTGATACATACATACATACATATATATACATACATACATACATACATATATATATATATATATATATAAATATAACAGTCGGTGATCCCGCCTCAAAAGTATCCCATACGATACAATATCTATAATATGACATCCTCAAGTCAAGAGTGCTGATCTATCATCAATATATAGCTCGTACGGTAAATCCGTCGCACGGTCTCCCAAATCTGTGTACTGGTCAAATGTCATATCTATCACATTATTCATCTGGTATCCTCTTTATCAAATATCATGATCCGGGGTACTTATCTACGTCTAGTACAATACTGATACCACATATGTATATGCATGCGTGTGTATGAAAACACCACGTCAAAAGACCCGCTAAAACATTATGTCGTATCTCCAATACGAACCATGTCACACCACCGATCTTACGGCCTCAAGCCCAATCTCATCGACTCATCTCCAATCCCAAGTACTATCCTCATAATCCGTGTATATGTATACGTATATATATATATATATATACATAGTCCCATACCCATGTGTGTGTGTGTGTGTATCCCCATATACGCATGGGAAAAAGAATGAATGTATGCAAGTGTGTGTGCGTGTGTGGGTGCAACAACTACTCTAGGGTTTCACGAGTAACATTACTAATCCATGAACACATAACCATATCTTGATAATCATCCATGCATCATAAACCACATATAAATCCAGTTATATATCATAAATATGCTACGAACTGCGGGGGTGCTATACGCCATCCACCCGACTTCTCCCCGTAGATATAAATATACTCACCTTGACCTTCGCTTGCCGATGCCGATGTCGCCACGCGCTCGCTTTTCGTCTTGAAGTCTTCGCGAGGGTATCTACATATAGTAACCTATCGTATCGGATTAAAATCTAAATCAAAACCAAAACGACACGCGGAACTCACATAGGTCAAAACCTATCGTCTCGCATGCAAAACACCACCCATCCTCCCTAGTCGTTGATGTACAAACATCCAACAACTAAACGCAAATCCAAATATCAAAACTTATCATTTAGAATACGGAAAACATGTCCAAAAAGCATACTAAAGTGCTTCCAGATTTTGATTAAGGTTAAAACAATGTTCCAAAACAACACTAGGGTGATATATATAGTGTACGTGACCTACTGAAGCAACCAGGGCCCTAACCATCACCAAGTGGCCGAGCCCCTCCTATAAAATTCCGAGCTCTCTGGCCCTGGGGGATCCTCTGTGGTTCGTATTGCTACAGGAGGTTCCTAGGGTCAATTCTAGTCTACAGGGGTTGTTTGCTCATCTCGTAATTAACCCAGTTCATCCCAGATTTCGCTGCACGCTCCAATACCTCACAAACCGATATGAAAAGTTCTGTAAATCCGCATTTCCAGTAAATTGAGTTTGGTTTCAGTTGTAAACACAAAGGGGAGGTTTGTAGTCACCACTAGGCCTCAAATTCACAACCACAACTCAAATCAAACCCTAATTCCCAACTTGGAATATCAAAGTTCACTAAACCGATATAAAACACCTCTAAACTTATATGGGAGCTAAGGAAATCTAAATACCATACCAAGAGTGCAGAAATTACCTCATTTGGCAACTCAAGAACTTTCTTGAGTTGCCCCAAGTCTCCAAAACCTTTCCTTTCTTGGTCCAAAGTGTTTTCCATGAGCATGTGCATACTTTTTGTGAAATGGGAGTGGGGTTTTGGAAGAGTTTTAATGGTGTTGTGAGGACTTTGAGGGGGAGGGAGAGAGAGGGCTGCAGCTTTGAGGGGAAGGGAAGAAGAAAATGAAGAAGATGATGCAATGAGACTAAGAGCCATACCATGGTTGACCCCTCACATCTCTCTCTCTCTCTCTCTTGCCCATACCTCCTTAAAATAACAATTTCCTTTTTCTTTTACTTTTCTTTTCTTCTCCTTAAATTCAAACAACCATGCATGAATCATGAAGAAATGCCATGAAGAAAAATTTAACAAGTGTTAAAAAAATGACATGTGCACAAAACACGCTTAAAGTCCGATTAGCGATTTTTAATCGCGATTAGCACTAAAATAGTGTCAAATAAATCATAAACTTTCATAATTTGCATGAATCACATAAAGCACCCTCTTTTTAGTAATTTCCATAATTTTCAAAATTTTCCCCAATTTATCGGTATTTAATTATACCGCCTTATTAAAATATTCAATATTTTATTATTTAATTACAAAAATTCCCAAAAATAATATTTTTTTGAAATGTTACAATCTTTCCCCCTTAAAGAAATTCGGTCCCCGAATTTAAATTTAAACCCCTCAATACTAAAAATTTTCAGTAAAAAGTCCAAGTCGTCGGGGCTCCGAAATCATCAATACATAAAACACGTCATAGCGCAATGCGTGTGCATGAACAATGAGCAGATAACTCAAAAACAGCACTCCGTCAAGCATCCCGCAATTATCGGAGTCATGGTGAAGACACAAATGTCAAATCCAAAATGAAACCAATATGATATACATCAAAACTATACATGTAAACATCAGATCTATACATGTAAACATCTGTAGGACATGCCAAATCTTTTTAAGTCGTTGTGCGATACGCATAACACTGCACAGTGGCGGACGTCTCCAGTAAGAAAATAACTCTCTCTCTCTCTCTCTCTCTATATATATATATATATATATATATCCTTTGTTTACATGCACGTACCACCGTTTTGAAAACAATTTAGAAGGGTTCCTTATTTTAAACGTTTCGTGTCATCTCAGACACGTAGGTAAATACTGAGACTATAGCTCCCTTTTTGGAAATCCTTTCGATAACTATCAATGCATGCAAAATATATTCAGGTACTGTTCTCTGACTAGTCCTGCCCAGCTACTATATCAATAGTAAATATCATAAAAACGTACTGCTCCATAAGAAATCAATTCCAAAATGTGCATATGAATGCTACGTGCGTCCGGTGCGCACGGAAATCAAAATCCATGAAGGTGTTATACATGTGCACATAAACAACATCTAAGTGCAACGGGTGTGTATGGAACATCTGTCAAGGGCAACAGGTGTGCCTTACAGCAATATCAGGTGCATCTGATATGCATGAAAAATCCCGATTTGGTGCATCTGGTGTGCACCAAATCGCATCTTAAATCATGAGCCCAACATGCGCGAAAATCCAAATCAGGTGCATCCATCATGCATGAATAAAAATTTAAATCCTGTGCGTCCAACATGCTTGAAATCACGAAATCCAATATCAAGCTCCGAACATGTGCAAAATCCAAACCAAGCGCGTCAAATATGCGCAAGAATCCAATCAGGTGCATAAGGTGCACAAAACAAATATCGAGTATCATAATCTAAATTGACGGTATACAACACATCTCAAATCCAAATCAGGTATACCGTAGTATCAAATCTCACAACCATGTGCATCAGCGTGCACAAATCTAATCGGAATACTAAAAGTGCATGAAAACTATGCCGTAAGTATAAGTCAAATCATATGCATGCCCTAGGCATGAAGTCAAAATCAATACCTCAAATAACATCGAATCGAAGTCCTGTGCAACTGTAGTGCACAAAATACGTATCACAGCACTGCAAGCATATATGAACTATACCGAGTGCAAAATCAAATCGGGTGCGTACCATATGCACCAAATCAACTCAACTGTATAAAGTCCATGAAGTCATAAACATGTGCAGCCAAGGCACAAAACGATATCGAGTGCAATAACTGTGCACAAATCATAAATCTAGTAAGTGCAATCATGGTGCATGAAAACAAATATCATGAAACTCAGTCATCAAGACTAAATCATGCGAATAGATCGTCCAAAATACCGAAATCCAATGTGACGGATACGTGATAATCGAATCACCAAATCACAAATCATAAATACCGTCGTCGATATTTCCTCCTTCAAGGTTGAGAAGGTGTCGGTGCATCCAATACTAGCAGAGCAAGATATCTGCTTGCCTCCTGTTCATGGTCTGGCGCCTGGTGCTTTTAGGCTCTTGTCTCCCACTGTGCATTGCTAGATATGTAGCTTCTCGGCTCAACGGCCCAATATGGAAAGACGACGGAAATAGTCCCGCTCTGGCACATCCTCTACAGATCTCTGGCCAACTATCTCGTCGACGACGCCGAACTCTGGCCTACTGGGTGTGCGCAATATGACCGCTCCTGGGTCCAAGTCTTCTCGTAATTTATTCCAGAAAGGTCCTGTCGATGTCCAAAATCTTGTTTCTGCCGAACTGCCCGGAAGTCATTATCATTACTAAATCTATTTCTTGTTCCGGAACGGCTGCATACTCATCGTGACTCCTTCTGGAAGATATATCCATATACAATGCCTCTGCATGCGTATCACATCTCTGATGTCGGCGGAGTGGAACGTCATCTCATCAAGATCTCGTACGAACCTCTTACTCCACTTTTCTCTAATATCGACTGCTTCGGACTCGTCTCATCGTGGCTGCATGGACTGCGCTCCAACGGCTATACTCGTATCTGGAGTCTCCCAAGCAATACATCTTACCATATAGCATCCGAATGAAATCGAACCATTCGATCGATTCGTCAAAACCTCATAATCCCCCAAGAGCTCAACATCTTAGGTACGGTTTAATAGTATCGAGTACATACCACAGCATCGGTGGACCAGCCGTAGAAGGGCAAACCCAAGCCTCACTAATGGCACCGCGGAACTGCCGCAAACCCTAAGGTTCAAAGGCTTTCACACGGTCATTATGTCGAGTTAGGATTTCATTCTTCTAAAGGGTCCATGTAATTGCTTGCACGTCTTTCCGAATACTTTAAACTTGGAATAATGGGTTTCTGACATTCGATCGCCTCTATTGACTCCTAACGTACCTGCGTGAAGTCGCCTCTATCTGAAATCCATCTATCTGATGACCTCGCGTCGGGGTAAGAGAACGAACCACATATCCTAGTCATTCATCCTCGGGTGACTAGCATCTTTCCATCATATCTCTAAGTACAACTCATACTGCAATAGCACCAAAATATGGGGCAATATCTCGTTTTGTTCGCAGCAGCAACTGGCTCATTCATCTGCACGCTGAACAGTGCCTCAATTATCATGAATAAGCGATACATCAATGGTCATCACATTCTGGCTGGCCTCTATCAGTGGCTCAATTCTCTGGTGCAAATCTGCATGCCCGAGAAATCTCATAACAGCGATCCATCAAACGCTCATGGCGTGAAAACACAATAACATAACGCATCTATGCATCCCTGGAATCATGCCCTGGTCAGTCCTCATCCGTGACGAGCTCGTGCTGACCGCAACTCTAGCCGTAGCTCTCTCTGCCCGTAATCGTGGCAGCAAAACCATAAACTGGTACTGATGAGGATAAATCATAGGAATGAATATAATACTGTGCAAAGAAATGTACATCCTAAGGCTTCTTAAGCGAAGTAGCGTATCGTAAGTATGCCGCGGAACATACGTACGGTACGCCACTCTACTCAAGCTACCTACTCCATCAACCAAGGTTCATCCTACACTCCGAAGGTAAAACCTAATGCTCTGATACTAACTTTGTCACAACCCGAAAGTACGGAACATGACCGGCACTTAAATTACGAAACGTCTCGAGGCGTACGTAATCTAAGTAAGCCAAAACCCAGAAATCAAAACCAAGTAAAACAGTAGAGTGAAGGAAAACCAATTTAAATCAAGAAGTTTAACAACATACGTCGAAGTATGTATTTTTAAAATCACAAGTCTTTTCTAAAAATTTCGGCAGAGTTTCCTTTGTAAATATTGGCCCTGAACGGGGTACAACATGATAAATATATACATGAATGATAAAAGGCATCCCCAAGCGGGAGCTAGCTCTTCGTTAATCGACGGCCACAACCACGCAAGCAATATAATATACAACGCCGAAAGGCGAGGATCAAAACTGAAAAGGAAACTCAAATAATATGAAATCCACAATAATACAACGCGCGACTCTAAGGTCGAAAAAATATACATCACTGGTCTCTAAGTCTGAATAAATATACAAATTTGGTTGATGGAGTTACTAGATACAACTGAATAAATAAAGGTACAATAGTGGTCACGATACAAGTGAACCCACCTACCAAAGCAATCACCCGGAAAGGAAGCAGTGTGCCAGCAAAGCCGTAACAGAACCTGTACGGCAAAACCTGCAAGAAACTGTGGCACAACGGGGGTGAGTTGCCAACTCGTGAGTAGAAAACATCATCGAGCAGAAATTGTATGTATGACACAATCCTAGGTCAATACGATCAATAATATATATAACCTCAAATGATAAGTATGAAGCAAGAAAAGGTGGCAAAGGTAAACATCTATACATAAGTGTAATCCCATGTGCTCGTGTCAGTGCCTCAGGTAACAACATATCATATGAATGAGGTATGAATGCATAAAAACAGAATACATGTAAATGAAGAAACTGCTTTCATAACTTAGTGAGATTTCTGTATATTTAAAACGAGATATCATCAATGAAATCAACATAATCAGTGTCCAGTATCGACACAAAACATAAATCCCAATATCTCAATATCTCAGGCTCCGGCTATCCGGACTGGCCTGTATCATCAAATCTCAATACCTCAATATCTCAAAATCTCAGTGTCTCAAATCTCACTATCTAAGGCTCCGTCATTCCTGATCGGCCCCTATCATCAATCACACGACCACGAACGGTATCCTCAGGATATCCGACGCGCCAAGTAAAATCACCGGTAGGCAGTCTGCCCCTGCCGGGCTCATCGTCTACACCTCGATCTTCTTACCCCGGGGTACCTTACCGGGTTCACCATGTACCCGCAGACGGTTCATCCAACTCCTCGAATCGGGTCTCGAAATCCATCTCATAACCGAGAAAACATCATGGTGGACGACTCATACATCACGAGAAAACCGCACTTTTCATTTTAAAAAGAGAGAGAGAGAGAAAGAAGTTTATATATATTCTTGCGGTTTTCTCCCAAATCCAGGAATCTCATAAAAATCCGAAATCCAAGAATCGACAGTAAATAAACAGTGAATATCGGCATAAAACTCCATAATACTGCATAACAGTGAATAATAATATGCATGAATTTACAAGTAATAAGTGAGATGTCTAACCTGACATATAAAGCAAGTACACTAATATCATGTCGAAACTATCAGCTAACAAGCTATGTCAATGAAATAATATTCTCTAAAGTGTACGTGACATGGCAATTACCGATGATGATGTGTGTGAGCCGGCAAGTAAGTGTATGTGGAATATACGCATCATCGGTAATGGTGCTGGTGTCCTAACCGCATGATTTCAATATTAACATATGACAACACAATATAAGCATGCAATGCGATGCGAGCAGCAAGAATATGCGGGAGCTGAATATCAAATACAATGATAACGAATCCACATATGTCTAAGTATGAGTCGTACAGTTTTGCCATTTGAAATAATACGAATCGTGTGTTTAGAAAATAGGGACTACGATGTTTTTAAGAAAATGTACGTCCTTTGAAATATCCGTAGAATCCCTTGGCCTGTCTTTAAAATACTCACGATTCGTTAGTTTTGAAATAGGTATGACTCGAATCTAATCTAGCATTTACAATTAAACTACCGGGCTAAACTAAAAGGCTGATCGAAAGGTAAGGGAACCGCCTAACATCTGAGTCGATACATATATATATATATATATATATATATATAAATATAACAGTCGGTGATCCCGCCTCAAAAGTATCCCATACGATACAATATCTATAATATGACATCCTCAAGTCAAGAGTGCGAATCTTTCATCAATATATAGCTCATACGGTAAATCCGTCGTACGGTCTCCCAAATCTGGGTACGGGTCAAATGTCACATCTATCACATTATTCATCTGGTATCCTCTTTATCAAATATCATGATCCGGGGTACTGATCTATGTCTAGTACAATACTGATACCACATATGTATATGCATGCGTGTGTATGAAAACACCACGTCAAAAGACCCGCTAAAACATCATGTCGTATCTCCAATACGAACCATGTCACATCACCGATCTTACGGCCTCAAGCCCAATCTCATCGACTCTTCTCTAATCTTAAGTACCATCCTTATAATCCGTGTATTATATATGTATATATATATATACATAGTCCCATACCCATGTGTGTGTGTGTGTGTGTGTATATACACATATCCCCATATACGCATAGGTAAAAGAATGAATGTATGCAAGTGCGTGTGCGTGTGTGGGTGCAGCAACTACTCTAGGGTTTCGCAAGTAACACTACTAATCCATGAACACATAACCATATCTTCATAATCATCCACGCATCATAAACCACATATATATCTAGTTATATATCATAAATATGCTACGAACTGCGGGGGTGCTATACGCCATCCACCCGACTTCTTCCCGTAGATATAAATCTACTCACCTTGACCTTCGCTTGCCGATGCCGATGTCGCCACGCGCTCGCTTTTCGTCTTGAAGTCTTCATGAGGGTATCTACATATAGTAACATATCGTATCGGATTAAAATCCAAATCAAAACCAAAACGACATGCGGAACTCACATAGGTCAAAACCTATCACCTCGCATGCAAAACACGACCCATCCTCCCTAGTCGTTGATGTACAAACATCCAACAACTAAACGCAAATCCAAATATCAAAACTTATCATTTAGAATACGGAAAACATGTCCAAAAAGCATACTAAAGTGCTTCCGGATTTTGATTAAGGTTAAAACAATGTTCCAAAACAATACTAGGGTGATATATATAGTGTACGTGACCTACTGAAGCAACCTGGGCCCTAACCATCACCAAGTGGCCGAGCCCCTCCCATAAAATTCCGAGCTCGCTGGCCCTGGGGGATCCTCTGTGGTTCGTATTGCTACAGGAGGTTCCTAGGGTCAATTCTAGTCTACAGGGGTTGTTTGCCCATCTCGTAATTAACCCAGGTCATTCCAGATTTCCCTGAACGCTCCAATACCTCACAAACCGACATGAAAATTTCTGTAAATCCGCATTTCCGGTAAATTGAGTTTGGTTTCAGTTGTAAACACAAAGGGGAGGTTTGTAGTCACCACTAGGCCTCAAATTCACAACCACAACTCAAATCAAACCTTAATTCCCAACTTGGAATTTCAAAGTTCACTAAACCGATATAAAACACATCTAAACTTATATGGGTGCTAAGGAAATCTAAATACCATACCAAGAGTGCAGAAATTATCTCATTTGGCAACTCAAGAACTTTCTTAAGTTGTCCCAAGTCTCCAAAACCTTTCCTTTCTTGGTCCAAAGTGTTTTCCATGAGCTTGTGCACACTTTTTGTGAAATGGGAGTGGGGTTTTGGAAGAGTTTTAATGGTGTTGTGAGGACTTTGAGGGGGAGGGAGAGAGAGGGCAGCAGCTTTGAGGGGAAGGGAAGAAGAAAATGAAGAAGATGATGCAATGAGACCAAGAGCCATACCATGGTTGACCCCTCATATCTCTCTCTCTTGCCCATACCTCCTTAAAATAACAATTTCCTTTTTCTTTTTCTTTTCTTTTGTTTTCTTTTCTTCTCCTTAAATTCAAACAACCATGCATGAATCAAGAAGAAATGCCATGAAGAAAAATGTAACAAGTGTTAAAAAAATGACATGTGCACAAAATACGCTTAAAGTCCGATTAGCGATTTTTAATCGCGATTAACACTAAAATAGTGTCAAATAAATCATAAAGTTTCATAATTTGCATGAATCATATAAAGCACCCTCATTTTAGTAATTTCCAAAATTTTCAAAAATTTTCCCAATTTATCGGTATTTAATTATACCGCCTTATTAAAATATTCAATATTTTATTATTTAATTACAAAAATTCCCAAAAATAATAATTTTTTTTTTTGAAATGTTACAGGACTGTAAGGTAGTGTTACTGACAGGATTTACAGGAGTATGAGCAGGTTTGCTTGTTGATCTTCTGATTGCTCAATACCCGGGAAGTAGTTACATCCAGCTAGAACCGCTGACGGCTTGTGGGTGACTGATATGATCATCACCCACTGTCGACGTATTGACGAGTCTTTAGAGTTCTACACAAAGGTTTCCTGGCTCAGGTGAAACGAGGTAGGAGCATATATGTGATTTGTGCGGGACCGAGATTAATAAGAGTATGTGATACCGTATTCTATTCTCACGATATGTGATATCAGTCGGTTTTATGTGATATAGTCGGCTTATCGAATCAAGTGTTGATTCGATAAGGTGATACATATGATATTAGTCAGTTATATGAGATATAGTCGGATTATTAAATCAAGTGTTTATTTATTAATTTAATGTATAATTGTATATTTGATATATTAATTTATATTAACTAATATTAGCTCACTTAAGATTTTCTTTATCTCACTTATGCTTTTAATATATATATGTGATATATATTAATTGTGAACACTAAATATATATGTGATATATATTATTATGTCATGCTTGATGATACATGCTACATGGGTGTATGAGACTCACACCATGCTCATGATAATGTAGGGTTTATTTATTTAAAGTAAATCAAAAATTGGTTGGAAATTAGTCATGGTTGATACTTAGTGGAAGCTTGTAGAACCCATTTACTTGGTCCACTAATTTTGTCTTACATTTGATATTTTTTAACCCAACCATTGTCATTAGCCATGGTTAAGTCTCTACAAGAGTTATATGAGATATTTTTTCACCCATGGTTGCTATTCTCACTCATTCTATTTTTCCTCTTCATCTTCTTCTTCATCAAGAGAGAGCTCTCTAAGTTTTGGAGAGGTGAAGAAAATAAGTGAGAAAATTAATTATAAAGTGAGCAAAAATCCTACTTCATCATTCTCTACTAGACTAGCCATTTAGTTTAGAGTGTTAGCTTCACTAATCCCTAATTAGTGAAGAGTTAGCCTGAGTTAGAGTCTCCTTGACGTAGATCATCTTCGGCCTCGAAGACTTCAAGCGAGCTTGTTCTTTTCACCTTGTGGAGCCATTCTAGAGTCCGGAAGATCACTCCTTAGAGCGAAGGGACTACTACACGGAGCTATTGAAGTGAAGGACCGGTTTACAAAGGTTGTATTCCATGTTCACTTAGATATAAAGCTGTTTACATGTTGTATTGTTTAATTCTCTATTTAAAGATTCTAGGGTTAGGGTTGTTTAGCATGGCAATTTTTTCAAAATGGCATGGACGATTCCCTCCGAAACCTTACCGTCGTGCTAGGAATTCTTACATGAGGAAGAAATGAACTCAAGAGACGAGAGAGAATGGTCAAGCTAGAATAACGGAAGAAAAATGGCTAAGGAAAATATCAAATATTTCCTTTTTCAATAAAGAATATCAACCATGCTTGAATAGTTTTCCCAAATGAATAAATAAAACCAATAGCCATGCTTCTCACCATGCTTGAAGCCACCTCACCCCTCCACCTCATTTTCTATTTCTAATAAATAGAAAAATACATAATGATGTGTCATCTTCTAGAAGGTATTTTGTATAAATACAAAATACTTTCTACCGTATATATACCCGTATTCATACCAAAATACGAATACCCTAGAGATAGAATACTACTACTAATATAATACAAGCATTAAATCAGTATTTGATTTAACAAACCGGCCTAATGCTAAGCCCGCTAGTATTATAATATGTCCGATTAAATGTCGCTCAACTAGTACACGTAATTAATCGGAACCCTGCACGTATAAACATATGACCTCTACATCATTTTGTCTGAACCAGAAAAACCCTATGTGTGGGACTCTAAAGACTCGACAGTACGCTAGCGGTGCGTTTAACCACAAGCATATCAGCAGCACTAGCTGTACGTAACGGCTACTCAGGTACCTATCGAAAAGAAGGATAACGAGCAAGCTCATCCGAACCCCTACTGAATCTATCCGTGACAATCTCTGTACAGTCCAGTCTCTTCGTCTAAGAGTATCGCATACCGACTCAAGGAGGTGGTAAACGTCAGACCCCTACTGACCCGATAAATTGTATCGATGTGGCTCAGGACCGATATGAGAAACTACTGATCTAACCATCAATAAATCTCAACTGCCTTAGCCAAGGTCTTATGATTCTGGACAACCGGGCACAATGCGATATCGACTCCCAATACCGAGAGAGACGAATCCCTGACAATCGCTCACTGCCTTCATGTGGCTCGGAACTGTACCTAACTAAAACATGTTTGCATGACTCAGTAGAGCCGTAGTAGGGTAATGGTCTAAGTACAGTGGGAACTCACACGAGACAAATGACGATATCAGGTCTAAAGACTAACATATCACCTAAGAACTGCTATCTGACGATAGGTATAATACCATCTAGAGGTTCTCGGCAAGTCCGTCTAGTGTACTCACCCAAGTGAGCACCTGTATACAATCTTAGGTGATCACACCAATGGCTGTGGGACTAACCACCGCCCCTCGTCGGAGTCTAGAAACGTATACACAAGCCTACTCTGGAATATCGATGCCTGGTCTCAATACTCCTACAACTTGGGACATTTAAGGATGTGCTTATAGACTACCCATCCCCTACAAGTATGATCTCCATCATAACACTGGTAGTCGAGCAAAATCCTATGAGCTTTATCAACATGAATCAGCCATATGTGATATCGAGTATAATATATGTACATGTTAAGATAAAGACAAACCAAAATAGTATATTACTGTAATGAGTCTTTATTAATATGTATAGGCAATATAAGTAGTAAGAAAAACAAATATACATGTTCAGATAAAGACAACTCAAACAATATACTATACAACTGAGTAAGATTGTCCTGTACATATATCCCTAGCATCTTATACAATACAGGCCTCTAGGGCATACATATCCAACAGAGAATACAACCTGAAAATGAATCTGCTAAAATGCGCTTTCAGAGTCTCATCAGGGAAGTTCTGGGTTTTATAATCCACCATCGAGGGATCGAAATCGACCCGTCCAAGATTAGGGCAATTATGGAAATACCCCCTCCATGGAATCTCAAACAACCGCGATCTCGCCAAGGAAAGCTCGCCTATATCTTACGGTTCATTGTCAACCTCTCTGGGAAATGCCGTCCATATAGCCATCTAATAAAGAAAGGGACCACGTTCATATAGGACCAAAAATGTCAATAGGCGCTGGAGGAGATCAAGCAATATTTCCAAAATCCACCGGTCTTGGCCACTCCGGTTAAGGGAAAGCCCCTTATTCTGTATACAACCGTCCTTGATGGTTCTCTAGGCGCGCTGTGGGCACTAGAGAATGACCAAGGAAAGGAGAGGGCTCTATACTATCTAAGTCGAGTCTTGTTAGGAGCAGAAAGCAATTACTCTCTTATCGAAAAGTATTGCTTGGCGTTGATCTTTGCAGTCATAAAGCTCAGGCATTATGCCTTGGCGCATGAAGTCTATCTCATATCGAAGGTGGACCCCCTCAAATAGCTCATGTCTTAAGCTATGCTGACCGGCAGATTCGCCAAATGGGCCCTCTTGTTGATGGAGTTCACGATTATTTATCGTCCCCTCAAGGCGGTAAAAGGACAAGCCATCGTATATTTTCTCGCGGAACATCCAATTCGGGCTAACTCTTCGTTAAATAGCGAACTACCGGATGATTATGCATTCATCACAAGTGAAGAAGTAGAAGAAGCCGGAAAGCACCATTGGGAACTATACTTCGACGAAGAATTTTCAATGAAAGCACGGAAGAGGAACACCCCAATAATCAGAACCGGGATAGATCTTATCTTCGTGACTCCATAAGTCGGGATACTCTGCTATGCCTTCTCATTGACAGAACTAAGAACCAATAATGAAGCTGAATATGAAGCACTCTTAGCCGGTCTCAAAATCATGATCGACATGCACATCAAGGATCTTGTCATGTACGGAGATTCACTGTTAGTCATCAATCAAGTGAACGACAACTACAAGATGATCAAGCCGGAGCTAATAAGGTATATCGAAAGGGTACAACAACTACTGACACAGATTCCTTTTTATGTACTGGAGTGTATCATGAGCAGAAAACAGCAAAGCAGACGCATTAGCAAAACTTGCCAAAGAAATTGCAAATAAAAATCTCGACGATGTAAGGATCAATGTATGAAACTGCAAGATTCTGCCACCATCTGAACTTCCTTCGGAGTCTCCAGTGGAAACGCCTGAAGAAGAAAAAGAGATCCTTGGAAAGAAGGTTCTCCAAGCCAAAAAAGAAGAAGAATATGAAGATTAGAGGCAAGTCTTTATAGACTACTTCAAGTCCAAAACAATGCCTGAAGATGCATCACAAAGGCGCCAGCTCGTCAAACGAGCATTGTCTTACGCCCTAATCGATGGAACTTTATACAAAAGGTCTTTCGATCATATATGGCTGAGGTGTTCAGGAAGCTAAAAAGGTCGTCCAGGAAATCCACGACGGTCTTTGTGGGTCCCATCAAGCTGGACCTAAGATGAAGTTAAAAATCAAAAGAAAGGGTTACTACTGGCCCACGATGATTCGAGATTGTATCAAATATGCAAAGCGATGTCTTTCATGCATAATACACGGGGACTTAATACATCAGCACCCCCATCCGTTGCATTCTATGGTAGCTAGCTGGTCGTTCGAGATGTGGGGGACAGATATTATAGGTCCCATTGAACCGGAGTCAACAAGAGGCCATCGCTTCATCCTGGCGACGATCGACTACTTTTCTAAATGGGCAGAAGCAGTTCTACTGAGAGAAGTAAAGACGGAGAATATTCTCCACTTCTGTAACGATCGAGATTTCTAATAAAATAACTCTTATTTTAAATTCCTAGAGTCAAGTGGTTATTTATGTATTCTGTGGGTAAAAGAATGTTTTTGAAGAAAAATGGTATTAGTAATATTCAAGGCATCGAGAAATAGAGTTAAAGGAATTTTCTAAAAATTATTTATATTTTCCTAGGCTAAAAAAATATGCTAATAAATTTTTTTAAATACCTTAAAATACTTTACACACTTTTATTATCAATTAAAACAATTAATTCAAAATATATTTATATATATATACGTTCAAAAATATATATCAAGGATAAACTAGGTATTATATAATTATTATAACTAAGCTAAAATCGTAAATATGGGATATATTATTTATGTTGGCCCAAAATTATTTTTATACTTAAGATAACAATAAAACCTATTTTTTGAAATTTTCCCATAATTTTAACTATTTTTAACAAATTTTTTTAACCCAAATCAATAATTTTAAATAACCAGCCGAGTTTTTATTTTAATTAATTTTTATTTTATTTTTTAAAAAAAAAACCTTTAACCTGGACCGTAGGATGCTCGATCCAACAGCCCAGAACACGTGGCAGCGCCTATGTGGTGGGGACCACAGGAAACCGCGTGATCCCCAGCCACGCGGGCACGTGGCATCTGGCGGCGGCGTGACGGTGCGCCCTGGGCCGTTGGATGCAGATCCAACGGCCAGGATCCTCTGGTGGCGGGCGCAATCATCAATTGATGATTCGCAATCATGAGGCAGCGCAGATTTTTGCGTTATTTAACAAATTTTTTTGGATTTTTCTGTTTATTGAAAAAACCCTATAAATAGGCACTTCAAACTTAAAATTCTCGCACCTCAGAACTCCAAAATTCTGAAAAAAATACCAGTGCCTTCATATCGACGACGCCGACGCTATGACTCTACCCAATAGCTGAGGAAAAATCGGGACGCAGAGCTTTTGAGGAGTTTTGAACAAGCCTACGTCTTCAACCGTCTACGTCTAACTCTAATCAAAGGTATGATCCGCCTCTCCCCCTTCTTTCTGTCGCCTTCTTCTTTTCTCAATAACCTAGTTCCAACTTCTAATTATCAACCCCCTATTTAAAATGATGTTATAATATTCGTGCATGCCTATTCCTTGTACCCTTAATGATGATAATGTTAACCCATGTTTTAAAACGGTGTTTAATTTCCTCCGTACGCAAACATATATTGCACTCTCATACTACCTGGAATCTGATATGCTTAATGTCATAACCCATGAATTGTCAATTCATCTCTGATATACCCACACTTACCCATACTATCAAAATGATCTCGAAATAGGTTACTTCCACAAAATACCCTCGTTTAATTAAAATGTTATATTTGTTTAAAATATCCATAAGAGATAAGATATGTGGAATAAATGTTTTAGATACGACATACATAGATATTTTACACTTTTTCTTCAACTACCATAATTTGGTTAAATCCCTTCACCTTTTGAAAGGGGATAACACTAAACCTAAATAACAGCTTATATTTTTTCCAAAACGAACGTATTTTCTAAGACGTTACTCCAAACCTAAAACACTATAATTTTATAAAATTATTAATTTCATTTAAATACCTCGACCTTTATTGAAGGGCCATTTTCAACAAGAACCAAAATCCGTATAACAATATCTTTTCAAAAGGAATATTTAGTACCTTATTAAAAGGAAATGTTCAAATAAACACTAATTCAGATTAGGACAAGGGAAAGGTTGTAGGCATCGGTCATTTATCTAAACCAGACTTTGTGGTGCCTAGGCTAGACAAGTGGGAAATGTAATTTTAAAAGGCCCGTCTCACGGTGATTCGTGAGCGGATCCCTCCTTTCTTCACTTGTGCTTACCTGGCTACAATTGGCGGTGAAGAGGCAATTTAAGGATCTCACAACTTGTCCTTTAGAACAGTTAGGAGCAGTCTAGTTGACTTAGGAGACCTTAGATTTAGGCTTGATTGTGCATATTGTGATTGCTTGAAAGTGTGTCTAAGCTCTTTATAAAAATCTTTTGCAAAGGATTTTCAAATAAACACCACAACCTTTTATCGAAAGGATATTTTTCCATAAAACATTATGTTTTTCCAAAATGATAAATATTCCAAACCTCATAGTTTTTTCTTAGAAGTAATAAAAGATAATTAAACACTATTATTATTTTTACTAAGCATTCCCTAAGATGACACGAAGTACTTTACGAACTTTAGAAAATAAACGAGTGGTTTGGAAGGCCATATTAAACGAGATCAATACTTTTTAAAAATTTCCAGTTTATGACATACCCGACATTTGATTCGGCTAGGATTAGAATGCACGGACCTAGGTATGGAATATTTATTAAGAAGATCCCGATATTCTGGATGACCAGTCCAAAATGTGGACGACTATACAAATATGAAGATCCCTGCAGGCAGGGTGACCAGTCCAAAATGTGGACGACTACTAACCCTATTTGAGGGCTAATGATCCAAAATATGGATAACATACAATGTGGAAATTCCATGCTTAGAGGTATACGCACTAACTCTAGACCTTTACACTGAATAACGGGGATGGGTAGTTTGATTAGGCAAGCAGATATCGGAACTCGGATTCCCCTACTACTCGATCATGATCCCGGAAAATAAAACGGTACATTTCACTTCCCCAGTTGTTGTTCCATGGCCACAACGGAAAAATCGCGAGTATCCGGACCCTTGTTTAACAAACTAATATGAACTTTTACCTTCACCTATACTTCCTACTACTTATCTACATATAACTTACAACATACTCATGCTCATATATACCTCTCTTCAAAACATCTTAAGTTTGTGCATTTCAAACATTTACACCCCTTACTTTATGTCTGCATGCATACATCATACTCTTATATACACCTGTTCATTTTTATACTCCTATTTCCTTATGAGGCAATCCTACCCGAGTATAACTCGCTGACGGAATTTCTTTTTCTCATTTTGGAATGTACGTTAGATGGGAATGAGTTTTATGATGAAGATCTAGGCGTGGAACTGACTAACGAAGATTATGCAGAGTTGGCACCGGAGGATTAATTAGTTTTCTTTGTCGCCCACTTGTTTAGGGCTTTGTTTCTTTGATGTAATTAAACCAATTGGTTTGCTTTGCTCCTTCTCTTGAAATGTAATAAAGTTGGTTAGTGGAAATAAATACCTTTAGCTTTTATTGTTTTATTTTGGTACACACCCTGCATACTATGATTATTCTTACGCTTAACGTAACTGTATTGAATAGACCACCTTCAATACAGTTAGGTTGTGGACCGTGCCACGCCACTCTTCACCTTCTTCTGGGAAGTGGGGCATGACAACTTCTTTAAAACTCATGTGATATACTGGTTCGGAGTTCCACGGCATATAATCTCATACAATGGACTAGTATATAGAAGCCACAAAATAAGCCACTTCGCCAGGCAACATAAGATAGACTGGAGACATTCATCCGTCTATAACCCTCAAGACAACAGTCTAGCTGAAGCCTTCAATAAGACTTTGACAAAACTCATAAATAAAATGGTGTCCAATAATAAAAAGGACTGGCTCGAAAGGTTGCATGAAGCTCTTTGGGCATACCGGATGACGTTCAAGATGGCCATAAAGACAACACCTTATGCTTTAGTGTTTGGAGCCAAAGCAGTGCTCCCGTTGGAGATAGAAGTTCCCTCATTAAGGATGGCAGTTCACCATGAGCTTATGGATGAAGATAATACTCACCTCCGACTCGAAGAACTTGATGTGCTTGATGGAACCCGTCTCGCAGCACAACAAAGCCTGGAAGCCTATCAAGTGAGAATGACCAAGCATATGAAAGATTGAATAGACTGAGGACATTCTGCCAAGGCGAACTCGTGCTGGTTGTCAAAAGATCTATGATCCCTAACCGCGCAAAGCGTGGGAAGTACGAGCCAAATTATAAAGGCATGTATGTTATAGAAGAAGTCTACCAAGGTGGAGCTTACCAACTCATGGATATGTATGGAGAAAGAATATACCGACCAATAAACAGTCGATTTCTCAAGAAGTATAGTGATTAAGGGGTTATGACTTAGGTCAATGATAAATGATGATGCCTATGTCTGCTCTTTATCTTCCTAAGTCAGAACTCTATGAGCCAACCACTCATCCCGAACACGGCAATGTTAGACCGAAACGTTTCTAAACTAGCTTGCCGTCCCTAACATGGGAAGGTCGGACCGAAATGTCCTTAAACTAATATCTGTCCTAAACAAGGGGAGTGTCACGACCCAAATTTAGGCACGTGATCGGCACTTAAATCACGCGACGTCAACAGGCGTAACGCAATTTAAGTAAGCCGAAAACCCAAAAATCTAAACCATAAAAAGAAGTAAGTGATAAAAATATTGTTAAAAACATTTGGAAATCTCAAGTAAAAATCTTAAAGCTTAAGTTTATTTTCTTAAAAATTTTGGCAGTACCTCCTTTGTAAAACTAGCCCCGAAACGGGTACAAACACAGGATATAAATATAGCATCCCCAAACGGGAGCAAATCACGCCGAAAAGCGGAAAACAATCACCATCAGCATATATATACGACGCCGTAGCGAAGAAATAGACAATAAAATGAAAATAACATAAAAGAGATAAAACAACATAAGAAAGGCCGGCTCGCACGAGCACGACACCCAGAGTCACAAAATATACAATATCGGTCTTCACAAACTCGTCTTTAATTCAATACATGAAAGTGGCAGATGGAGAGTACTAGATACAATGAGATATACAATAGATTCAATCGGATAACCGCAAACCCACCTACAGCAAAAAGGCCTCACAGCCAACCATAGCGGTATATATATATAGATAGATAGATAGATAGATAGATAGATAGATATAGGTTTATGTGGATGTTTTGGTGCTTACACACACACACACACACACATACACACACATACAAGTATACACGGATGTTGAGGATAGTATATGATATTTGGAGGCTAGTCGATATGATCGGGCATGATGCCGTGAGTTGTAATATATGTTTGGGTCATGATATGAGATGCGGCAGGATATTTTAGTGGATCGTTGGGTGATGTGATTTTATTCACACGAGGACATGTGTATGATGATATTGGTATCAATTTGTACTAGACTTTAGATCAGTACTCCCCAGTTCATGATATGTAATGGTAATACCATATGGATGTTGTGTTATATGTGATAGTTCATGTTATGTGATGATGATACCATATGGATGTTGTGTTATGTGTGATATTCGACCCGTATCCTGATTTGGGATGCCGTACGATGGATTTACCGTACGAGATATAATTATGATGATAGATCCGCACTCTTGACTCGAGGATGTCATATTATTTATTGTATCGTAAATGATACTATTAAGGCGAGATCACCGACTACTAGATATATATATAGGTCGACTCAGACCTAGGTGGATTTTCTTACCCTTTTGACTGGGCTCGAGTTATACTTGTTTTCAAATGCAGTGAATAGTGAGTTCTTTAAAATACCAAACTGTATGACTCGTATATTGGGTAGGTTTATTCTTCAGTGTTGCTGTTACTACATCACTTTCTGTATATTCATGATGTTTCATCGCATTGCATACTTGTACATATGTTCTCTGTAATTATCATGAAACCCTGCTGTCAGGACACCGGCACCATTACCGATGATGCGTATGTTCCACGTACACCTGCTTGCCGGCTCACACACATCGCGTACACTTTAGAAAATACTATTCATTGACATAGCTTGCTGGTTGATAGTAGATACATGTTATAGCTTTCATGTGCTAGTTTAATTATTGCATGATATCAGATACATCCGTATATTCATTGGTTATGCAGTATTATGGAGATTTATGCTGGTTTTCATTGTTATTGACATGGTGACTTGATAATTTCGGATTCTTCTTGATATTTTCTGGATTTGGAAACCGCATATGAAAGTTTTGTAAACTGATGAATTATTTTAAAGAGAAAAATGCAGTTTTCCTTGATATGTTGAGTATTGTCCACCATGGTGTTTTCTCGGTTCTAAGATGTTTTCGAGACACGATTCGAGGAGTTGGATGAACCGTCTCAGGTACATGGTGGGCCCAGTAAGGTACCCCGGGGCAAGAAGCTCGAGTTGTAGACGATGATCCCGGCAGGGGCAGACTGTCTACCGGTGATTTTACCTGGCGCGGCGGATATCTGGAGGATACCGTTCGTAGTCGTGTGATTGATGATATGGGCCGATCTGGACTGACGGAGCCCGAGGTATTGAGATTTGAGACACTGAGACATTGAGACTTGAGACACTGAGATATTGAGATTTGATGATACAGACCAGTCCGGATAACCGGAGCCTAAGGTATTGAGATATTAAGATTTATGTTTTGTGTCGATGCTAGACACTGTTTTTATCTGTCGATTTCATTGATGATACGCGATTTATATACATACAGAAATCTCATTAAATAAATAAAATAGTTGTCTCATTCATGATGTATTCTGTTTCATTCGTAATGCATTCATACATCATATATCTGATCTGTTGCTATCTAAGGTACTGACACAAGCATATAGTATTACACTTATACATAGGTGAACCAGGATATTTATTTGAGGATATTACTTGATATGACCTAGGATAGTGTCATACATGCGATTTCTTCTAGTAGATGTTTTCTACTCACGAGTTGGCAACTCATCCCCGTTGTGCCACAGTTTGTTGCAGGTTTCGCCGTACAGGTTTCGTTGCGGTTTTGCTGGCACACTGTTCCTTCCGGGTGATTGCTTTGGTAGGTGGGTTCTTTTGCATCAGGACCACCATTATATATTTGTTATTTCAGTTGTATCTAGTAAAAATTCATCAACCAGACTTGTATACTTGATAGAGATAGATGACCTGTGTATATTCTTTCGACCTTAGAGCCGCGCGCTGTATTATTATGGTTTTCCTCTGGGTTTCTTGTTGATGTTGGATTTTTATCCTGAGTTTGATCCTCGCCTTTCGGCGTTGTATATTATATTGCATTGTGTGGTTTTGTCCGCCGGTTGGCAAAGAGCTAGCTCCCGCTTGGGGATGCCTTTATTCATTATATATGCTTTATCAGGTTTGTACCCGTTTGGGGTCAGTTTTTACAAAGGAAACTCTGCTGAAATTTCAGAAAAGACTTAAGATTTTAAAAATGCATATTTCAGCTTATGTTGTTAAACTTCTTGCTTAAAAATTGGTTTTTCCTTCACTCTACTGCTTTACTTGGTTTGGATTTCTGGGTTTTGGCTTACTTAGATTACGTACGCCTCGAGACGTTTTGTAGTTTAAGTGTCGGTCATGTTCCGTACTTTTTGGGTCGTAACAAAGTTGGTATCAGAGCGTTAGGTTTTACCTTCGGAGTGTAGGATGACCCTTGGTTGATGGAGTAGGTAACTCAAGTAGAGTGACGTACCGTGTGTATGTTCCGCGGCATACTTACGATACGATACTCCGCTTAAGAAGCCTTAGGATGTAAATTTCTTTGCACAGTATTATATTCATTCCTATGATCTATCCTCATCGGTACCAGTTTATGGTTTTGCTATCACGGTTGTACGGACGTGGAGAGCTACGGCTAGAGTTGTGGTCAGCACGAGCTCGTCACGGACGAGGACTGACCAGGGCGTGATTCCAGGGACATACGATTGCATAGAGGCGTCGTTTTATTGTGTTTTCACGCCATGAGCGTTTGATGGGTCGCTTTTACGAGATTACTCGGACGTGCAGATCAGCACCAGAGGATTGGGCCACTGATAGAGGTCATCCAGGATGTGATGACCGTTAAAGCACTGATTATACTTGATGATTGAGGCACTGTTCAGTGTGCGGACGAATGAGCCAGTTGTTGCTGCGAATGAGGAGATATCGCCCAAGATGTTTGGAGCTAATGCCGCATGAGTTATACTTCGAGATATGATAGAAGATCGCTAGTCACCAGAGATGAAAGACTAGGACATATGATTTATTGCCTACCCCGATGCGAGGTCATCAGATTGATTGATTCCAGTTAGAGACGACTTCACGCTGATACGTTGAGAGTCGATATAGATGATCGAATGTCAGGAACCCATTTTCCAAGTTTAAAGTATTCGGAAAACAATGCAAGTAATTCTACGGACCCTCTAGAAGAATGAAACCCTAACTCGACATAATGACTATGTGAAAGCCTTTGAACTTTAGGGTTTGCGGCAGTTCCGCAGTGCCATTAATGAGGCTTGGGTTTGCCCTTCTACGGTTGGTCCATAGGTGTTGTGGCATGTATTCGATACTATTAAACTGTACCTAAGATGTTGAGCTCTTGGGGAATTATGGAGCCTTGACGGATCGATCGAAAAGTTCGACATCATTCGGAAATCATGTGATTGAATATATTGCTTAGGAGACTCCAGATACGAGTATAGCCGTTGGAGCGCAGTCCATGCAGCCACGAGAAGACGAGTCCGAATCAGTCGACATTGGAGGAAAGTGGAGTAAGAGGTTCGTACGAGATCGTGACGAGAGGACGTTCCCCTCCGCTGACATCAGAGGTGTGATACGCAAGCAGAGGCGTTGACTATGGGTATATCTTCCAGGAGGAGTCGTGATGAGTATGCAGCCATTCCGGAACAAGAAATAGATATAGTAAGGATGATGACTTCCGGGCAGTTCGGCAGAAACGAAATTGGGGAGAGACCTTGACAGGACCTTTCTAGAAATACTATACGAAAAGACTTGGACCCAGGATCAGTCATTGCACAAGCCCAGCAGGCCAGAGTTCAGCATCGTCGACGAGACATGTTATGAGTGACCATAAGAGTTAGCCAGAGATCTTTAGAGGACGTGCCAGAGCGGACTACTTCCATTATCGTTTCCATATTGGACCGTTGAACCGGGGAGCTATGTACTTAGCAAATCGCAGTGAGAGACGAGAGCCTAAGGGCACCAGACGACAGGCCATGATCAGGAGGCAAGTAGATATCTTGCTCTGCTAGCATTGGATGCACCGACACCTTCTCGACCTTGAAGGAAGGACATATCGATGACAGTATTTACAATTTGTGATTTCGTGAGTTGACTATCACGTATCAGTCACTTTGGATTTCGGTATTTTGGGTGATTTATTGCATGATTGAGTTTTGATGACCGAGTTTCATGATATTTGCTTTTGTGCACCATGGTTGCACCTACTGGGTATTTACGTTTTTGTGCATAGTTATTGCACTTAAGATATGCTTTATACACCGTTGTGTTGATTTATGATTTGTGTAAGTTATTGCACTTGATTCAGTTTTGTGCCTTGGCTGCACATGTTTATGATTTCATGGATTTCATACAGCTGATTTGATTTTTGTGCAGGTGGTATGCACTCGATTTGGTTTTTGCACTCGGTATAGCTTACATGTGCTAGCAGTGCGTGGATACGTGTTTTGTGCAAGCAATTGCATGCGTTTGTGATTTTACACACCTTGGCACACTCGGTGTTGCTTTTTATACGCATTTGAGTTATTGATGCATTTCCGTGCACTTGTTGCACCCGATTTGTATTTTGTGCAGTTGTTGCACTAGGTTTTTACGCTGTGCATTGTTGCACCATATTGTATTTCGTGCACTGGATGCACTGTAATTGGTATTTCGTGCACTGGATGCACTGTATTTGGTATTTCGTGTACTGGATGCACTGTATTCGGCATTTCGTGCACTGGATGCACTGTATTCGGCATTTTGTGCACTGGATGCACTGTATTTGATATTTCGTGCACTGGATGCACTGGAGTTGGTATTTTGTGCACTTGATGCACCATATTTGTATTTTTGTGCGATTGTTGCACTATATTGTATTTCATGCACTGGATACACCGGATTCATATTTCGAGCATTTGTTGCACCAGCTAGGTATTTTGTGCATTGGTTGCGCCGGAATTATACTCCGTATCTTGGTTGCACCCGATTTATGTTTTTGAGCAATTGTGTTACCAGATTTGTGTTTTGTGAGCGTCTACACTTGATGTTCGTTTTCATGCATGTTACTGCACTAGATACTTTTCACGGACTGACGCGCTTAGGTTGGATTTTTGCGCATATTAGACGCTTAATATTGGATTTTGTGCGCATCGGATGCACTTGATTTAGATTTTATTCGTGCATATTGGATGCACTTGATTTAGATTTATTTGTGCATGTTGGATGCACTTGATGTAGATTTCATTCGTGCATGACGGATGTACTTGATTTGGATTTTCGCGCATGTTGAGCGCATAATATGAGATATGGTTTTGTGCACACCGGATGCACTCGATTGGGATTTCCATTCGTGCATGTTAGTTGCACTGGATTGAGATTTTGTGCACCACAGTTGCACTCGACTTCGATTGATGACATTCGAGATGTTGATTTTGATTTCATGCCTATGGTATGCATGTGATTTGACTTATGCTTTCAGCATAGATTTTACACACTTTTAGTATTTTGATTCGATTTTGTGCACGCTGATGCATATGGTGTAAGTCGATGCTATGCACCCCGCGGAATCGCGGGGAGGCGGAAGGTGTAAAAAACGATAATTTTAGCATCATAACATCGACTGTAAGCCATGATCGTAATCTAAACCATATCTAGCAAAAGCAAAAGAAGTATAAACTAAGTACAGAAATTATACCTCAAGAAACCTGGTCCTTCTTCTCCTTATCTCGCTGTCCTCCTCACCTGCACGAACTCCTCGAAGTGGTACGGATGTCGTCTCCTCGTCAGCTTGCTCGAATCCTAGATGATCCACCCGAACGTTTGTGCACCAAGCTTATCTTCTAAACCAAAGAAACTAGATCAAGTAGATTTCTAATCTAAATGATCTAGATTGTGTAGATGGTGTATATGGATTGAGGAGTCTTTCTATTTCTTCCTAGGTAACTCAACACATGAGTATCCTAGAGTTTGAGGAAGAAGAAGATGTTTTAGAAAAATCTAGTGAAGAAATGTATGAGAGAGTGTGTGTCTAACTTATGGTTCTAAACTGAACACTCTCTATTATTCATCTAATAAATTAAATGAATAATAGTAATTAGGGTTCAATTTACAACCAAATGAGTCATGGCTTCAAAATCCATCATGTGTCATATTTAGCCATGCTCAATATCATGCATTTTCCTCATTTCTACCATGTCATAATGCATAAATAATTTAATCCAAAATGAAAAATACATATATGAAATATCATCTTCTAGAAGCATCTTTGAATAAATTACAAAAACGCCCCCTCGTCCGTACATACGTACCTGTATTCGTATTCCGAAAAATACGAATACCGAAGACGAAGAAAATCCATCAGTACAATACTAGGATCCGGCTTAAACCAAAACCCACTAGTATTGTCCGTCCGACTCATCGTGCGTGCACGAGTGTATGCACGTGATCGAACCCTTTCGTAAAACCATACGATATCTACACGTTTTGCCCGATGCAGGGAAACGCTCTGTGTGGGACTCTAAACACTCGACTCTACGCTGGCAGTGGGTTTAACCACAGGCCGCAAGCGGTACTAGCTGTACGTAACGGTCCCCAGGTATTGTCGATAAGAAAGCCGATGAGCATAACTCATCCAAACTCCTACTGAGTCTGTATGTGACAATCTCCGTACAGTCCGGTCTGTCCGTCTAAGAGTATCGCATATCTAGCCTAGGGGACGGTAAACGTCAGACCCCTAATAGCGGTATAAGTCGTGTCGGAGTACGGTCCAATACACCCTGAGAAACTACTGGAGTACCTACCAGTAAATCTCGCTTGCCCTGGCCAGGGACTATGTGTAATGGCGTTCCGAACACAGCGCGATATCAATCCCCAATACCGGGAGAGACGAATCCTATCTAACCGCCACTGCCTCCAAGTGCTTCGGGACTGCACCCAACTACTACCTGTTTGCACGACTTAGTAGAGTCGTGATAGGGTAGTAATCTAAGAACAGTGGGAACACACTTGAGGCGAAGCAGCTGTATCAAGTCAACGGACTAAGTTGTACTCATGTCATCTGGGTACTGCTATCTGACGATAGGTATATTACCAACCAGCAGTTCCCAATGAGTCCGTCCAGTGTAACGCACAACTTAATGAGCACCTACATACTATCTCCAGTACGACGTACCGATGGCTGTGGGACAGACCATCTCCCTGGCTGGGAAGGGAAGCGTATACACTAGTCTACTCTAGAGTATCGATGCCCTGTATCGATAATCCCGCGACTAGGGACCTGTATAAGAATGTGCTTGTAGATTACCCAGACCCCACTAGTGTGGCTGCTATCACAACGCTGGTAATCAAGCATAGATCCTAAGCTACCAATATGCATAGGCGATATGTTAAAAGAAACATATGTACATATTGAAGTAGAAACAAATCAAGTAGCATACTACTATTTTGAGCAAGAATGTTATTACAATTGTGAATATCCCAAGCTTCCATTAAGTAATATACAAACTAGTATGATACAGTAATGGCCTCTAGGGCATATACACTAACAATCTTCCACTTGCACTGGGGCCATGTACTGGCATATCGCAGACCTATCATCTCTAATAGCCTCTCGAACTGCGTCTGAGATATAGCCTTTGTGAATGGATCTGCAGTGTTGTCCTCTGTAGCAACTCTCCAAACCTCGATCTCCCGGCGATCCACGATCTCCCTGATCAGGTGATACCGCCTCAAGATATGTCTGGACTTTTGATGGGACCTGGATTCCTTTCCTAAAGCTATAGCCCCGTTGTTGTCATAATATAAAGGTATTGGACCAACAACGGACGGAACCATTTGAAGATCTGTTAAGAACTTTCTCATCCAGACTGCTTCTTTAGCGATGTCAGAAGCAGCAATATACTCCGCTTCCATAGTTGAGTCAGCAACGGTATCCTGTTTGGAACTCTTCCAACATATCGCCCCTCCGTTGAGGGTGAAGACATAACCCGACATGGACTTGGAGTCATCCTTATCGCTTTGGAAGCTGGAGTCAGCAAACGCCTCGATCTGGAGGTCTTTTCCGCCATATACCAAGAACATATCCTTAGTCCTTCTCAGGTACTTGAGAATGTTCTTTACTGCTATCCAGTGGTTCTCTCCTGGGTCTGACTGATACCGGCTTACCACGCTTAGTATGTAAGCTACATCTGGTCTGGTATACAACATCGCATACATTATAGAGCCTACTGCAGAAGCGTAGGGTATAATAGACATGCGATCCCTTTCCAAATCTGTCTTGGGAGATATCTCTTTGGAAAGGGTGACTCCGTGACAAACCGGTAGGTTACCGCGTTTGGAATCTTCCATACTGAATCTTTTCAGTATGGTGTCGATATACCTGGACCGTGAAAGTCCCAACATCCTCTTTGATCTATCATGATAGATCCGGATCCCCAGTATGTAAGAGGCATCACCCAGGTCTTTCATAGAGAACTTTTGTGACAAGAAACTTTTGACAGATTGTAGGACAGGAATGTCATTTCCTATCAAGAGAATATCATCTACGTATAATACGAGAAACACAACAGTTCTCCCTACAATCTTACTATATAAGCATGGTTCATCTGGATTTTTGATAAAGTCGAAGTCTTTGACTGTTTCATCAAAACAGATGTTCCAACTCTGCGATGCCTGTTTTAGTCCATAAATGGACTTAAGCAGCTTGCACACTTTCTCGCTGCTCCTACTCTGATTAAAACCTTCTGACTGATCCATATAGACGCACTCATCCAAATGTCCATTTAGGAAAGCCGTCTTTACGTCCATCTGCCAGATCTCATAATCGTAGAAAGCAGCAATGGCAAAAATAATTCGAATGGATTTGAGCATAGCCACTGGAGAAAAGGTTTCATCATAGTCCAAACCAGGTCTTTGACGAAAACCTTCTGCAATAAGTCTAGCCTTATAGGTTTCAACCTGTCCATCTACACCAATCTTCTTTTTGAAGATCCATTTGCAGCCAACGGGTTTTACCCCTTCTGGAGCAAAGTCCAAAGTCCATACTTTGTTAATGTACATGGACTCCATCTCGGTCCGCATTGCATCCAGCCATTTTACCGGGTCGCTGCTCTGAATGGCTTGCTGGAAGCTAGTTGGCTCATTATCATTAATAATGCAATCCTCTCTATCCCCGTCTAGGAGAAATCCATAGTATCTCTCGGGCAGATGAGAAAGCCTACTACTTCTGCGGAGTGGTGCGGGAATGTCCTATTCTTTTGAAACTTCTAGTTCTACCAAGCTTTTGGTAATAGCTTGTGGTTCTGGAATTTCTTCCAGTTCCATTGCGCTCCCACTTATTTCTTTTTCTAAGAACTGATGTTCCAGAAAGTGGGCATGATGAGAAACAAAGACTTTTTGTTCCTCTACGTAATAGAAAAGATACCCCTTGGAGTTCTTTGGGTATCCCACAAACTTACACAGTACTGAGCGTGCTTCGAGTTTGTCCACATGCTGCTTTTTGACGAAAGCTGGACATCCCCATATCTTTAGATATCGAAGATAGGGTTTCTTCCCACTCCATATCTGATATGGTGTGGTAGGCACTGTCTTGGTAGGAACTTTGTTTAAAAGATATGCAGCTGATTCTAGTGCATAACCCCAGAAAGATCGCGGTAACTCAGTATTACTCATCATGGAATGAACCATATCCAATAGGGTTCTGTTCCGTCTCTCCGACACACCATTGTATTATGGAGTGTATGGAGGAATAAGCTGAGAGAGAATTCCATTCTCTTTTAGGTATTCCAGGAACTCAGCACTCAAGTATTCACCACCTCGATCAGACCTTAGTGTCTTGATACTTTTGTCGGTTTGGTTTTCCACTTCATTCTTATATTCCCGGAATTTCTCAAAAGCTTCGGATTTATGCTTCATCAAGAAGACATGTCCGTACCTTGAGAAATCATCCGTAAAAGTAATGAAGTAAGAATAACCGCTTCGTGCATGTGTAGACATTGGACCACATACATCGCTGTGTATGAGTCCCAAGAGCTCGCTTGCTCTTACTCCTTGTCCAGTGAATGGAGTCTTTATCATCTTTCCTTTTAGATAAGATTGACAAGTTGCATAAGATTGATATTCGAACGGATCCAAATATCCTTCTTTATGCAACTTAGTCAACCGTGTCTCATTGATGTGACCCAGTCTACAATGCCATAAGAAAGCATGATTAATTTCTGGAGACTTTCTTTTGTGCGTATTCTGGACATTGAAAATCTGCGGTTGGTTTAATACGTATATATTGTTGCTTAATGTACTCGACCCAATCAAGTTATGATTAAGGTGGATTTTTGGACATCGCTTACAAATGCAAAATCATAACCTTCTTTAGACATTAAAGATACAGATATGATATTACAAGTCAAACTAGGTACATAATAACAGTTGCGCAAAACCAAAACATGTCCATTAGTCAATCCTAAGTGATATTCCCCCACGGACACAGCATCCATGCTTGCTCCGTTTGCAACTCTGAGGGTCATATCACCAGCCTTCAATACCCTACGGCTTCTCAGTGCCTGCAAAGAATTACATATATGAGATCCTGAACCGGTATCCAATACCCAGGAAGTAGAGTTGATTGACAGACAGTTTTCAATTACACACACACCTGAAGTCGAAGCCACAACCTGCTTCGCTCCCTGGTTCTGGGCTTTCCAGGCCCTGCAATCCTTCTTCCAATGGCCCTTCTTGTGAAGTTCGCGGGATATTAGAAGAATACTTGACTTTTTTTGTTCTTATTTTATGAAAAGTAAAAAGCATTCTTCCTTTCCTACAGTCTGCCCCCCAACTTTTGCTTTTCCCTTTGCTTCCACCTTACCAACACCGCCTCTCGCTTTGGTGGGGGCCTTCTTCTTCTTTCCTTTGGCTTTTGCCTTGGACCTGGAAGAAGAAGTACCACCAACAAATAGAGCGGGTGTTTCCTTTGCTTTCTGCAGGGTACCCTCAGCACTCCTCAACATGTTAAGAAATTCCGGAAGTTCAACTTCTTTACTTTGAATATTAAAATTCAAAATAAACTGGGCATAGGTGGAAGGAAGGGATTGGAGAATCAAGTCTGTATACAGCTCATTCTCTAACGTGGTCCCGAGGTCTGCGAGCTCCTCAATGTAGCCAATCATCTTAAGGACGTGTTCCCCGACAGATGATCCGACGGCCAACCTCGCTTGAAACAGTTTCTTCGAGGTCTCGTATCTTGCGATACGAGATTGCTCTCCATATAATTCCTTTGTATGGAGGAATATGGATTCTAGGTCCATATTCTCATGCCTCCTCTGATATTCATTGTCCATAGAGGCAAGCACGAGGCACTTGGCCTTCTCGCAGTCAATCTCCCAGGTCTTACGGATTTCCCTGTCCACGACACTGGAGTCTGGGCCTGGGATGGCGGGGGCTTTTGTAGTAAGGACATAGCCCAACTTGTCATAAGTAATAGCCATCTTGACATTCCTGAACCAATCTTTATAGTTTGGCCCTGTCAACATGTTTTTATCTAAACTTAAGGCCCGTCATGTTTGGTTGCTGCAATTAGGAGAGAGAGAAGAAACACTTTAGCATGATACTCTTGCAAGTTTAGAATGGTTTTTAGTTTATCTAAACAAGATGGCTCCCACTGTTTCTCGAATCCCTCCTCAAACCAAAAAAGAGGAATTAGTCAGGATTAATCTCACCGTACAATTCTTGCTTAACCGTTCAGCCAGGCTAGTGTTAGTACTTCGAGGGAGATTTTCCAACGCTTTCGCGAAATTCCTTAATTACATAAGCTCTTTTCCCTGGAGGCGTAGCCCCGCTAACACCGTTCTAGATACTTACTTGGTTTATAGCATTGATCGTTTAGTGAAAAAATCTCCTGAGGAGTAGCATATACTCACAGTAGGATCGGGATCCAAATATCATTGTGAGATAAAGCTGAAGGAATCCTACCAAAATTATCACACTCCAAATGGTATGCAACACTAGCAAGTTTCAGTTTCTTTAGAAACTCCCGATGTGGGTTTTTGCCTCATGTTCTTATGACCTTGACGAAGGCCAACATATCATAAGTCACATGTCAAGTTCTATCCGTCATTCTCCAGGTTAATTTGGACCTACCCGTACATACCCTTGACGAAGGCCAAAATGGCGGTGCGACTGTCCCAAATCAACGCATTTATCTATGCTACAGATAAATATTTAGTAGCTACCAATCACTATGCCTTGGCAAAGGTCAAAATACATAGCTTGAATACTACTGAACATTTAACTGAAATGACGGAGGGCCACGAATGGTTTTGATAAAACCGTGAACGTAGTGAACTTGATATAATCGAAGGAACATGATAGCTTTTAAAACGAGTGGTTTAAGCTCCGCATTAAAAAGTTTGCTGTTTTAAAAAAACGAGTAGTTTTCAAATTTGTTCCAACGATTTAACTTTGGTTTATTTGCTTTGCATTAATCTAATGCAGTCCCATCATTTACTCCTATCATTACAGAGAGAATTGAAAAAAAAATATCACGTCCTCTTATGCCATCCGCATTCGCCACTGGGCCCCGTCATCACCCGTTAGGTTACTTAGCTAACGACAGAGAGGGGGCTGGGCTAGCGCGGATGTAAAACATAAGTAACGCCTACTATATACCATATATAGATATTTTACAATCATCTCATGCAATAATAATCATTCCAGTCACAAATAAACATTTCAGATATGCTAAGAATGCCGCGTTTCGTTTAAGCCTGTAACAAAAAACGGATACCACGGTCGCGATGAATAGCCAAACCCCACCCCAGACCCCTACGGGTACGGCAAACTACCCGCCAAATTTCAGAAGTGAAGCAGCCTCCCTCACCAAAGTGAGTAGGCCACTTGGCACTTCAAAGAACCCGGTAGTTTGTGCACCCCACCTTGGGTCTATCATAGGAGCAGAAAATAGTAAAAAGAAAATAATACAACGGTGGCTATAACCTCAACCCGGATGTACCCCGCGAAATAATATTACATCAATTTTACAATTTACATGAATGAAAGATTAAAAAACGCTCATCTCACATCCCCGACTATTCATCATCGACAATCAGAAAATATTTATATACACAAACCAACAGATATGTGCAATCTCGACTAACCGTCGTATAGCAATTAGTCGACATTTAAAACACATATAACAATACAATAGAACCAATTAACTATGTACAATAGGAATTCAAACGAAACATATTTTCCGTATCTACCCCAATTGCAAACCAGCACTCAGAAACTTACTGGGTAGAAACCAAATATTTCAGAAATCATAATACCAAAATTTAGATACAACAGAATAAATCCGAGTTGAATCGGCCACGACTCGGCCGCGGTTCCGCCACAGAAAGACGATTCTGCCGCGGATCCGCGGCTTTCTTGGCGATTCAGAGGCTCGAATTTCTTGTGTTATCTTAGAAAACCCTACATGTATTTTTCATGATACTGAAATAATTTTACAGACGGTTTTGAAAAACGACAGAAACTGGGGTTTTTGGTATTTAGTTTTCCGGTTTTTCCGACGATCGAAATTCTACTACTTGCTAATCTGCTAGATTATGTTTAGTTGGCTCTGATACCACAGTAAGTCGATGCTATGCACCCCGCGGAATCGCGGGGAGGTGGAAGGTGTAAAAAACGATAATTTTAGCATCATAACATCAACTGTAAGCCATGATCGTAATCTAAACCGTATCTAGCAAAAGCAAAAGAAGTATAAACTAAGTACAGAAATTATACCTCAAGAAACCTGGTCCTTCTTCTCCTTATCTTGTTGTCGTCCTCACCTGCACGAACTTCTCGAAGTGGTACGGATGTCGTCTCCTCGTCGGCTTGCTCGAATCCTAGATGATCTACCCGAACGTTTGTGCACCAAGCTTATCTTCTAAATCATAGAAACTTGATCGAGTAGATTACTAATCTAAATGATCTAGGTTGTGTAGATGGTGTATGTGGATTGAGGAGTCTTTCTATTTCTTCGCAGGTAACTCAACACATGAGTATCCTAGGGTTTGAGGAAGAAGAAGATGTTTTAGAAAAAGCTAGTGAAGAAATGTATGAGAGAGTGTGTGTATAACTTATGGTTCTAAACTGAACACTCTCTATTATTCATCTAATAAATTAAATGAATAATAGTAATTAGGGTTCAATTTACAACCAAATGAGTCATGGCTTCAAAATCCACCATGTGTCATATTTAGCCATGCTCAATATCATGCATTTTCCACCTCATTTCTACCATGTCATAATGCATAAATCATTTAATCCAAAATGAAAAATACATATATGAAATATCATCTTCTAGAAGCATCTTTGAATAAATTACAAAAACGCCCCCTCGTCCGTACATACGTACCTGTATTCGTATTCTGAAAAATACGAATACCGAAGACGAAGAAAATCCATCAGTACAATATTAGGATCCGGCTTAAACCAAAGCCCACTAATATTGTCTGTCCGACTCATCGTGCGTGCACGAGTGTACGCACGTGATCGAACCCTTTCGTAAAACCATACGATATCTACATGTTTTGCCCGATGCAGAGAAACGCTCTGTGTGGGACTCTAAACACTCGACTCTACGCTGGCAGTGGGTTTAACCACAGGCCGCAAGCGGTACTAGCTGTACGTAACGGTCCCCAGGTATTGTCGATAAGAAAGCCGATGAGCATAACTCATCCAAACTCCTACTGAGTCTGTATGTGACAATCTCCGTACAGTCTGGTCTGTCCGTCTAAGAGTATCGCATATCTAGCCTAGGGGGCGGTAAACGTCAGACCCCTAATAGCGGTATAAGTCGTGTTGGAGTACGGTCCAATACACCCTGAGAAACTACTGGAGTACCTACCAGTTAATCTCGCTTGCCCTGTCCAGGGACTACGTGTAATGGCGTTCCGAACACAGCGCGATATCAACCCCCAATACCGGGAGAGACGAATCCTATCTAACCGCCACTGCCTCCAAGTGCTTCGGGACTGCACCCAACTACTACCTGTTTGCACGACTTAGTAGAGTCGTGGTAGGGTAGTAATCTAAGAACAGTGGGAACACACTTGAGACGAAGCAGCCGTGTCAAGTCAACGGACTAAGCTGTACTCATGTCATCTGGGTACTGCTATCTGACGATAGGTATATTACCAACCAGCAGTTCCTAATGAGTCCGTCCAGTGTAACTCACAACCTAATGAGCACCTGCATACTATCTCCAGTACGATATACCGATGGCTGTGGGACAGACCATCTCCCTGGCTGGGAAGGGAAGCGTATACACTAGTCTACTCTGGAGTATCGATGCCCTGTATCGATAATCCCGTGACTAGGGACCTGTATAAGGATGTGCTTGTAGATTACCCAGCCCCCACTAGTGTGACTGCCATCACAACGATGGTAATCAAGCATAGATCCTAAGGGCTCTACCAATATGCATAGGCGATATGTTAAAAGAAACATATGTACATATTGAAGTAGAAACAAATCAAGTAGCATACTACTATTTTGAGCAAGAATGTTATTACAATTGTGAATATCCCAAGCTTTCATTAAGTAATATACAAACTAGTATGATACAGTAATGGCCTCTACGGTATATACACTAACACATGGTTGTGAGATTATATACCACGGTATACCTGATTTGGATTTTGATTGAGATGTGTTGTATACCGTCGATTTCGATTGCGATATTCGATATTGTTTTCGTGCACCTTGTGCACTGGATTTGGGTTCTTGCGCATATTTGGGCGCTTGATGCGATTTTGGTGCACACCAGATGTACTAAATCGAGATTTTTCGTGCATATCAGATGCACCTGATTTTGTTGTCAGGCACACCCGTTGCCGTTGACAGATGTTTCGTGCACCCCCGATACACTTAGATTTTGTTTCTGTGCACATGTAAGACACGTTTCATTGATTTCGATTTCCGTGCGCACCAGACGCACATGGCATTCATGTACCTATTTTTGATTTGATTTATGTTTATGATATTTACTATTTGGTATAGTAGCTGGGCAGGAGTAGTTAGAGGACAGTACCTGAGTATATTTTTGTATGCATCGATAGTTATCGAAGGAATTTCCAAAAAGGGAGCTAAAGTCTCAGTTTTTACCTACGTGTCTGAGATGACACGAAACATTTTATAAAAGAAACCCTTCTAAATTATTTTCAAAAAAGGCGGGACGTGCATATTAAACAAAAGATATATACATATATGGTTATTTTCTTACAATAGACGTCTGCCACTGTGCAGTGTTATGTGCATAGCACAACAACATGAAAGGTTTGGCATGCATTTCCTACAGATGTTTACATGGATAGTTTTGATGTATATCATATTAGTTTCGTTTTAGATTTGACATTTGTGTCTACACCATGACTCCGATGATTGCGGGATACTTGACAGAGTTTTGATTTGGAGTTATTTGCTCATTGTTCATGCGCATGCATTGGGCTATGATGCGTTTTATGTATTGATGATTTCGGAGCCCGACGACTTGGACTATTTACTGAAATGTTTTAGCATTTGAGGGGTTTAAATTTAAATTCGGAGACTGAATTTCTTTAAGGGGGGAAGATTGTAACATTTTAGGAAAATAAAATATTATTTTTGGGAATTTTTATAATTAAATAATAATTATATTGAATATTTTAATAAGGCGATATAATTAAATACCGATAAATTGGGAAAAATTTGGAAAATTATGGAAATTACTGAAAAGAGCGTGTTTTATGTGATTTATGCAAATTATGAAATTTTATGAATTATTATACACTAATTTAGTGCTGATCGCGATTAAATATCGTTAATCGCGCATTAAGCTTGTTTTGTGCAAAACATGCACCGTGTCGTATTTTACACTTATGTTACATTTTAATAACCATGGTTTCATTTAGGATTTATGTGTTGGTTTTAAAAATTAAATGGAAAAAGAAAAAAAAGGAAAAGAAAATAGAAAAGAAAACAAAGAAAAGGAAAAGTCAAGAGGGATGGGCATGAGAGAGAGAGGGCGAGGGTTCAAACCTAGGCATGGCTCATTATTTCTCTCTTCATCTCTTCACCATTTCTTCTCCCTCTTCACCCATGGCAACCCCCATTTCCCTCCTCCACTTCAAGCCTCAAAACATCCCCAAAACAAACCAAAAACCCCATCTCCATTTCACAAAAAGCATGCACAAGCTCAAGGGAAGTACATTAGACCAAGAAAAATCAAATTTTAAGGACTTTGGGCAACTTAAGAAAAATTTTGAATTGCCAATTGAGGTAATCACTTTACCATTAGTATAGAATTTCATTCACTTTTGTATTCTTGAATGTTTAGAACCGATTTAGTGTGTTTATGTGAACATTGAAAATTTGCTAGAAGAGGTTAGGGTTTTAAATTGAATCCAAAGGTGTAATTGAGATTAGTGATGACCTTAAACCCCTGTAGGGAATGTGTATTGGACTGGAACCATAGAGAAAAACCCTAAAACCCAGAATTTAGAAACCCCGACATTGGAATTTCTGGAAATTTTGATGGTATTTTGAAATCTGCTAACACCCGGGTGACCTAAAAATATTTTAGCAAAGACAGTGATACATACAGGCATCTAGGAAGTATCACCCAAGACCCCAGCCCTTATACCCTCTTTATGGCCGCAGATTTAATCCTGGAGGCCGCAATTTGCAGTCTAGGTCCCACCATTTTTATTCGTATTTGTTCTGTGGCTTTATCTCCAGTAAACTAGACCCTTGACATATGCAACTTTGGCTAGTTTGGCCTAGGGTAAAATCTGGAGCATGTTTTCAAAGTTGTTGTTTTATGTTTCGTGTTATTTATGAAATAAGGTTTTGATATTGGTGTTTTTATCGGACAATTCACGTTCATACGTCAATCATCGAGGGTTGTTAGTTATTCTTGCATACGTAGATCATGGGTTTTAACCCATGTGTGATACGCGTGCCGATTTGGTTTTCGTATGCGATTTCGAATTACAATGTCATGTGATATACATGTAGGTACCCTCGAGTGGGTTCGGAGCAACAAGGATGGGCGTAGCGATATCGACATCGGCAAGCAAGAGCAGGTGAGTAGATTTATATCTACGGGGGGAAGTCGGGTGGATGGCGTATAGCACCCCCGTAATTTCATAAGATTTTGATGTGACGTGGTATAGATATACATATTTGGGTTATGGCGAGATATGAACCTTAGAAAGGAAAGCATTAGGAGATTATGGGTTAGTATTAGCGAGGACAGAAGAAAGGATTTAGTTGGTTTCTTAGTCGTGAACCCTAAAATAAGGTTGTACACATACATACATACACACGGGATTTGGTTTTGGGTGTATACGTCATATGTATATATATAGGTTTATGTGGATATTTTGGTGCTTATATATATATACATACACGTATACACGGATGTTGAGGATAGTATATGATATTTGGAGGCGGGTCGATATGATCGGGCATGATGCCGTGAGTTGTAATATGTGTTTGGGTCATGATATGAGATGCGGCAGGATATTTTAGTGGATCGTTGGGTGATATGATTTTATTCACACGAAGATATGTGTATGATGATATTGGTATCAGTTTGTACTGGACTTTAGATCAGTCCCCCCAGTTCATGATATGTGATGGTAATACCATATGGATGTTGTGTTATATGTGATAGTTCATGTTATGTGATGATGATACCATATGGATATTGTGTTATATGTGATATTCGAGCCGTACCCTGATTTGGGATGCCGTACGATGGATTTACCGTACGAGATATAATTATGATGATAGATCCGTACTCTTGACTCGAGTATGTCATATTATTTATTGTATCGTATGCGATACTATTGAGGCGAGATCACCGACTACTAGATATATATATAGGTCGACTCAGACCTAGGTGGATTTCCTTACCCTTTTGACTGGGCTCAAGTCATACTTGTTTTCAAATGCAATGAATCGTGAGTACTTTAAAATACCAAACTGTATGACTCGTATATTGGGTAGGTTTATTCTTCAGTGTTGCTGTTACTACATCACTTTCTGTATATTCATGATGTTTCATCGCATTGCATGCTTGTACATATATTCTCTGTAATTATCATGAAACCCTGCTGCCAGGACACCAGCACCATTACCGATGATGCGTATGTTCCACGTACACCTGCTTGCCAGCTCACACACATCATCATCGGTAATTGCCATGTCACGTACACTTTAGAAAATACTATTCATTGACATAGCTTGCTGGTTGATAGTAGCTACATATTATAGCTTTCATATGCTAGTTTAATTATTGCATGATATCAGATGCATCCTTATATTCATTGGTTATGCAATATTATGGAGATTTATGCTGGTTTTCATTGTTATTGACATGGTGACTTAATGATTTCGGATTCTTCTTGATATTTTCTGGATTTGGAAACCGCATGTGAAAGTTTTGTAAACTGATGAATTATTTTAAAGAGAAAAATGCGGTTTTCCTTGATATGTTGAGTATTTTCCACTATGGTGTTTTCTCGGTTCTGAGATGTTTTCGAGACCCGATTCGAGGAGTTGGATGAACCGTCTCGGGTACATGGTGGGCCCGGTAAGGTACCCCGGGGCAAGAAGCTCGAGTTGTAGACGATGAGCCCGGCAGGGGCAGACTGCCTACCGGTGATTTTACTTGGCGCGGCGGATATCTAGAAGATACCGTTCGTGGTCGTGTGATTGATGATATGGGCCGATCCGGACTGACGGAGCCCGAGGTATTGAGATATTGAGATTTGAGACACTGAGATATTGAGACTTGAGACACTGAGATATTGAGATTTGATGATACAGGCCAGTCCGGATAGCCGGAGCCTGAGGTATTGAGATACTGAGATTTATGTTTTGTGTCGATGCTGGACACTGTTTTTATCTATTGATTTCATTGATGATACGCGATTTATATACATACAGAAATCTTATTAAATAAAGAAAACAGTTGTCTCATTCATGATGTATATTTTGTTTCATTCGTAATGCACGCATACATCATATATCTGATATGTTGCTATCTGAGGTACTGACACGAGCATGTAGTATTACACTTATACATAGATGTACCAGAATATTTATTTGAGGATACATGTGATTTCTTCTAGTAGATGTTTTCTACTCACGAGTTGGCAACTCACCCCCGTTGTGCTACAGTTTCTTGCAGGTTTTGCCGTACAGGTTTCGTTGCGGTTTTGCTGGCACACTGTTCCTTCCGGGTGATTGCTTTGGTAGTGGGTTCTTTTGCATCAGGACCACCATTGTATATTTGTTATTTCAGTTGTATCTAGTAAAACTCCATCAACCAGACTTGTATACTTGATAGAAATAGATGACCTGTGTATATTCTTTCGACCTTAGAGTCGCGCGCTGTATTATTATGGTTTTCCTCTGAGTTTCTTGTTGATGTTGGATTTTTATCCTGAGTTTGATCCTCGCCTTTCGGCGTTGTATATTATATTGCATTGTGTGGTTTTGTCCGTCGGTTGGCGAAGAGCTAGCTCCCGCTTGGGGATGCCTTTATTCATTATATATGCTTTATCAGGTTTGTACCCGTTTGGGGTCAGTTTTTGCAAAGGAAACTCTGCCGAAATTTCAGAAAAGACTTGAGATTTTAAAAATGCATATTTCGACTTATGTTGTTAAACTTCTTGCTTAAAAATTGGTTTTTCCTTCACTCTACTGCTTTACTTGGTTTGGATTTCTGGGTTTTGGCTTATTTAGATTACGTATGCCTTGAGACGTTTTGTAGTTTAAGTGCCGGTCATGTTCCGTACTTTTCGGGTCGTGACATGGACACTCAAGAGATCGAGCCTACCAGCGAGGACTTAGATCAGCTTGCTTACGACCCAGAGCTTTAGCTTCATTGTACACATTTCATTTCAGTACTTTCCTTTTCTGTTATGCCACTGTTTAGGCATCGCTTTATTCCATATATTTACTTTTCCATGTATTGTAAAAAGGAATGTGAATAAATAAAATTGTTGTTGTATTATATCTTGTCTCTTATGCATTTATTCTTATATTGTTTAGTTACGCTTAACTATTTATTTCAGAGTAAATACGTAGTGGCCTCGTCGCGTCCTCTGCCAGTACACTGGAAACCGGGGCGTGCCAGCATCAGCCAATGCGACGGTACCACAGACTAAAATCCTAGTATACAAACCTAACGGACCCCTGTCGTAAAGAATGGGGGTTATCTGTATATAACGTTAGGACAAGTTTGCCTGTAGACCCAAGGGAGGTAAACTAAAAACACTCCGAAATAAGTACATAAACTAGAGACTCCGAAATGAGTGAATAAACTACAAACTCCGAAATGAGTACATAAACTATTTCGCGCCAGATCAAGACATCAAGAAACAGAAATGCGCAACTCATAAGCCTCGGGGTTTAGAACGACATTTCTTAAGGATCGAGATCTGAGTTAACGATAGATGATGACGCCCGTGTCCGCTCGCTATCTTCTCAGATCAAAATTCTAATAAAAATTGTGTATGCCAGCTCAAAACCACCCATATGCTATGCATTACTCCACTCACGACCGTGAGCAACGTGGTAGGGGGAAGCATTTGTTCACATCGGTCCAGTGTTCACCTATAGCTAGATGCATGCATCAGAAACTTCTAAGATTAAAATGGAGAGCATATGCGCAGAGACAAGATGCCCACATGGATATGTACTAAAGAAAAAACATTCAACAGTCAACAATAAAGAAGTGCATTTAAATAAGTACTTTATTCTGCAGGAAACAGATCACCGAACACGGGATCAAAAGTATAAGGGTTTACAAAACTAAGAATAAAATTTTCTAAAGCCCTCTCTGCCTTCTCCACCATGTCGAAGAGGCGGTCTTCATGAAGAGTTACTCCCTATCGGTCAGCGCCGTGCCCATCAGTGAAGGCAAACATGATGGCCCGCTGAGCCCGTATCTGGCTTAGCAACTGAATAGAATGGTCCCTCAGAGGCTGGGTAATCAAATGTGCCTCATGAAAGCACTTGATCTAGTCCTCCGCCGTGTCAAGTATCGCCGGAATCATCTCCGCTAGATGAGGAGGGATGTCAGCAAGTATAGACGAGAAGATCATCCGGAGCCAAATGGAGCCAATAGGAAGAGGAGAGCCCCTACGAGCCAGGAGCTCAAATATCACCGTGTCACATTGGTCATCTGTGAGAACGGGATCCATTAATCGTGCAGCAAAACGAGGAACAATTCTCTCGATAGGTACCTCCCATGGTTGCTGACGAGCGTTATGGCAAATTCCTAACGTTTACTCTTCCGATGGTAATATGACCTAAGAAGATTACTTTAAGAAGCCTTGTCCAGCCCCCGAAGGGATCAGAGATACGACAGTCTTAAGGCTACTCGAACAGCGGCTTAAAAATTGCATAACGGGGAATACATTAGCCAACGCGCGGACTAAAATCCTAGTACCACAAACCTAACGGACCCCTGTCGTAAAGAATGGGGGTTGTCTGTATATAACGTTAGGACAAGTTTGCCTGTAAACCCAAGAGAGGTAAACTAAAAACACTCCGAAATAAGTACATAAACTAGAGACTCCGAAATGAGTGAATAAACTACAAACTCCGAAATGAGTACATAAACTACTTCGCACCAGATCAAGACATCAAGAAACAGAAATGCGCAGCTCATAGGCCTCGGGGTTTAGAACGACATTTTTTAAGGATCGAGATTTGAGTTAACGATAGATAATGTCGCTCGTGTCCGCTCTCTATCTTCTCAGATCAAAATTCTAATAAAAATTGTGTATTCCAGCTCGAAACCAGCCATATGCTATGCATTACTCCACTCACGACCGTGAGCAACGTGGAAGGGGTAAGCATTTGTTCACATCAGTCCAGTGTTCACCTATAGCTAGATGCATGCATCAGAAACTTCTAAGATTAAAATGCAAAGCATATGTGCAGAGGCAAGATGCCCACATGGATATGTACTGGAGAAAAAACATTCAACAGTCAACAATAAAGAAGCACATTTAAATACGTACTTTATTCTGCAGGAAACAGATCACCGAACACGGGATCAAAAGTACAAGGGTTTACAAAACTAAGAATACAATTTTCTAAAGCCCTCTCTGCCTTCTCCACCATGTCGAAGCGGCGATCTTCACGAGGAGTTGTTCTCCATCGGTCGGCGCCATGCCCATCAGCGAAGGCAAACATGATTTCCCGCTGAGCCCGTATCTGGCTTAGCAACTGAACAGAACGGTCCCTCAAAGGCTGGGTAATCAAATATGCCTCATGAAAGCACTTGATCTAGTCCTCCGCCGTGTCAAGTATCGCCGGAGTCATTTCCGCTAGATGAGGAGGGATGTCAGCAAGTACAGACGAGAAGATCATCTGGAGCCAAATGGAGCCAATAGGAAGAGGAGAGCCCCTACGAGCCAGGAACTCAAATATCACCGTGTCACATTAGTCATCTGTGAGGACGGGATCCACTAATCGTGCAGCAAAACGAGGAACAATTCCCTCGATAGGTACCTCCCATGGTTACTGACGAGCGTTATGGCAAATTCCTAACGCTTACTCTTCCGATGGTAATATGACCTAAGGAGATTACTTGAAGAAGTCTTGTCCAGCCCCCGAAAGGATCAGAGACACGACAGTCATGAGGCTACTCGAACAGCGGCTTAAAGACTGCATATCGAGGAATACATTAACCAACGCGACGGTACCACGGACTAAAATCCTAGTACCACAAACCTAATGGACCCCTGTCATAAAGAATGGGGATTATCTGTATATAACGTTAAGACAAGTTAGATGCATGCATCAGAAACTTCTAAGATTAAAATGCAAAGCATATGTGCAGAGGCAAGATACCCACATGGATATGTACTGGAGAAAAACCATTCAACAGTCAACAATAAAGAAGCATATTTAAATACATACTTTATTCTGCAGGAAACAGATCATCGAACACGGGATCAAAAGTACAAGGGTTTACAAAACTAAGAATAAAATTTTCTAAAGCCCTCTCTGCCTTCTTCACCATGTCGAAGCGGCGATCTTCACGAGGAGTTGTTCCCCATCGGTCAGCGCCGTGCCCATCAGTGAAGGCAAACATGATTTCCCGCTGAGCCCGTATCTGGCTTAGCAACTGAACAGAACGGTCCCTCAGAGGCTGGGTAATCAAATGTGCCTCATGAAAGCACTCAATCTAGTCCTCCGCCGTGTCAAGTATCGCCGGAGTCATCTCCGCTAGATGAGGAGAAATGTCAGCAAGTACAGACGAGAAGATCATTCGGAGCCAAATGGAGCCGATAGGAAGAGGAGAGCCCCTACGAGCCAGGAGCTCAAATATCACCGTGTCACATTGGTCATCTGTGAGAACGGGATCCACTAATCATGCAGCAAAATGAGGAACAATTCTCTCGATAGGTACCTCCCATAGTTGCTGACGAGCGTGAAGACGATTGCAAGCCATAACTCTTGGTCTGTTAAAAATGGTTCTCTCCTTGCGAAGAAAAAGAAGATTATTGCTTCAGAATATAAAGAGAAGCAGTTAAATTTAGGCACAAAAAATGTTGTGCATGGTGGAACTATTTCCAAGGCTTGACAAAAAGGGTATGGGAAAAGAAAGAGTTGACTCATGAAAATCAGAGCCAGAAGGTGAAGTGATTCCTTCAGCAGCGCCTCACGTGCGTGACACGTGAGCACCGGCATTGATTCTTTTTAGGATTGAATCCATCAGCAGTGCCCCACATGCATGACACGCGAAGCGCCGGCGTTGATTCTTTTCAGGATTCGAACCAGCGCCTTACGTGTATGACACATAAGCACCATCGTTATATATATATATATATATATATATATATATATATATATATAACAGCACCCCACGGAGGCACATATGAACATTGGCGTAAAGAAAAGGGGGGAGCTATGTCATTCATACTTCGAAGAAATTTATATATTGGTAATAAAGAAAAAAAAGGGAAACAAATATCATCAAAATATTTACAATGGCAAGATGCTGAATTCCGAACACGAATTCATGAACTTAGAGGCAAGTTTGAGTAAAGTGCTTCTAGCTTCATTGACCATCTTCTTATGCATTTTCTCATGAATGCAAGCGTCGGGATCCTCGCTGATATCGTCCATCCTATGGTATGTGGATATTATCGCTTTCTGTTGGAAGACGTGATGCAAAACAAAGACAATATCATCTCTCCGCTTCTTTGATATCAGGCCCATCAGATATACTGAATGCACCTTGTCTTCAGCATCATCAAGTGCTTCGAGCGGCATTGGCTCGTCAAGCGCAGGAAGTGCTTCCCAAATTGACCCAACGACAATCTTCAAAAGAGCAGAACGGCGGGGGAGCAATCGTCCATTGTAATTATCGAAGCGACACATCACCTCAGCGCATTGGGCGTCAGTAAACTCCTGGCCTTGGATGTGAATCTCTTCATAAAAGATAATCTCTTCAAGATCATACAGATGAGAAGCCATAGTATCTGAAAAGAAAAATCAGTAAAGGGTTAGCAATCAAAATACCAAAATCATTACAATTTAAAAGAAAAATAGTGGCCCCCACAAAATCAAAGTGATTATGAGAATCCAAAAGGATTCTCATTTAATGAAAAATTTCATTGAATAGTGGAGTTCACGACTCCCAATGGTCTCGTAGAACGTGTTCTACAACAGATTCAAATCTGCAAGAAGAACCCTAAAAAGAAAATAAGAAAAGAGAATAAAATTCCCATAAGAATTTTCAAAAGAATTTTTCTCAGAGCTAAGCTCTGTAAAACAAACCGGAATTGGATTCCTCTGATAGTGGGATTAAATCCCAGAAATTTCCATGGGAAAATATATTGGAATTAAATTCCAGAGAAAGCTTCAGAGATCAAAGTCACTAATAGAGTAAAACCCCAAGATCTCTGAGACCCACGGTCTACCTAAATAAAGTTTTTTTAAAGATCTCTACGAGATCATTCCAAGAAAAGAGTAAAGCTCTATTAATGGATAAAAATCCAAAACAAAAAGGAAGTTTTTTTTACGGGTTGAAATTTGGTCATGATTCTTACCAAATTTTTTGACAGAGTTCAACTTTAAGAGTTTCTTTAGAACAGAGATCTAAGATCTAAAAAGAGAATTAAATTCTCAACGAAGAAAAAAGAAGATGATGGAACGACAGTCATCTCAAGAGCCAAAAGTCCTATTTATGAAATGTGAAGGAACGGTTCAACTCCCTAGAAAATTCAATGGTGGAAAGAGTGACACAGTTACACCCACGTATGAGCCACGTGAAAACAACAGTGGGGGGCATTTGTTTCGCCAATAATTAAACCTAATAAAAGAGCAAAATTCTGTTGGATTTAATGAGGCAGCCTCTCACGTGCTCTCCACGAGGGCGTGCCAGAGCCAATTTATAGGATTAAATCCTATGGTGACGCCTCACGTGCTCTTCACGCCGGCGCCAATATGCAAAGCACAGAAGAACTTATTATATAAGAGTTAAACTCTTAGATGGCGTCACACGTGCTCCTCATGCAGGTACCAATGTGCAAAGCACATAAGTACCTATCATAAGAATTAAATTCTTAAGTGGCGCCCATGTGCATAACACATGAACGCCAGCACCTAAGTTCATATCAGTAGAATTAAATTCTACATTTCCCTAACAAAAGTTAGGATATTCTCTGTTAAACAGACCCGTCGAATCAAAAATCCAACGGAGATGATAAATCATCAAAATATAGAATCAAATTCTATTAGAAGAAAATATCTCTCATATCTGTCTAAATAAGAAAGATACTCTCGGTTGGACCAATGATCCAAAAATAGAATAACATTCTATATTTGGAAATATATTCTCTTAATCTTTCTAAACAAAAAATTGCTCTATGTAAAACAGAGAACTCTTGAATTAAAAATCCAATGATGATTAAAAATCACCACTTAATAGAATAAATTCTGTATATGGGAAAATATTTTCCTAATCTTGTTAAAAACAAGAACAACATATTCTGTAAATCAAAAGTCCTTGGATTAAAGATCCAACGGTGGGTAATATTCCCCAAATCAATTTTGAGACCAATTAAATTAATTGGAATCTCTCAATAAGAGATTTTCTCAAAAATTAATTAACAATCTGCCTCCACTATATAAAGAACCCGAGACTTCAAGTCTTACAAAGAAAGAGAGAGAGAGAGGAAAGAGGACACTCACACAGAACAAAAAACCCATATAAGCTTCTGCAAAAATATAGTGAGCTCTGGAGAGAACAGAGAATTCAATTCTAAAAAAAGAAAACCTTCCTTCTCGAAACCCTAGGCAAAGAAAAGAGACCAAAATATCTCTATCACATCTAAGGGTTTACCCCTTTTAAAAGAACTTAATTCTTTCTCTGAATCTGAGATCCACAAGACAAGTCTCCCATGAGTTGAGAATTTAATTCTCATCGGGAAGTTCTTGTTCTTAAGAATCTAACATTCAGAGAAGAACAAATTCAAAAAGAAAAAATGGATTCCATAATATTCCAAGAACTCAGTTCCTTCAAATCAAAAACTTAGTTTTCTAAAAAAAACTCAACTCGAAATCCTCAAAAATAGTGATTTTGGTGAGTGTTAATAATCAAAATGCCATTGACAGAGATTTAACCTCTCTGAAAATATCAACAGAGATTAAATCTTCATATAAAAAAAACTAGTGCCTCACGTGCTTCACACGTGGGCACCATTCTTTAACAGTGCCCAGCGTCTCACGTGAAAAATACGCGGGCGCCCAAAACAGAAGGCTAGCGCCTCACGTGCTCGTCACGTAGGCACCATATAAAAAGTGCTTAGCACTTCACATACAGCCAAAACGGCTGAGTGCTCAGCACTAATTGGGCAGCGCCCATCGTCGTATGTACACCTCACGTGGACGCCATAAGAAGTGCTTCACATTTAGTCAAAATGACTAAAGTGTTCAATATTTATTGGGCCGCGCCCATGACTGAATGCATCACATGATATACATGTGGGCATCAGAGTTCAAATAAGTGCTTAGCACTTTTATATAAAAGGAAAATGGCTGAACAAATAAAACTCAAATAAGTGCTTAACACTTTTGAATAAAAGAAAAGACTAAGCAGATGTTCAGTCGAAAATATCGCACTTTTGATATAACGTTTTCCTTACTTTTCTTAAATATCTAAAAGTGTTTATTATAAATATGACACATATTTGGGTTTATCTGTAAAATTACTATTTATCATATGTTTATATATTATAATTAACATTACGAAGAAAAATGTATGCATATAATATATATATAATATTTTGATAATTTAACTATGCATATCATATCAAATATCATTAATCAATATTCTTTAAATATAATATCATATCAAATTGGTTAGGATAATATCTCAAAAATACCAAATATTACTAACATTATTCATCGAGATATTATGCAAGGTTTAGTTCAGGTCAAGAGATCGAGATGTTGAGATGTCGAGAATCAAAAATCTGCCGATAAAGTTAAATAAAATCGAAGAATCAATAAGGGTAGAGACTCAGAAAAGATATGAAGATTCCAGACATTAAATAAATCTCCATGTGTCACAACAAAGCGGCTCCAAAATTCTGAAGCCAAGATCTCACCAACAAACTACGGATCCGCGGCCAAACCATGCAATATGCGGCGGATACACGGCCGATTCACTGAGTCGGGATTTGGAATTTTTAGTTGTGATTTGCAACAACAAACCCTAATTCATGGGATTTTTGGTTTCTGGTTTTGGGGCTATATAAAGGACCGAAAGCTAAACTTAGAAATCATCAATCTTTTACACGAAGCAAATCACCGTCAAAGAACAAGTGATCCAAAATAGGTCCAAGATTCGACGTGATAAAGCGATATAAGATTTGACGGAATATCTACATCCGACAAGGCAGAGATCGAGAGCAACTTCTTCTTTCTCTTGTAATCTAAACTTGAAGTTTGTACTTGTGAAGTTGATTAATAAAGGGAGATTTTTAGTTTAATTAGTTTAATTATTTTGTTGCATTATGAATTTCATCTCTATCCGTTCTTCTATCTCCATTATGCGCGAGTAATTCTCCGCTTGATAAGCTTCGTAGGATTATGGTAGAACAATAGATAACAAACTATTTTAACTTCTTTTAAGTCTTATAAAGTCTATAAACTTTAGCAAAATAAATGTTAACATCCTTATCGGGCGCACTACCAATTTATTGCTAGTCTCGACCGCGATTTGAGATCAGATTAACAATTGTTTTATTAAGGGCTAGACATGAATAGAGATCAATAAAAGGACAATAGTCAATAGTGGGGAAACCCTAGTTTCTTCCAAGAACCCTAATTCTCATTCATCACTATCTATCCAGTATTAAATCTATCAATAGATAAAAGGAGTAATTTTTATTAGTCATCCATGACTACTAAATCCGAACGAACCCTACAAACATTCTTCTTATAAAATCTATATCCATATTCAAACTAGATCTGTATTCTACATCCGTATTTTGACGTAGATCTAGAAACTATTCTCCATTATTCTTTATTTATCTATTCTTCCTCTTTTTCAACACCTCTAAAGTAAGATTGAAAGATTCCACATATCCCTGAGGACGACCCGTACTCATCTCGGTCTAGCTACACGCGACACCGTTATTGATTGCGGTTATTTTACAAACACTTCTTTAAAATAGAACCAATCAGCAGACTACGCCCAAATTAGCTAGATTTCTGAAGTTTTTTTGTAGCTGAGCCCAAATGCTTTTTTGCTGGATCTTAACTATAAATGATCCTAAAATGTTGCTAAGTGGATCTTAGTCTCAAATTATACTAACGTATCCTTAGCAAAAACAAATTGAGCCCCAAATGCTCATATATATTTAAGTTGACCATAATCTCAAACTAGATTAACGGTTCTTAAATAAAACAAACCCAAATCTAATATATACGGATTTGGACTAATCCGCGCCCTACGAGCGAAAATATAAACTAGTTCCCGTATACAATCCACGGGCAACCAAAACAAATAGAACACACACGACATGAAATGAACTGCCGGAGCAGAAGAAAGTGGTTATCGCAATGCGATAATATAATTAACTGCAGGGGTTTATGTCTGCAGGGAAGAGCGTCATCACAATCAAAAACCCTTCATAAAATGAGGGGGGATCTGATAAAGCCTGCTACAACGATCGCGTCTGTCCAAACCTCTGATATATGATACCATAAATCAACTTGGTATTTTTGGAGAGATGGATGGATAAGTCCAAATAACTTCTGCCTTCAGATTAAGTCAAGACGATCCATCCCGGTTCGTCCTCGTCTCCGGCGGTGAACACCGTGTTAGTTATTGATGAGGCATTCCGTGAATGACATAACTCTTGAACGTGATTTGTTCAAGAAAAGTAACAAGTCGATCCCATACTTCCTTGGATGAGAAAATGAAGGAGATATGGGATTGGATCGTCTCGGCGCAGCTGTTGAGAATAGCGTTGAAAATAAGTTGATCTTGACAGTACCATTGATGGTAGTCTGGATTTTCAACACGCTTGGTGCTGTCGTTGACATCAGTGATGGTCCTCGTATTAGGGGATTTGGAGCCGTTGATGTGACTAAGGAGATCATGACCGAGTAGCGCTGATTGAATTTGGGATCTCCACACAGTGAAATTTGTATGGGAAAGTTTTGTTGGAAAGGGGAATTTAGAGATGATGGGAATTGAGTTTGGAGAGGAAGCTATAGATAAAAAATTGAGCTTTTAATCAAAAGGCCCTGATACCATATAAGATCTTGAAGAAGATGCAATTTAGAATTTGACCTTAATTGATTTGTATTGAATCTCAAGGTGTATATATACACTTTATATGATGAAGAAATAAGATAAAATCTTTCCTAATAAATAAAATCAGAAAAATTATGGAAAGATTTGTAATCATAAAAATCTGCATCAGTCTTTCTTAATGATTTATTTGGGCACTAATATGATGCTATAGCCTATGTTACAGTTCCCGGAAATCCACGGAACTTTCTGAAATCCCAATTTTATATAACTGCGGTTTACACCTATGCAAACCGTGGTTTCGCTTTAACTTAAACGAAACCAGGGGTTCGGAAATCTTATTGCCAATTTAGGCCTTAAGCATTCTGTTTTTGTCAGGCCCTCCTTCAAACACCATAAGTGCAAAATTTTATCTTAATACTAATTTTTATTTGAACAATTCAAACACAGGAAGTTTAAGAGCATTCATTTCATCATGCAAGTTTCAATATCTGTGCTGAAAAATATTCACAATATGATTTAGATCATCAAAAGAAAAGTAAAACAATGAAGCCTGTATCTGAAGAGAGCGATTATCAGCTGATGGAATAAATAAGCTAATTTGATAGCATAATTCATACTTGGATAAATGCTGTAAAGCACCATCGAATTTTAACGGTCTTTGAGACAACAAGGGTAATTTTGTCAGGGGTACTTTTATTCAGAAATGTCGTACTCGTATTCATTTCAGTTTGGACGATTTGGTCAACGTATAAAGCCATTTTGGAGTTATTGAGGTCTCCCTCGGTAGTGAGTTTACAATTTCTGAAACCTCTATTTCGATGCAAGACTTAGAAAATTAAAACCATGGCTCAAATGACAATCAAAATGGAATTTTCCAAACAACTATGCCAACTAGTTTCGAGGTTCTAAGTCCTATTTTTCTAAACACAAAAAAATAGCAGAGTTTCGAAAAGTTACATGTCGTCTCTCTTTATTCTCTTTCACTCTCGCATAAGAATAAGTTAAGTTCAATGAAACTTTGGTTTCATAAAACTATGTTCCTGGCGATCCTAAACTATCCAAAACCCTAATTTTTCTAAACCATGGTTTGCACACGTGCAAACCCTAGTCTCGTTGTAATTTAAAAACTTCTTATGTTTCTTTCATAAGCAAAACAAAAAAAATTCCTTTTTTTAATAGTAATAAATTATTATCTATTGAAAGTAATAAAGAGAAGCATGAAATAATTTTTTCTTTTTCTTGTTCCTTGTGCTCCATGATTACTTCCTATCTAAAATGAAAGGAAGAAAATTTTGGAAGTGACCATACCACATAGGATCCATATTACCATCTTGAAGTAATTTCCAAGCTCTACTCTCATACAAACAAACAACCGAATTACTTGAAATAGGCTTACTTCCGGTATTTTCATGTTACTTCCGTGCAAACAAACATGCCCTAAGCCATTGCCAAACTAAGCCTCAATCTGTTAAACCCTCCAAGGAGTTAGCGAAAATGAGAAGGCCTTTTTGTAAATACGTAGCAATTGAGGGGCTCTTTTATAAAATCCCTTATAAAATCTACCTTTTACGCTTTGTTCCACTGACTCGCGGCACAACTTACCCATCATCCTTACTCACCCCACGTGTCAACTTTTAAGTTCCACGTCAGTCAGGGCACGATATGTAACAAATACCTGCAGGACAAATTACCTAATAGAAAATGGTAATCACGCAGAAATCGAGCCCCCTTCCTCTTCGAAATCCTTTAAAAAAGATTTTAAAAAAAATCCCTCATGGCTTCCCATTTTAAGGGTTAGGGTTTTGGGATCGCGATGCAGACGGAGGCGAGAGTCAGCGAGAGAGCCTTCAGCTCCGTCGCCGCCGTCGACGGTGGGGCCCGCAAGTACTCGACGCACAGCCCCCACCGGAGCCAGCAGCAGCAGCAGCAGCGAGGGTTTCAGCATCAGCCGCAGGTCGGAACGGTGTCTCACCTTTTGGCGGGAGGAGTCGCCGGAGCTGTGAGCAAGACCTGCACCGCTCCCCTCGCTCGCCTCACCATCCTCTTTCAGGTGATTTCTTTTCGCGTCTCTGCCATTGGTTTCAATTGATCAATCTTGCGATTTATTTGAATTCAGACACTACAGAAAATATTAAAGAGGGGGCACACCGAATAAAGTTTCATTATTATGCTCAACTACATTATATATTTAACCTAGGACACAATTTAATAACCGAACAACGAATTTTAAATTAATATGAATATATTAATTTTTACGATATCATATTATATCTCTAGGCTTCATAAGTCGGACCGCATCATAAACATTCTAGACTCTTAATAAGCTTACAAAATAAGTTTTATTTAAAAGTTTCTAGTTATTCTTTAAGTTCTCAATGTGGGACTAAGCTTCCCATGTTAAAAGGAAACAAAATAAAACCAAAATTAATAATGAGTGTGTGAAATTTGAACCCATGACCTCTTATCTTGGAATATGATGTACTATCACCGATCAATTTACTCGTAATATTTATTTTTAGAGAAGTAAATATATGTAACATGCATTAAAAAATATCAGAATTCAATTGCAACCAATACTAAGAATTCAATTGCAACCAATACTAAGCGTTTTCCCCGAAATTTCAAGGGGAGCATGTGCCCACACCCTTGGCTTTGGGTCTGCCCTTAGTGCTCTCAGACGAGACTGAGTTTTTTTTTATGTTGGTAGGTCATATTCATTAGAATAAAACCATCTTAGGTCTCTAGATCGTGTTTGATAGATAAGGGATCGATTATGATTTGAAAATAAGATGCCATCAAAGTTTTCTTAGTGGATTAAACTAGGGAGAGCATTGTTTGGGTATAAGTGTGTGAAATTAAGAGGACAAACAAAATTTTAGTTAGTTAAGAAAAGAGGGTTAAAGTGTGGACTTTATGAAACATCGATGTTGATAACGGAAAAATTGGTATATCAGTTAGTTTAATGGAGAAGAGTTCGTAATAGAGCTAAAATGGAATAAAATGTTTCATGTAGTCGCCATTAAAAAGTTTGGGAGAAAACTTTTTATTTCTGTTCTCATAGATTATAAATTTGTTTGTTTTTTCTGTAGATATTTCATCCTCGATGTTTGAATTTATTGTTCATAACTATTAGTCTTGAAACTGTAATATCAAGTTATTTGTGGTCTGAGCTTGGAAAATTATGTTAGATTGTTTAAACGTGTTCTTCAGGGATTCCTGTCATAGTTTCTTGTGAGCTTCATAATTTCTTGTAAGCTTCTTAGTGGTTGATACAAGACAAACCTAATCTTTAAATGCCATGGTGAAATTTTTTGTATTTGTAGTTTTACCCCTGGTAGATTGATATTTTGACTTTATTGAAAATTGGATTATTTTGGCATTTTTGAAAATTTGACTTTGTGACGGGTATGCAAAACATGTGAAAAAAGTTTACCATATTACATGGGGTTTGCTTACTTCAACCTGTTCAAGAAAAAGCCACTTTTTTAGGGAAAGACTAAAGGTAAAGTAAAAAGCACAAAGATCTAGTTGCAGATGAAGGCGATTAAAAACGAAGATGAGGGTGGGCGTATATGCTTCCTATTCCAAATAGTTATCTCACCACTCACTGAATTTTAAGTATCTAATAGAGAAAGATTCAAAATTTACTAATATAATTAAACTTGAAGCCTCATTCTGTACCGTAAAAACCTTAATAAAATTATGATGAAGAATCAATCAAATAAAATATCATGATGTTTCGACTCTTTCTAAATATTTTGTATTTAAAAATTAACGTTTGTCAAATACTCCACGAAAAAATACTATGAACTTTTATCTTTTTCTTCCATTATAACATCGTTTTTATCGACAAACATCCTTTTACCTATATACACATTTTCATCATTTTATAAAAACGTTTGATATGAAATCGATTACTATTGAAAGATCATCGGTTTATTTAAATTTACAAACTATATGGTATGCCCTTGAAAAGTGTTAAAAGTTCATGGTATTTTAGTAAGATTTTATCCTTATGAGTAATGTAACTCCTAATTGCATTTTGCTATTAGTCGGACCTATATTATGATAGGGATTTGAAGTAAATTTTGGTTGTTGGATTAACGAATTGGAAATCGAATGTATATGAAAAGGACATGTTGAGATCTTTTCGTGAGTGAACTTTTGTACGTGGTGAGTAGGCTTAGCAAATGAGGCGAGCCGGACCGACTCGCCTCGTGTTGCCAGACTCGTCTTTTAGACGAGGCGAGTTAAATTTGCCTCGCTTGATGAACGAAAGGAGGCGAGGCGAGTTGCCTGACTCGAAAACTTAAACCCACTCGCCCTACCGATTCGCCTAGACGACTCATGAGTCGAGGCCAGGCGAGTTAGAAGAGATGACATTTTAAAAAAAAAATTGACTTAAAATTTAGAATATGACTAGGTGAGGCGAGTTGAGCCGAGGCGAGGCGAATTCGACTGTTGCTTTATGAAGTCGAGGCGAGACGAGTTGAGACGTTTTTGACTGTTGAGACTCACAAACAGGTAGTTAGGTGAGTCGACTCGTGAGTTGCAGGCGAGTCACCGATTCACCTACGTCAGCGACGAGGTGAGTAAAATTCGTTTCGTCTCGAGACGAGTCGGCGATGACTCACTTCATTTGCAAGGCCTAGTGATGAGTATAAATTGTCTTTTAAATTTAGAAAACATTTTAATTTATTTAGAAACGTTTGAACAAACTTCTATGGGTGTTTCATAAATATTAGTAGTTTAGTACATACTGGGATATCAACTAACATATAACAAGCCTCCATCCCAATTTTTTGGGGATATCAACATATTTAGAAATTAACATTATCACATCGATTCAAAGACATATAACTATAATTACCTATTAAAACAATGTATTATTTTAAAAATACATTGCAATTTCCGTATAATTAACATCTATAAAGTTATTTTAAAATTTTATATAGGTTACTGACGTATATTGAACAGGGTTTACCCTAATAATTGATTTAGATTGAATTTCATCTAAACTTTAGAAAATGAGAAACACCAGTTGTTTTAATAAACAAAAAAAATGCTAATAAATTTTATTTAGATCTAATTTCTCTTGGACTTCAAAAAGGATGAATAATAGATCATAAACTATTTTTAAATTTATATAAACTTTTTTCTATAGAAAGAAACAAAAAAGTGTACATAGTGATATATATCAGTTGCCAGAAGATTGTAGCCTATACAACTCCTTTGTTGATAGTTGATATTGGATATAGAAGATAAGATAGTATGATCGATAGAGAAAAGCGGCTGATATGTGGATTGTTCTATTTATACTAGGAACCCGTTTATATAATTAACCAATATTTATTTCCAATCATTCATGAGCATCTTAAGTTCAACACCACCATTAATACGTATTAAATCATAATCGGTTAGAAAATTAGTGAATTTTATAATTTTAAAAACATAATAAATCTATGACTACTAGTTGGATTTCATGATGAACATAATATAGATCATTTAACACGGTCGATGTGGGATTAAATGTTTCTACTTCCCACTATAATGATGGGAATATTTATAGAAAATTTACGTACCAAGCGAGTCCAATACATTTTAGCTCCAATACTTATTATATCACACATTTTTATAAATTTGAGAGGTTTTCATGTTACTCTTTGTCACGACCCTGTTTCCTGATTTAAAATCAGAAAAGCTTATGGAAAAAGCTTCAGAAAAGGGTCACGTGCTTACATGTGACCAGCAGTCACGCGTTGGCACATGACACCTAAAAGCATCAGCAAGACAAGTTCAGTTTCCCAACTACATCGAAGAAAAGGGCTTCAGAAAGAGTCACGTGCTCCCACGTGACCAGGGTCACGTGTCGGCACGTGACATCTAAAAGCAAGCGGCATAGACACATTGGTTCCCTGATCAAATCAAGGAAAAGGCTTCAGAAGAGGTCACGTGCTCCCACGTGACCAGGATTACGTGTTGGCACGTGACGCTCAAAACATTAGACTCATTCTCCGGTTAAATCAAGAAAAAGACTCCAGACGAGGGTCACGTGCTCACACGTGACCAGGGGTCACGTGGTGGCACGTGACGGCTAAGTAGCAGAAGAAGGCAGAGTGCAAAAGAAGAAAAGGGCTCGTTACAAGGGGGTCACGTGCCCACACGTGACCAAGGGTCACGTGGCCGCACGTGACCAGCTTTCAAAGCCCATTTGTTAAACATAATTAAATTCTGAGAAAAGACCTTTCAAGTATTTCCAAAAGCAACCGATTGAATTAAAGATTTAGAGTGATTAAATATCATCTATCTATGGGAAAATCTCGAATTTGGGAAGATTTCCCTTTTAAATCTAACAGAAATCACAAAGGAGAATCGCTGGATTTGAAATCCAATGGTGAATAAAATTCACCTAATAATCTAAAGGTCGAGAACGAATGATGGATGCAGATCAAATCTCGCAATGAAGATACGTCAAAAAATTAATTGACTCGGCTGCTTCTCCTATAAATAGGAGCCGAGACACAAAAAAAAAGGATATATACACGCAGAGGGAAGAAAAGGGAGAGAGCCTTGATACTTTGAGGAATCTGGATCTTCTGCAAAAGAAAACCCTAGGTAAGAAAGGGAAGGCTTTTTGGAAGAAAGAGAATTTAATCCTCAACAGAGTTCAACTCTGATGTAAAACAGAAGGAGATATTTCTTCTCTCTTAGATGGAGGATCTGTAAAGCGCACATCTCCCCTTGAAGTTGAGAATTTAATTCTCAATGGGTTGAGATCCTGCCATGCAGATCCAAAGCATAGAGAGGGAATGGAAGCACGAGAATTTAATTCTCACAGAACTATAGGAATTTAATTCCTTTAAAATAAAATTAGGGTTTGACCCTGTGTCATGGGAATTTAATTCCTTCAGAATAAAAAGAAACAGGGTTTAACCCTAATTAAGAACTTAGTTCTGTTAAAACAACAAGAACGTAATTCCCTTAATCTTACTCCCCAGAATAATTCTCTAACAGAGAGTGGGAGTTTAATTCCTTAAAGCTTTTATTAGGGTTTAACCCTATTCAGTTCTTCATATATATGAGGAATTTAATTCCTACAGAAAATTCAGGGTTCAACTCTTCAAAAGGAACTAGGAATTTAATTCCTCTGGAATTATTGTCAGGGTTCAGCCCTACAAGGAATTTAATTCCTGAAAGGAATTAACAGATCTTCTAAACAACTACAGAAAAGAAGGGTCACGTGTCACCACGTGACCCCCCCAAAAGATCTACAGAAAGCCCTTTGAGGCAGTGCCTCACGTGACCCACGTGACCCTTGACAGAAGCTTTAACATACCTCATTTAAACACCCGTCACGTGATGACACGTGATGCTCCAAAAGATGTGATCTTTTCAGCAGAACAAACGAGGGGAGGGCGCCCTCACGTGCTACTACGTGACCCCTCTTGCCTCAGCGTCTAACGCTAAATTGGAACTCCCGAATCCAGTGTTAAAACATTGTTGGGCCTTAGTGTTCAACACTAATCAAAGAACTTTATTTGCAGTGTTCAACACTGATTACCTTAGTGTTTAACACTAATTTGAGATCTCCGTTGCCAGTGTTTAACACTGATCTGTTTTAGTGTTTAATGCTAATTTGAAAGCCTTGTTGCTGGTGTTTAACACCAATTATCTTTTAGTGTTAAACACTAACTTGTCAATTTCATTCCCAGTGTTCAACACTGATTGGTCTGTAGTGTTTAACACTAGGCTTTGGCCCAATTGGCTAAATGGCCAGAGACAAAGTCTCTCCTTCAATGGACCAACAGGAAGCCAATATTCCAGACATGATTGGACTTAGCCCAAGCTGGCCATAAGTCCTCAATTCGTAATTAACTGGGCTAATGGGCTCATAACATAATTAATTGGTCTTGATCCCAAATTGGGCCAAGGACTATTTAATCCACTCCGGTTCCAGGGTACATCTCTTCACTCCTTTGATACTTGGCGTTATAATCCCTCAACGTCTTCAAAAAGGTGACGGGTCCCGATGACCACACATTGATACGGACTGGACTACAACGTCCTTAACCTCGACCGAGATGTCCTTAAACTACCCATGGACCGTAATGTCCTTAAACTAGCGATGGACCACTATGTCCCTAAACTGGAACAATAGAGCCAATCGCTCTTTTGTTGGATCTAAACGATCCCGTTTAAGTTGATCTTAGCCTTAAATATGGCTAACGTATCCTTAAACCTTTCAAACAGACTTTAATCTCAAACTGGACTATAGATTCCCCCAATCAACTTTGGCTCAAGGGTACATCTCTGAACTTCTCTGACATCTGTCGTTGTAATCCTTCAACGTCGTCAGAGAGGTGACGGGTCCCGACGGCCATACATTCAATGGACCACTATGTCCCTAAACTGGAACAATAGAGCCCAAATGCTCTTTTGTCGAATCTAAACGATCCCGTTAAGTTGATCTTAGTCTCAAGTTAGACTAACGTATCCTTAACAAACGTTTGAGTTGATCTTAGCCTCAAGTATGGCTAACGTATCCTCAAACCAAACCCCCAAACCCAAATCTAAGATAATACGGATTTGGACTAGTCCACGCCCTACGGGCGACGACATAACTCGGTCTCCGTAAACAATCCACGGGCAACAAAACATAAAATAAACACACACGACACGAAGTGACCATCTGGAGAAGGAGAAAATTGTTACCGCGATGCGGTAGCGTAATTAACTGCAGGGGCTTGCGCCTGCAGGGAAGAGCGTCCCCACAATCAAAAACCCCTCAAACGAGGGGGAATCTGACGAAGTCTGCTACATCGGCCTCATCCGTTAAAACCTTCGATACATGGTGCCATAAATCAACTTGGCATTCTCGGAGAGGTGGACGGATAGCACCAATTAGCATCTGCCCCGAACCCCAGGCATGGACGTCCCCGCGTCCCGGCCGCCGTTCGGAGGGGAACAGATTCTGGCACGCCCGGTGGGACCTTTTCCTCTTTCCACTCTACACTTCGTGTGTCGTGATTCGCGAACCAATCGCGGTTCGCTAATGGTGGTCCTTGGGTTTCAAGATACTAAGAATTGGCGTCTCGCTTATTGCAGAAAGCAAAGGATCGATGGCTTCTACTTCTGGGAAATTCTCCAACTGCTCAGACTGCAATTGCGACCAACGCTTTGCCTCGCCAGGAGGTATAGCCTACGGACCCCAAGCTGCTTCGTTATTCACAATGCCGATGGACCAGGTGACTCAGGCCACTACCGGATTGTTCTTCGGGACTATACTCCCACCAACAAGCTTCACGGCGCCAGTGCTGACAAAGGAAGCTCCCAAGAAGTCGGTCTTTGATCGTCTTACCCCTGCCGCGGCTCATCTCAACGGGTCGCCCAACATCAGCGCCTCGGTCTTCTCTAGATTGGGCCAGAAATCCGGTAGATCCATCATGAGGTCTGCAATCCCGGAGAAGGCTGTTTCTAAGAAAGTGGCTGCTCTTGCTCCCGAAATCGCCAAGGCGGCTTCTCTGGCCAAAAAGTCGGTCTTTACAAGATTGACGGCTTCAGCTCCCGCCCCTGCTACCCAAAAGACGTCGGTCTTTGACAGGCTAACACCAACAGCAACCCCCCACCTACACAGGGGGCAAGACGAAACCATTCTTACCGCTGACCCAACGCCGTCCGCTCGACACGCTCGACGTCGCCATTGGCGCTGAGTAAGGAAGGCTGGGGGCAACTCCCCCTCCGGGTTAACTCCGTCAGCCCCGATGGCAGAAGTTAATGCTGCTGTTCCAACTGGGAACAGCTTCGAGATGCTAAATAAGGTGCGAAGGAATTCTCCCACTGCAGTGCTAAATAGGTCTCCTCCCCCATTAAAAAAGGTTGTGGAAATAAAATCAGAACAGCCCCGATCCCCTCAACGGCTGTCTTCCAAAATCTACAAGGTTTGGCGACAGGCCCGAGACTCGATCATCGATCCAAACTTCTCCCACCAGCACAAGAAGCTGAAAATCCAACCAGAAGCTGGTCACCAGGCTAAACCCCGAAAGGCTGTCTGGACGCCCACCTCAACGGCCCCCTCAACCTCCATGGCTTATGAAAGGAGGAAGCCAGAGAAGATCCCCCAGCCTGCAACGACAGCTAATAGCACTAAGCCCAGACGCCCTAAGTCTGGGGGCATGATGGTCCACACCGTATACATGGCGTCAGGAAAAGAAGACAGCCGCGCGTCCACGGGTCATAGACCGCTTACACGGTCGGTGACCAAAGCCCAGGAGCAGCAGCAAAAGCTCCAAGAAATGATGAATGCTATGGCCGCACTTACCGGGCCAAAAGAAAGCCCAGAAACGTCCTCAGACGCACGCCAGGAGGAAGAAACCGACGCTGAATTCCTTCGCCGGATACTGGAGAAAAAGGACAAAGAGGCTGCCGAACAAGCAACCAACATACAGCGTATGGGCTTTCTCTTCCAAGATATGATAGGAATGATGATCCAGCAGGACCTACCCGCCGAGGATCCCCCAATCGTTCTTGAAGACGACCGAGGAGAAACGTCAAATCCACCGCCAGCCCCCTCAACGGCCAAAGAAGAGACGATCTCTAAAGCTGACTTGGTTGACTATATAGCCCAGCAAATCCGGGTTCATCATGCGACTGAGGCAGCTGGTCAAGTCATAAAGACGGGCCGGCCGTATCCAAGCTGGTTCGACCAAATTAAATACCCGCCAGGCTATACGATACCGAAATTCCACGTGTATAAGGGGACCGGCAATCCCCATCAACATGTTGCCGAGTTCTGGGCCCTCTGCGGTAACACCGGCGGTGATGATAAACTGTTGCTTCGCCAGTTCGTGGGCAGCTTATCAGAAACAGCGTTCGAATGGTATTCAGAACTCCCGAACGATTCTATCAAGACGTTCGCTGAAATGGAGTTGTTATTCACTCAGCGATTCGCAAGTGCCAGCGAACGCACTCCAATAACAGCACTGATTAACGCCAGGATAAAACCAGGCGAAACCTGGGTCCAGTATGCTATACGCTGGCGGAATTTGTGGTCGAGATGCGAACAACGCATTGAGGAGGCACCCGCAGTGGGCATGTTCGTGGGAACCCTAGACCCCCACGCAACTATCTCCCAGTTTATGATGTTCTTTAAGCCAACCACATTCCAGGCTTTAATCGACAAGTTGGCTCAGATGGACCAGATGGGTCATAGACCACCTCCCCCGAAGTCGGAACCTCGGAATGACAAGGGTAAAGGAAGGGCAACCTTTGTCGCAAATGCCCAACAGCAACCTAACGCCCCGAAACTGGCAGATCAACTGGAAGAAAGACGCCGGTATTATAATGAAAAGATGAAACGTCCTTACTCGTTCCCACGAGACAAGACGAAACGGTTATTCGAGCTGGCAATACGCAACAGACTTATAAACCTACCAAATCCAAGGCGACCGCCGCAACCCACGGAGGTGAATAACCCTAATTATTGTCCTTACCATCAAACGGTAAGTCATCTGATCGAAGATTGCTTCGTCTTCAAAGGATGGATTGAAGATCAGTACCTCCAGGGGAAGTTTATACTGTCCGAAAAGTGGAAGGTGAACCCACCACAGCCGCATACTCCTAGGAAAGCGGATACACCGGGGGCAACCTGTTCCTTTATCGAAGAAGCTCCATGGGAGGTCGTGCTATCGACTAAAACCGAAAGAATGCTGAGAGACCTTCATGCGTGCCCCGCGATCGAATGGAAGGACCCTCTTGAACCTCAAATTATCAAAGGGATGTTGAAGCCCGATAAGGGCCCAAATACACACGCCCAACCGTCAAAATCTTCGAAGAAAAAGAAGAAGAAATCCAAGAAGTCCGTGAAGCTTGGAAACGAGCACACGAACTTGCAGAAGCAAATCGACGCGCTGGAAGAATACAATCAAAATGCGCGAACTCCTGTCACACTGCAAGAGTTCCTCAACCACATCTTTCAAGAGGAAGATGATGGAGAGAGCTCGTCGGATGAACCCGAAGGATATGTGGCGAGTTGTAACGTAATCTCCCACTCGTTTACCGATGATGGGAAAACTCCTGGCACTAAGAAGCTGGAGGCAGAGCCTGTACCAGAGCGTGCGTGGCCAACAGATGAAATGATCGACGCTTTTCTAGACGAGATTCGCCTAAAAAGTAAAGCGGATCAGGAGCGTGAGATGGCCGCTTCAGAAGGAGCCAAACGCAGGCGACTGAACGAAAGAGTTGAACTACCCCTGCCAGAGCGAAAGGCATCCAAAGTGGACAAGAAGATATTCAAGACGAGGAAAAGGTTTGCCAAAGCCATGTCAATGGGAATGAAGCTACCACCTTCGGAAGGAAACACGCACGATGGGGTGGAGAGACACCCTGATTATTGCGCATATCATCGGGAAATCTCACACCCCACGGAGGAGTGCGACGCCTTTAAGATATGGTGGTAAGGATATGTTGCTCATCGGCAACATTTTAAGCGCATGAAACGCAAGATCCGTCGGGAGCGAAGAAGTACCGTCGATGGGCACAACAGAACTACTGGCAACTGTTACATGGTTAACGCCAGGGGGTCACAAGTTCTCACCTTTGGGAGCGACTCTGATGAAGAAATGGCTCTGGGCCCTCTTTTTAAAGAATCTGTTTTAGGGAAAAAGGAGAAATCGGAGGCCTGCGAGAACATTCAGCTGCGCAATCGCACAATCCCAGAAAAGAATCTCGGGCCCGCGAGTAGGAAAGATAAGGGAAAGGAAAAGGTCACTGAAGATATCACTTTAGATGACCAAGTCATGAGAGAGCTGGCTGCCAAAGACCCTCCTAGAAAGGGTAAAGTGGACTATAATATCCTCGCGCACCTAAGGAAGCTACCTTCTCAGCTTAGCATTCTCGATGCCCTCCTATTATCAAAAGAGGCGCGAGACTCACTAATTAAGGCGTTACAAGAACCTGAGCAATTTCAAGCCTTCCTCGCCACTGAAAAGATGAAGGATGAACTAGAGGAAGTGCACACGGCCGACATCACTTTCGGTGACGAAGACCTCCTTCTCGGGACGTGCGACCACAACCGTCCCCTATATGTCTCTGGATACTGCCATGATATCAGGATAGGCAAGATCCTGGTGGATAATGGATCCTCCGTCGATCTCCTTAATGTTCGGGTGTTGAAGGAAATCTGCATGAGTGTGCAGCACCTCGCTCGTGACAAAATCACTATCTCCGGTTTCGATTCACAATCGTCACGGACTCTACGCTTCGGACTTCTCGTCACAGACGTCAAATTCCATGTCATTGACGCCAAGACCTGCTACAGCGCCTTACTCGGCCGTCCTTGGCTACACGAGTACAACATCATCACTTCTACGCAACATCAGTGTATGAAGTACTTTAAGGATGGTTTCGAGTATACCATAACAGGTGAGTTGAACCCGTTTTCCGTCAACGGAGTCCGCAAATACGAAGATGCGAAGTACTTTTTGCCAGATTTCGAGGATACAGAAAGGTGTCGCAACCCGGAGAACAAAGCCGCCGCCGCCATCCCTGTTTTCGGGAGCGATACCGAAGAAGAGGAAGAGATAGTTTATGCAGGGCCATCTCAACGCAACAACCTAGGGACGTCCGCCCCCATCTTGGTCTTCGGAAGTGATTCAGAAGATGAAGTTAATATCGTGTTCTCCAAACGGCTGTCGGTACAAGCACCCCCTGGTGATGACCATAGTTTGCAAATCACCATGGTACCGCGAGAACACTACAAAGATCTCGACGCACTTCAAGCCCACAATGTGCAGGACCTGCGAACATTTTACGTCCCTCCCAGGCAAAGGGGTGAGAAGGTGATCCTATTCTACCGATCCTCAGAGTCGAAAGTAGAGAAAGAGATCTGGCATGGTGCGGATGCGACACTCGACAGGCTCCTACCCATCCGTCTGCCTAGATACTATACAAAGGGATTAAAGAAGCTATTGAAACGCCAAGGGGTACTCTTAAAACAGACTGTTCGGCAGGCCCGGTTCTACAACAAGATTTGGGACGTCCCTGGGACTCAACACAAATTGCCCAACGGGAAAATGGAAACACTTGGGCTTGGATACGCGAGAACCGGAAAAAGGGGACGGGCCCGCAGCAGCTACGCTATACATACCTTTGATGAGGAAGAGGACGCCCTGTCAGGAGATGCCAACCCCTCATCAAAACTAGACCCCGCGATTGAAGCGCCGAGTCCATCGTTTGAAAAACGAATGGACAAACCGATCAGAAAAGTGGGTCAGAAAGCTCGGGAAGACCACGACCGCGAAATGGCCATCTACGAGAAGGCTAGGACGCAACGCCTATTTCAACAGGCTGCAAAAGACAAAGATGTTCTCCTTTGTCAACCCGTTGTACGAAAGGCCCGATGCGGAGACAGAAATAAATCAAGAAGCGGAAAAAGGAGCCGACAACAACGCAGGATTAGGGGGTTGCGTGATCGGGTATTGCACGGCTTGGATTTGTCCCTCATGAAGAAGATGAGTCGAGCGTACTCCTTCCCCCGAGACAAGACGGAGAGGTTACTCAAGCTCGCTCTAAAACATCAAATGATCACGCTTCCAGGATCTAGACACCCTGAGCAAGCTAACAAGGCTGCTCATCTAAGCTATTGCTCTTATCACCGAGCCATAGGACATCCTACCGAAGACTGCTTCACCTTCAAGAACTGGGTCGAGGACCAGTACCAACAGGGCAGATTCGCTTTATCCAACGGATGGAGGGTAACGCCGCCACAAAAGCACGAACCCAAAGCCACAAGAGCAGAACCGGATCCACCTCAGTCCTGGGAGCGGATTCGCACCTGTTATATGATTATGATATTAAAAGAAGAGCCCGAGAACATGGATGACCTTCCCCGGTGCTTTGAAAACGGCGATGATGAGGTGATCTCAGAATTCCCGCCAGCTCCGAAAGAACTGGAAGATGGTATACATACTACTGCAGATAACCTAAAGAAGATTGAGTTGGGATCGGCAGATGACCCGCGACCGACATTTGTCAGCGAGCTGCTATCTGAAGAAAGGGTGGCTGCATTAAAGAACGTGCTTCTACGGTATAAAGACTGCTTCGCATGGAACTACTCCGAGATGCCAGGACTAGATCCAGAGATTGCTGTGCATAAATTAGCAATATCCCCGGATATCAAGCCAGTCAAGCAAGCGCCAAGAAGGATGCGACTCGAGCTTGAAATGAGCATCAACGCCGAAGTCAAGAAGCTGATCGATTCTGGATTTATCCAAGAGGTCCAATATCCCGACTGGATCGCCAATATCGTCCCGGTAATGAAGAAGAATGGAAGGGTACGCATATGCGTGGATTTCAGGGATCTCAATAAAGCCTATCCAAAAGACGATTTCCCAGTACCAGTAACCGAGCTAATGATCGATAACACGTCCACTCACGAGGTTTTCTCCTTTATGGACGGTTTGTCAGGATACAACCAGATAAAGATGCATCCCGAAGACCAGAAGCACACCGCTTTCCGGACCCCTTTGGGTATATTCTGCTACAGGGTTATGCCCTTTGGTCTAAAGAACGCTGGCGCCACCTATCAAAGGGCCATGACAAAGATCTTCGACGACCTCATACATGACATCGTCGAGTGCTATATCGATGACCTCGTAGTAAAGAGCATGTCATACGGAGAACATTTAAAGCATCTGGAGACTGTATTTCAACGCCTTCGGCAATATAATTTGAAAATGAATCCCCTCAAATGCGCGTTTGGAGTCTCCTCGGGCAAATTCCTGGGATTCATCATTCGACACCGAGGTATTGAAATAGATCCGTCAAAGATTAAAGCGATCATGGAAATGCCTCCGCCAAGAACCCTCAAACAGTTGCGGTCTCTCCAAGGGAAACTCGCATACATCCGGCGGTTTATCGCTAATCTTTTAGGCAAATGCCGTCCCTACAGCCACCTGATGAAAAAGGGAATTCCATTCGTTTGGGATCACAAATGCCAAGGTGCACTAGACGAGATCAAGCAGTACCTGCAGAACCCTCCGGTATTGGCTGCGCCGGTCAAGGGAAAACCCCTCATTCTTTATACAACCGCCCTTGAAGGTTCCTTAAGCGCATTATGGGCACAAGAGAACGACCAAGGGAAAGAGAGAGCACTCTACTACTTAAGTCGGGTTCTACTGGGGGCAGAAATCAATTACCCTCCCATTGAAAAACATTGCTTGGCGTTAATCTTCGCGATAACAAAGCTCAGGCACTATGCGTTGGCACATGAAGTCTGTCTCATCTCGAAGGCGGACCCTCTTAAATATCTGATGTCAAAGGCTATATTGACGGGTCGACTCGCTAAATGGGCTCTACTCCTGATGGAGTTCTCAATAACGTATCGACCTCTTAAGGCAGTGAAAGGCCAGGCCATTGCCGACTTCCTCGCTGAGCATCCAATACCTGCCGATTCTCCTCTGAACTGCGATTTGCCAGACGAGCACGCATTTGATGCGATTGGCGGCAGTAGTACCCGATGGGAACTCTATTTCGATGGAGCGTCCTCCGTAAAGAAACGGAAACAAGGTATCCCAATGATCAAATCAGGGATAGGCCTCATCTTTGTAACTCCACAGGGAGGGATAATGCGCTTCGCCTTCTCATTAACAGAACCGAGGACAAACAATGAAGCTGAATACGAAGCTCTGATAGCAGGCCTCGAGATCGCCATCGACATGGGAATTGAAGTCCTCCTTATATACTGGGATTCTCAACTGGTCGTTAGTCAAGTAAATGGTGACTATCAAACGTGCAAACCGGAGTTGGTGAAGTACGGCGAAAAGGTGCAACAACTATTGACCCAAATTCCCTCCTATACTCTGGAGAACATACCGCGCGCGGAAAACAGCAAAGCAGACGCGCTGGCCAAACTTGCTAAAGAACTGGCTGACGAGAACCTTGATGACGTCAGAATCGTGGTACAAAGCCGTCGAGTGCTCGTCCCAGCAGAAATATCTCCGGAATTGTATAAAGAAAAGGGGGCGACTGAACAGACGACCCTACAAATAAAAGACCGTAAGAAGGCTGAGGACTGGAGGGAAGTCTTCATAGACTACTTTAAGTCCCACCGAATACCCGAAGAAGCATCCTCAAGGCATCAGCTCATGAAACGAGCTCTGTCTTTCGCTTTCGTCAACGACACTCTATACAAGAGATCGTTTGATTCTCTATGGCTAAGATGTTTAGGACCGGACGAAGCAGAAAGAGTCGTTCAAGAGGTTCATGACGGAATCTGTGGTTCTCATCAAGCAGGCCCGAAGATGAAGTTAAAAATTAAACGGATGGGTTACTATTGGCCTACGATGGTCCAAGACTGCCTCGAGTATGCGCAGCAATGCCACTCGTGCCAGATTCATGGAGACTTTATCCACCAACATCCGAATCCACTACACCCAACGGTGGCTAGCTGGCCATTCGAAATGTGGGGGACTGACAAAGTCGGCCCCATCGAGCCAGCATCGTCCCGAGGACATCGTTTTATCCTGGTGACAACTGATTACTTCTCCAAATGGGCAGAAGCAGTACCGCTGAGGGAAGTGAAGACGGAGAATATCCTCCACTTCTTCAAGACGCACGTCATCTATCGGTTTGAAACTCCACGGCGGATTATCTCCGATAACGGGCCAGCCTACAGAAGCCATAAGATTAGCCGCTTCGCGCAGCAGCACAATATAGACTGGAGATATTCTTCAGTTTACAATCCGCGAGCTAATGGTCTAGCCGAGGCCTTCAATAAGACCTTGACAAAAATCATGAAAAAGACCGTTTCCCGGAATAAGAGAGACTGACACGAGAGGCTACAAGAAGCCCTATGGGCCTATCGAACTACGTTCAAGACGGCCACGAACACAACGCCGTACGCGTTGGTATTTGGGACGGAAGCAGTGCTCCCCCTCGAGATAGAGATACCCTCTCTACGAGTGGCAGTCCACTACGAGCTAACGGACGAAGAAAATGCTCACCTTCGGCTTGAGGAGTTTGATGCCCTCGATGAAACTCGGCTCATAGCGCAACAAAATCTAGAGGCCTACAAAGCAAAGATGACGCGCTCGTATGAAAGATTGACCAGGCCGAGAACATTCCGCCAAGGCGAACTCGTACTAGTGGTCAAAAGACCTATGATCCCCAATCGTGCCAAGCGGGGAAAATTCGAGCCGAACTATGAAGGCCCGCACATCATAGATAAGGTCTACCAGGGTGGAGCCTATCTACTCATGGACATGCATGGTGAAAGGCCTTTCAGGCCAATAAACGGCCGCTTCCTAAAGAAATACTACGCTTAATGAGCCACAGCCTAGGTCAATGATAGATGACGACGACTATGTCCGCTCGCTATCTTCCTAAAGCTCAAAGAGTAGTAGCTGGCCCTCTTTTCGAACGGACCGAAACGTCTTTAAACTAACATCGGACCGAAACGTCTTTAAACTAACGACGGACCGAAACGTCCCTAAACTACTACCGCAGCATCCTTAGGCTGACGAGATGGATAAAAAAAAAAGAAGATAAAAAAATGATAAAAAAACGGCATGTCCATAAGCAAAATGGGCACGGATGAAAACCCGAAAGGGCTCCGTGAGTAAAAACAGCAGGGCTGCCGGCAAGTGTTCGTGAAAACCCGAAAGGGCGCGACCTTGTAAAAAAAAAAGAGAAAGAATAAAAAAAAAGGTATGTCCATAAGCAAAAGGGGCACGGATGAAAACCCGAAAGGGCTCCGTGAGTAAAAACAGCAGGACTACCGGCGAGTGTTTGTGAAAACCTGAAAGGGCGCAACCTCGTTAACGGACACTTACAGAGTCCTCTCGACCTTGTAAGGAGAAACCACCTGCGTGAGATCCTTACGACTCACAAAAGAGCAACACACTTAGGGATCCCCACGATTCCTAAGGAGAAAATGCACTTGCGAGATCCTTATGACTCGTAAGAAGAATTCTTTTATGGGACCCTCACGGCTCATGAGATTTGAAAGTCTTAAGTTACAGAAACCTAAGCCTGTTCTTAAGCAAATCCTCCACAACCTTCGATATTGCCCTACAAGAGGCTCAATACTGACCCTTGTATACAATCCACGGGCGCGAAAAAAACATTTCCCCAGCAAAGTCCCACCCGTGACTAGGGATATGTCCATATGATGAGCAACCCTTGTAGGTCCTCTCGACCCATAAGGAGAAAGCTCTCTTGTAGGATCCTTACGACTTGCAGAGGAACATACACTTAGGAATCCTCACGATCCCTAAGGAGAAAATACACCTGCAAGATCCTCACGACTTGTAGGGAGAAATACCTTTGTGAGACCCTTACGACTCATGAAGTCAAAAGCCTTGGTCGACAGGACCCTTAACCCTGTTTACTAAGCCACCTTTGTTCAATATCGACAGAGGCAAATGATGATTCGCTCCTGGCAACATCCCAGTTGTAGCGGTGCTGATGCCGAAATCGGTGTCTAAAATCCAAGCTCGCGGCGAAAAAGCTAGCAAGCCACACATGCCTACGAAATAGCCGAAATGATGGGGCAACTTGCAATAAAAAGCAGCAAGTAAAAATGTATGCATGAAAAAGCCGAAACGATGGGGCAACTCGCAATAAAAAGCAGCGAGTAGAAAATAAATAAATAGCCGAAATGATTGGGCACCGCGAAAAATAGCCGAAATGATGGGGCAATCGCGACCTTCGATATAAAAGCTGAAACGATAGAGCATCGCGGAAAAAGAAATAAAATAAAAATAAAATGTATGCCTTACAGGTGATGTTCCATCACACCCTGTATACAATCCAATGGCATAAACAAAAAGGGAACATAGCTCCCTCCCCCAGGTTTCACCAAAGAAAGAAGCTAAATCTCGACAGGCCACAAGCGATCTAGAGATCATCCCAACACTCGTCTCGTAACAACGGACACAACTTCAAGCTAAGCGGAACAGCGGCAACTCCCAGTTCCATGGCTCGGTGGTATACATATCGCCAACAGTCAAACCTCCATCCCGTGAAATGCGGATACAATCAGCAAAATTCCTGGTTACGTGGAACGCGGATAACGTCACTCTTTGACCCCGTGGAAAACGTCCAGAGCGGATCCTGGTCCTCGCAGAGCACGGCAGTGAACCCGTGTGAAGCATCCAGAGCGGAGCCTAGTCCTCGCCGAGCACGTCAGCCGAGCCTAGTTCTCGCCGAGCACGGCAGTGAACCCGTGTGAAGCATCTAGTGCAAAATTCCTGGTTACGTGGAACGCGGATAACGTCACTCTTTGACCCCGCGGAAAACGCCCAGAGCGAAGCCTGGTCCTCGCCAAGCACGGCAGTGAACCCGTGCGAAGCATCCAGAGCAAATACCGGACTATGGAGTCCTTAAAATCCACGGACTATGATGTCCTTAACCTCGACCGTGATGTCTTAAAACTAACGATCAACCACCCCGATTCCCTACGGATTCTGCCTTGGTTTAAGGGTACATCTCTTCACTCCTTTGATACCTGGCGTTGTAATTCCTCAACGTCTTCAAAGAGGTGACGGGTCCTTGCAACCAAACATCGGACTGTGGAGTCCCTAAATCCACGGACTATGAGGTCCTTAACCTTGACCGTGGTGTCTTAAAACTAACAGCGGACTGTGGAGTCCTTAAATCCACGGACTATGAGGTCCTTAACCTTGACCGCGACGTCTTTAAACTACAATACCTGGAGAAACCCCTGACTCCGTAAAACACGGACAAGGGTAGCCACATCCAGCACTTACAAGTCATCACGACCTGTGAGGAAGAAAAACTCTCTTGTGAGATCCTTACGACTCTCAAGGGAAAACCCGCTTAAGAATCCTCACGATTTTTAAGAACTTACACCTATGGGATTCTCTCGACCTGTAGGGAGAAAAACTCTTTATGAAACCCTCGTGGCTCATAAAATGCAAAAGTCTTGGGAAGCAGATCTTAACCCTGAATCCTGAGCCATTGCTGTCCTGCAAGGAGATCAAGGTAGAATATCCGCAGAATACATTCAATGAAAAGGAGACACATCATTGAGAAGAAAAATGTATCTTTTATTCATAAACCAAAATGGGTACAAAGTATAATTCATGAAAGAAACAAAAAGAAAATACTCTCATCCATGAGTATGTACAAAAAGGAAGAAAAGATACAAATGTTTCAAGCCGGCGGGCGATTCAGCAGCTTGGTCAGCTCATCCTGCTTTTGTTGGACCACGGCTTCATGACGCAAGATCTCCAAAAGACGAGCCTCCGCCTGAGCTTGTTGGGCCTGATATGAAGCAAGCCGGGCTTCAAGCTCTTTCTCAGTGGCCTTATGAGCCTCGACCCTCTCACGAGTGAACGTGGCAGCTTTATCGAGAGCCGCCACCTCTTTGATGGACTCCTGAAGCACCCGCCAGAGTTCATACGCTTTGTTGGCTTTGGCTGTGAGATTGGCTTGAAGCTCGCCCAGCGCCTTGGAGGCTAGCTCCCTCTCCGAGAACTTGCGACCGAGCCTGTTCTCACATGACGTCATGTTTGCCGCGCACCGTGCTATCAGCCCCCGTAACTCCGCCTTTGCAGCCACGGCCTCCGAGGAAAGGTGGGAACATTCGAGGGCGTGCAGACAAGCCTCCACCCGCCGGCAGAACTCCACCCAGACTCGCACCACCTCTTCGTTGTGGTAGGTGGCAAGAAAAGGAAGAGAACCGTTAGCCTCGACAGCGAATGCTTCAGCCGTGGTCGCGCTGCCAGCACGAAGCTCCTCGATCAGAGACGACAAGGAGATGAGGCTTAATTGGGCCAAGCGTTCTGAAGCCCGCAAGGCATAAGGGCCGGGCGGCATCACGATGCGCGACTCCAACGCCGTGGAGACTGGCAGGGCTGTTCAAATTTGGAAGACGTCAGCAAAATTCTTAAGCAAAGAACGAGTGAGAGTATAATGAAATGTCGCTTACCGACAGTCGTGCAAGTAGGAGCTGAAGGCTCCCCTGGCCCTTCGAGAACCTCGACCTCATCATCGGCTTCCAGAACTGTAGAAAACATCAATGTCAGTACGCAAAATAACGACGATGCTATGAGAAGGGATGGACGACACCAACCTTGCCCAGATGAGAGGACAATGCGTTGGGGTATATCGCTTGTGGAGCTGCCATCTCCAGCAGACGCTGAAAGGATTGCCGGGGAGACAGATCGACAATAGAGGCCGCCAACTCGCGTAATTCTGAGAAAACAAAAGAGTTCAGACAACGGAAAGACCGCTAATTTAAATTTCAGAAAGGTTACCTTCAACACTCCTCCCATTCTGAGCCGGGGGGATAGCGGCTTCGACAGCCTCTGTCGGAACCCCGGACTCCAACAGAGGGGGGGAAGTCCCCACTACCTCCATCTCAGCCTCGGGGCCGCCTTCGGGAAGAGCCGTTGGGGCAGCAGCCTCCAAATGAGTCTCCTCCAAAGGGGCGAGCACTACCTGATCAAGAACAGCCACTGGAGGCTCTATTGCAAGAGGAGCAACCTCATCAGCCCCCTCCGCATCAAGCAATGTTTCATTGAGAATTTCGGCGGGCTTGAGCTTTAATGGGCCCGTAGGGAGCTCCCCCAGCGTCGAAGATTCTGCACGATTCAAATAAGAATAATGATATATATGCACGGGCATAAATGATCAGAAAAACTACAAAAGAAGCACAACGTACCTATACGCAAAGAAGCCCTCAATATGGCTTCTTCAAACCGCTGCTCCTTCTCAAGAAGGTGGGCTCGCCGGGGTTCAAGGGTAGAGTCATGACCGCCGGTCCATAAGGAAAGTGCATCAGCTGGGTCTTCTGAAGCGGCCTGCTTCAAAGCCCTTTCTCCCCATTCCTCCAGAGGACCGATAAATCGCCGCCGAATCCACGAAGGGTCTTCGTAAAAAATTACAGCAGGATAAGACTTCTTCGGAACCTTGGCGTTATGAGACGCGTCTTTTGAACGCCGTATGGCCTCAGCCAACTGTGCGGCCTCCTCATCAGCCGAATTCGGGAAGAGAAGTCCAGCGTCTGACTCTTGCAGGGCCAATGGTTCATCTTCAAGAATAGGCTCAGACTCCGCCACAGAATCAAGCAGGGTGGTGGCCGCTTTCCTCCGCCGTTTAGACCCAGAGCCGGTCGCTGAGGATGACCGCTTCCTCCCTCGCGAAGCCTTAAGGCGGCGCTGGCCCACAACGCCCTCATACTCTCGCTCGGTGCCACAACCGAGGATGACATCGCCATTGTCGACGCCACAGGGGGCGGTGCCGCCACCGGCAGGGGTGCTACTACTGGGGCCCGTTTACCCCGCGATCGGGAACCCAAGGGCATACCTGCTGTTGGAGTAAGGTCTACCCCTGACTCTCCCGGAATGAGCGCGGTGCCAATCTCCCTCAAAGGGAAGCGGACCGGAACCCTCGGCCGTAGCTTAGCCCCCGAAACCTGAGGAGGGGCGTCGTGACCAAGAAGCACCCTTCTTTCTTCAAGAATAATTGGACTGATCCGATGAAGATACCAGCCCGTAAATGCACCCACACACCGGGGCATGTACTCAGCTTCAGGGATCATGAAACGGGAGCCGGTGTTCAGCCTCATGAAATGATGAGCCTCATGAAATGATGAGCGGCATCGCGAACAGCATCGAGCGAAGGGATCGGGGCGACTATAAAAGCCTCGAAAGGAACACCCTGGTCGTATCCAAGCTGCAGGGCGAATCGATGCGGATTGTACCGCATAAAAAGAGCTGCACTGTCCTGGCGAAACACCAAGTAGCCCGGTCTAATTGTATACAAATGCGCGGCCTCCCGGGGCTTCAAAGAAGGTGCGTTGTCTTTCGACTGGTCCCAGAGTTGTTGAACTGGACCCGAGAGAGTAGACAAGACCCGATCATTAAAAACCAGCCCGCCAGAGGCGGCGTGAGGAGAAATCAGCACCCGAATAGCCCCGAATTGAGTCGGGTCAGCCTCTGGCGGGACTATTCGGGGCTATTCGGGTGCTGATTTCTCCTCACGCCGCCTCTGGCGGGCTGGTTTTTAATGATCGGGTCTTGTCTACCCCCTCGGGTCCAGTTCAACAACTCTGGGACCAGTCGAAAGACAACGCACCTTCTTTGAAGCCCCGGGAGGCCGCGCATTTGTATACAATTAGACCGGGCTACTTGGTGTTTCGCCAGGACAGTGCAGCTCTTTTTATACGGTACAATCCGCATCGATTCGCCCGGCAGCTTGGATACGACCAGGGTGTTCCTTTCGAGGCTTTTATAGTCGCCCCGATCCCTTCGCTCGATGCTGTTCGCGATGCCGCTCATCATTTCATGAGGCTCATCATTTCATGAGGCTGAACACCGGCTCCCGTTTCATGGTCCCTGAAGCTGAGTACATGCCCCGGTGTGTGGGTGCATTTACGGGCTGGTATCTTCATCGGATCAGTCCAATTATTCTTGAAGAAAGAAGGGTGCTTCTTGGTCACGACGCCCCTCCTCAGGTTTCGGGGGCTAAGCTACGGCCGAGGGTTCCGGTCCGCTTCCCTTTGAGGGAGATTGGCACCGCGCTCATTCCGGGGGAGTCAGGGGTAGACCTTACTCCAACAGCTGGTATGCCCTTGGGTTCCCGATCGCGGGGTAAACGGGCCCCAGTAGTAGCACCCCTGCCGGTGGCGGCACCGCCCCCTGTGGCGTCGACAATGGCGATATCATCCTCGGTTGTGGCACCGAGCGAGAGTAACAGGGCTGAGGGCGATGTGGGCCAGCGCCGCCTTAAGGCTTCGTGAGGGAGGAAGCGGTCATCCTCAGCGACCGGCTCTGAGTCTAAACGGCGGAGGAAAGCGGCCACCACCCTGCTTGATTCTGTGGCGGAGTCTGAGCCTATTCTTGAAGATGAACCATTGGTCCTGCAAGAGTCAGACGCTGGACTTCTCTTCCCGAATTCGGCTGATGAGGAGGCCGCACAGTTGGCTGAGGCCATACGGCGTTCAAAAGACGCGTCTCATAACGCCAAAGGTTCCGAAGAAGTCTTATCCTGCTGTAATTTTTTACGAAGACCCTTCGTGGATTCAGCGGCGATTTATCGGTCCTCTGGAGGAATGGGGAGAAAGGGCTTTGAAGCAGGCCGCTTCAGAAGACCCAGCTGATGCACTTTCCTTATGGACCGGCGGTCATGACTCTACCCTTGAACCCCGGCGAGCCCACCTTCTTGAGAAGGAGCAGCGGTTTGAAGAAGCCATATTGAGGGCTTCTTTGCGTATAGGTACGTTGTGCTTCTTTTGTAGTTTTTCTGATCATTTATGCCCGTGCATATATATCATTATTCTTATTTGAATCGTGCAGAATCTTCGACGCTGGGGGAGCTCCCTACGGGCCCATTAAAGCTGAAGCCCGCCGAAATTCTCAATGAAACATTGCTTGATGCGGAGGGGGCTGATGAGGTTGCTCCTCTTGCAATAGAGCCTCCAGTGGCTGTTCTTGATCAGGTAGTGCTCACCCTTTTGGGGGAGACTCATTTGGAGGCTGCTGCCCCAACGGCTTTTCCTGAAGGCGGCCCCGAGGCTGAGATGGAGGTAGTGGGGACTCCCCCCCCTCTGTTGGAGTCCGGGGTTCCGACAGAGGCTGTCGAAGCCGCTATCCCCCCGGCTCAGAATGGGAGGAGTGTTGAAGGTAACCTTTCTGAAATTTAAATTAGCGGTCTTTCCGTTGTCTGAACTCTTTTGTTTTCTCAGAATTACGCGAGTTGGCGGCCTCTATTGTCGATCTGTCTCCCCGGCAATCCTTTCAGCGTCTGCTGGAGATGGCAGCTCCACAAGCGATATACCCCAACGCATTGTCCTCTCATCTGGGCAAGGTTGGTGTCGTCCATCCCTTCTCATAGCATCGTCGTTATTTTGCGTACTGACATTGATGTTTTCTACAGTTCTGGAAGCCGATGATGAGGTCGAGGTTCTCGAAGGGCCAGGGGAGCCTTCAGCTCCTACTTGCACGACTGTCGGTAAGCGACATTTCATTATACTCTCACTCGTTCTTTGCTTAAGAATTTTGCTGACGTCTTCCAAATTTGAACAGCCCTGCCAGTCTCCACGGCGTTGGAGTCGCGCATCGTGATGCCGCCCGGCCCTTATGCCTTGCGGGCTTCAGAACGCTTGGCCCAATTAAGCCTCGTCTCCTTGTCGTCTCTGATCGAGGAGCTTCGTGCTGGCAGCGCGACCACGGCTGAAGCATTCGCTGCCGAGGCTAACGGTTCTCTTCCTTTTCTTGCCACCTACCACAGCGAAGAGGTGGTGCGAGTCTGGGTGGAGTTCTGCCGGCGGGTGGAGGCTTGCCTGCACGCCCTCGAATGTTCCCACCTTTCCTCGGAGGCCGTGGCTGCAAAGGCGGAGTTACGGGGGCTGATAGCACGGTGCGCGGCAAACATGACGTCATGTGAGAAGAGGCTCGGTCGCAAGTTCTCGGAGAGGGAGCTAGCCTCCAAGGCGCTGGGCGAGCTTCAAGCCAATCTCACAGCCAAAGCCAACAAAGCGTATGAACTCTGGCGGGTGCTTCAGGAGTCCATCAAAGAGGTGGCGGCTCTCGATAAAGCTGCCACGTTCACTCGTGAAAGGGTCGAGGCTCATAAGGCCACTGAGAAAGAGCTTGAAGCCCGGCTTGCTTCATATCAGGCCCAACAAGCTCAGGCGGAGGCTCGTCTTTTGGAGATCTTGCGTCATGAAGCCGTGGTCCAACAAAAGCAGGATGAGCTGACCAAGCTGCTGAATCGCCCGCCGGCTTGAAACATTTGTATCTTTTCCTTCCTTTTTGTACATACTCATGGATGAGAGTATTTTCTTTTTGTTTCTTTCATGAATTATACTTTGTACCCATTTTGGTTTATGAATAAAAGATACATTTTTCTTCTCAATGATGTGTCTCCTTTTTATTGAATGTATTCTGCGGATATTCTACCTTGATCTCCTTGCAGGACAGCAATGGCTCAGGATTCAGGGTTAAGATCTGCTTCCCAAGACTTTTGCATTTTATGAGCCACGAGGGTTTCATAAAGAGTTTTTCTCCCTACAGGTCGAGAGGATCCCATAGGTGTAAGTTCTTCTTAAAAATCGTGAGGATTCTTAAGCGGGTTTTCCCTTGAGAGTCGTAAGGATCTCATAAGAGAGTTTTTCTTCCTCACAGGTCGTGATGACTTGTAAGTGCTGGATGTGGTTACCCTTGTCCGTGTTTTACGGCGTCAGGGGTTTCTCCAGGTATTGTAGTTTAAAGACGTCGCGGTCAAGGTTAAGGACCTCATAGTCCGTGGATTTAAGGACTGCACAGTCCGCTGTTAGTTTTAAGACATCACGTTCAAGGTTAAGGACCTCATAGTCCGTGGATTTAGGGACTCCACAGTCCGATGTTTGGTTGCAGGGACCCGTCACCTCTTTGAAGACGTTGAGGAATTACAACGCCAGGTATCAAAGGAGTGAAGAGATGTACCCTTAAACCAAGGCAGAATCCGTAGGGAATCGGGGTGGTTGATCGTTAGTTTTAAGACATCACGGTCGAGGTTAAGGACATCATAGTCCGTGGATTTTAAAGACTCCATAGTCCGGTATTTGCTCTGGATGCTTCGCACGGGTTCACTGCCGTGCTTGGCGAGGACCAGGCTCCGCTCTGGGCGTTTTCCGCGGGGTCAAAGAGTGACGTTATCCGCGTTCCACGTAACCAGGAATTTTGCACTAGATGCTTCACACGGGTTCACTGCCGTGCTCGGCGAGGACTAGGCTCCGCTCTGGATGCTTCACACGGGTTCACTGCCGTGCTCTGCGAGGACCAGGGGCTCCGCTCACACGGGTTCACTGCCGTGCTCTGCGAGGACCAGGATCCGCTCTGGACGTTTTCCACGGGGTCAAAGAGTGACGTTATCCGCGTTCCACGTAACCAGGAATTTTGCTGATTGTATCCGCATTTCACGGGATGGAGGGTTGACTGTTGGCGATATGTATACCACCGAGCCATGGAACTGGGAGTTGCCGCTGTTCCGCTTAGCTTGAAGTTGTGTCCGTTGTTACGAGACGAGTGTTGGGATGATCTTTAGATCGCTTGTGGCCTGTCGAGATTTAGCTTCTTTCTTTGGTGAAACCTGGGGGAGGGAGCTATGTTCCCTTTTTGTTTATGCCATTGGATTGTATACAGGGTGTGATGGAACATCACCTGTAAGGCATACATTTTATTTTTATTTTATTTCTTTTTCCGCGATGCTCTATCGTTTCAGCTTTTATATCGCGAAGGTCGCGATTGCCCCATCATTTCGGCTATTTTTCGCGGTGCCCAATCATTTCGGCTATTTATTTATTTCTACTCGCTGCTTTTTATTGCGAGTTGCCCCATCGTTTCGGCTATTTTTCATTCATACATTTTTACTTGCTGCTTTTTATTGCAAGTTGCCCCATCATTTCGGCTATTTCGTAGGCATGTGTGGCTTGCTAGCTTTTTCGCCGCGAGCTTGGATTTTAGACACCGATTTCGGCATCAGCACCGCTACAACTGGGATGTTGCCAGGAGCGAATCATCATTTGCCTCTGTCGATATTGAACAAAGGTGGCTTAGTAAACAGGGTTAAGGGTCCTGTCGACCAAGGCTTTTGACTTCATGAGCCGTAAGGGTCTCACAAAGGTATTTCTCCCTACAAGTCATGAGGATCTTGCAGGTGTATTTTCTCCTTAGGGATCGTGAGGATTCCTAAGTGTATGTTCCTCTGCAAGTCGTAAGGATCCTACAAGAGAGCTTTCTCCTTATGGGTCGAGAGGACCTACAAGGGTTGCTCATCATATGGACATATCCCTAGTCACGGGTGGGACTTTGCTGGGGAAATGTTTTTTCGCGCCCGTGGATTGTATACAAGGGTCAGTATTGAGCCTCTTGTAGGGCAATATCGAAGGTTGTGGAGGATTTGCTTAAGAACAGGCTTAGGTTTCTGTAACTTAAGACTTTCAAATCTCATGAGCCGTGAGGGTCCCATAAGAGAATTCTTCTTACGAGTCGTAAGGATCTCGCAAGTGCATTTTCTCCTTAGGAATCGTGGGGATCCCTAAGTGTGTTGCTCTTTTGTGAGTCGTAAGGATCTCACGCAGGTGGTTTCTCCTTACAAGGTCGAGAGGACTCTGTAAGTGTCCGTTAACGAGGTTGCGCCCTTTCAGGTTTTCACAAACACTCGCCGGTAGTCCTGCTGTTTTTACTCACGGAGCCCTTTCTGGTTTTCATCCGTGCCCCTTTTGCTTATGGACATACCTTTTTTTTAATTCTTTTTCTCTTTTTTTTTACAAGGTCGCGCCCTTTCGGGTTTTCACGAACACTTGCCGGCAGCCCTGCTGTTTTTACTCACGGAGCCCTTTCGGGTTTTCATCCGTGCCCATTTTGCTTATGGACATGCCGTTTTTTTATCATTTTTTTATCTTCTTTTTTTTTTATCCATCTCGTCAGCCTAAGGATGCTGCGGTAGTAGTTTAGGGACGTTTCGGTCCGTCGTTAGTTTAAAGACGTTTCGGTCCGATGTTAGTTTAAAGACGTTTCGGTCCGTTCGAAAAGAGGGCCAGCTACTACTCTTTGAGCTTTAGGAAGATAGCGAGCGGACATAGTCGTCGTCATCTATCATTGACCTAGGCTGTGGCTCATTAAGCGTAGTATTTCTTTAGGAAGCGGCCGTTTATTGGCCTGAAAGGCCTTTCACCATGCATGTCCATGAGTAGATAGGCTCCACCCTGGTAGACCTTATCTATGATGTGCGGGCCTTCATAGTTCGGCTCGAATTTTCCCCGCTTGGCACGATTGGGGATCATAGGTCTTTTGACCACTAGTACGAGTTCGCCTTGGCGGAATGTCCTCGGCCTGGTCAATCTTTCATACGAGCGCGTCATCTTTGCTTTGTAGGCCTCTAGATTTTGTTGCGCTATGAGCCGAGTTTCATCGAGGGCATCAAACTCCTCAAGCCGAAGGTGAGCATTTTCTTCGTCCGTTAGCTCGTAGTGGACTGCCACTCGTAGAGAGGGTATCTCTATCTCGAGGGGGAGCACTGCTTCCGTCCCAAATACCAACGCGTACGGCGTTGTGTTCGTGGCCGTCTTGAACGTAGTTCGATAGGCCCATAGGGCTTCTTGTAGCCTCTCGTGCCAGTCTCTCTTATTCCGGGAAACGGTCTTTTTCATGATTTTTGTCAAGGTCTTATTGAAGGCCTCGGCTAGACCATTAGCTCGCGGATTGTAAACTGAAGAATATCTCCAGTCTATATTGTGCTGCTGCGCGAAGCGGCTAATCTTATGGCTTCTGTAGGCTGGCCCGTTATCGGAGATAATCCGCCGTGGAGTTTCAAACCGATAGATGACGTGCGTCTTGAAGAAGTGGAGGATATTCTCCGTCTTCACTTCCCTCAGCGGTACTGCTTCTGCCCATTTGGAGAAGTAATCAGTTGTCGCCAGGATAAAACGATGTCCTCGGGACGATGCTGGCTCGATGGGGCCGACTATGTCAGTCCCCCACATTTCGAATGGCCAGCTAGCCACCGTTGGGTGTAGTGGATTCGGATGTTGGTGGATAAAGTCTCCATGAATCTGGCACGAGTGGCATTGCTGCGCATACTCGAGGCAGTCTTGGACCATCGTAGGCCAATAGTAACCCATCCGTTTAATTTTTAACTTCATCTTCGGGCCTGCTTGATGAGAACCACAGATTCCGTCATGAACCTCTTGAACGACTCTTTCTGCTTCGTCCGGTCCTAAACATCTTAGCCATAGAGAATCAAACGATCTCTTGTATAGAGTGTCGTTGACGAAAGCGAAAGACAGAGCTCGTTTCATGAGCTGATGCCTTGAGGATGCTTCTTCGGGCATTCGGTGGGACTTAAAGTAGTCTATGAAGACTTCCCTCCAGTCCTCAGCCTTCTTACGGTCTTTTATTTGTAGGGTCGTCTGCTCAGTCGCCCCCTTTTCTTTATACAATTCCGGAGATATTTCTGCTGGGACGAGCACTCGACGGCTTTGTACCACGATTCTGACGTCATCAAGGTTCTCGTCAGCCAGTTCTTTAGCAAGTTTGGCCAGCGCGTCTGCTTTGCTGTTTTCCGCGCGCGGTATGTTCTCCAGAGTATAGGAGGGAATTTGGGTCAATAGTTGTTGCACCTTTTCGCCGTACTTCACCAACTCCGGTTTGCACGTTTGATAGTCACCATTTACTTGACTAACGACCAGTTGAGAATCCCCGTATATAAGGAGGACTTCAATTCCCATGTCGATGGCGATCTCGAGGCCTGCTATCAGAGCTTCGTATTCAGCTTCATTGTTTGTCCTCGGTTCTGTTAATGAGAAGGCGAAGCGCATTATCCCTCCCTGTGGAGTTACAAAGATGAGGCCTATCCCTGATTTGATCATTGGGATACCTTGTTTCCGTTTCTTTACGGAGGACGCTCCATCGAAATAGAGTTCCCATCGGGTACTACTGCCGCCAATCGCATCAAATGCGTGCTCGTCTGGCAAATCGCAGTTCAGAGGAGAATCGGCAGGTATTGGATGCTCAGCGAGGAAGTCGGCAATGGCCTGGCCTTTCACTGCCTTAAGAGGTCGATACGTTATTGAGAACTCCATCAGGAGTAGAGCCCATTTAGCGAGTCGACCCGTCAATATAGCCTTTGACATCAGATATTTAAGAGGGTCCGCCTTCGAGATGAGACAGACTTCATGTGCCAACGCATAGTGCCTGAGCTTTGTTATCGCGAAGATTAACGCCAAGCAATGTTTTTCAATGGGAGGGTAATTGCTTTCTGCCCCCAGTAGAACCCGACTTAAGTAGTAGAGTGCTCTCTCTTTCCCTTGGTCGTTCTCTTGTGCCCATAATACGCATAAGGATCCTTCAAGGGCGGTTGTATAAAGAATGAGGGGTTTTCCCTTGACCGGCGCAGCCAATACCGGAGGGTTCTGCAGGTACTGCTTGATCTCGTCTAGTGCACCTTGGCATTTGTGATCCCAAACGAATGGAGTTCCCTTTTTCATCAGGTGGCTGTAGGGACGGCATTTGCCTGAAAGATTAGCGATAAACCGCCGGATGTATGCGAGTTTCCCTTGGAGAGACCGCAACTGTTTGAGGGTTCTTGGCGGAGGCATTTCCATGATCGCTTTAATCTTTTGACGGATCTATTTCAATACCTCGGTGTCGAATGATGAATCCCAGGAATTTGCCCGAGGAGACTCCAAACGCGCATTTGAGGGGATTCATTTTCAAATTATATTGCCGAAGGCGTTGAAATACAGTCTCCAGATGCTTTAAATGTTCTCCGTATGACATGCTCTTTACTACGAGGTCATCGATATAGCACTCGACGATGTCATGTATGAGGTCGTCGAAGATCTTTGTCATGGCCCTTTGATAGGTGGCGCCAGCGTTCTTTAGACCAAAGGGCATAACCCTGTAGCAGAATATACCCAAAGGGGTCCGGAAAGCGGTGTGCTTCTGGTCTTCGGGATGCATCTTTATCTGGTTGTATCCTGACGAACCGTCCATAAAGGAGAAAACCTCGTGAGTGGACGTGTTATCGATCATTAGCTCGGTTACTGGTACTGGGAAATCGTCTTTTGGATAGGCTTTATTGAGATCCCTGAAATCCACGCATATGCGTACCGTCCCATTCTTCTTCATTACCGGGACGATATTGGCGATCCAGTCGGGATATTGGACCTCTTGGATAAATCCAGAATCGATCAGCTTCTTGACTTCGGCGTTGATGCTCATTTCAAGCTCGAGTCGCATCCTTCTTGGCGCTTGCTTGACTGGCTTGATATCCGGGGATATTGCTAATTTATGCACAGCAATCTCTGGATCTAGTCCTGGCATCTCGGAGTAGTTCCATGCGAAGCAGTCTTTATACCGTAGAAGCACGTTCTTTAATGCAGCCACCCTTTCTTCAGATAGCAGCTCGCTGACAAATGTCGGTCGCGGGTCATCTGCCGATCCCAACTCAATCTTCTTTAGGTTATCTGCAGTAGTATGTATACCATCTTCCACTTCTTTCGGAGCTGGCGGGAATTCTGAGATCACCTCATCATCGCCGTTTTCAAAGCACCGGGGAAGGTCATCCATGTTCTCGGGCTCTTCTTTTAATATCATAATCATATAACAGGTGCGAATCCGCTCCCAGGACTGAGGTGGATTCGGTTCTGCTCTTGTGGCTTTGGGTTCGTGCTTTTGTGGCGCCGTTACCCTCCATCCGTTGGATAAAGCGAATTTGCCCTGTTGGTACTGGTCCTCGACCCAGTTCTTGAAGGTGAAGCAGTCTTCGGTAGGATGTCCTATGGCTCGGTGATAAGAGCAATAGCTTAGATGAGCAGCCTTGTTAGCTTGCTCAGGGTGTCTAGATCCTGGAAGCGTGATCATTTGATGTTTTGGAGCGAGCTTGAGTAACCTCTCCGTCTTGTCTCGGGGGAAGGAGTACGCTCGACTCATCTTCTTCATGAGGGACAAATCCAAGCCGTGCAATACCCGATCACGCAACCCTCTAATCCTGCGTTGTTGTCGGCTCCTTTTTCCGCTTCTTGATTTATTTCTGTCTCCGCATCGGGCCTTTCGTACAACGGGTTGACAAAGGCGAAGATCTTTGTCTTTTGCAGCCTGTTGAAATAGGCGTTGCGTCCTAGCCTTCTCGTAGATGGCCATTTCGCGGTCGTGGTCTTCCCGAGCTTTCTGACCCACTTTTCTGATCGGTTTGTCCATTCGTTCTTCAAACGATGGACTCGGCGCTTCAATCGCGGGGTCTAGTTTTGATGAGGGGTTGGCATCTCCTGACGGGCGTCCTCTTCCTCATCAAAGGTATGTATAGCGTAGCTGCTGCGGGCCCGTCCCCTTTTTCCGGTTCTCGCGTATCCAAGCCCAAGTGTTTCCATTTTCCCGTTGGGCAATTTGTGTTGAGTCCCAGGGACGTCCCAAATCTTGTTGTAGAACCGGGCCTGCCGAACAGTCTGTTTTAAGGGTACCCCTTGGCGTTTCAATAGCTTCTTTAATCCCTTTGTATAGTATCTAGGCAGACGGATGGGTAGGAGCCTGTCGAGTGTCGCATCCGCACCATGCCAGATCTCTTTCTCTACTTTCGACTCCGAGGATCGGTAGAATAGGATCACCTTCTCACCCCTTTGCCTGGGAGGGACGTAAAATGTTCGCAGGTCCTGCACATTGGACCTGCACATTGTGGGCTTGAAGTGCGTCGAGATCTTTGTAGTGTTCTCGCGGTACCATGGTGATTTGCAAACTATGGTCATCGTCAGGGGGTGCTTGTACCGACAGCCGATTGGAGAACACGGTATTAACTTCATCTTCTGAATCACTTCCGAAGACCAAGATGGGGGCGGACGTCCCTAGGTTGTTGCGTTGAGATGGCCCTGCATAAACTATCTCTTCCTCTTTTCGGTATCGCTCCCGAAAACAGGGATGGCGGCGGCGGCTTTGTTCTCCGGGTTGCGACACCTTTCTGTATCCTCGAAATCTGGCAAAAAGTACTTCGCATCTTCGTATTTGCGGACTTCGTTGACGGAAAACGGGTTCAACTCACCTGTTACGGTATACTCGAAACCATCCTTAAAGTACTTCATACACTGATGTTGCGTAGAAGTGATGATGTTGTACTCGTGTAGCCAAGGACGGCCGAGTAAGGCGTTGTAGCAGGTCTTGGCGTCAATGACATGGAATTTGACGTCTGTGACGAGAAGTCCGAAGCGTAGAGTCCGTGACGATTGTGAATCGAAACCGGAGATAGTGATTTTGTCACGAGCGAGGTGCTGCACACTCATGCAGATTTCCTTCAACACCCGAACATTAAGGAGATCGACGGAGGATCCATTATCCACCAGGATCTTGCCTATCCTGATATCATGGCAGTATCCAGAGACATATAGGGGACGGTTGTGGTCGCACGTCCCGAGAAGGAGGTCTTCGTCACCGAAAGTGATGTCGGCCTTGTGCACTTCCTCTAGTTCATCCTTCATCTTTTCAGTGGCGAGGAAGGCTTGAAATTGCTCAGGTTCTTGTAACGCCTTAATTAGTGAGTCTCGCGCCTCTTTTGATAATAGGAGGGCATCGAGAATGCTAAGCTGAGAAGGTAGCTTCCTTAGGTGTGCGAGGATGTTATAGTCCACTTTACCCTTTCTAGGAGGGTCTTTGGCAGCCAGCTCTCTCATGACTTGGTCATCTAAAGTGATATCTTCAGTGACCTTTTCCTTTCCCTTATCTTTCCTACTCGCGGGCCCGAGATTCTTTTCTAGGATTGTGCGATTGCGCAGCTGAATGTTCTCGCAGTCCTCCGATTTCACCTTTTTCCTAAAACAGATTCTTTAAAAAGAGGGCCCAGAGCCATTTCTTCATCAGAGTCGCTCCCAAAGGTGAGAACTTGTGACCCCCTGGCGTTAACCATGTAACAGTTGCCAGTAGTTCTGTTGTGCCCATCGACGGTACTTCTTCGCTCCCGACGGATCTTGCGTTTCATGCGCTTAAAATGTTGCCGATGAGCAACATATCCTTGCCACCATATCTTAAAGGCGTCGCACTCCTCCGTGGGGTGTGAGATTTCCCGATGATATGCGCAATAATCAGGGTGTCTTTCCACCCCATCGTGCGTGTTTCCTTCCGAAGGTGGTAGCTTCATTCCCATTGACATGGCTTTGGCAAACCTTTTCCTCGTCTTGAATATCTTCTTGTCCACTTTGGATGCCTTTCGCTCTGGCAGGGGTAGTTCAACTCTTTCGTTCAGTCGCCTGCGTTTGGCTCCTTCTGAAGCGGCCATCTCACGCTCCTGATCCGCTTTACTTTTTAAGCGAATCTCGTCTAGAAAAGCGTCGATCATTTCGTCTGTTGGCCACGCACGCTCTGGTACAGGCTCTGCCTCCAGCTTCTTAGTGCCAGGAGTTTTCCCATCATCGGTAAACGAGTGGGAGATTACGTTACAACTCGCCACATATCCTTCGGGTTCATCCGACGAGCTCTCTCCATCATCTTCCTCTTGAAAGATGTGGTTGAGGAACTCTTGCAGTGTGACAGGAGTTCGCGCCTTTTGATTGTATTCTTCCAGTGCGTCGATTTGCTTCTGTAAGTTCGTGTGCTCGTTTCCAAGCTTCACGGACTTCTTGGATTTCTTCTTCTTTTTCTTCGAAGATTTTGACGGTTGGGCGTGTGTATTTGGGCCCTTATCTCGAGTCTTCGTAGTCGGGCGGGGCTTCAACATCCCTTTGATAATTTGAGGTTCAAGAGGGTCCTTCCATTCGATCGCGGGGCACGCATGAAGGTCTCTCAGCATTCTTTCGGTTTTAGTCGATAGCACGACCTCCCATGGAGCTTCTTCGATAAAGGAACAGGTTGCCCCTGGTGTATCCGCTTTCCTAGGAGTATGCGGCTGTGGTGGGTTCACCTTCCACTTTTCGGACAGTATAAACTTCCCCTGGAGGTACTGATCTTCAATCCATCCTTTGAAGACGAAGCAATCTTCGATCGGATGACTTACCGTTTGATGGTAAGGGCAATAATTAGGGTTATTCACCTCCGTGGGTTGTGGCGGTCGCCTTGGATTTGGTAGGTTTATAAGTCTGTTGCGTATTGCCAGCTCGAATAACCGTTTCGTCTTGTCTCGTGGGAACGAGTAAGGACGTTTCATCTTTTCATTATAATACCGGCGTCTTTCTTCCAGTTGATCTGCCGGTTTCGGGGCGTTAGGTTGCTGTTGGGCATTTGCGACAAAGGTTGCCCTTCCTTTACCCTTGTCATTCCGAGGTTCCGACTTCGGGGGAGGTGGTCTATGACCCATCTGGTCCATCTGAGCCAACTTGTCGATTAAAGCCTGGAATGTGGTTGGCTTAAAGAACATCATAAACTGGGAGATAGTTGCGTGGGGGTCTAGGGTTCCCACGAACATGCCCACTGCGGGTGCCTCCTCAATGCGTTGTTCGCATCTCGACCACAAATTCCGCCAGCGTATAGCATACTGGACCCAGGTTTCGCCTGGTTTTATCCTGGCGTTAATCAGTGCTGTTATTGGAGTGCGTTCGCTGGCACTTGCGAATCGCTGAGTGAATAACAACTCCATTTCAGCGAACGTCTTGATAGAATCGTTCAGGAGTTCTGAATACCATTCGAACGCTGTTTCTGATAAGCTGCCCACGAACTGGCGAAGCAACAGTTTATCATCACCGCCGGTGTTACCGCAGAGGGCCCGGAACTGGGCAACATGTTGATGGGGATTGCCGGTCCCCTTATACACATGGAATTTCGGTATCGTATAGCCTGGCGGGTATTTAATTTGGTCGTACCAGCTTGGATACGGCTGGCCCGTCTTTACGACTTGACCAGCTGCTTCAGTCGCATGATGAACCCGGATTTGCTGGGCTATATAGTCAACCAAGTCAGCTTTAGAGATCGTCTCTTCTTTGGCCGTTGAGGGGGCTGGCGGTGGATTTGACGTTTCTCCTCGGTCGTCTTCAAGAACGATTGGGGGATCCTCGGCGGGTAGGTCCTGCTGGATCATCATTCCTATCATATCTTGGAAGAGAAGGCCCATACGCTGTATGTTGGTTGCTTGTTCGGCAGCCTCTTTGTCCTTTTTCTCCAGTATCCGGCGAAGGAATTCAGCGTCGGTTTCTTCCTCCTGGCGTGCGTCTGAGGACGTTTCTGGGCTTTCTTTTGGCCCGGTAAGTGCGGCCATAGCATTCATCATTTCTTGGAGCTTTTGCTGCTGCTCCTGGGCTTTGGTCACCGACCGTGTAAGCGGTCTATGACCCGTGGACGCGCGGCTGTCTTCTTTTCCTGACGCCATGTATACGGTGTGGACCATCATGCCCCCAGACTTAGGGCGTCTGGGCTTAGTGCTATTAGCTGTCGTTGCAGGCTGGGGGATCTTCTCTGGCTTCCTCCTTTCATGAGCCATGGAGGTTGAGGGGGCCGTTGAGGAGGGCGTCCAGACAGCCTTTCGGGGTTTAGCCTGGTGACCAGCTTCTGGTTGGATTTTCAGCTTCTTGTGCTGGTGGGAGAAGTTTGGATCGATGATCGAGTCTCGGGCCCGTCGCCAAACCTTGTAGATTTTGGAAGACGGCCGTTGAGGGGATCGGGGCTGTTCTGATTTTATTTCCACAACCTTTTTTAATGGGGGAGGAGACCTCTTTAGCACTGCAGTGGGAGAATTCCTTCGCACCTTATTTAGCATCTCGAAGCTGTTCCCAGTTGGAACAGCAGCATTAACTTCTGCCATCGGGGCTGACGGAGTTAACCCGGAGGGGGAGTTGCCCCCAGCCTTCCTTACTCGGCGCCAATGGCGACGTCGAGCGTGTCGAGCGGACGGCGTTGGGTCAGCGGTAAGAATGGTTTCGTCTTGCCCCCTGTGTAGGTGGGGGGTTGCTGTTGGTGTTAGCCTGTCAAAGACCGACGTCTTTTGGGTAGCAGGGGCGGGAGCTGAAGCCGTCAATCTTGTAAAGACCGACTTTTTGGCCAGAGAAGCCGCCTTGGCGATTTCGGGAGCAGGAGCAGCCACTTTCTTAGAAACAGCCTTCTCCGGGATTGCAGACCTCATGATGGATCTACCGGATTTCTGGCCCAATCTAGAGAAGACCGAGGCGCTGATGTTGGGCGACCCGTTGAGATGAGCCGCGACAGGGGTAAGACGATCAAAGACCGACTTCTTGGAAGCTTCCTTTGTCAGCACTGGCGCCGTGAAGCTTGTTGGTGGGAGTATAGTCCCGAAGAACAATCCGGTAGTGGCCTGAGTCACCTGGTCCACCGGCATTGTGAATAACGAAGCAGCTTGGGGTCCGTAGGCTATACCTCCTGGCGAGGCAAAGCGTTGGTCGCAATTGCAGTCTGAGCAGTTGGAGAATTTCCCAGAAGTAGAAGCCATCGATCCTTTGCTTTCTGCAATAAGCGAGACGCCAATTCTTAGTATCTTGAAACCCAAGGGCCACCATTAGCGAACCGCGATTGGTTCGCGAATCACGACACACGAAGTGTAGAGTGGAAAGAGGAAAAAGGTCCCACCGGGCGTGCCAGAATCTGTTCCCCTCCGAACGGCGGCCGGGACGCGGGGACGTCCATGCCTGAGGTTCGGGGCAGATGCTAATTGGTGCTATCCGTCCACCTCTCCGAGGATGCCAAGTTGATTTATGGTACCATGTATCGAAGGTTTAAACGAATGCGGCCGATGTAGCAGACTTCGTCAGATTCCCCCTCGTTTGAGGGGTTTTTGATTGTGGGGACGCTCTTCCCTGCAGGCGCAAGCCCCTGCAGTTAATTACGCTACCGTATCGCGGTTACAACTTTCTCCTTCTCCAGATGGTCACTTCGTGTCGTGTGTGTTTATTTTATGTTTTGTTGCCCGTGGATTGTTTACGGAGACCGAGTTATGTCGTCGCCCGTAGGGCGTGGACTAGTCCAAATCCGTATTATCTTAGATTTGGGTTTGGGGGTTTGGTTTGAGGATACGTTAGCCATACTTGAGGCTAAGATCAACTCAAACGTTTGTTAAGGATACGTTAGTCTAACTTGAGACTAAGATCAACTTAACGGGATCGTTTAGATTCGACAAAAGAGCATTTGAGCTCTATTGTTCCAGTTTAGGGACATAGTGGTCCATTGAATGTATGGCCGTCGGGACCCGTCACCTCTCTGACGACGTTGAAGGATTACAACGACAGATGTCAGAGGAGTTCAGAGATGTACCCTTGAGCCAAAGTTGATTGGGGGAATTTATAGTCCAGTTTGAGATTAAAGTCTGTTTGAAAGGTTTAAGGATACGTTAGCCATATTTAAGGCTAAGATCAACTTAAACGGGATCGTTTAGATCCAACAAAAGAGCGATTGGCTCTATTGTTCCAGTTTAGGGACATAGTGGTCCATCGCTAGTTTAAGGACATTGCGGTCCATGGGTAGTTTAAGGACATCTCGGTCGAGGTTAATGACGTTGTAGTCCAGTCCGTATCAATGTGTGGTCATCGGGACCCGTCACCTCTTTGAAGACGTTGAGGGATTACAACGCCAAGTATCAAAGGAGTGAAGAGATGTATCCTGGAACCGGAGTGGATTAAATAGTCCTTGGCCCAATTTGGGATTAAGACCAATTAATTATGTTATGAGCCCATTAGCCCAGTTAATTACGAATTGAGGACTTATGGCCAGCTTGGGCTAAGTCCAATCATGTCTGGAATATTGGCTTCCTGTTGGTCCATTGAAGGAGAGACTTTGTCTCTGGCCATTTAGCCAATTGGGCCAAAGCCTAGTGTTAAACACTACAGACCAATCAGTGTTGAACACTGGGAATGAAATTGATAAGTTAGTGTTTAACACTAAAAGATAATTGGTGTTAAACACCAGCAACAAGGCTTTCAAATTAGCATTAAACACTAAAACAGATCAGTGTTAAACACTGGCAACGGAGATCTCAAATTAGTGTTAAACACTAAGGTAATCAGTGTTGAACACTGCAAATAAAGTTCTTTGATTAGTGTTGAACACTAAGGCCCAACAATGTTTTAGCACTGGATTCGGGAGTTCCAATTTAGCGTTAGACGCTGAGGCAAGAGGGGTCACGTAGTAGCACGTGAGGGCGCCCTCCCCTCGTTTGTTCTGCTGAAAAGATCACATCTTTTGGAGCATCACGTGTCATCACGTGACGGGTGTTTAAATGAGGTATGTTAAAGCTTCTGTCAAGGGTCACGTGGGTCACGTGAGGCACTGCCTCAAAGGGCTTTCTGTAGATCTTTTGGGGGGGTCACGTGGTGACACGTGACCCTTCTTTTCTGTAGTTGTTTAGAAGATCTGTTAATCCCTTTCAGGAATTAAATTCCTCGTAGGGTTGAACCCTGACAATAATTCCAGAGGAATTAAATTCCTAGTTCCTTTTGAAGAGTTGAACCCTGAATTTTCTGTAGGAATTAAATTCCTCATATATATGAAGAACTGAATAGGGTTAAACCCTAATAAAAGCTTTAAGGAATTAAACTCCCACTCTCTGTTAGAGAATTATTCTGGGGAGTAAGATTAAGGGAATTACGTTCTTGTTGTTTTAACAGAACTAAGTTCTTAATTAGGGTTAAACCCCGTTTCTTTTTATTCTGAAGGAATTAAATTCCCATGACACAGGGTCAAACCCTAATTTTATTTTAAAGGAATTAAATTCCTATAGTTCTGTGAGAATTAAATTTTCGTGCTTCCATTCCCTCTCTATGCTTTGGATCTGCATGGCAGGATCTCAACCCATTGAGAATTAAATTCTCAACTTCAAGGGGAGATGTGCGCTTTACAGATCCTCCATCTAAGAGAGAAGAAATATGTCCTTCTGTTTTACATCAGAGTTGAACTCTGTTGAGGATTAAATTCTCTTTCTTTCAAAAAGCCTTCACTTTCTTACCTAGGGTTTTCTTTTGCAGAAGATCCAGATTCCTCAAAGTATCAAGGCTCTCTCCCTTTTCTTCCCTCTGCGTGTATATATCCTTTTTTTGTGTGTCTCGGCTCCTATTTATAGGAGAAGCAGCCGAGTCAATTAGTTTTTTGACGTATCTTCATTGCGAGATTTGATCTGCATCCATCATTCGTTCTGGACCTTTGGATTATTAGGTGAATTTTATTCACCATTGGATTTCAAATCCAGCGATTCTCCTTTGTGATTTCTGTTAGATTTAAAAGGGAAATCTTCCCAAATTCGAGATTTTCCCATAGATAGATGATATTTAATCACTCTAAATCTTTAATTCAATCGGTTGCTTTTGGAAAGACTTGAGAGGTCTTTTCTCAGAATTTAATTCTGTTTAACAAATGGGCTTTGAAAGCTGGTCACGTGCGGCCACGTGACCCTTGGTCACGTGTGGGCACGTGACCCCCTTGTAACGAGCCCTTTTCTTCTTTTGCACTCTGCCTTCTTCTGCTGCTTAGCCGTCACGTGCCACCACGTGACCCCTGCTCACGTGTGAGCACGTGACCCTCGTCTGGAGTCTTTTTCTTGATTTAACCGGAGAATGAGTCTGATGTTTTGAGCGTCACGTGCCAACACGTGACCCTGGTCACGTGGGAGCACGTGACCTCTTCTGAAGCCTTTTCCTTGATTTGATCAGGGAACCAATGTGCCTATGCCGCTTGCTTTTACATGTCACGTGCCGACACGTGACCCTGGTCACGTGGGAGCACGTGACTCTTTCTGAAGCCCTTTTCTTCGATGTAGTTGGGAAACTGAACTTGTCTTGCTGATGCTTTTAGGTGTCACGTGCCAACACGTGACTGCTGGTCACGTGTTGGCATGTGACCCTTTTCTGAAGCTTTTTCCATAAGCTTTTCTGATTTTAAATCAGGAAACAGACCCGGAAATAGTATGTGACCGGCACTTGAATCAAGTGGCGTCTACTGGACCCCACTGTAACCCAAGTAAGCCAAAAACCAGGAATCTAAGCTATTTATAAGAAAATAATGGAGCCGAAGTTTTGAAATAGATTTGTAAAATGAAATCAAGTTGTTTTGAAATATTGTAGTTTTAAAAGTATAAGTAAAGTTTGATTGAAAACATTTTCGTCGTTTAAAATCGGGCAGCACATCTTTTGTAAATTTTAGAGAAAACTCTGTACAAAAAATAAAATATAAATAAGCATCCCCAAACGGGAATAAGCTCGACGTCCAACGGCGGAAATACAACCACACAAATATATACGATGCTCAAGGCGAAGAATATCAAGCGGAAAACAATAAACACTATATAATCATTAACAAGTCGACTCCACATGAGTACGACACCCAAAATATACATCTAAGTTTCGTCTCTAAGTCAAGAAATATACAAATGGTTGATGGGGTTTTAACTAGATAAATAGAAAATAAATATACAACAGGTGGTTACGATGCAACATATAACCATATAGCAAGAGCAATCACCCGAAGAAACGAAATGTGTCACCAAGCCGCTACATATCCAAGCAGTCAGTCCTGTAAGAAACTATAGCACAACGGGGATGAGTTGCCAACTCGCGAGTAGAAAAATATCACAAAATAGAAATCATATGAATAACGACCTGTCTATATGTCATAACATATAATATTAACATAATATATGATAACGTATATCTATAGCATAAGTAATATAAGTGCATCATAACGGATCACATAAACATAGAAATACATGATCCATAACATTATCATCAAATGAGTGTCCATCATCGACACTCGAAATCTCCATAAAAATCATCCTCATCAAATCTGTATCAATCATCGACACACGAAATCTCGTCTTCGAATTCCGGTCAATCCACCGTGTCCAAGCTTATCATCGGTCAGTATTCTTGAATATCCGCCGTGATCCAATAATATCACCGGTCAGTATTTATCCTTGCTAGGCTCACCGTCTTTCTATCCGGGTCTCTTGCCCCTCGGTACCGTACCGGGTCCACCATGTATCCGCAATCGGTTTTCTCCTGCTGCCTCGATTCGGATAATCATACCATGAATACTAGAAAACTTATGGTGGACATCAAATCATCATATCAAAAGAAAATCGCAATTTTGTAAACATACGCAAGTTTTATAAATCATGAGACGGTTTCTCATACACATGGAAAACATCAAGTAAAATATCAAGTTTATAAAAACATCAACGCATAATTCATCTTTACCACAGTTGGTAATGAGCATTCACGAATGTATCAAACAATAGCATTCGCATAATGAAGACATGGTAGGCAACATTTGATATTAGCATGAAGATAACTAAAATATGAATAAGCATGGTAATTTCTACAATGTCATGGCAATACTAATGATGTGTAAGTGTAGCATGCACGTCTGTGATTGTGCAACACGGCAATCATTAGTATTTGTGCAGTGTTCTATCAAGTGTGTACATATAAGCATGAAGATTGAAATATGAAACATTGCATTTTAACAAGTATAGGAAACCCATGGCGTAATCCATCCCATGGTGTAATCCTCTAGCATATGAAACATGAATTATAACAACTAAGAAGTGTGCGAGTATGGTATCGTAAACTAAATATATGAAGCTAAGGAAAACGAATAGTATAAGTGTAGCGTAAAAATTAAAATAATTTAAGCGCGAACGTATAACGGGTAAAGTAAATGTAACGTGAACCAGCGTTGTAAATAGATAAATACTTCCGAATAATGCGATTATAATTTAAAATAGAATGAAACGTTGTTTTGTAAATAAGGAGGCTGCGATATTTTTAAAATAGATATTCATTTGAAATTAGCAGCACATCCTTGACATTATTGTTTTAAAAATAGGAAACGAATCGTTGGTTTTGAAATGAGTATACTTTTTAGCATATATCCATAATATCTCAATCAGGTGAATAGCAAGACTGTATGAGTCAAATAAATAAAGACCACATTCGGCAATCTTTCTTCATCTAATCAAGTACGGAATCTCCCTCGTACAATGTCAACTAACATCCAATCATAGTCAGTACGTACCTTTAGCCGCGTACGCAAACACAACCTTATATATATAACCTACGTCTTATGAATTATAAACCAAGTATCTAATAATAGATAACATTAATTATATATACAAATATATAAAGCATACAAACTACGAATTATAGGCTAAGTATCTATCGATAGACTAGGTACATAAGTAATGTATATAAGTTTCCTAGCATAGCATACTCAACTAAATATTCAGATTACGAATTATATATTAAATATAATTATAGATTAAGTATATGAGATACGAACTATAATGAGTACCAAGTGTTCTAACGTGATGCGATAAATTACGTATATAGGTTATATATAGTGTCCACTAGGATTGGTTTTCGGGGGTGTTATACGCCATCCATCCGACTTCCCCCATAAATATAAATTTACCGATTGAAGTGCTCTCGCTTTAGTTGAAGCCCTCGACCGCCTTGTCTTTCCTCACCATCTTGGAAGTCCCCGCAATCATCCCTAAACATGTAGAGATTAGTTGAGAAAGGCAGAAAACCAAACATCAAATCCAAAAAACCAAAACAGCTCAATAAAATGAATATGAACAATGAGGCAGACGTTTGAAGCTTTATATGCCAGACGTCTGAATAACACATTAAATGTTACTCGAGATTTGAGCCCAGACGTCTGATCAAGAGGTAGACGTATGACCAACAAAATATGGAATAATAGATCATAGGTAGACGTCCGAAGGTTCTGAGCCCAGACGTCTGCAGAAGAAATTTGCTGAAACGAAATTGAAGAATTTGAAAATACTTTAAAACCTTATAAATCAAACTATTGCATCAAAATACCCTCTACTTTCCCAAACAAGTTGTGAACACCAAGAAAATCACACTAGCTTCACCACCACTAGTAGGATATTTTGGAATTCTTACCTCTTTGGAACGGAAAATGAGAGGGGTCCAAGCTTGAGAGGTTTTCCAGAGATTAGTAATTGCTTGAAGTGATGAAACTTGGGATTTTCTGATGGAAGGGGGCAAGGTTTTAGAGTTGGGTTTTGGGAGTTGCCATGGAGGTTGAGGGTGAGAGAGTGGGATTGAGGAGAAGAAGAAAAAGAAGAAGAAATGAGGAGAATGGAGAAAATGAGGAGGAATGTTGTTAGGGCTCACCATACTTCTCTCCCCAATATTTTATCAATCCCATGCTTACACCATACCTCCATGTTTCCCTTTCTATCTCCAAATCAATTTTTTTTAAAAAAAAACTGTAACACAAATAAAGTATTAATCCTTTATCAATTTGTTATGACAAATGATGTTAATTAGAATTTAATATATTTTGTAGGTGTATACACACACACTAACACCAGTCTATAAAAACCCGATTCAATAAATGCCATCATTTTAATAAAACTCGTTATATTCTTAATTAAATTCCAAAATAATTCTTTAAAATTTTCGAAATGTTACAACATCCCTTCTTAAATAAATCCAGTCTCCGAGATCCCACATAAGCTAGAAATACCATGCGCAACGCGTGCGCATGAAAACAAAAGTGTGAAACTCGGATAATTGAAATTAGCAAATAATATGAGAATCACATGAGGTATGACGCAAAGTGCAAAATGCGAAATCAACCGTTTAAAACAAATACACGACCAAACACACACATAATCAAGGTTATTATACATATATAAGCGAAATCATATAAAATAGCTGAAAGATGCAAGTATGAAAAATCTTTTCAAAATAGCCGTATGATGTGTATGTCACGGTACAAGTAGCGGACGTTGATTTGTGAAGAAGATAAGCATTTCATATAAGGTATACGTCCTGTCTTTAGAAAACGATTTAAAGCTTTTCATTTGAAAGATTCTTGTGTCAATCATATACACGTGAAAAATAGTGAGACTGTAGCTCCTTTGAAAACCTCTTTAATAAATATCGATATATGAAAATAATATTTCAGGTACTGTCTCTTGGACCAGTCCTGTTCAGTTACTATATAACATAATATATCTCATCCGAAGTGCGATGCACAAAAACGAAATCAAGCTCAACAGGTATGCACAAAACCCAAATCACGTGTGATGGGTGTGCACGAAATCATAAAAAACGTCAAGTGCATCTAGTGTGCATGAAACAACATTAAGTGCATCCAGTGTGCACGAAAACATGTGTATAACACTTAAATCATCAAAACACACAAGTCAAAAGTCATCGAAGTATTCTTTCTTCAACATTGAAAGTGTGATACTCGGATCACCAAAACACAAATCTAAAACAACTGATATTGAAGTATACCTCATTCAACGTTAGTAGGTGCCTGAGCACCCACAGCTGGCAGAGCAAGGACTCCCATTTGCTTTCTGCTTACGGTCTGACGTCTTCCGCCTCTGAGTCCTCGTCCTTTCTGCGTACTACCAAATCTACGGCCTCTCGATACAACCACCTGGTGAGGAGTAGCGACGGAATCAGTCCCACTCCGACGCCTCTCGGGACACTTTTTGGCCAAATGACCTGGCCTCCCGCAAATATAACATGTCAAGGGAGGTGGCTTCTGGCCCTGCAGATACACGCCATACAACTGGCCCTGGGTCCAATCTATATCATTACCGGATCCCGGAAAGAACTCGCCATGGCCTCTGTCTATATTACCTTTGCTGAACTGCCCGGAAACTGACACATCAAAACGAACCCGCTTCGAAACAGTTGCAATCTAATCAAGACGTTCCTCTATAAGTGTGGCTGCATCCAAAACTTCTGCATACGTATCGAATTGCTGGGCATCGACGGAGAGGAATAACCGCGCATCGAGATCTCGCATGAATCTCTTAATCCATTTATTTTCAGTATCTACCAAGGAGCATATCGTGATAGCTGGATGAACTGCAAGTCATACTCGGCTACGGTAATGTCCAGAGTCTTACGTAAAGACTCGAAACTACAAGCTCGGGCATCTCTAACACTCTGCGGAAGAGGTCTGGCTAAGAAGACCTTCGAGAACTTGTCCCAAGTCATCGGAGGAAGCCCCACTGCTCGGCCTCTCTCGATCAATTCACACAAGGTCTAAGCAAGACTTTCCAAATGAAAACTGGCCAACTCAACCGATCTTGCATCGGAGTATCTCAACGAACGAAATATCCTAGCCATCCTATACAGGAATGACTGAGGATTTTCTGCCACATCCATACTCGTAAGTACTGGTGGCTTCAGCTTCATGAACTCTGGAAGCGATACCTCGATAATCCCATTAACGACTGGTACGACTGTCTGAACGGTAGGCAGCACAACGACCTCCGGAGTAGGCTGTACAACATCAGGCCTCTGAGTCTGGCTGGCCTCAACTAAAGACTCAATCATCTGGTGCAAATCTCGAACACGTTTTCAAATGAGAAATCCTATCAAGAAAAGGAGGATCAATCTGTTCCTGTGTCACCGGGATACCACCTTGGTAAGTCCTCATCTTAGACGAGCATGTCCTGACCTCGTCTTTAGCCGCAGCCCTCTCGGCTCGCGTAGACATGGTGACTGGAACAAGAAAACAAGAATTGATGAGGATAGCAACTGGAACGAAGGAATGCATAGAATCGAAGAAGAATCTTAAGATATATCCTACGGTCACTCAAGCGGAGTATCGTATAATAAGTATACCGCGGAACATACGTACGGTATGTAACTCTACTTAAGTTACCTACTCTATCGTACCGAGGACAACCTATGAATCGAAAGGTCAGGTTTAAGATCCCCAATGTCAAGTCTAAGTTCCGCAGGATTAAGCCTAGTTCTCGAAAGATCGTACCCTAGACTTCGCATGGTCAAACTTAAACTTAACAAAGGAAAACGAAATTCGGGTCTAATACTTCAAAATCAAGTCTAAGCTCTGTAAGGTGAGGCCTAAGTTTCGAAACGTTCTAACCTAGACCCTATATGGTTAAACCTAGACTCAACAATTGTTAAAACCTAGTGCTCTGATACCAACTTTATCACGACCCGGGAATGGCACGTGACCGGCACTTGAATCACGTGAAGTTTACTGGACCCACCGTAACCCAAGTAAGCTAAAAATCAGAAATCTAAACCATTTATAAGAAAATAATGAAGGTGAAGTTTTGAAATGAATTTGTAAAATGAAATCCAAGTTTTGAAATATTGCAGTTGTTAAAGTATAAGTAAAGTGTGTGAAAACATTTTAGTCGTTAAAAATCGGGCAGCACCTTCTTTGTAAATTTTAAAGAAAACCCTGGACAAAAAATAAAATATAAATAAGCATCTTCAAACGGGAGCAAGCTCGACGCCCGACGGCGGAAACACAACTATGCAATATATATGACGCCCAAGGCGAAGAATATCAAGCGGAAAACAATAAACACTATATAATCAATAACAAGTCGACTCCACATGAGTACGACACCCAAAATATACATCTAAGTCTTGTCTCTAAGTCAAGAAATATATAAATGGTTGATAGAGTTTTTAACTAGATACAATAGAAAATAAATATACAACATGCGGTAATGATGCAACACATAACCCACCCAGCAAGAGCAATCATCCAAACAAAGGAAATGTGCCAGCAAGCCGCAATAGATCCAAGTGGTCGGTCCTGCAAGAAACTATGACACAACGGGGGTGAGTTGCCAACTCGTGAGTAGAAAGATATCATACGATAGAAATCGTATGAATAACGACTTACATACTGGTCATAACATAATATTAACATAATATGTGATAACATATATCTACAACATAAATAATATAAGCGCATCATTACGGATCGCGCAAACATGGAAATACATCATTCATAACATCATCATCAAATGAGTGTCCATCATCGAATCTCGAAATCTCCATAAAAATCATCCTCATCAAATCTGTGTCAATCATCGACATTCGAAATCTCGTCTTCGAACCCTGGTCAACCACTGTGTCCAAGACTATCACCGATCGGTATCCTCCGGATATTCGCCGTGATCCAATAATATCATCGGTCGGTATTTATTCTCGCTAGGCTCACCACCTTTCTATACGGGTCTCTTGCCCCTTGGTACCGTACCGAATCCACCATATATTCGTAATCGGTTATCTCCCTGTCTCGATTTGGTTAATCATACCATGAATACTAGAAAACTCAGGATGGACATTGAATTATCATATTAAGAGAAAACCACAATTTTGTAAACATACGCAAGTTTTATAAATCATGAGGTGGTTTCTCAAATCCAAGTAAAACATCAAGTTCATAAGAACATCAATGCATAATTCATCTTTGCCTACCGTTGGCAATGAGCATTCACAAATGTATCAAACAATGACATTCGCATAACGAAGACATGGTAGGTGACATTTAATATTAGCATGAAGATAACTAAAATATGAATAATCATGGCAGTTTCCACAGTGTCATGGCGGTACTAATAATGTGTAAGTGTAGCATGCACGTCTGTGATTGTGCAATATGGCAATCATTAGTATTTATGCAGTGTTCTATCAAGTGCATATATATATGCATGACATTGAAATATGAAACATGTCATTTTAACAAGTAGAAGAAACCTATGGCATATTCTCATCCCATGGCGTAATCCCTTAGCATATGAAACATGAATTATAACAACTAAGAAGTGTACAAGTATTGTATCGTAAATTAAATATATGATGCTAAGGAGAACGAATAGTATAAGCGTAGCGTAAAAAATAAAACAATTTAAGCGCGAACGTATATTGTGAAGTAAACGTAACGTGAACGAACGTTGTAAATAGATAAATACTTACGAATAATGCGATTATAGTTTAAAATAGAACGAAACGTTGTTTTGTAAATAATGAGGCTGCGATGGTTTTAAAATAGTTATTCATTTGAAATTAGCAGCATATTCTTGACATTATGGTTTTAAAAATAGGAAACGAATCGTTAGTTTTGTATATCTATAATATCCCAATCCGGTAAATAGCAAGACTCCATGAGTCAAATAAATAAAGGTCGCATTTGTCAATCTATCATCATCCCATCCAGTACGAAATCTTCCTCGTACGATGTCAACCACATCCAATCATAATCAGTACGGACCTTTAGCCGCGTACGCAAACACATAATATATATATATATATATATATATATATATATATATATATAAGTAGCGTACTTATGAATTATAAACAACAACTGAGCCTTTTATCCCAAGCATATGGGGTAGGCTACATGAACCAACATGAGAATCACGACGGGTCCAGCACATGAATCCTCCGCCTCCACTCACTCCTATCGAACAATATATTTTCATTGAGGCCTTTGGCAACCATATCGTTTCGTATCACCTCCATCCATGTTTTTTTCGGTCCCCCTTTTGTCCTTTTGCCATTGTCTATATCGAGAGTATCTATTCGTCGAACCGATGCTTTCATAGGTCTGCGTCCCACATGACCAAATCATCTTAGTCGGTTTTCCCACATCTTCTCCTCCACAGGTGCTATACCAATTTTTGCATGAATATCCTCATTTCGCACCTTATCTTTTCTAGTGTTACCGCACATCCAACAAAGCATGCACATCTTCGCCACGTGCATCTTCTGTGTATGATGCTTCTTAGGAGCCCAGCATTCTGTATCATATAATAAGGCATGCCGAATAGCGCTCCGATAAAATTTCCCTTTCAATTTTAACGGAAAGTTACAATCACACAAAATCCCCGTTGCACTCCTTCATTTCAACCAACCAGCTTGGATCCTTTGAATAACATCACTATCGATCTTCCCATTCTTTTGGATGATGGAACCTAGATATCTAAATTGGTCACTCGGTGATATCTCTTGTCCTTCCAATGTTATACCAATATGGTTGACTTCTCTGTTTACTAAATTTACAATGCATATATGCTGTCTTGGACCTGCTCAATCTGAACCCCCGAGATTCCAATGTTTGCCTCCATTATTCTAATTTGGCATTTGCCCCTGTTTTCGTCTTATTTACTATAACAATATCATCAGCGAATAGCATACACCAAGGTATCTCATCTTGGATAGTTCTAGTAAGCTCATCCATCACGATGGTAAACAGGAATGGGCTTAATGCAGATCCTTGATGTAAACCAATTGTAATCGGAAAATCACTCGTTAGGCCGCCGCAAGTTCTGATATTTGCCACTACTCCATCATACATATCCTTGATTATGTCAATATACTTGACGGGGACCCCCTTCTTCATCATTGTTTCCCATAATACCTCTCTAGGTACCTTGTCGTACGCCTTCTCTAAATCAATAAATATCATATGCAAATCTTTTCTCCTCTCTCGAAAACGCTCGACAAATTGACGATGCAAATGAATAGCCTTTGTTGTCGATCGTCCAGGTATGAACCCAAACCGGTTCTCTGTTATCTTAATATTCTTTCTTAGCCTGTGTTCAATCACTCTCTCCCAAAGTTTATGGTGCGACACATAAGTTTTATTCCACGGTAGTTTGAGCAAATTTGAATGTCACCCTTGTTATTGTAGATAGGTATAAGGATACTTTTCCTTCATTCATTTGGCATCTTTTTTGTCTGCCAAATCTTATTATACAGACCTGTCAGCCATTTAACGTCTATTTCTCCTAAGTATCTCCAAATCTTGATAGGAATTATAAACCAAATATCTAATTATAGATAACATTAATCATATATACAAATAAATAAAGCATACGACTACGAATTATAGACTAAGTATCTATCTATAGACTAGATACATAGGTTATGTATATAAGTTTCCTAGCACAGCATAATCGACTAAATATTTAGGTTACGACTTATATACTAAATATAATTATAGGCTAAGTATATAAGATACGAACTATAATGAATACTAAGTGTATAATGAATACTAAGTGTTCTAACGTGATATATATACTACGTATATGGGTTATATATATAGTGTCCACTAGGATTGGTTTTCGGGGGTGCTATATGCTATTCCACCCGACTTCCCCCGTAGATATAAATCTACTTACCGAAACGTCGTCGCTCTCGTCGAAGCCCTCGATCGCCTTGCCCTGCCTTGCCGTCTTGGAAGTCTCCGCAATCTTTCCTAAACACGTAGAGATTAGTCAAGAAGGGCAGAAAACCAAACATCAAACCCAAAAGACCAAAACAACTCAATAAAATGAACAGACGACGTCTGAAGAAGTAAGGCACAGACGTCTGGATAACAATCAAAATACAACCATGAACATACAAGCAGGCGTCTGAAAAACAAATTAAATGCAATTCGAGACTTGAGCCCAGACGTCTGATCAAGAGGCGGTCTGACAAAAAAAATTGGAATAATAGATCATATGCAGACGTTTGAAGCTTTTGATCCTAGACGTCTGCTGAAGAAATTTGCTTAAACGAAATTAAAGAATTTGAAAATACTTTAAAACCTTATAAATCAAAACTCTTACATCAAAATACCCTCAACTTTCCCAAACAAGTTGTAAATACCAAGAAAATCACACTAGCTTCACCACCACTAGTAGAACACTTTAAAAACCCTAGTGTGAAAGATCAAAACCCATAAAAATGTGAATTTTAGTTCGAAAACCTACTTTCCATGGCAAGTTCTTCGAAACTTGAAGAAAAGGTTGGATTTTTATCTCTTTAGAATGGAAAATGAGGGGTTCCAAGCGTTGAGAGGCTCCTTAGAGATTAGTGATGGCTTCAAGTGATGAAACTTGGGACAAAACTTGGTTTTGATCGAGGAGAGCAAGGTTTTAAAGTTGGGTTTTGGGAACTGCCATGGAGGATGAGGGTGGGAGAGTGGGATTGAGGAGAAGTAAAAGAAGGAGAAGAAGTGAGGAGAATTGAGAAAATGAGGAGGAATGGTGGTAGGGCTCACCATGCTTCTCTTCTCTCCTATATTTTATTATTCCTATGCCTGCACCATACTTTCATCTTTCCCTATCTTTCCAAATCAAATTTTTTTTATAAAAAAACTAAAACCCAGATAAAGTATTAATCCTTCATCATTTTGCCATGACAAATGGATGCTAATTAGAAGGTAATATATTTTGTAGGTATATATATACTAACACCAGTTTATGAAAACCCGATTTGATAAATGCCATCATTTTAATAGAACACTCTATATTCTTAATTAAATTTCAAAATGATTCTTTAAAATCTTCGAAATGTTACAATATTCCCCTTTAAATAAATTCGGTCTCCGAATTTAAATTTAAACCCAAATCTTAAAATATTTCATTAAATCAAATCAACGGTGCTCCGAAATCCCACACAAGTTAGAAATACCATAGCGCAATGCGTGTGCATGAAAACAAAAGCATGAAACTCGGATAACTGAAATTCTAGCAAATAATATGAGAATCACATAAGGTATGATGTGTTCCCACCCAATTTTGGTGCACTCTTCAAGAAGTGCAAACTTCATTACCTTGATGCGCAAGCATCAAGTGCTCATGTGGCAAAATGCCATTTAAAAGCCATGCGCAACGTGCAATACACGTGCGCATGTGTCAAAACATCTATGAAGCGCAAGCTTCATTTGCGCATCTTGGAAAATGCCATTTAAATACCATGCGTAAGTCCAAATAGTGCGCAAGTGCACTCTATTTAGAAGAAAATCTTCTGTTACCAACAAACATAACAAATCAAATCAAATTGATTGGATATCAAAGATCCAACGGTGCGCATGTGCCTAAAATTGATATGAATCAATTAAAATCAAATTAAAATAAAAAAAACCAAAATGTTAGGAACAAACCATAATTTCTCGTTCCCTATAAATAGGAGACGTCAAAAAAAGGGAGGGGAGGGGGGAGACAAACATATATAGAGAGCCGCCGGAATATTAAGTGCGCAATCATCTTCAATCGAGAAAGAAATTCATAGCCTTCGACCCCTTTCATCAAAAAGATAAAAAGAAGAAATGAGAAGAAGTCCTATCGTATGATAGTAAAAAAAGTTTTGGCTTTAAATATAAAAGCGTTGGCTTTTTCATTGAATTTATTGTTTCACTATACATAAGATCAAAAGATCTTAGGGTCGATCCTTCTTTTATGAAAGTGTTGACTTTTATAAGGGATCCATCTTAAGATCAAAAGAATCCCCTCACAAAATAAAAAGAAGTGTTTCGACACGTGAAAGATAATAGCTTTTGCTTCTGGCTGAAAGTTATAACTTCATAAAAATTGGATGTACAATATAAGCGCACTACAAAAATCAATAGAATAAAGACTTTTGTCTCTCTTGAAAGCCAAAGCTCTTTGGTGAACCATGCGCACCCTACCTTAGGGCACACTTGGTAAAAAATTGTTTATGGAGACGTGCGCATCACGTCCCATACACGTGAGCGCAAATGGAAAATATTGCCTATAAGGACATACGCAACACGTGCCATACATGAGCACAAGTGGAAAATAATGTCCATAAGGACATGCGCAACACGTGCCATACACGTGAGCGCAGGTGAAGAAAATTACTTATAAGGACATGAGCATTATGTGCCATACACATGAGCGCAATGATATTGACTATGAAGACATGCGAAGAAAACGCATGTGCACTCAGTGTTATGCACGTGCGCACCTCTTCCATACCAGCAAGCGCACATACTAGCAAGCTATTGAAGCTTATGCTTTATATATACTATGTTGTCTAAGTTGATCCTAGTCTTATATACAACTAATGATCCTTAGATAAAATATAAGTTCGCCAAGAAGTCTTTTTGGCAAATCGGAGATTAAGTTCCAACATGTTCTCTTCCTTCATAAACGGGGTTTGGTTCAATGGTATATCCTTCTATACCTTTGATGTACGGCGTTGTAATTCCTCAGCGTTTTCAGAGATGTGGTGGGTCCTAACAACCAACGATCCCTCCTTCCTCGTTCCATCCTTTTAAAGCTTTGGTTTCATTGAGTTTCGACTATTGAAAACTAAGGTTTTCTTGAAAGATATGAACTTTCATCAAAACAGAGACTGCTCTAACCCTAGATGCACACCATAAAGTGCATACGCACCATCAAAACAAAGAACAACAGAGCCTTGGTTCTATGAAAACATACATATATGTATATGCATATATCTTTGGAGGAAATATAAATGCCTGCAAATTGGATCGCACCCTAATATTGGGCACATCTCATTTAGATGTTCGCATCATGCGTTTCGCCATGTGATATACATGTGCGCGCAAGCTGAAAGAAGCTTTTATTAGGACATGCGTACCACGTGCCATACACGTGCGCATCGTCAAGGCATAAGTGCTAACCCCTGTCCTATGACAGACCATGCAAAGCATGCGCACACCATCGTGCTATGCACGCACGCCGATGTCTTGCGTATAAACTTGCGCTTGATTGGAGGGTGCCCGAGCAACTTGAGCCGTGAGCTACATCACGACGTTCGTCAGGTCATCAATTTTTGAGTAAAGTGGCCATCTCTTTATCTTTCCTCCTGAGTTGTTTTCGGAGCTCTTGAAGGAGCTCCTATCTTGCGGTCCTGAGACGGAAAGTCGGCTTTTCCTCGATGTCTGAGCTTGACTCCACATGAACTGAGGGGTCATTTTGACTATTGGCCACATCAAGAGGGTTTTCATCGTCATGCTGAGGCGGATGATCTTGGGAAATCGCAACCACATTCAAGCCAGATTGGGTTTGGGATGTAGCGGCCCCATCCTTGTTTTTGCTGCGTAAGTTGTTGCTGGGATGCGTGCCCTCCATGTAGACCGTGTGGATAACATATCCGGCCGTCTTTTCATCATTTGCAGCTTTTCATCATTGGCAGCTGACTTTACGGACCGTTGTCGTAGCTCTTCTATTTTAGGAACGGAAAATCGATTGAAGACGGCTGGCCTGACCGGGTTCTTAAGTGGTGCTGGCGTTTCCTTTCTGGCTTTGCCCCGCTGCTTTCGCGCGGCACAGAGCGCCTGATACTCTTGAAGAGACGGTGTCATGCTTTCTATGTTGGGGCTGAGACATGTCTCTTTGTAGCATCGTTTGGATTGCTGTCTTCTTGATTCTGACGGTCATGGCGTTTTTCTGATCCTACTTCAGAGATTCAAAGGAATTGCTAACTTTTACGGCTGACTCAGCTATTATTTTGGGGTAACCCTTTTCTTGGAACCTTACAAAATTCCACTTGGCCGGAGTTCTGGCCCTTTTGTTGGCTCTATATCTGAGCCGTTTCTGTCTCAACTTTTTTGGTTTGAGCACTTGGCAGGTTTCGGCTCTTCGGGAAGTCGCCGTAGGTCAAGCGATGAGAGATTTGGAGATACGCCTGATTTTGCACTTGTCAGAGGCGTCGCCCGAGCTTGTCCGCGACGTTTGATAATTCCCTTTGTTCTGGCAGTCTAGCCCCTAGCTGGAGCGCCAGAGAGTCGTCCGGACACCGTCTTATGTTTGGGTTGTGGTGCATTGGCGATCATAACGTTCGGCCTCTTGCCTCTTGAGGTCGGTTTGGCCACTTGGTTTGCCGAGATCTCTGCCAAACGAGCGCTTCCAGCAGGGTAGATGATGACGGAACCAAATTGACAGGGCGGTTCCTCCCACCGTCGACTGAGACTTGCGGGGAGAATTATGTGGGTATTGATCTTGACTATGTAAGGGATCAGAGTATCCTCTTAGATTGAACTGGTTTTTGGAGACATTCTCGCTGAGTTTGCAAATTGCAGTTTAAATGCTGTTATTCTGCACAAAGAAGCATGATTTCAGTACATGCAATCGATATATATATATATATATATATATATATATATATGTTGATTGAGTTCGCATGAACGTTAACCCGAAATATGGGAGGAGAGAAAATGTCCTACCGGACGTGGCAGAATCCGTAAAGTGTTTTTCGTCACCATATTGAGATATAAATGCGCGCTCTTGTCAGGCGTATACAGATTCCCCCTGACTGAGGTAGGCTGGGGTTTATTGATTGTGCGGATCCGAATCTCCGGCAGCCGCGGACTAAGCTACCGTTAATTACCCCTCGCTCTTGGGAACGAGGGAATTTCCGATTGACGGGCCAAACTGGCCATGCGAACTCAATGTGCAGTGTGTGTTGTGTTTTGATTGTGTTTTGGACGTATCGGGGGTGCTGCTACCTGAATAGTGGTCTGGGGGTTAAGAGGCTAGTAGCCCTCTTGCGGGATGCGGGGCAGTGTCGTGTTAGAAATTTTTTTCCAAGGGAGAAGTGTGGAACGTGTGGGAAAAAGAGTGGTTGCCAGCGGGTCACATGGGCGTTATGTGCCCGCTGGGCGCCAGCGGGCACGCGAGCAACATGTGCCGCTAGGCGTCCGCGGAGCACCTACGGAAGAAGGGCTAAGCCCCTGGGTTTGGAGTTGAACTCCTGAAAAGAAATTAGATGCGGATTTAGAGTTAAACTCTTTAAACATCTGAATTTGGGGTTAAACTCCTAAAAAATATGGATTTGGAATTAAACTCCTTTGAGAATTTGGATCTTGAAGTTAAACTCAAAGATTGATTTGGTGTTAATCTCCCAAAGGATTTAGATCTTACATGGTGAAAAGAGCTCCTTTTTTTTCTTGAAGTCTTGGACTTCCCTAAAATGGGTTTTTTTGAGATGGATTTCCTTCTTCTCCTCTTTTTTTGATCTTGGAGAAAAAGGGTGGTGAGACTTAAAAATCTTCCTTTTTATAGATTTGATGTGAGATTTGAACTCCCCTTCAAGAGTTTTATGGCGAAAATCTATTTTTTTGGGGAAAAGAAGAGTTAAAACTCTTGATTTAATTCATAAAAGAGAAGAAGGTTTAAAAACTTGAGTAAGGAGAAGGCACAGAACCTTACTAGAGAATGAAAGTTATTGATTTTCCCATTATGTTTGCCTTTTATAGGCTACACTTTACATATAGCCCCTTGGGCTTTTCCAAATGACACTTGGGTTTATAAAATTGTCTTGCCTATTTTTCATACATTTATTTCTAAAAATTTGCATTTAAACTAATTTATTGCTTTTTTTGGCATGGAGCCGGCCCCTTCCATGCTCGGTCTTGACTTGGGCTCGGGCCCACTTGGATTGGGGTTGATTTTGGCTTTGACTTGGTCAATCGGTGTGTAATTTTTGACCCCAACACATCTCTTTTGTAAATTTTAGAGAAAACCATATACAAAGAATAAAATATAAATAAGCATCCCCAAACGGGAGCAAGTTTGACGTCCAACGGCGGAAACATAACCATGCAAATATATACGACGCCCGAGGTGAAGAATATCAAGCGGAAAATAATAAACACTATATAATCAATAACAAGTCGACTCCACACAAGTACAACACCCAAAATATACATCTAAGTCTCGTCTTTAAGTCAAGAAATATACAAGTGGTTGGTGGAGTTTTTAACTAGATACAATAAAAAATAAATATACAACAGGCGGTTACGATGCAACACATAACCCACCCAGCAAGAGCAATCACCCGAACAAAGAAAATGTGTCAGCAAGCCGCTACAGATCCAAGCGGTCGGTCCTGCAAGAAACTATAACACAACGGGGGTGAGTTGTCAATTCGGGAGTAGAAAGATATCATAAGATAGAAATCGCATGAATAACGATCTACTTTCACGTCATAACATATAATATTAACATAATGTGTAATAACATATATTTACAGCATAAGTAATATAAGCGCATCATAACGGATTGCATAAACATGGAAATACATCATTCATAACATCATCATCATCAAATGAGTGTCCATCATCGACATTCGAAATCTTCATAAAAATCATCCTCATCAAATCTGTGTCAATTATCAACACTCGAAATCTCGTCTTCAAACTCCGATCAATCCACTGTGACCAAGACTATCACCGGTTGGTATCCTCCGGATATCCGCCGTGGTCCAATAATATCACTGGTCGGTATTTATCCTCACTAGGCTCACCTTCTTTCTATACGGGCCTTTTGCCTCTCGGTCCCGTACCGTGTCCATCATGTATCCGCAATCTGTTTGCTCTCCCTGCCTCAATTTGGATAATCATACCATGAATACTAGAAAACTCATGGTGGACATCAAATCATAATATCAAGGGAAAACCACATTTTTGTTAACATACGCAAGTTTTATAAATCATTAGGCGGTTTCTTAAATCCATGGAAAATATCAAGTAAAACGTCATATCCATAAGAACATCAATGCATAATCCATCTTTGCCATAGTTGGCAATGAGCATTTACGAATGTATCAAACAGTGGCATTCGCATAACGAAGACATGGTAGGAAGCATTTGATACTAGCATGAAGATAACTACAATATGAATAAACATGCCAGTTTTTACAGTGTCATAGTATCATGACAGTACTAATGGTGTGTAAGTGTAGCATGCACGTCTGTAATTGTGCAACATGTTAATCATTAATATTTATGCAGTGTTCTATCAAGTGTGTACATATAAGCATGGAAATTGAAATATGAAAAATGCCATTTTAACGAGTATAGGAAACCCATGGCGTAATTCTATCCCATGGCGTATTCCCCTAGCATATGAAACATGAATTATAACTAAGAAGTGTACAAGTATGGTATCATAAACTAAATATATGAAGCTAAGGAGAACGAATAGTACAAGCGTAGCGTAAAAAATAAAATAATCTAAGCGTGAACATATAACGGGTAAAGTAAACGTAACGTGAACGAGCGTTGTAAATAGATAAATACTTAAAAATAATGCGATTATAGTTTAAAATAGAACAAAACATTGTTTTGTAGATAAGAAGGTTGCGATATTTTTAAAATTGATATTCATTTGAAATTATTATCACATTCTTGACATTATGATTTTAAACTATGCTAGGGGATTACAATATCATATTCATAATATCCAATCGGGTAAATAGCAGGTCTCCACGAGTCAAATAAATAAAGGCCGCATTTGGCAATCTATTTTCATCTCATCCAGTACGGAATCTCCCTCTTACGATATCAACCAACATCCAATCATAATCAGTACATACCTTTAGCCGCGTACGCAAACACATAACCTTATTAATCATATATACAAATATATAAAGCATATGAACTACGAATTATAGACAGTTTCTATCTATAGACTAGGTACATAGGTTATGTATATAAGTTTCCTAGCATAGCATAATCGATTAAATATCCATGTTATGAATTATATACTAAATATAATTATAGGCTAAGTATATGAGATACAAACTATAATGAATACTAAGTGTTCCACGTATATATATATATATATATATATATATATATATATATATATATAGTCCACTAGGATTGGTTTTCGGAGGTTATACGCTATCCATCCGACTTCCTCCGTAGATATAAATCTACTCACCGAAGCGCTCTCTCTCTAGTCGAAGCCCTCGCCTGTCTTGCTCTTCCTCGCCGTCTTGGAAGTCCCCACAATCGTCCCTAAACACGTAGAGATTAGTCGAGGAAGGAGGAAAACCAAATATCAAACCCAAAAGACGAAAACAATTCAATAAAATGAACAGCAGACGTCTGAAGAAGCAAGGGGCAGACGTCTGGATAATAACCAAAATACAACCAGAGGCTTACAAGTAGACGTCTGAACAATTCAAGAAAATTCCTTTTTCTTCATGTTCTAAAAAATAATCTATAGTTTATTTTGTTCAGATCTACTTCCTCTTGAACTTCAAAAAGGAAGAATGATGTTGCTATAGACCAAAACTATAAATTTATATAATTATTTATTTTAAGAAGCGTTTTTCTGATTTTTTAAATCATTCTTCAGAGCATCTCAAGTCTAATACCGCCATTAGTATATACCAATTCACAATCAGTTAGAAAATTAGTAATTCGGTAATTCCTATAATTTCTTAAACATAGTCATAGTATAAAATGACTGCTAGTTAAATTTCATGGTAAACATATAGATTATTAAGATTCGAACATATCTTGATAAATTTGATTGACATACTTTTATTCCAAATGATATTCATTTAAACTCTAGAAAGGAATCGACGTTATTTTTTCCATAGGAGTACGTCGGTCAAAGAATTGAAGTCCTAGTAGGAGTAGAATTCATGACGACGACGACGACGACGACGAGCTTTTATTCCAACTTTATAGTTCAGCTATATGCATCCATTTCTTCCATTCTGCTTTTCTAAGGGACTGCCCTCTCGATTAAATTGTTTATTACCATGTCATTTTGACCATGTCTATCTGTGTTCGTTTAGGTTTACCTCTGGTCCTCATTGCATCATTAACTACTATTTTGTTATTTCTCGTAAGGGCTTATATTGGTCTCCGTTGCACAGGCGTAGAATTCCTTCATTGTATATAATATTTGGCATTATATCCTTTAACCGACATCAAGTCTTCAGGGTTTATAAATTTCTGTCCTTGGCATGTGCCCCCAAACCTTTTTTTTTCATTTGAATACTTGTAGGGTGAAAAAATAAATGGTTTTATGCTTCGAGGTTTTCACACTGCACATCTTCTTACTGTTCTTTATTGTTAGATTGTTTATATCTAAGCTTGAGAATTAGGGATCATGGAAACGGACTAAAAGTTATGAAAACACTAGTTACTTTATAACGAGTATAACACATTCTTTTTCCTGCTTTTCTTAAGTCATTGTTTTTAGAATTTTGATTAAACTTCAATCTAGTGGGAGCCCCTGTGTCTTTTGATGCAAGTGGATCTCCTAACCATTACATATGTTAACTGTCTTCATGGTCATGTCCTTAAGACTTGATATACTGGAATGGGTTGAAATCTTGTCTCCTCAATAGAAGCCTAGAAGGTCAGTATGGATAAAGACAGCGTGAATCTTTTTTTGATCTTCCACGGTTCCCCCGCATGTTGCATAATCAATCTCTTTTATTTATTTCTATACTTGAATTTTGCTTCTAAATTTTATGCACCAGTAGTATGCATAACAAATGCACAATTGTAGAGATGGGAAGAATTTGAAGCTAGATGTTTGATTAGTCTCATTGCTTATGCTCGCTCACATGACAAGTATTCTTGCTTACAAAAATTATAGTTTGCACTTTGCACGTTTACTAAGATTAATCTGTTCATTCAACGTCTTCCTCCTCCTCCTTTCTGTTTCATCCTCTCTATTATTGTTCTCTACTTTTATTTTTACTCTCTATTTATTCCCCATTAACGCTTTCCAAAATAGTAATAATTTATGTTTTTTTCCTCGGATGGCTTCTTGTGATTGGTTATTGAAATCTTTGAGCTATTCTACTGGAGGAATGTGGGCGTCAAAGGCATAGAAGAAACAACTCTCCTAGTCTGTGAAAAAGTCAACAATATACAGACTAGTTTAATGATTGGCACGGTTTATCTTAATCAACTTATTCTGAGGCATGCACACACAAAAAACTATATGATTTTGATACTTACTGCACTTGCATTGGAGGGTCACAAATTTAAAGGTTTACTAATAATAGAACATTTTCCATAACCAAACCAACATTCAAAGAGTATCAAACACATGGAAGTTGGTGTACATATGTTGTAGCCTGTAGGCCATGAAGATTAAGATGGATGATGATACCGATCATCAAGAAAGATTACTTTTTGACCAATATCGGAGAGAAACTTTCGCTATGTCATTGATACCCACATTTGTCATTCTTCTATCTAGAATCCTGCTTTCTCATCGTTGTAAGTTGTCTCCATTTGCTGCTTCAGGTGCAAGGCATGCGCTCTGATGTTGCAACTCTAAGAAAGGTTAGCATATATCGTGAGGCTTCGCGAATTGTTTGTGAAGGAGGGTTTAGAGCTTTTTGGAGAGGAAATTTGGTTACAATTGCTCATCGGCTACCATATTCCTCTATCAGCTTCTATGCTTATGAACGCTACAAATATGTAAGTGTGAAAATATACGAGGCTGGATACGATAGAACTAGTTGGTTAACTAAGGTTTGTTAATTTTATTAAATTAACACTAATATATCTTGCAGTTCTTACAATCAGTCCCTGGCTTAGATAGGCATAAGGACTATGTGAGTGCAGATGTTGGTGTACGATTGTTTGGTGGTGGTTTGGCAGGAATAACAGCTGCATCTATCACGTATCCATTAGACCTTGTGAGAACACGTCTTGCAGCTCAGGTGATCTCATCATTTCTATGGTAGGTTAAGTTTATCTATTACTTTCAATCTACTATGTTAAAGATTTACTGTTCCAGGGCCGTAAAATTTCTTTGGTTCTTTTCTCTTTATTTTTTTCCTTTGAAATTTGTTCAGAACTCAATAATGGATGTCTATTGTGTGATATGTCGTCAGATATACTGCATGGAGAACCACAAGTTATATTTTTCTATTTCACCCGTATAGAGCGCAAACCTTAATTAGCATGCCATTGTCTTTATCTAATTTTGGTCTATTAGTTTATATGGATGCTTTTATGCTCCCAATTCTGGACATGGACCATCAAGCTACAACTGTCTTGGAACTGCTTCTGCTGGTTCCATGCATCGATCAGGTGCCAACAACTAGCATGCATATCTATGCTTGAATATTTGTATTTTTCCTTAATAAAGTTAGGATGTATAGATATTGATAAGAAGTTGGGATAAAGGCTTTGTTGTAGTTTGGATGAACCGAATCATGCTTACATTTCTCTCCTATGGGAAACATATTTATATGAGTCGTAGCTATATGATTAGACTTCACACATGCTTTTGACAGTCTTCTTAAATAATAACCATGTAGTAAAGATGGAAAATAAGCACTAAACAGGTAATCAAACACTGTTACATGTTTAAAGGGTTCAGTCATCAACTTTTGTTTTAAGAAAAGTTATAAGGTCTCGGATACATCCCATATTATCTGTAATTAACATAAGGTTTAAGCATAAGCGGTTAGATCATCAAATTATTTGTTTCAGAGGAGCCAATAAATGTTTGTATCAGTTTATCCCATTACTCATAGTCCATATCCACGTCCAAAATAAAAATGTATCAACCGACCTTATATATTATCTAATAATTCTAATCACACATTTCACGTTAAAGTAGAAAAGAGTCAAGAATTGGAATTGGTTATCTGCATTGCCACTGTTAGTGATCATAATATGCAGCTGTTGCATTGCGATTGAAGGTCTGAGATCTTGTGATCTGAATTTTGCAGACAAATAACATATATTATCGAGGTATTTCGCATACTCTTTATTCTATATGTAGAGATGAGGGCATCATAGGGCTTTATAAAGGTCTTGGAGCAACACTACTGGTAAAGTTCACTCAATGTTGCAGTTGTTGTCTCAAGTCTTATTATGTAAGTACCTTTGCTGACATTGATGACTGGAAAACTTCAGGGTGTTGGACCTAGTATAGCGATTAGCTTTTCTGTGTATGAAATGCTGAGATCCCATTGGCAATTAGAAAGGTAAATAACAGTTTTTCTGTCAAATTAAGTAGGTGCATATGCTAATGAAATACTTCTTTTCATTGTATAATCATCGGTTACATGCGGAATTTGTTCTTTGCACAACAGACCACATGATTCTGCTGTCCTGGTTAGCTTAACTTGTGGAAGCCTTTCTGGCATTGCATCATCAACAGGTATGTATTCGCAATTACGATGTATAACTGAATGGTCTTGTAGGTGATTTGTAGTAGTTATTGCATTGATGTATTTAATGACTGAAAATATTTACTTGAAAGTAATTTCTCAACGAATACCCAAGAAATGGAGAATTACATACAATATGAAAATTGTTTGATCCCAGTGTTATAAAATGTATTCTATGCGGCCGCATACGTGTATGCGGCCACTTGGTGCATGAAAACGGGCGTGTTTTTTGATATTTGCGGTAAAAAAGTATGTTTTGGTGCATAAAATTGTTATGCAGCCACATAAAATGCATATCAACTTAAGGATTGAGTTGGGTTATGAAGCGGGTTTGGATTTTTATTATACCTGTATCCAAACCCAATAGCTTAAGGGTAACTATAAAACCTTAAAAGACATCATAATGAGGTTGAAGACGGTGATGAGCATCAAGGTAACGAGGAGAACTCAGTGAACGAATACAGAGAACTTCCTCCTAAACATTTCTCGACACCAATGGGTGATTGCTTGAACCGTTGAATGATATTGACTTTAATTTAATACATATTTTTCTAGTTTGTGATGATAATGATTCAATTGTCTCTTTTGAACTATATACTACTTGTGATCATATGATGATTGAGGAGCTTATCGTACTGAAATTATTCTCATTTTGATTTTTCAATCATATCGATTTAGCGTTTTGCTTTGAATCTTATGATGAAATTGGATTGATTTATGCATAGTTAAGATGTGTTCCTTTTCTTATCATTGCATTGTTATCATGATATCAATGTGTTTTTTCTTATTTGAAATAAGTTGATGACTTATAGTTCGTCAATATTCATAACATTAAATTATGGACACTAAATATTTTGTACGCATGTTTAGTATTTCCCCCTCACATATACACACACACACACATATATACATATAGGAAAAGGGGTATGTGCCGACAGTCCTTTTTTAAAAATGAGCCCTCGTCTCAAAACACACGCACCCTGTGTATTTCACCGATCCAAACCGGCCATCGCGATCTACGTATGATGAAACCCTTGTATACAAAAAATCTCGGGATTTAAACACCTTTAACGCGTTCATCAAGTGGCGCAATTTTCCTTTACTGATAAGCCGTTGATTTTTTTATCTACTTGATGAATGCGTTAGAAGTCTTTAAATCCCGAGATTTTTTGTACATTTCATGATATGTAGATCAAGATGGCCGGTTTGGATTGGTAAAATACCGGCGGTTATGTGTGTTCTGAGGCGAGGGCAAAAAGGGCCGCCAGCTCAAACCCTTTTTCCTTATATATATGGGTTTTTTAAATTTAAATAATGCAATGGTATATATGAAAGCATGATTCGCGTATGCGCTATGCGGTCCTCAAGCTCATGAAATCGTATATCACATTCTATAACATTGTTTGCCCCTATAATAATCTAGATCGTAGACTTTTTGCTCTCTATCTTCATTTAAACAAATGCTATTCAAGGATAGAAAAGGAGAACACAATAAGTACTTATCGTTGTCAAATTCAATGAACTTTGCTTAATAGAAACATCGACTGGTGACTGATTTTGGTCAGGTTTGGGTATGACAGTAATTGGTTCCAGGTGTCATTAATTTGGATAATTGGTATGTTCCTGTCCATCTTGATCTCCGGCAAAAAAATATGCATAGCAAAAAAGATCATGTAATTTCGGTTCCATCATGCTATTTTCTCTCAGCGAGGTTGTAAAAAGCGTTGGGTGTTGTTGGCCAGTAGTCTAGGCGCTGCCTGGGAGTTATCATTTTTAAGTAGGGCGGGTGTGTTATCATTTTTAAGTAGGGATATGCGTACATGGGAAAAAAAAGTAAAGAAAGGCACGAGTAATTGACTAATGTTCTAATAAAAAGACATAGAATGTGAAAAATATTAAGAAGACATAGTGAATATACATGTAATGATGCAATAAACGCCTAAGTGTATCTGACACTAGATATTATTCATGTGCATACTGCATAAAAATAAATGTAAAATATTTAAATTATAGGAGAGAAGATGTAAAATACCAATTTAAATTACCAAGGAAGGGGGAAGAGAAAGATATGCGGACATCTTGAGTTTACGCGTAAGCTTAAAGAAATTTTCTCATTTTTTTGAATTGTCCTTGGAAAAAAGAAGAAGAAAACGCCACGTGCCCCTCTTCAGTTTGGGTTATTTCTAGAGATTACATGTGCAACCACCAAATAACAAATAACAACTTATAAAATGCCTAAAAGCTGCGTACATCCCGCCTAGGTTTTAACCGTTTAATTCAAGCGCTTTTCGCCCCAAAGCGAAGCGGTCTAAGGACACTATTGCGTAGGCGGCCGCTTAGACCGCTTATTTACACTATCCTCTCAATTGTTTTAAATGGACTTCTTGTCGGCGTTTGAGCACACTTGAGAATTGAGTTTAGTATTTTACCCACCTCGTCCCTCTTCCCTGTAAGAACACTACACCTCTCTAGGCCCAAAACCTTGCCCATCTATCCCTTGATTCTTAACACAGCTTGCAAGCTATTAAACCATAAGATGGTCCCCATCTGAGCTATAGTCTATTAGGCCTACAGTTGGCCTATTCTGGCTAGTGGCGTTTGATGCAATCCTCTACCTGGTCCGCCATATTAAAGTTGCCTCCTTGCTTGTGCCTGCTTTATTCATGCCACATTTTTCCATACACATTGGTGGATTGCTTTAATAGAATCTATAAATTACGCCCATATAGAAGTGCACACAGTCAGAACATCAGTATAACATTAAAGGTAGTTTGGTGGTTGTAATTGGAAAAGCAATGTGTTTATAACTGTGTGCAGATCCAACTACTGCACTTACAACACCATTCTTTGTTTTGTTAAAATGTATTTTTAAGTACATGGTTTGCAAAATATGTGTTCGCTTGAACGTAGTTGCAGTGCAGTAACTTCTTTCCTTTTATCTTGTATGTTCCAACACATGTAGTTGCAAAAGCGCTCAATTTGAGCATAATATTTGCCAAATGCATATTTTCTGACACAAATAAGTGTTCCAACCATATTGGAGCAACAACTATTTGAAACCAAACTCCTAGAACCACATGAAGCTCGAACTACACCCAACCATAGCCTCTAAGTGAAGATTTACATCAAGCGAGATAATTGCTAAGGATGATCTCACCTCAAGGTCTCAATTAATTTGCATGCTGAACTGTGTTTAGCACAACCTATTGCCTATATTGATATAATGCTTATTCTTAAATTGACCAGACCCATTTGATACATGTTATTTGTCTCTATAGATGTGCCGTTGCGTGCAGAAACTGCATAGCCACAAACAAAATGTTGGTATTTATGTTGGCAAATTAAGCTTGTCTATTTTTGGATGTAGCCAATTTAACATTGGTATTTCTTTTCCATCCTCTTTTCCTCTGGCAATTTCTAATACTAGACTCCTATATGCGATTAACTTTGTGATAAAGCCTCAGTTTTGCACGTAGTTTCTTTCATCTTGTCACGACCCGGAAGAGGCACATGACCGACACTTGAATCACGTGAAGTCTATAGGATCCCACCGTAACCCAAGTAAGCTAAAAATCAGGAATCTAAACCTTTTAAGTAAATAGTGGAGGTGGAGTTTTGGAAAAAAAGTTACTCATGAATCAACTTCTCTTTTTAAAGTATAAGTAAAGTTTGTTCGAAAATACAAGTGGGTTTTAGATTAGGATTTGAAAATATTTTCGTTATTTAAAATTTTGGCAGCACCTCCTTTGTAAATTTTGATAAAAACCAGTATATACACATAAATAATATCAACGTCCCCAATCGGAAGCTATCTCATCACCTAATCGGCGGCATCACAACCACGCAGTAATATGCGACGCTCAAGACGAAGATCATCACATGAGAAACTAAGAAAATACTATAAGCATCAACAAGTCGACTATATCTAAACCTGACATCTAAAAGAATAACATACAAGTTTCGTCTCTAAGTCCATAAAAATATACAAGTTTTGGTCGATGGAGTTTTCAAGTAGATCATAAAAGAATACACACACACACAAGACGGTTACGATCTGAAATGTAACCTACCTATCAAGGCAATCACCCGAAGAAGAAGAAACGTGCCAGCAAGCCGCTACCGATTCTAGCGGTCGGTCCTGCAAAAAACTAAAGTACAATAGGGTGAGTTGCCAACACGTGAGTAGAAAATATCACCAGGTAGAAATTGAATGCATAGCGATCTATCTAGGTCGTACAATATACTACTATCATACTATGTGATAACGAATATGAATACGTATATGCATAAATATTACATCAGTATCTATAAGCGTGTCATATCGGATCGGGCATAGCACGCATGATCACATGATCAATCAAATATGGAAATAAGTCATCCATAACATAAAAATATATCTAGTGTGTCCATCGACATGAAATCATCGTATCAACCGAGTGTCCGGTATCGACACACGAAATCACTATAAATTCCGTGTTCAGCATCGACACGTAAAATCCAAATATCGTAGGCACCGTCTCCTCAGACCGGTATTCTCTCGATATCAATAGCCCCGGTCGGTATCTTCCGGATATCCGTCGTGCTCCAATCTATCTCCGGTATCGATCCATTTCACTAGGCTTCCCATACCTCCCTACGGACTTCATGTCCCTCGGTATCGTACCGGGTCCATCGTGTATCCGTAATCGGTCTCTTGGCCTCTTTCTCGATTTTGGATAATACTTATATTATCAAAACAAGAAAACTCATGGTGGACGCCAAATCATCATATCAAGAGAAAACATTTTTAAAACATTCACAAGTTTTATAAAATCATATCCGTGGTTTCTCAAATCTCATAAAAACAGGAATCCCATGAAAATACTACCGTATAAGAACATAGCAATAATAGAACAAATTAAAAGTACAGAACAATGGTGTAATGCATGTAGATTCGTAATGAGCAGTGATCTATGGTACTGGCATGAATATAGTATGATGCAAAATAATATGACAAGTTCTATATGTGTGCGTAGCATGGCAATTATCAATGATGTGTGCGTGAAACATATGAGTCTGTGTACGTGTAACATATAAGTCATTGCTAATTGTACAGTGTTCTACAAGTATGTTCATATAAGCAATGGAAAGTAAGTATGATATACGGCACAATACGTGATGCTGGATGATAAGTAATTTACAATACTAATATGGTATAGTGTGATACGAGTGACATGACAAGTTCTACATGTGTACGTGGCATGTCAATTACCGATGAGCTGTAGGTGTAGCATGCGAGTATGTATAAGTGCAACGTGAAATCATCGGTAATGGTGTGAGTGTCCTAGCAAACGAAACTAAGTAGAGGTAAATGTATAAACGTAGTATATCTCATAAGTAATCGAATCGCGAGCGTATACAGAATAAAAAAAATCGTAACGTGAACACGCGTTAAAATATCTAACTACGTATGAGTCACAGTTATAATTTAAAATAGCACGAAACGTTGTTTTGGAAATAAAGGACTACGATGTTTTTGAAACATATATCATTTGAAAATTCGTAGCATACTCTTGACATTATCGTTTAAAAGTACGTAGCAAATAGCTAGTTTTTAAAATAAGTATAGTTTTAAACATTTCATAAATTCCCAATTTGGGATTTAGCAGAACTCCCCGAGTCAAAAGAGTATCGGCCGTATTCGACAATCTATCCTCATCACCTCATGTACGGAAGCTCTCTCATACGATATCATCCAATCAATACAGTACGGATCTATAGTCGCGTACGCCAACTCATATTATATCAAGTACGGACATCTAGTCGTATACATCACATAATAATAATCATACACACACACACAGCCTAATAGCTATGAAATAGAGATTAAGTATATGACTATTTACTAAGTATACGAATATAAGTATATGGGTGTTCTAGCATGACCGTATAGGCTAGGTATATGGTTCTAATATATATATTATTCTAATTATTACGATTGCGGGGGTGTTATACGTCATCCAACCGATTTTCTTTGTAGATTTACATTTACTCACCCGATGTCTCAAGCTAGTCGAAATCCGTGACTACCTCGCCGTCTCGAAAGTCCCCGCGGTCGTACCTACAATCGAAATCATAACGAAATCGCATAAAAATTCATATCGAAACCGAAACAATGAGTGAAGCGCACATAAATTAGAATATATGGTCAACGCGTGCTAAATGTGACAAAATACCCCGATGCCGACGTAAGAACGTCGAATGACCAAGCCTAAACATAAAATCCAAAACCAAGTTTCAAAAACTCGCAAAACATCATCGAAAACCCACCAAATTGCTTCCAGATTTTTACGCAAGCAATCTGGGACAAAAAGAAAAATACAGTGGCTTAATTATCAAGTGTGTGAGTTACTGACTAAACCCAAACCCTAACTCAAATTCTTGGCCGTAAATTGCGGCCAAGAGGGATTTATCTGCGGCCCAAAAGAGGAGACAGGGGCTCGGGCTTCGTGGGTGGTCTTCTACTATTCCTAGCACCTCACAATAGTCTCTATTTATTTTTCAGAGCTCTCAAGTTATTCCAGATTCAATTTGAACACCCAAAGCTCAATGAAAACATAGTTTTGCAACTTTAAAACATTTTAAACCAAGAATACTTGCATCAAAATACCCTCACCTATCCCAAAATGAGTTGTAATTAGTCAAGGAACTATCCTAGCAAACATCCACCTCAAAACCCCTCTTGATTTATCACAGAAAAACTAAAACTTGATCTTTTAACTACAAATAAGGTTATCATGGCAAGGGCTAGTAGCAATCTAATTAAAGATAGTGTTTTACCTCTAGAGTGGGATTAAAGAAAGTTTCAAGCTTGCAAAAAGGGCTCAAGGTGAAGGCTTAATCATTTCATAATGCTTAGGATGAGAAATTGAACATTTTTAGTGAAGGCTTTATAGAGGTGTAGGGATTTGTTTATGTGTGAGATTTTTGGAAGTCGGAGAAAAATAAAAGAGGAGAAGATGAAGTAGAAGAAGAAGACGAAGAAGAAAGAGATAAGGATTTGTGATGAAAGAATGGCTAGAGCCATGACATAACTTCTCTCTCTTCCATTCTCAATTTTAAATAACCATACCCTACCCATGCCTCTATGCCTCCGTCTTTCCAAAATATAAAAACAATCATTAAAACACAAATGAGAAAGTTAATCCCTCATTAGCATGCCGTCGTACCTTAAGTGCAAAATTAGGAGGGGAAACTTAGTTTTAGTAAATGGTGAGTATAAACCATTATTTTGAAAACCAATTAAAGAAAAACCCTATTAAATAATTGTCCTCATAATTAATAATACACTTTATTTCCAATTAATCCTAAAATTGAAGGTATATGTAATTATACCAATTTATGAAAACACAGATCCATACTCGGTATTATATCCGTAAAACTCGTTATAACCATATTTAAATTATAAATAATATTTATAATTTTCAAAATGTTACACATCTCAACCTTGATATTAAAAGAGTTTTTTCTTTCTTATAAATTGGATGGAGGTGCATTCCTTAGTTGTCCTGCATATTGGTGGGCGCAACTAACTTGTTTAAACCTAAGGGCATAAGGTGAATTTAAACCTATAGGCGCAAGTTGAATTCACATTTTTACAGAATGGTCCGATTTCTATATGGTAGGTCATTGTATGTTTTGCATGGTGGTGGAGACTTATATGATGTTAGTTGTTTTTTGTGTGGTGTTAGTTGTTTTTTTTATAATAATTAAATTTTCTTTTTGTTTAGAAGTCGGGATGTACCTTATTTTGTCAGCAATTGCCTTTGTAGCCAAGTGGAAAAACCTTCTTGTAGTTGAACGGGAGATCTGGAGTTCGAATCCCGCTTGTATTAGGTTACGGCCTATTATTCAAAAAGAAATCTTATTTTTTCAGAAGTAATGTTGTAGAACATGTATTCAATTTTGACTGACACATAGATAGGACACGGCAAATTTGTGAAAGGAGGACACGGGGATACATCTATATAATTTATCTATATAATTAATAGTATACATATTAAACAATATATAATAAACTATGAGAAGAAACATTCACTATTATAACATTAAAAGCACACTAAAAATAAAATTAAAGTAATAATTTTAATTCTTAATCATAAGTATTTTTAGTACAAACAGATACATATATAAAAGTAAAACACGTAAGAATAGAATTCATAAGAGTTAAAATAAATTAAATATTTATCCTTTTTATTGAAAACTCCATTATTTGCATTAATTTGGACCTTAACTCCTCAATGAGCGATTTTAAATATTTAATATTCTAGTATCCGAAGGTGCCAAAGCAGTCCTCTCTTGCATATCACATTCTTATTTTTCAATTGCATATGCCATGTAGAAGTATTGGACCCAAGCAATCTCAGACACGGCGTCAGGTGGAACGTTAGAGTGTCCAAGCGTCCGATACATGTCGGACACAGACACAACGATCAAATAGAGGGGTGTGTGCTTCTTAGTTGCAATATGAGGAAATGATTTATAATATGTTTGTGCAAAAGAAGTGAGAAACTGAGAATTAATAGTAGAAACATTTGTCGATGGAAAGAAACATGTAAAAATGGGACTTCTTTAAGTCGATATTGAGTTTGTATACCAGTCATTTGGATATCAGAATACATCATATATCTCCTGTTAATTGGCCTTCCACCTGCATATTTTGTATAGGGCTAATTCTGCGGTCATTTAACCTTTTAATACTATTCCAAATGAGGTTTCTGGCCATAAACATTTAAGCTCCGATTAATCAGCCTTTTAAGCATTGTTTCTAAATATACCAGAACCAATCAGTAGTTAAATTTAATGTTATTTGCGCTTCTATGTGAAAACTCATTATGCCAACTATTCTTTGCTTATATTTTTCAGTGACATTCCCATTGGATCTCGTGAGGCGGCGAATGCAACTCGAAGGTGCAGGTGGAAGAGCCCGAGTCTACAACTCGGGCTTGTTCGGTACATTCGGCCACATAATCTGCAACGAAGGCATCCACGGCCTCTACCGAGGAATCTTGCCTGAGTACTACAAAGTCGTCCCCAGTGTTGGCATCGTTTTCATGACATATGAGATGCTGAAATCTTGTTTGGCATCGTTTTCATGACGTGGAGTTTTTTTAGAGATAAAATAGGACTTTTTTGCCCTCGACCTGAGTATTATTGATATGGTGGCAAGTTTTGCTGTTGCTGCCAGTAATATGTTTGTGTTATTTGTATATGTAGGTTTGATGATCTATTGAGGTCATCAGAAACGTGCAACGTAGATTTTCTGTATCTTTCTTCCGATTGACTGTATACATTAATGTAACCTTTTTCGTTGTCTCCGTTTAAGGACCGAATAGATTCCTGCTGTTTCATTTTGTATCTTGATCTTATTTTATAAGAGAATTATTAGATATATGTATGACATTTACTCTTAGAGGAAGGAAATGTGTGCTTAATCAAAGCGATGTAAACTGATGTTCTGGATAGCATTTCAGCAGTTTTGCGCTGTGTATGTAGGTTTCTGACGTTTTGATTGATTATTTGCCACCTCGATTTCCCAATAATTCCTTAATTTTCATGTCTTATCTAATCAACGGGGTTAAGCGGTATCCTATGTTATTTTGCCATATGTGTATGTGCCTCTCTCTCTTCTATTTTGTGCCTTGGGTTTCTGTTAGCGTTTGTCGCCCTGCAAGGAGAAAGGTAGTATGAAGTTGATGTTTAAAGGCATAAAAAGTCGAAATTTCTTCGGACTTGATAAAATTGGCTCATCTTGCTTACTGCCTGATTCAATTTCTGCCGATCACTTTGAGTAGCTATGCTTAAATTTCTCCATTTGATCTTGTGAACTTGGGTCGGTGGGACGCTGAGAACTTGACTTGTTTTGCCAGCAAATTAGCTATGGTATATCCTCTTTTTACCGCTTCATGTATATACGAGTGTCATGATAATACCTCTGTGAGGAGCAAAAGGTTTGAAATTCAAAACCCGTTTACATTGTGAATGCGAATAAATGCTAGGACGCAAAAAGGTTTAAAGAAACAAGTTTCTGATATTTATTATTATTATTATTATTAGCATGCATACTCAGCGAAAAGATAGCTATTTGCTAAGTTTTTCTTATACTACTTCTTCTCCTTTTTTTTAAATCTTTTTGCCTTTTTAGACACTTTCAAATAAATAGGACGTAAGAAACAGTTGGGTAAATTACACTAGAATATCCTTAACTATCATGTTTTTTCATTAAAATGCCTAAAAGTATTTTTATTACTGCAAAACACCTTAAACTATTATTTTAAAGGGATCTTCTTTCACCAAAAAATCCACGCTTAAGACATTTTATTGTAATAAAAATACTTTAGGATATTTTAGTGAGAAAACACTATAGTTAAGGGTATTTTAGTGTAATTTACCCCCAAAAAAGATGAGCTCACATAAATATTGGCACCTCCGCCACAGGCCCACATCAAAGTTTCCACAAACTTATTCCACTTATTCTTTCTCGGATATATTTATTTATTAATTAGTTTTCAATTTTGCACCCGCACGACAGCAAAGAAAACGACTCAAAAATACAAAAAAAATATGTTAAGAAGGGGCAAATAGGTTAATACAGAAAGAAGAGAGTAAATCGGTTCTCTTCTACGTTCATTTTCTTAGGGTTTCTGATCGAGCGATTGATCCTCAAGGAATGGATCCTGTGTTACTGGACGATATAATCAATAGATTGCTCGAGGTTCGCTCAGCGAGGCCAGGCAAGCAAGTTCAGCTCTCGGAGGCTGAGATTCGTCAGCTTTGCGTCGCATCGAGAGAGATCTTCCTTCAACAGCCCAATCTGTTGGAGCTCGAAGCGCCGATTAAGATCTGCGGTTAGATTCGTTTTTTTTTTTATTATCAGAAACTTCTTGCGGTTTGTTGTTTGATGATCGGTTAATTCTCTTGTGCTGTAAAATTTGTGATATTTATCATATGATTTATATTTGCAATTAGATACCGATGAATATAATTCTGGTATAATCAACTTGGCATCTTCAACGTATTATGACTGCACTACCTCAGATCCTCAGCCCTTGTATTGAGTCTATTGACCTTTAATCCTGGAGTAACGCCTCTTATTCTTCTCTACTCAAAACATCTCTCTACATACTATATGTCTTCTCTTTCAATTTTTTTTTGATGACAACCACGTTTATTTAAGCATAGGATAATATAACTCCTAATCAAATAATGATTCTTTATTCTTATCCAAATATAAGATCCTTATCCTTATTTAGATAAATCTCTTATCTCTTACTAACTTCATAATTTATATGGTGGATAATTAGCTACCTTTTCTGTAAAAAAAAAAATTCATATTTAAATTCAAACTAAATCCCAACAATCTCCACCTTTGTTTAAATTTATATTACTCCTTTATGTGTGCTCTTATTATCATTATGCCCTATCTCCTAAGAGCCCACTGCAACTCAATGTTATGTCTTATGTGGATACAAGCCTAACGAAATTCGCCCTTGTAATCGACAACTACATACACCAGTCATCGAATTTGTGCAACTGTAGAAATCTTCAAAGTTCCTTGAAGATGCTCTTAAGATGTGAGATACAAACTTGCAAATCTCCACCTTGACTCGTATTCCTCAATTCAAACACCTTGGAGTCTTGGAGATGAACCTGCATAGCCTAATACCTTCCGAATTCATTAGTTATATCCTCACTTTTATCTTCTAAGACACACAAGATTAACCTTATTCTCCAACTTATGCCATCGTGAAAAGATAGATATGAACCGACCTTTGAAGATAACCGTGTACCCAATTTACGGAACCGCCTTGGAATTAAGCCTTATTATTCAACCCGTCACATGCTCGACGTCATCTTGAAATGACTTTAGCATCCAAGTCAGAGAATTGGTAACCTGCATGCATCATTATGCCGCCTTATGCTTGACCTCTCTTTTGCCACAACCTGAAGTTTTCTTGCCATCAACTTTTCCATCTTAAACTTTGCATCATTGTACGTGGCATAGATTAATCATCTCCTTAGGATATGATATCAATTGTTGGAGCTGAACTATAATAAACCTTATAGATCACCATACGGCGATCAATCAAAAGACTCGAGCAATATCAAAGAAGCAAACCACAATGCAACAAAACATAAACAAATGACAAAATGAGCACATAGATTTGACGTGGTTCAACAGTATACCTAATCCATTTGGACAACCAAAGAATATCCACTATAGTAATTAGAGTATAAGAGATACTAACCATGTACCTTCTAGATATATGTACAATAATACAAAGCTCTTATGAAGACAATACCTCTGTCTTTGCTTTGACCTCCGTAGAGAACTAGCCTTTATGCCTCTCTATTCAAAACATTTTTCTCCATCCTTCATGTTTCCTCTTCTAAAAATCCTTAGATAAAGCCACCCTTATTTATAGTAAAGTATAGGCTAAAACCTAATCAAATAAGGATTCTTATTCTTATCCAAATATAAGATCCTTATCCTTATTTAAATAGGGCTTCTTTATTTAGCCTTATATTTTACTACCTCATAATTATAATTTAAACTAAATCCCAACAACAACTACTTTTATTATTGCATTATTCGTTCCCAATCTCTCATTTTTCTGTATGGGCTTTCAGGTGACATTCATGGTCAGTACAGTGACCTTTTAAGGCTATTCGAATATGGAGGTTTTCCTCCTGATGCAAATTATCTATTTTTGGGCGATTATGTGGATCGGGGAAAACAGAGCTTGGAAACAATATGCCTCCTCCTTGCTTATAAGATCAAGTACCCTGAGAACTTTTTTATTCTTAGAGGAAATCATGAATGCGCTTCCATAAATAGGATATACGGGTTTTATGATGAATGCAAGCGGCGGTTTAATGTGCGGCTATGGAAAGTCTTCACCGATTGCTTTAATTGTCTTCCTGTAGCTGCTCTTATAGACGACAAGATACTATGCATGCATGGTGGGCTTTCCCCAGATCTCTCTAATCTGGACCAAATTAAAAGCTTAACTCGCCCTACTGATGTCCCTGACACGGGTTTATTATGTGACCTGCTTTGGTCTGATCCTGGTAGAGAAGTTCAAGGCTGGGGAATGAATGATAGAGGAGTTTCATACACTTTTGGTTCTGATAAGGTCTCTGAATTCTTATTAAAGCATGATCTGGATCTTGTGTGCCGTGCTCATCAGGTATAAAACTCCTTGTATTTATTCTGAGATTGCTGAAAGTTTGTGTTTGTGATGTTCTATATTATTTTCAAATTTGCAGGTTGTAGAGGATGGATATGAATTTTTCGCAGACAGACAACTTGTCACTATATTCTCGGCACCAAATTATTGCGGTGAATTTGATAATGCAGGAGCTATGATGAGTGTTGATGAAACCTTGATGTGTTCTTTTCAAATTCTAAAGCCTGCAGAAAAGAAGCCAAAGTTTATGATGTCCACAAAAATATGACGTGATAAAGCCTTGTCCACTCTATTCTTGCCAAGGTCAGTTCACTTCCTTGTTCCTTTGGCTTCTAACTCCTTGCATCGTAGAAATTGTGACTGGATCTATGGCAACTTCCGGTCATTGTTAAAAACCTATTGGTTTGATATCATTATCTTCGTATGACTAGCTAAGTGAACGAGTTGCGAAAGGAACTTCCTGTGCCTTTACATAGATGACTTTCTTAAAAAGTTTATGGTATACCAATTATAAAAGAAAACACAAGGGGAATAAAGAAAGTAAAGGAAGATGTTATAACTTATAAGTTGGTACATTTTTTTAGCCTTTTCTTGTATATGAGGATGTGGAGTATATAGTGCCATTGCAGGAATTTTCTTCAGTTGTGGGGCACAAGGCAACACACTATTAATCGATCTCTGTCACTTCACCTATTTTCACTCTAATCCAGAAGCTTTTTGTATTGCAACATAAAGTTTCACATGGATCAATGAATATATGATGCCATTCATCTCACCAATATAGGAAATTCCTCCAATGCCAATGTATTGTGTTTTCTCTTTATATATTATACCTAAGAATTTGTTTGTTGTTGTGTCTCTTGATAAATGCAAGGAGCATCACTCCTTTTGGTGAGGTCGATAAATGCAAGGAGCATCACTCCTTTTTGGCGAGGGACATTTCTATTTGGAGTTCATCACATCTTTTTTTATAATATTATATTTTTTATATAATGGTTCAGTATGTTGCAACTGAGATGTCTCAAATTAGTTTTCTGAATTACAGGTATCATGTTTATATCCAATAGGCCTAGATCACGTTGTGCAGTACAGTACGTGATATATACTAGTATTTCAATGCTTTTAGTATCATTAAGTATGCCTGCATAGTACATTTGAGATATGATTGACTTTAAGGAATTACTAAAACTTTTCCTAATCAATGTGCAAAATTCAGTCACTTAGAACAAATTATATATTCTAGTGCCATGAAACATGATAAATGTGCTGTATCATACAAACATAAACAAAATCTCAGATTTTTAGCTTTATATTATGAGCCGTTCATGTGTAAAGCTATCCAAAAATGCATGTACCCTTTTGAACAGGACATTTACAAAGAATCAATTTCTCAACATTTGGCAACATCAGGTAATCTGCCTATCGTCCTAGATCTATTCACCGTTATTGAGAGAAAAATGCTTGTCAACAACCTCACCCGATCTCTTCTCCTTTCTCTTTCATGTAAGCAATGGAGTTGTGATCTCTTGTTCCAGACTTCTCGTTGTGATGCCCACTTAATTTTTTTTGTCTGTTACTAGAATGAGTTGTTTGCATTGTAGGTGGCTGATGCCTGATGATTTGTCATCCGAGATTGTGGTGCTTGATGGTATTTTCTTTGATTGATAGTCTATATAATTTGTTGTGAGACATACTAATCTGTCTTTGCTCAGAAGTTAGAACTACCAAATACCATGTTTGCCTTCTTTCACTTTAGATATACTGTACTGAATTTCCCATTGTTTGTAAGTTTCTTACATTTTCAAAATTAAGCAATATGTTGATAGTAATGTTGTGGAAAGCGGAAAGCGTAGCGAAGCGGAAGGACATGGCTTTAGCTTTAGCGGGCTTTAGTGGGGATTTAGCAGCAAAAAGCGCCAAGACATTTTTAAATAGTAAATAAAATAATGATGGAAAATTAGATTAATAGAAACTCTTGGAAACATATAATATAAACATATAACAATGATATTTTTTTGTCATGAAGTTTGGATGCAATAATAGAAATATATCGAACAATTTTAAGAAATTGCCATCTATATAAGACATGAAAGAGATAATGCTGCAGATTAGAAACAATAACGAGATTTAATTATTTTATCATTTGATATGATAGTCTACAATTTTAAATAAAATAATGACTATATTCCATTTGAATGTTTAAAAGAGGATTTAAGTGGGATTTTCAAGCACATAAAGTGAGCCAAAGTGGGAGCTTCAAGCCATTAACGCAACATAAAGATGCTTTATGCAAAAGCGAAGCGCTTTATTGCCGCTTTCCGCAAAAGCTGGGCTATATCGGAGCTTCATAAGACTTTTTACAACAATGATTGATAGAATATGCTAGAGATGTTGGATTCAATAAAATTGGGTAGATCTTGGATAAATGTTAGGCAAACAGTTTATAGTAGCATGACGGGCTTCTTATGAGCCTGAGGAAGTGATGGTTATTGAACCTGAGCTACTTCCACCATTAGTTGTCTTAGTTAATGGTTATTTTTCCTTAACTAGTACTCTTCTGCTTTATTTCGAAAATCTAGTTTGTAGGGTGTTTCATCCCCCCCCCCCCAAGAAAACTGTATATAAAGGTAGAGTTAATTTGCACTGATTTTCCCCTTGTTCGTAAGGTTCTTACATTTTAAAATCAAGCAAAATATTGGTAGAAAATGCTAGACATGTTGGTTTCAATATAACTGGGTAGATATTGGATAAATGTTAGGCTAACAGTCCATAGTAACATGATGGACTTTGATGAGCTTCTTATGAGCCTGAGGAAGAGATGGTGTTTGAACCTGAGCTACTTCCACCATTAGTTGTCTCAGCTAATGGTTCTTTTTCTTTAACTAGAACCCTTCTGCTTTATATTGAATAGCTAGTTTCTAGGGAGTATGTGAACTTTTTGGAAGGTTCTCATTTTTTCTGGATAACTATACTTAGAGGCCTCACTGTAAAGATGTACAAACTGCTACCCAGTATTTTTTTCACAGTGGATAAATGAGAAGCGTAGTTGCTACTGATGGCAATTTGCTCTTATGTTTCCATAACTATGTATCAATTTGCAAATCCTGAAAGGAGGGATGTGAAGCACTAAACACCAAAATTTCTCTTTTTTTAAATTTTTTTTCTCAAGCACCATTCACCTCCAATTCCAGTTAACTCAACCATCCAATCCAAACCCTAACCCTCTCAAAGCAAGCAATAATTTTGGCCCTTAAGGCCAGGTCAAAAACATCCCCCTTGAGCTGCCTCCCAAGCAACCAACCCTAGATCAATGCTATCATCCATCATTACTAAGCGGCCTCACGGTGTCATCTAACAACTACTAGCACACATAAATGACTGAACAGACACCTCAGCCGTGTGTATCCACTTTGACCCCTTGTAACAACCCGTATCTGGTGCTCGCTCAGTTGAGATCCGCATCGTCAATCATTGTGGACTCTGGTCTCATGCATGATCTACCCCGCTTGACATTCATCATGCTCTCTTTTATCGGCAATTCCTTTATCTTACGATGAGCATCCATCAGACAATCCTTATCATTGATCAGATTTTTCCGATCTGAACAGAGTGTGGTGTTCTGTCTGAGAGTAGTTGAACGATGATAGGTTGGTTTCACTGATTGCCATTAGTTGTTTGCTAGATTTTTTGTTATGGATCTGCAGCTGGTGTTTGGTGGTCTGATTTCTGTAATATAAATGGGTAGAACTGTATATAGTTTAGTTTCATATTAGTACTAAATCGACTAGCACCATTAATTGGCTAAAATAAATTGGACGTGGTCGCTTCTCATGATATTATAGATCTAGAATAATTGATTCCATTTTTTTTATTGTATGAACTGCTGTCTCTATGAAGTAGTTTAGGGTATTCACAGTGTCCGAAGTATCGACATACACCAAGTTTCATGTGATTCTAACATCTTTTTACCGTTGATTTAGTGGGTGCAAAATTAACGGTTTACTTACAATAGAACTTTTTACTTTGCTAAATCAACAGTGAAAATATATTAGAATCACATGAAATTTGATGTATCGACATATTAGACGATGAAAATCAAGATGGAAGGTGCCGACTGTTGAATAAAATGGTGAAGGGTGTACTTTTTTGACGCTACTTAATGAAAAAGCCATCTAGGGCCTATTTTCTTCATTATTATCTCTTTCTCTATATTCTTTCTTTATATATATAGAGAGAGAATAATGAAGAAAAGAGGCCCAAGGAGGCTTTTCATTACGTGGCGTCCAATATGTGTATCCTCTACGAACTTTTCGACAATCGGCATCCATCATCATCATTTTTATCATGTAAGATGTGGATACACCAAATTTCATGTGATTCCATCGTCTTTTCACCGTTGCATTAGCAATGTAAAAGTTCTATTGTCGGTAAACCGTTAATTTTGCACCTACTAAATCAACGGTGAAAAAGTGATGAAATCACATGAAATTTGGTGTATTCGCATCTTACACGATAAAGATGGTGATGATGGGTGTTCCCGTCTAAAATTTGGACGTCCATGCCAAGAGCAAGCGGAATGCACGAGCGCAGGAGCCCAAAGTATCAAGTGGCCTCAATACGCTCAAGAAAGTACAAAGCAGTCTTTTCCGTGCTAGATTTTGCTATGCGCCCAAAGGAATCTCAGATAAATTATGATGGCATCGAAAGCGTCTTCAAAAGAGGTTCGATTTGATATATTGCGGGTCTCATAACTCTTCCGGAATCAAAAGTTATGAGCAAACATGCTAGGCACGTATAGCTTGAGCAAAGATCTGCCACATGAATGGATGTAACTTTAGTCCCATATTGGATAAAACAGAGAGCACTCTCTACCATCCTCCTATAAATAAGTGGGGACACCTCTCAAAAGGTGATATACAAAAGCTTAAGCTTACACCATACGATACTAAATATCATTGAAAGGTTAACCGTTCCCCTAGTGCGCAAGAGCGCCGATGGTGCCAAGCGCGCCACGTGCGATGCACGTGCGCCGACGCTATGTGCAACACTTGCGACACATGTGAGCAGGCGCTATCCGCCACACGTGCGACGCACGTGTGCCGGCGCCAAGCACAACACATGCACCAAGCGCAACACATGCAACACACGTGTACCAAGAGCAAACAAGCCTTTCCGGCATCTCAGAGTGTACTGCTCCAACATGTTCTCTTCCCTGAAGAATGGGATTGGTTTAAAGGTACATCTCTCCATTCCTTCGATGTACGGCACTGTAACTCCTCAGCGTCTTCGGGGAGGTGGTCAGTCCCAACGACCAACAAGCCTTCCTTCATCTTCCTTTTGAAGCCTAGGCTTTACCAAATAGAAGTATACGCTTCAATTGAAAGCTTAAGCATTCCTCCATGGGCGCACCCTATGCAAGTGCACAAGCGTCGGTGGTGCTCTCCAAGCGCGCAAACGCGATGCACGCGCATTAGGGCCAAACATTTCTAAGCGCACCCTTATAGCGAAGCGAACGATTGCGAGTAGAGCCAGGGCTCTGTTAGGATCTTTCTGAACAGAAAGATTCTAGGATCAAATACCCCACGATGCAGATGCACCCTAATTGATTTAAATCCTTTAAATCTTTGAAATAAGAGATTTGCACTAATCTCTCCTATAAATAGGAGTAGGAGGAAATTAGAAAAGGGCTTAAATCTCTCCTATAAAAAATATCTCTTCTTATTCTCCTATAAAAATTATCTTTCTTCTTGAAGCCTCGGCTTCATAAGAGCTAAAGCTCTTAACGTAAGATAAAATATCTATGGATGAATCTCCATCCTCTTCTAAAGAGAGCATGGTTTAAGGTACATTGCTCCACACCTTTGATATGTGGCGTTGCAATCCCCCGGCGTCTTCAGAGAGGTGGTTGGATCCTGATAACCAATGTTCTCCCATCTTCAAGAAAGACTGAAGCATAGGCTTCATGGAACAAAAGTTCCCATAGAAAACAGGTTTTCATAAAAAACGAAGCATAGGCTTCATGGAACAATCGTTCCCATCGAGAACATGTGTTTTCATGATATGCACACCCTAGTCTTGTACGTAACCCCAGATAGGCGCGCACCTCAGAAGCGCAAGCGCAACCCCAGAGGACGGTTTAACAGAAACTCTGCTTCATCAAAAGCAATGTGTTATCAAAAGACAACACTTTTTACGAAGTTAGGGCGTATTTAACAAAGATGCGCACCCTATATAGATGCGCTGCGCTCACGTGCAAAACACAAGTGCCCATCCTAAAGAGCGCTCTCTAAAGAGCTACGCTGCGCACATGTGCAAAACACGTGCGCAAGCGCTAGGCATAAGTGTCACCAGAACCTAAGTTCCACTAAGCGCCGTGTAAATGCATGCGCACCAGGTGAAACACATGTGGGCCGATGACATGCACATCTGAAGTACGCAAGCGCACATGACGACCGAGCCAGAGCTTGAAGACTTAGCAAAATAGTTAAATACGGAAGCCTAGGCTGCATATGTGATCAAATGATCAGCAGAGAACAATATTCTCAAATATATGACCAAATTTAAGTTGATCTTAGTACTCAAAGAAAACTAACGATCCTTAAATAGAGTTATACTCTTGTGTACCGATGGACATCACAAATGTGAGAAATGCTACCTAAGTTCACTCCCGTTGGTAAACTAAGATACCAACGTGGTCCTCTACAAATAAAACATCTGCAAGTCTCTCATGAGTTGCGATTTGGGTCAATGATAGATAACGACGCCTATGTCTTCTTGCTATCTTCCCATATCAAAACTCTAAAAGACAAACATTGTCAAGCTCCGTTCATCAGGAAGTAACGCTTAGCGGTGAGTCAATCCTCGTGGAACAATGTTTCCGCAAAACAAAATCATGAAGCAATGCTTCTCCTAAAAACTAACGAAAGCAAGGCTTTTCAAGCCCTACGATCTGGCTCATACAACCAACCATATACAATCCATGGGCGTGAAAAGTACAAAAGCAAATAAAGTTGTTGGCCATATCAACAGTCAAACACACGAACACATGGAACAAAGCTTGGAGCAGTAGAAAATGGTTATAATTAACTGCAGGGGTTTGCGCCTGCAGGAAAAATGTGTCCCCTCAATCAATAAACCTCTCATCCGTAAGAGTGAATCCGAAAGTTAGCTACATTGGTCGCATCTATCCAAGTCTCTGATATACGGTGCCATAATACTTTGGGATTTTCGGAGAGGTGGATAAATATGTAATATAACATCTGCCCCCAAATCAGGCCAGACGTCCTTCCAACGTCTCAAACCGGTTTTCGGCGGTAAACAGATTCTGGCACGCCGGGTGGGACTATTTTTCTCTTTCCATTCCACACTTCGTGTGTCGTGTGTTTGACTCGGCGTATCGGACAAGACTTTGATTATGACCTCGTTGTCATGGTAATTTTGAAAGATTACATGACTTCAAAGCAATAAGGATGCCACTAAGACTTTCATCCTTCTCGTGGTTTACATGTGATCAATGTCCAAAACCGCTCACTGATGCCCAAAGGGGCTCAGTTAAAAGAATTGAGAGGACTACAGTTCGGACAATTCTCCGGACCACTCTCAATGGAGGACGACGCTTCACCAAATGAAGAAGCTCCTCTAAGGTCAATCTTCAAAGGATTGACCTCCAAGCTGACGGATCTCTCAAAGGGTCCCATACCATCAAGAAGATCAGTTTACAAAATGCTGACTCCTAAAGTTGCAAATGCACCAGAAGACCCTTTACCTCTAAGTAGGTCGGTCTTTAAAAGCCTGACACACGTCACCAATGTTCAGTCGAAGATGGCCGTCACTGAACTTCACAGGAGGCAGAATACTCAATCTTTGACCCTATGCAGGGTGCAAGCTATGCAATCCCTGACCGCCGGCAGGGAGCATCTCAGTAGAGCTCCTTTGGTCGACATGGTCCCTATGAGAAGAAATGCTCAACAAGGTACATGCGTAATTTGAAAAAGGAAAGAAACGTTACTCAAATTACACAAGTTAGTCAAAAATAACGGATGATGATCAGGGTCCACTCAGCGTTCTTCGCCTCTACCTTCTTCCATCCATGAGTACGTTAAACCGCCGCTCCCCCTACACCTAAGACGATGTTAAACATTTCTCGACCTCTGAATCGTTAAACTGGAAGATAAAATAAAGAGCCGAAATTATAGAGCAATTCGCAATAAAAATCAGCGAGGAATATAAAAAAGCCGAAATGATGGGGTAACTTGCAATAAAAATTAGCGAGTAAAAATAAAAATAAATAGTTGAAATGATGGGGCAACCACGACAAAAAGCCGAAATGATAGGGCAATTGCGACCATCATGATAAGAAAAGCTGAAATGATAGAGCAATCGCGGTAAAAAGAAAAAGATAAAAAGCTACTCCTAAACATGGGAACATAGGCCGCGTCCCTGGCCTCTCCATCCTCGAAGAAAAAAGCGGGAAATGAAGAGGAAGGTTCCAATAACGAGCCCACCGGCGGATCTCGCAGGCCTGTCAGGCCGAAAATGATAAGGAGGTTGCTGATATAGGCACCAACTTGGCTCGAATGGCAGCCTTGTTCCAACAAATGCGCACTGTAGTGGCTACGCAGCCAGAGACGTATGACGATGAGCAACCACTGCCAACGCCTGAGATGCCGGTCCAAGTAGCAGCAACTCCCGCACCATCGCCAACTCCAATGAACTTGGAAGCCGATGCGGCTCTGCAAAATACAATCATTGATCTCGTCAATAAGCAAGTCAAGATGCATACGGCCAGTGAAGCATCCCAAAAGATGGTCTGCAAAGGTCGACCCCATCCGACAGACGAAGACCAACTGCAATACCCCAAGGATACATCTCCCAAATTCAAGGTGTTTAAAGGAACATGGGATCCTTACCAACACATTGCACAATTCATAGCAATGTGCTGGAAAACAGGGGGCAATGGCGCTCTCTTGCTGAGGCAATTTATTGGTAGTCTCGCCTACACATCCTTCAAGTGGTATGCAGAGTTACCAAATGGCTCCATATGGACCTGTGCACAACTGAAAGTTTTGTTCATGCAAAGATTCGCCAGCTCATCTAAAAAAACAAAAAAAAAAACGACGTTCTCTACTTTGATTAATGAAGAAAAGAAGTGCTCGGAAACTTTAGCGCGATATGTTGTCCGATGGCGAAATCTCGCCTTAAAAATGCGAGCATGCGGTTGATGAATCCTAAGCCATAGGGATCTACACAAGCACTCTCGACAAAAGCAGTTGGGCGTATCCATTCGTCGCCATGGCGAAGTTCAAGACGTATCAAGATCTCATTGATTATGCTACACAACTGAGGAGATGAATTTCGCCTTGAAGACTAACCCTCAGTCAGAGAAAGATTTGCGTCTTCGCTAAAAAGGTTGGAAAATCTTATTTCGTCGCTAACGCGTAACAGAGTCAAGGGGCAACTAAATCCGATTCCTCGCTATCAATGAAAGATGGTCCAACCCTTGAAGAGGAAATGGGATGCAAATACTCATTCCTCCGGCAAAAACAAGGAAATTGTTCGGATGAGCCAAGGAAAGCAATATGCTCATTCTGTCCAATTTTAGGCGTTTGCAGCAAGACAATAGAGCCTATGACCCAAACAAAGCTTCTATCATTGGGTGGTTAGTCACCCAATAGAGGACTGCTGCGTCTTTAAGAAGTGGCTTGAAGACCAATATGAGAAGGGGAAGTTCGATCTGCAAGCAAATTGGAAACTCATCCCGTCTTAAAGACACTCCTCCGAGTGAAAATCAAAGTCATGGCAATGTCGTTTCCAACGTTGACAACCGCGAAAAGCTCAACAAAATCCAAAGTTCCTTCGAAAGAATAAGCTGTCGAGCTCTATTCTCCGTCAAACGACAAGGACATCAAGTGCAAAGCACCAATGCAATGAAAACCGCCCACATCAGGTCTTGCAACGATGTTAAGTTAAAAAAATTATTACTTAGCATCAAAATCAAATGAAGGTGTTCAGCGACGTAAGCATTCCGCCTAAAATCAAACCGACAAACAAGACAAAGGAATCCGATCAAAACACATCGATGGTTTACTTCCAAAAATGAAGATATGCAACAACACATATACTTGCTCATACATGAATTTGACTGACAGCGCGAAAGTTTTCGTCTGAAGGAATTCAAACCAGGCCCTTACAAAATGCCCGGCGGAAGGAGTCCAATGTAGAGTATCAATGGTCCGTCTCCAAAATGACCGGCATCCAACATGAACTCATTCTCTATCCGGCCGACGAAATCCAATGTCGATCCAACATGGAGTAATTCTCCATCCAACGCTAAAGTCCTGACGGCATTCCAATAGGGGGTAGGTCCATGTTCCGACATGGAGTAATTCTTCATCCAGCCTAAAGATCAAGCGCTCTGCAATGAGCCATAAACTACCAAGCACTCCACAATGAGCTATAAATTACATGTTGCTCCAAAATGAGTCCAACCACCAAGTGCTCCGCAATGAGCTATAAACTACACGTCGCTCCGCAATGACCCATAAACAACATATTGCTCCGGAACGACCCATAAACTAGCTATCGCTCAGAAACGAGCTCTAAACTACCGGCCGGTCTCAAAATCATGATTGATATGGATATCAAGGATCTTCTCATATATAGATATTCTCAGCTGATTGTCAACCAAGTCAACGACGATTACAAGACATGCAAGTCTGAATTAATGAGTTATGGTAGAAAGGTGCAAGAACTGTTAAATCAAGTTCCATCATACAAGCTGGAGAGCATACCGCGAGTGGAAATCAGCACAGTGGATTGGCCAAAGTTGCCAAGGAGTTGGCAGACGAAAACTCGGACGACAAAGACATCCATTCAAGGTTGAAAGGATCCTTGCTCCGGCAAAACTGCCTTCGTGTTCAAAACATCCTCATGTATCCCCACAACACACAAAGAGCACATGCTTACGAGATCCTATTGACTCATAAGAAGAAAGCACTCTTGTGAGATCCTTACGACTCACAAGGAAAAAGACACTTATGGATCCTCACGATTCCTAAGGAGAAAATACACCTATGAGATCCTCTCGACTGGAAAGGAGAAAATACTTTTATGAGACACTCACGACTTATAAAATTAAAAAGCGTTAGGGGACGAGACCTAAACTTGTCTCCTAAGCCGTCGCTCTTCAATATTGGCAAACCAAGCTACCAACATGGAAAAAACCGTTGTACGGTTGGTCCCCAAATTGACCGCCGTATACAATCCACAGGCTACCCACAAAGAAACGGCCTATAAAGTCCCACCGGTTGTGTGATGCTCTAAAAGATCCTCATCATTCATGAGAACAGAGTGGCCAAACAAAGAAGGTATGTCCACAAGCAAATGAGCACGGGTAAAAACCTGAAAGAGCTCTGTGAGTAAAAACAGCAGGACTATCCGTGAGTTTGTGAAAACCGGAAAGGGCGCAGACTCATAAAAAAGTTTCGACAAAGTCCTACCAAAGACGAGCAATATTCCCAACATGGTGAACGACATTTGTGTGTCCTCTCGACTTGCAAAGAGAAGACACTCTTGTGAGATCCGTATGACTCACAAGGAAATCCCGTTTAGGAGTCCTCACGACTCCTAAGAAGAAAATACACTTACGAGATCCCGACTCCTAAAGAGAAAACACCTTTATGAGACCTTTATGGCTCATGAAGTTGAGAATGTCTTAGTTGGTAGGGATCTAAACCTGTCTTCCGAGCTAACATCGTCCAAATGGGCAAAGGCATATGATGAGTCGCTCCTGGTATTATTCGAATTGTAGCGATGCTGATACCAAAACAAGTATCAACTCTTAAACCGCTAACTCGCAACAAATTTAGCGAGTAAGAAAAAGAAAATAAATAGCCGAAATGATTGGGCGGCCGCGAAAAATATAGCCGAAATGATTGGGCAATCACGACCTTTACGATAAGAAAAGCTGAACTGATAGCAATCACGGATTAAAAAAAATCCGCCCTACAAGAATTCATCATTGACTCTTGTTATGCAATCCACGGGCGTAAACAAATGAAGATGAGGAATGCGCTCCGACGATACCTAGCAAAGGAATTCGTCAAAAACGATACAGGTCTCAACGACGTTATATACAAGCCGTAGATCGTCAGAAGCTATCTTATCCCTCATGGATTTAGCTACAACTTCTCAGAACTTAAGCATGTCCGGTTCCAAAGTAAAGCAAGAAGGTTGAGTGACGGTAATCTCCTAGCTCCAAGTCTTGATGTCAAGACATAAAACCTAGAGACTACCTGGACATCCAATTTACTCCAGCATGGGACATATACGGCCTCAACAAGGACTAAAAGGTCAAAATAAACAGTGTGATGGTATTGACCTAGCACTAAGTCTCTTGATGGCAATACATACAGTCTAGAGATTATCTCGACGTTCCTTATTCTAGGGGATACTGACGCGACGTCAGGAAAGACCAAAGGGTCAGAAATAAAGCGGAGTGACGACATATTCCTAGATCCATGTTTCGATGGCAATGCATAAGGACCGTTTGGATGTCATCTCATCTCAGAAGGATGCAGTTATGACTTTCCTGGGACTCAAAGAAATAGTCTGACCCCAATGTAAAGGGTTAACCCTGAATCTTCGATAGCCATAGGTATACTCGCCTCGGGAGATTACTTGGGACGTATCACTGCCTCAGAAGGGATTGGAGATACAACAAGTGTGTGGCTACTCGAACAGCGACCTAAGAGAATACACATTGAGAATATATAATCTAACGCAGTGGTGTGACAGACTATACCTAGTGCCGCAAACCTGATGGCCCTTTATACTAACAAGGGTATGTTGACGTCAATCTGAGTTTATTCATCATAGGAGGATAAACTGAACGCTCCAAGATGAGTACATAAACTAAGCCATATCACTTCAGCACCATTTAGGGGTCCCCATGACTCCTAAGGAGAAAATGCACCTACGAGATCCTCTTAACTCGTAGGGTGATTATTTTTATGAGACTCTTACGGTTCATAAAATTGAAAAGTCTTAGATAAGGATCTCAATTTATCTTCTAAGCCATTGTCCCATGGCCGGTCTCCAAATTGACTACCGTATACTATCCATGGGTCACGACAAAGTTGCATCCAAAACATCCTCTATTGGCCAACCAAGCTACTAATGAGGAGAGGAAGCCACTTACGTGTTTTCTCGACTCGTAAGGAGAAAATACTCTTGCGTGATCCTCACGATTCGTAGGGAGAAAATAATTTACGAGACCCTTACAGCTTATGAAATTGAAAAGGCTTAGGTAACAGAGATCTAAATTTGTCTCCTAAGCCACCATTCTCCAAACCGCCTTACAAGTAGTTCGATCACGGGCCTCAATATTTAGAACTACATCTCTTAAGAATCGTGATTTAAGTCGATGGTAAATGACGACGTCAGTGCTCTCTCTCTATCTTCTCAGATTAGGGTTCTGAAAGTTATGTACAATCCGCCAGCCTGAAAGCAGTTGTGTGCTCTACACCACTGTACACTACTTTGCCCATGTAAATACCTCCGTAGGCAAAGTAGTGGGGGCATTTGTTCCCGTCCAAAATTTGGACGTCCATGCCAAGAGCAAGCGCAATGCACGAGCGCAAGAGCACAAAAGAGTCCAAAGCATCAAGTGGTCTCAATACGCACAAGAAAGTACAAAATAGTCTTTTCTGGGCTAGATTTCGCTATGCTTCCAAAGGAAAATCATATATATTATGATGGCATCGAAAGCATCTCGAAAAGAGCTACGATTTGATATACGGGCCTCGTAACTTTTTCGGAATCAAAAGTTACGAGCAAACGTGCTAGGCACGTATAGCTTGAACAAAGATCTACCACATGAGGGGATGTAACTTTAGTCCCATGTTGGGTAAAATAGAGAGCACTCTCTACCACCTCCTATAAATAAATGGGGATACATCTCACAAAAGATGATATACAAAAGCTTAAGCTTCACCATACGATTCTAAAGTATCATTGAAAGGTTAACCTTTCCCCTTAGTGCGCAAGCACGCCATGTGCGATGCATGTGCGCCGGCGCTATGTGCAATACGTACGATGCACGTGCGCCGACGCTATGCACCGCAAGTGTGCAGGCGCTGTGCGCAACACGTGTAACACACGTATGCGGCACCAAGCGCAACACGTGCAACATGTGTGACAAGCGCAACATGTGCAACACGTGAACCAAGAGCAAACAAGCCTTTCCGGCATCTCAGAGCGTACTGCTCCAACATGTTCTTTTCCCTGATGAATGGGACTGGTTTAAGGGTATATCTCTCCACACCTTCGATATATGGCGCGGTAATCACTCAACGTTTTCGGAGAGATGGTGGGTCCTAACGACGAACAATCCCTTCTTCATCTTCCCTTTGAAGCCTAGGCTTCACCAAATAGAAGCATACGCTTCACTTGAAAGCTTAAGCTTTCCTCCATAGGCGTATCCATTGCAAGTGCCAAGCGCTAATGGTGCTCTCCAAATGCGCACGTGCGATGCATGTGCATCAGGGCCAAACATCTTTAAGCGCACCCTCATGGCGAAGCGAACGATTTAGAGTAGAGCTAAGGCTCTATTAGGATCTTTCTAAACAAAAAGATCTTAGGATTAAATATCCCACGGTGCAGACACATCCTGATTGATTTAAATCCCCTAAATCTCTCAAATGAGAGATTTGCCATAATCTTTCCTCTCTTATAAATAGGAGTAGGAGGAAATTAGAGAAGGGCTTGGATCTTTTCCTTTGGGGAAGACCGGCTTCCAAAGAGGAGAAAAATATCTCTTCTTCTTGAAGTCTCAGCTTCATAAGAGCTAAAACTTGAGATAAAAGAGCTTCGGATGAATCTACATCCTCTTCTAAACGGAGCATGGTTTAGGATACATTTCTTCACACCTAATATATGACGATGTAATCTCTCAGCGATTTCAGAGAGGTGGTTGGATCCCAATAACCAATGATCTCCTATCTTCAAGGATTAAAGCGTAATCTTCATGGAACAAAAGTTCCCATAGAAAACAAAAGTTTTCAAAAAAAAAAACGAAGCATAGGCTTCATGGAACAATCACTCCAATCGAAAACATATGTTTTCATGATATACGCACCCTAATCTTATGCGTAATCCCTGATAGGCGCGTGCACCTCAGAAGCGCAAGCACAACCCTAAAGGATGGCTTAACAGAAACCCTGGCTTCACGAAAGCAATGTGTTATCAAAAGACAACACTTTTTACAAAGTTAGGACGCACTTAACAAAGATGTGCACCCTATACAGATGCGCTGCGCTCACATGCAAAATACAGGCGTCCATACCAGAGAGCGCTCTCTAAAGAGCTGCGCACACGTGCAAAACACGTGCGCAAGTGCTAGGCGTAAGTGTCAATTTCGACCAAAACAAAAGTTTCACTAAGCACCATTCAAATGCATGCGCACCACGTGAAACGCATATGGGCCGATGACATGCGCATGTTGGGGTCGAAATTTACATCCCGGTTGATCAAGTCAAAATCAAAGTCAACCCCAAGCCAAGTGGGCCCAAGCCTAGGTTAAGTGGGCCAATGCCCGGGTCGAGCCCGAACACGAAGCGTCCGGCCTTCCGCTATGCCAAAATAAAAATTTTGTAATAAATAATTTTGGTGTATTTCCTTTTTTTATACTTTTTGAATAAATGTAATAAAAATGGGCATAAAGCCAAATTTTTGTAAAGCCTATGGCTTATGTGCCAAAAAAATAGCACATGAGGCATGGGATGGGCAAAATGCCATTTTTGTAAAGCCCAAGGGGCTATATGTAAAGTGTATAGCCTATAAAGGGAAACATAATGAAAATATCTCAATAACTTTTTCTTTCTCCAAAAAAAGAATCAAGATCTGTGATCTTCTCCTTCCTCAAGGTTCTAAAACCTTCTTCTTTGTTTTGAATTAAATCAAGAGTTTTACTTTTCCTTTTCCAAAACTAAATAGTTTTTCACCACAAAACCCATAAAGGGGAGCTTGGAGCTTCCATCAGATTTTAAAAAGGAGAGATTTTAAAATCACCCCCTTTTCATCCAAGATCCGGCCAACCGAGGGGAAGAAGAAAGACCCATCTCCCAAAAATCCCACTTTGGGAAGATCCAGAGCTCAAGGGAGAAGCCTCTTTCATCATCTCCAAAAACATCTTAGGAGTTTAACTCCACTCTAAATTCTCTTTCAGGAGTTTAAATCCTATTTCTGGGGCTAAAAGCCTCTTTTTCTCGCCGGCGCCCAAGCGCCCGAGCGCCCACGTGTCGGGCACGTGAGGCGCTAGCGCTCGAGCGTCTTGCGCTTAAGAGCCCAGAGCCTACATGCCGGGCACGTGAAGCGCTAGCGCTCGAACGCCCAGTGCTCGCGTGCCGGGCACGTGATGCGCTAGCGCCTAAGCGCACAGCACTCAAGCGCCCAGTGCTCGCGTGCTAGGCACGTGAGGCGCTGGCCCCATGCGTCCTTTGGGCGCTTTTTCCCTTTTTATATACATGTATATATACATACACACACATACTCTACAACACTGTCCCCCGTAAAACCTCTGCGGGGCCCCCCGATATATCCAAAACCCCTTCAAAACACAACGCTGCACATTGAGTTCGCATGACCAGTTTAACCCGTTAATCGGAGGTTCTCTCGCTCCAAAGGTGATGGGTAATTAACGGCAGCTTAGTCCGCGGCTGCCGGAGATTCGGATCCCCACAATTAATAAATCCCAGCCTACCCTAGGCAGGGGAATCTGTAATGCGCCTGACAAGCGCGCGCGTATTCCCATATCAATGGGGTGACAAAAAACACCCTACGGATTCTGGCACGTCCGGTGGGACCTTTCTCTCCTCCCATATCTCGGGTCAAGCGTTCATGCGAACTCATTTGATATATATGCTGATTTTTGTACTGAAATAATGTTTTTTTTCTGTGCAGCAATCAACTTTCAGCGACAATGTCACCCAAGACGAATTCAGCTTCCAACGCGACCCCGATCTCGTACGTGATCAAGATCAATGCTCGTGTGGTTCTCCCCGCAAGCCTCAGTCAACAGTGGGAGGAACTGCCCCGCCAGTTTGGTTCCGTCATCATCTACCCTGCCGGAAGCGCTTATCTGGCAGAAATCCCGACAAAACAGGTGGCCAAGCCAGTCTCAAGGGGCAAGAGGCCGAATGTTGTGATCGCTAAGGCACCACAACCAAAACTTAAGACGGTGTTTGAACGACTCTCTGGTGCTCCAGCTGGGGGCAAGACTTCCGGTACAAAGGGCAACATCAAACGTTGCGGACGAGCTCAGGCGACGACTCCAACAAATGCACGAACGGGCGTTTTCTCTGGGCTCTCTATCACTTGTTCTACGGCGTCTTCCCGAAGAGCCGAAGTCTGCCAAGTGCTTAAAACAGAAAAGTCAAGGCAGAAGCGGCTCAGGTATCGAGCCAGCAAGAGGGACTTCGGCCATGTGGAATCTTGTGAGGTTCCAAGAGCAGGGTTACTCCGCGACGACGGTTGAGTCGGCTGTAAAAATCAGCAATTCCTTTGAACCTCTGAAGTGGGTTCAGAAAAATGCTATGACCGCCAGAATCAAGAAGACAACGGTCCGAACGTTGCCCGAAGAGACGTGTCCCGGCCCCAACAGAAAAAGTATGACACTGTCTCTTCAAGAGTCTATCGGGCGTTCTGTGCCGCGCGAAAACGAGGCAAAACCAAAAAGGAAGCGTCAGCACCATTCAAGAATCCGGCCAGGCCAGCCGCCTTCAATTGACTGTCCGTTACCGAAACAGGGGGGTCAAGACAGAGATCCGTGAAATCAGCCGCCGATAACCAAATGACCGCTGGATATATTATCCATACGGTCTATATGGCCGGCGGGCGCCCCAGCGACGACCTTCGCAGCAAAAGCAAGGATGAGGCCACCACATCCCAAGCCCAATCTGGCTTGAATGTGGTTGCCGCTTCCTAAGAACAGCAGCCTCCGCTGGATGACGAAAACCCTCTCGATAAGGATGATAGGCAGAAAGATCCCTCAGTCCATGCAGAGTCAAGCTCATACAGCGAGGAAGAGCCGACTTTCCGCCTCAAGACCGCGGAGCAAGAGCTGCTTCAAGAGCTTCGAAAACAGCTCAGGAGCAAAGATAAAGAGATGGCCAAGCTCTATTCGAAAATTGACGACCTAACAAACGTTGTGATGCAGCTTACGGCTCAAATTGCTCGAGCGCCTTCCAATCAAGCACAAGTCGCTACTCATGAGCCGGATGATGACAATCCGAAGCGGCCGATACCTGCCCCTTTTGGTCCAAGATTGGTCGAGCCGCATGAAAGCCGGCCACATTCCGATTCTGGGGACACATTGGCCCCAGACGGCACTATCCCGCTAACACAAGATCGAATAATGGATTTGGTCACCAGCCAGGTTAAAACATTGGTGGCCGAAGGCGAAGCTTAGAAAGAAATTGGTAATAGTGGGCGGCCATATCCTGCACAGTACGATCTGATCGAGTTCCCGAACGCCTACATCATTCCTATGTTCGGAAGATTTGACGGGACGGGAAATGCAAATCAGCACGTCGCCTACTTTAAAGCATCGTGCGGAAATACAGGGGGCAATGATGCGCTCCTTCGTCAATTTGTCAACAGCTTGACCGGTATCGCTTTTGACTGGTACGCGAGTTTACCAGACGGGTCCGTCATTACCTTTGCCCAAATGGAGTTTCTGTTTCGGCAAAGGTTCATGAGTGTCAGTGATAAAATCTTCATTGCTGACCTTGTGAGGACCAAGCCGGGGAAGAATGAAAGCAACACCGACTTTATCGCCCGATGGCGTAATCTTACAGTCAAGTGCGAACCGCCGCTGGAGCAGGACCAGTCCGTCAACCTTTTCATTGGGAACCTCAGCAATTGGATGGTTTCATTCTTATGTACAGCAGGCCTCAAGACGTTTCAAGAGCTAACCAAGAAAGTCAAAATGCTGGAACGCTTGAAGCAAGAGTCTACCCCAGACTCTCAGAGAGACAAGACTTGGAAAAGCAAGTGAGACGACAACCGTAGAAGTGGGAGTTCCAGCAGTACCAATGTCTTCAATGCGTCCGACAATGAAGAAAAGCGAAAGGCGGGCGAATCCAAAACCAACCGGTCTCGAAAGCCATTGCTGGGAGGAGATGGGCCTTCCCTAAAGGAGAAAAAGAACAAGATTTACTCTTTCAGAAGGGACAAGGTCCGCAAGATATCCAAAGATGCCTTGAACAACGGTCTACAATTGCCGGAGTCGAAAAGACCTCAAGCAGCAAAAATACCGACAATCCTCTGTATTGCCCGTACCACCGAGTAGTGAGCCATGCGATCGAGGATTGCTATATCTTCAAGGACTGGGTCGAGAAGCAGTACAAGGATGGAGAGATCGAGCTGTCCAAAAGTGTGTTGGTGAACAATCAAGTTGCAACCACCAACCTTATACAGACAGAAGCTGAAGCCTTCTGGGGGCAGACAGCCGAACCCGCTGCCCTGAGAAATGAAACGGGTTCACCGCGGCCTCCGTAGAGTATGCACATATCTAATAAGACGAAGAAGATGCTAAACCTACTTCGGAAAAAGCCCAGAACGGAATGGGAAGGGCAGAAGAAGCCTACCGTACCAGCTGCCAATCCGGCTCCATCAGGCTCAAAATCCAAAAAGCTCAAGAAGAAAAGAAGTGCAGCTCGACGCGAAAAAGAGTCTGCAGGGAGATCGACCATTCAAAAATATATTGATTCTCTCGAAGACTAGGAACAAAAGGAAAGAACTCTAATTCAATTGAAAGAGTTCTTCCCTATAGAAGCGGCTGAGATTCTGGAGGAGTTAGAAGAAGACTCCAATGAAGAGATCCCTATAGTGACCTGCTACGTCATCCACCTGGGCAGCGAATCTGAGGAGGAGCTTTGTTTTCCCGAAGAGAACGAAGAGCTCGCCACTAAGGCCAACCAAATCCAGCTCAGAAGCGGTAGGGCTCTACCGCCAAATCAGGGCAACGCCCCAAAAGGGAAGGAAATACAAGTCGCTAATGAAGAAGATGGCAGAGAACTTGCTCATGAAGGTTCGAATCCTTCCCCAGTAGACTATAATGTCTTGGCTCATCTTCGAAAGCTTCCGTCTCTCCTTAGCATCTACGATACCTTGGTTCTATCTAAAGAGCTTAGAGATGTTCTCATTCATGCTCTACAAAACCCCGAGCGGTATCAGGCTCGCTTTGCAGAAATTAATATGAGAAAAGCCCAGTACGCTCTGCATGTCGTCGCAGTCACGTTTAAGGATGAAGACTTGCTACTAGGAACGACTGAGCATAATCGGCCGTTTTACATGACCGGGTACAGCGACGGAGATCGGATTAATCGCATATTGATTGATCCGGGGTCCTCAGTGAACATTATGAACTTGCGGACTCTGAAGAGTTTGTCAATGGACGTCCGACACCTGTCAAGGGAAATGATTGTTATTCAAGACTTCAATCAAAACTGCCAGCAAGTTTTAGGGTCTATAACTTTGCCAATCAAATTTGGCGATCTGCAAACTGAAGATAAGATATACGTGATCGTCGCTGACACGTCTTATAAAATTCTCTTGGGACGACCGTGGCTTCACGATTACGGCATCGTTCCGTCAACTCTCTATCAATGCATGAAGTATACTAGAAATGGCGAAGAAAAATGCATTGACGGAGACATCTAGCCGTTCGGTATGCATGAAGTCCGATATGAAGATTCTCGGTACTTTATGGACCACCAAAATGCTAAGCCACAACTGACTGAGGATAGAGCGGCCCCAAGACTCAAAAGCAAATCTGAGCCGGCTGTCACTTTCAAAAGCAAAAACACCCAAGTGCGCCCGCGTTTCGATAGCGATACGGACGAATCCGATACTGAAAGCCCATCTAGCAGCAAAGTCCGTCCTCATCTTTGCAGCGACACTGAAGAGTCGGAGAAAGAGGACTTGCCGTGCAACAGCTGTGCAGATTGGACCCCCATGCAGCAAGCGAAACTACGAGAGACCTTCGAAATTGCACAAGGGTCCCTGGCCATCACAAGGGTGCCGGAACGGATGTGCAAAAAGCTCGATGCATTGTCAGTCTCTACCGTGGACCAGCTGAAAATTTTCTAAGTTCCCGGGAGAAAAAGTGGACAGAAGGGCATTCTGTTTTATGGGTCAAACCCCGTTGTGCATCCGGACGATTTGTCGGTCGCGTGCCTTTCCTATGAGAGAGGCATAAGAGCCGTCCTTAATCCCAGATACTATGCACCCGAGATGCGGGAATATTTCAAAAGGTGCGGATGCCGGCTATATCAAACGGAGTCCGAAGCAAAGTTTTATGAAGGGCTATGGCATCCGCCCCAGGTCCGAGCACTCATCGATGGATGAATTCCAGATAGACGGGGCATAGGCTTCATTCAACTTGATTCCAAAGCATGCTACATGATCCATGTTGGTGAAGCCGGCGGAAGATCAAATGATGATGACGAGATAGCCGAACCAGAAGAAGCTTCTCAAGAGCTCGAAGATGGCGGACAAGCAATCTTTGTCGAGCTAACCGAGATTGACTTAGGAACGCCCAATAATCCAAGGCCGACATACATCAGCTCACTCTTGTCAGAGGAAATGAAAGAGCAGATAATTGCCCTGCTGCATGAGTTCGTCGACTGCTTCGCGTGGACATACAAAGAAATGCCTGCCCTTTCCCCTGAAGTGGCCGTGCATAAACTGGCTATATCTCCTGATGCTAAGTCAGTCAAACAAGCCCCTCGAAGAATGAGAAGGGAACTAGAAGAAAAGGTCATCGAGGAAACCAAGAAGCTCATCGATGCCGTCTTCATCAGGGAAGAGAATTATGCGGACTGGATCGCATGCATAGTCCCAGTGAAGAAGAAAAATGGGCAGATCCGAGTTTGTGTCGATTTCAGGGACCTCAACAAGGCATGTCCTAAAGACGACTTCCCGCTACCGGTCATGGAAATGATGGTCGATGACACCTCAAATTACGAGTTGTTCACCTTTATGGATGGCTCGTCTGGATATAATCAGATCAAGATGTCACCTGAGGATGAGAAACACACAGCATTTCGAACCCCGATCGGAATATACTGCTACAAAGTGATGCCGTTCGGACTGAAGAACGCAGATGCTACATATCAAAGGGTAATGACCAATATCTTTGATGACCTAATCCATAAAGTCGTCGAATGCTATGTTGATGATCTGGTCGTCAAGACTAAAGCCAAGGCCGATCACATCCAAGATCTTAGGACCGTTCAAACCAGACTGAGGGAGTACGATCTGAAAATGAATCCGCTGAAGTGCGCTTTTGGCGTGTCATCGGGAAAGTTCCTGGGCTTCATAGTCCGACATCGGGGGATTGAAGTTGACCCATCAAAGATAAAGGCCATCATGGAGATGCCCCCTCCAAAGAGTCTGACGCAGCTAAGATCTTTTCAAGGCAAGCTTGCTTATATACGGAGGTTTATCTCAAATTTATCGGGGAGATGTAGGCCCTTCTCAAAGCTCATGAAGAAATGAGCTCCTTTTGTCTGAGATGCCGAATGTCAAGAAGCGTTCGAAAGCATCAAACAGTACTTGTTGCACCCTCTAGTGCTGGCCGCTTCCGTTTCAAATAAACCGCTGATTCTCTACACTGCCGCGCTAGATGAGTCATTCGGTGCGCTCCTTGCCCAGAACAATGAGGAGGGAACAGAAAATGCCCTCTACTACCTCAGTCGAACTCTAGTCGGGACGGAACACAACTATTCTCCAATGGAAAAGCAATGCCTGGCTCTGATATTTACTATGAAGAAGCTGAGGCACTATCTACTCGCTCATCAGGTTATGCTGATCTCCAAGGTCGACCCGCTCAAACACTTGATGACCAAATCAAGCCTAGCCGGCAGAATGGCAAGATGGGTTGTCATGCTACTTGAGTTTGACATAGTTTATACTCCTTAGAAAGCAGTAAAAGGGCAAACTCTTGCGGACTTTCTCGTTGCTCATCCCATACCAGAAGGGCCATCTCTCAATTGCGAGTTACTCGACGAACAAGTGCTGCACCTCGAGAATGACGAGCCATGTTGGGAGCTCTACTTTGATAGGGCCTCATCGATAAGGACCTCCAGTAAATCAAGCGTTCCGGAGATAAAAGAAGGGATATGATTGGTGTTCATCACGCCATCGATGGGAACCCTACGGCGTTCTTTTGCTCTCACCGAGCCTCGCACAAACAATGAGGCTGAGTATGGAGCTCTGATAGCTGGTCTGGAGCTCGTCATAGAAATGGAAATCCTTCGGCTACGGGTTTACGGTGACTCCCAGCTTGTCGTCAACCAAGTAAGCGGTGACTATAAGATATACAAACCCGAGTTAGCTCGTTACAGAGGCCGAATGGTGGAACTCATGAAACGGTTGACTCACATTGAACTAATGAGAGTCCCTAGAGTGTTGAATGGAAAGGCTGACGTACTCGCTCGCTTAGCTAAAGAGCTGGCTGATCCTGACATGGACGAAATTCTGATCACAGTCAGGAGCCGGCAAATTCTACCCCCAGTCTCTCTATGAGAAGAGGAAAGCGCGGAACAGAAGGGCAGTCCTGTCGAAGAAGCTTCGATCATCCAAGACGAGCCCGATTGGAGAGAGCCCTTCATAGCGTACCTCCGATACGACAAGTTGCCCGAAGGAAAATCTGCAAGAATTCAGCTGAAGAAGAGAGCTCTCCGATACGTGTTTGTAAATGACACGCTATACCGCAGGTCATATGACCAACTCTGGCTCAGATGTCTGTCATCGGCCGAAGCCCAGAAAGTCATGAAAGAAGTTCACTCGGGCGTTTGCGGTGCTCACCAATCTGCCCCAAGATGCGACTTCAAATTAAACGGCTTGGGTATTACTGGCCCACCATGATACGGGATTGCGGAGAGCATGTAAAGAAATGTCATATCTGCCAAATTCACGGTGATTTTATTCACAAGTATCCCAATCCGTTGCGTTCTACGGTGGCGTCGTGGCCCTTCGAAGTCTGGGGCACCGACATAGTTGGCCCAATTGATCCTCCGTCATCCAGAGGCTACCGGTTCATATTGGCCGCAACTGACTATTTCTCCAGATGGGCTGAAGCTGTCCCGCTAAAAGAAGTCAAGACAGAAAATATTCTTACGTTCTTCCAGCATAATATTTTATACCGTTTCGGTACACCAAGAATAATCATTTCTGACAACGGGCTCTCTTTCAAGAGCTTCAAAGTTTCAAGATTCGCTACTCAACACAAGATAGACTGGAGATATTCCTTCATCTATAATCGAAGAGCCAATGGGCTAGCCGAAACCTTCAATAATACTCTATGCAAGCTCCTGAGGAAAAATGCTTCAGCCAACGAGAGAGACTGGAATCTCAAGCTTCACGATGCGTTGTGGGCATATCGTACCACGCACCGTACTCCAATTCAGTCCACTCCATACTCATTGCTCTTCGGAGTGGAGGCGGTCCTCCCCCTCGAAGCCGAAGTTCCAAACTTAAGAATGGTTGTTTAGCATGAATTAACGGAGGAAGAAAACGTGCTCCTTCGGCTGGAAGAGCTTGACGCCCTCGAAGAAAAAAAGCTCGCGGTGCAGCAAAATCTGGAGCTATACGAAGCCCAAATGTCACGGGCCTATAACAAGATGACCCGTCTCCGCGTTTTCAAGAAAGGTGAATTGGTGTTGGTCCTCAGAAGACCGATCATTCCCAATCGACATGCCAAGTGAAAATTCGAGCCAAACTGGGAAGGACCATACGTCATCGAGAAAGTGTTTTACGGAGGATCCTACCAACTAATAAGTGCTGAAGGAGAAAGGCCCATGCCACCGATCAATGGCCGATATCTCAAGAAATACTACGCGTGAATGCTCCAAGTCGCAGGCGAATGAGCACACCAGCCCTACGGTCTGGATCATACATCCTGCAAAACCGTATACAATCCACGGACGTAAACGACCTCTAGCTCTCCCAAGTCCTGCCGGTGAGACTTTTTTTAAAAGTCCCACCAGCGCAAAAAAAAACGGTATGTCCACAAGTAAAACGGGCACGGATGAAACCCGAAAGGGCTCCGTGAGTAAAATCAGCAGGACTGCCGGCGAGTTTGTGAAAACCCGAAAGGGCGCATACTCGTGAAAAGAGATAAAATACACTCGCAAAGTTCTCTTGACCTTGTGAGGAGAAAATCCCTGTGTGAGATCCTTACGACTCACAAAGGAGCAACACACTTAGGAATCCCTACGATTCCTAAGCAGAACATACACCTGCGAGATCCTCTCGACTCGTAGGGAGAAAATGCTTTTATGAGACCCTTACGGCTCATAAAATTGAAAAGCCTTAGATGATACGGATCTAAACCTGTCTCCTGAGCCATCGCTCCCCAACGGGCAACGGCAAATGATGAGTCGCTCCTGGCATTTCGCTTCATTGTTAGCGGTGCTGATGCCGACCAAAAACCCAAATCCCAAGTTTCCCAACGGCAAATGATGAGTCGCTTCTGTCATTGCTTCAGTGTTAGCAGTGCTGATGCCGACCTAAAAACCAAATCCCATGTCCTCTCGGTGCAAGTGATGAGTTGCTCATGGCATTATTCCAGTGCAGCAATGCTGATGCCAAACAAGATCCAAATTCCAAATCCCCAAACGGCGAATGATGAGTCGCTCCTGGTACCATATTCCAGTGCAGCGATGCAGACGCCAACCAAAATCCAATTTCTCAAAATTCTCCCAGCCCTATGGTTGGTCCCCAAACTGGCTACCGTATACAATCCATGGGCTCAAATAATTCTCATCATACCTATGCCCCATTGCAATCACCCGACTAACGGCCGGTCTCCGACTTTGGAATTATGCTCCATTTGGGAAGACCCACTCATGCGTCCTCACGATGCATGAGGAGAACAAACCTTACGGGATCCTCACGACTCGTAAAAAAACACCTTCGTGGTATCCTTACGACTCACAAAGGAAAAACACACTTAGGAGTCCTCACGACTCTTAAGGAGAAAGTACACCTACGAGATTCTTTCGACTCGTAGGGAGAAAATGCTTTTATGGGACCCTTACGGCTCATAAAATTGAAAAGCCTTAGGTGATAGGGACCTAAACCTGTCTCCTAAGCCATCGCTCCCCAACAGGAAAGGGCAAATGATGAATTGCTCCTGGCACATGTGCTTCAGTGTTAGCAACGCGGATGCCTACCCTAACCCAAAAATACCAAACTCCAATCCAATAGACCCCTAAGTCTTTAAACTGGGAAAAGATGACTTCTAAGTTGTTAAACTGGGAACAGATGACCCCTAAGTTGTTAAACTGGAAACGAGGGAAATCCACTCTTGGCAGGTGATGATTCGCTCCTGGTGCTATATTTCAGTGTAGCGATGCTGATGTCAACCCAAATCGCATCAAATCAGCAAAACAGCCAACGACCTCCCTGGCGGAATCAAGCTCCACCTCGGAAACAAGTCAAATCCCTGACACCGCAAGAAGCGGAGCAAGTCAAATCAAGTATCAACCGTCTAAGTCGCTAAAAGGGCAGCACCGACCGTCCAAGTCGCAAAAAGGGCAGCATTGACCGTCCAAGTCGCTAAAAGGGCAGCATCGACCGTCCACGTCGTTAGAAAGGCAGCACCGACCGTCCAAGTCGCAAAAAGGGCAGCATCGACCGTCCAAGTCGCTAAAAGGGCAGCACCGACCGTCCAAGTCGCTAAAAGGGCAGCACCGACCGTCCACGTCGCAAAAAGGGCAGCATCGACCGTCCACGTCGCTAAAAGAGCAGCATCGACCGTCCACGTCGCTAAAAGAGCAGCAACGACCTCCTCATCAGAATTACGCTCCGTCTTGGAATCAAGTCAACCAGACACTCTATCTCAGAGACACGTCAAGTATCGACCGTCCATGTCATAAAAAGGGGAGTGCCGGCTTCCCAAAAAGCGGGAACCAAATCAAGTCGCCTCCACGTGAAAGGAGATCCATCAATTTCATGCACACGACCCACATATGCTGTGTGCATTTATTGATGGGGGGCACTTTGTTGGGGTCGAAATTTACACCCTGGTTGACTAAGTCAAAAACAAAGTCAACCCCAAACCAAGTGGGCCCAAGCCCAGGTCAAGTGGGCCAATGCCCGGGTCAAGCCCGAACACGAAGCGTCCGGCCTTCCGCCATGTCAAAATAAAAATTTTGTAATAAATAATTTTGCTGTATTTCCTTTTTTTTACTTTTTGAATAAATGTAAGAAAAATGGGCATAAAGCTAAATTTTTGTAAAGCCCCATGGCTTATGTGCAAAAAAAATAGCACATGAGGCATAGGATGGGCAAAATGCCGTTTTTGTAAAGCCCAAGGGGCTATATGTAAAGTGTATAGCCTATAAAGGCAAAAATAATGAAAATATCTCAACAACTTTTTCTCTCTCTAAAAAAAAGAATCAAGATCTGTGATTTTCTCCTTCTTCAAGGTTCTAAAACCTTCTTATTTCTTTTGAATTAAATCAAGAGTTTTACTCTTCCTTTTTCAAAACTAAATAATTTTTCACCACAAAACCCACAAAGAAGAGCTTGGATCTTCCATCAGATCTTAAAAAGGATAGATTTTTAAAATCACCCTCCTTTTCATCCAAGATCCGGCCAACCGAGGGGAAGAAGGAGACCCATCTCCTAAAAATTCCACTTTGGAAAGATCCAGAGTTCAAGGGAGAAACCTCTTTCATCATCTCCAAAAATATCTTAGGAGTTTAACTCCACTCTAAATTCTCTATCGGGAGTTTAAATCCTGTTTCTGGGGCTAAAAGCCCCCTTTTCTCGCCGGCGCCCAAGTGCCCGAGCGCCTAAGCGCTCAAGCGTCCAGCGCCCACGTGCCGGGCACGTGAGGCGCTACCGCTCGAGCGCCTTGCGCTCAAGCGCCCAGCGCCCACGTGCCGGGCACGTGATGCGCTAGCGCTCGAGCGCCGAGCGCTCGCGTGCTGGGCACGTGAGGCGCTGACCCCATGCGTCCTTTGGGTGCTTTCCCCCTTTTTATATACATGTATATATACATACACACACACATACTCTACAACACCGTCTCCCGTTAGAAAAAAAGCTGCCCCGCACTCTGCAAGGGGGCTGCTAGCCCCCTTGACCCCAGCCCGCTATCCGGGTAGCGGGACCCCCGTAAAAACTCTACGGGCCCTCCGATATATCCAAAACCCCTTTAAAATACAACACTGCACATTGAGTTCGCATAACCATTTTAACCCGTTAATCGGAGGTTCCCTCGCTCCAAAGGCGAGGGGTAATTAACGACAACTTAGTCCGTGGCTATCGGAGATTCGGATCCCCACAATCAATAAACCTCAGCCTACCTTAGGTAGGGGAATATGTAATGCGCCTGACAGGCGCGCGCGTATTCCCATCTCAATAGGATGACAAAAAACACCCTACAGCGCATCTCAAGTGCGCAAGCGCACATGACAACCAAGGCAGAGCTTGAATACTTGGCAAAATGGTTAAGTATGAAAGCCTAAGCTTCATATGTGATCAAATGATCAACAGAGAACAATATTCTCAAATATATGACCAAATTTAAGTTGATCTTAGTACTCAAAGGAAACTAACGATCCTTAAATAGAGTTTATGCTCTTGTGAACCGATGGATCTCACAAATATGAGAAGTGCTATCTAAGTGCACTCCCGTTGGCAAACCAAAATACCAACGTGGTCCCCTACAAACAAAACATTTGCAAGTCTCTCATGAGTTGCGATTTGGGTCAATGATAGATAACGACGCCTATGTCCTCTTGCTATCTTCTAATATCAAAACTCTAAGAGACAAACAATACTTTGTCAAGCTCCCGTTCATCAGCAAGCAACGCTTAGCGGTGAGTCAATTCCCATGGAACAATATTTCTACAAAACAAAATCATGAAGCAATACTTCTCTCTAAAGCCAACAACGAAAGCAACGCTTTTCGTGTCCCACGGTCTACATCATACAACCAACCGTATATAATCCACGGGCGTGAAAAGCACAAAAGCAAATAAAGTTGGCCATATCAAAAGCAAATAAAGTTGGCCATATCAACAGTTAAACACACGAACACATGGAATAAAGCTTGGAGCAGAAGAATGTGGTTATCATTTGTTATAACGTAATTAACTGCAGGGGTTTGCGCTTGCAGGAAAAATGCGTCCCCACAATCAATTAACCTCTCATCCGTGAGAGGGAATCTGAAAGTCGGTTATATCGGTTACAATTCTTCAAACCTCCGATTTACGGTACCATAATCCTTGGCATCTTCGAAGAGGTGGATGGATATGTACCATAGCATCTGCCCCCAAATTCAGGCTAGACGTTCTTCCAATGTTTCAAACCGGTTTTCGGCGGTAAACAATAGATGCCGATCATCAAAAAAAATCATGGAGGGTGTATATTTTCGATGCCATAGGAGGAAATTTCCTCCATTATATATATATATATAGAGAGAGAGAGAGAGAATAATGGAGGAAAGATGCCATAGGAGGGAATTTCCTCCTATGGCGTCAAAAAAATACACTCATTTTTTCCGCCAATCAGCATCCACCATCTTCATCGTTATCATCTAAGATGTCGGTACACCAAATTTCATATGATTTTACAACCATTTCACCGTTTATTTAGTAATGTAAAAAGTTCTATTGTCGGTAAACCGTTAATTTTGAACCCACTGAATCAACGGTGAAAAAGTTGTAGAATGGTGTGCCCACATCTTAGATGATAACGATGTAGATGGTGGGTGGTGATCGTCGGAAAAAATGAGGGAGGGTGTATTTTTTCGACACCATAGGAGGAAATTCCTTCCTATGGCCTCTTTCCTCCATTAACCTCATATATATATATATATATATATATATATATATATATTACTGTCAAAACTGAAATCAAAATCCGACCCAAGATTAGCGAAAACTGTCGAAACTAATAAAATTTTGAGAGACCAAATCCGAAACCGAGTTAATCGAACTTGGTCTTAAGTGAAACATGGTCAACTATGGGGCAAAGGGCACCAATGAGAAATTGAAGACTTGGTTTCAACTGGACTCTTGACTTAGTGTCAATTTCATAGCCAAGAAAACTATCAACAAGAGAAGTAATTGCTGTGAACCAGTTTTCCTTATTCGCTCTGTTAATACATGATAACAAAAGATACTAAACGAAAAGGTATGCAATGTCATGAAATATGAAGTATTTAATATCTTTTTGATTATCTTATAAAGTACAGAACAGTAAATTGCTAATAACAAATTCGTGTGATGGAAATGCAATGCCGTTAAGTCTCAAGTAGTAAATCCAAGCTTCTTTACCATTAACCCTTGTTAGTCATTATACTGTTAGCTAAATGATGAGTGATGAGAATGAGGTGGCTTATGATGATGCCTCTGTCCTCTTGGTTTCAATGTATATTGTGTGTGTAAAGATGAGTGACTCATGTTCATATCCTGACATAAATCATTGCTGGTTTTATTAAATTTATCAATAGGATAGAAGAACCCATTGATGATGCCTGTGATCTCACAAGATATTTATCATTCTATGGTATCTTCCCATTCTGCCAACTTTCTGAACCCTTGAGCTTAGGTTTCAGGTTATTCTCTTTCTATATGAAACCACCTATATAATAAATTTGTATCACGATCATATCTTCAATTTGGTGGGGAATTTGAAGAGAGAAAGAATGATCTATCTTGTAGTATGTAAGGATTTGCCAGCGTGATTAATTAATTTCTGTAGCTGCTGTTCCCTTATAAGATGATGAGTTTACGGATTATATAGTTGGGGCCTTTCTATTGTATATATTCATATAACATATGTTTTAGACTTTTAGTCCTTACTATCTGCATTGGGCAATTGCCAGTGTCACCAAGCCCGTTGTTTTCTCTTTGAATATGAATGAATTTCTGTTGCTTGCTACTATCGCTATCATGCTCCTTATCAGGGCCTTTTTAGTGAAGTAATTTACTAAATTAATTTGATGGCTTGTTACCACCATTAATCTGGCTCCTTATTATAGCTTCCCTATTTTTTTTAAAACAATAATCTAAATTTTTGTGTCACTTGATTGACTTTCCGACTCTCCTGAAGCTTCTATAGCATACCTCTTCTCCATCTTCATCATGTCTGGTTTGGAATGCACTTGGAATCTTTTTATTTTTTCTTTGGATTTTGTTATGTATACTTTTGCTTCCTTGTTCTCTTTGTTTTTTCCCCTTACCAACTTCATTGTGATGTGACGTTGCGAGGATACTTCTCTTACCTGTCTACTCTTTCCCCACATTGATCAAACCATAACCTTCTAATTTTTGAGCTTTGAGTCCATGCATATCTTGTTGGATGCATTGCCACCAGAGTTGTAAACAAGGTTAATCGGTGGTTAAATGCACTTGGCTAAAAACCTCATTGAATAGTATGAAAAGGCTGAATGACTGCATAATTGGTCATATGCAAAATATGCGGTTAGAAGGTCATTTAACCGGCGTATATAAGATGCGAATACCCACCAAATATCCAAATCACCATGTGCAAACTTGATGATATTCATTTAATAAAGACCCACTTTTGTGCTTCTCCCCATGAACATATTTTTCTTCGTTTTTCTCCGTATTCAGGTTTCTCTACGCACAGACATATTAAAGTGTATTTTTGTGTAATTTCATGTAATCCGGTTATACTGTGTATAGTTAGTTTATGCGTTATGCCCTTGCCAAATGAATAGCGTGAATACAATAGAGAACATGTTTTACTTTTACAACATTGATTGCCACCATCTTTTCATTTTATAACGTAAATTGAATGATTCTTGTTTGATTTGTTTATTTTACAAGCAGCAAACCTTTATTTTCTTACTATTGAAACTGTTACATAGTTGTCAATCTTGCATGATTTGGCTTCAGTGCTTTTGAATTATTTGTAATGAAATACCATTCTCTTTAATTATATTTGTTAAACCCCACAAGTCTTGAATGGTTTTCTACAATGGTATCACAACACCAGTCCTCCTGAGGTTCTGAGTTTAAAAAATCTAACCATTTATTCTATTTTGTCCAGCATTTATTCTATTTTGTCCAGCAAACCATGTTTACGTTTGAGGCCTTTCCATGTGATCCAACGGCCGACTTAAACGGTTAAATGCCAAGTTTTATTTGATTTCAATTATTGGTTCATACTCACAGGTTTAAGATTTTCATGTAACATGGTTTTTTGGTATTTTGTTTGCAAGTGAATTGTAATTGACAACAATAACAATGTTAGATGCTCTAAGCATGGAGAAAAGCCAAGGGTTAAGGAGCAGATACACACATGCCGTTACAAAACCGACAATGCAATGCGATAGGTGCCATGTCTGCAGACATGGCGTCTTAGAAGAATTGTCCAAGCTTCTTAGCTTCATAGGCTTATGGGATAAAAATGGCAGGGAAAAGCTTTATGCTTGCAGTTTAGTGGTATTGCATGCCTATTGGCAAAAGTGCTTCTGGACTCGAGAAATACTTTTCCTACCCATGTGGTAGAATCCACATCATCAACAAGGATTATTATTGGCTACAAGATGAGGTAGAGGGTGTAATTTTCTATGTAATGGATATCATTTCTATTTCTTACCCAATAAGAATCCATGTAGCCTATATGGATTCTACCATCCTGGTAGAAAAAAAAGGTATTTTTCTTCTCAAAAGGGATAAATATTATAGTGGCTTAGGGATTCAACATGAGGATTGGTTTAACTTGTCCTGGTTTTTTGTGATATACATTATTTGAGTGAATGAAGCCAGGTGGGTGGAAAACTTGTGGGGACCTTTATTGAACAACAAGATGCCCCAGTATGCTTGGTTGTTGGAAGCTTATGAAGGTTTGAAAAGGTAATGGAGGGTCATGGGTAATGTCACCAAATCATTCTGGTGAAAGACTAAATGGTCACGGGCATCCAAATGTTGTTGATGGACCCACAAGGCTAACATAAAATTTGCTAATTTTGAGTTCTTACTTCGTTTTTCCCCTTTGAAGAAGACTTAGATTATGTTAGAATTATGCTTAGGAGGGTAGTTTTAATAAGAGGAGAGATGCCCTGATGAGGAAATTTCCAAAACTTGAATGTAGCAAGCTTACGTAAATCCCAAGGTTCATTGAGAGGGTATAATTATTTGAAACAGTTTGATATATGAGGACAGGGTTCGATGTAAATAATGGCCAAACACTTGGTGATGGAGGCTCCAAGATTGGTGGTGGGAAATGTTTGATTGTAAATGTGACCCGACCTATTAATGTTCTTTCATTATTTTGCCGATTGCATTGCCCCTTTATGGATCTGGCACTTCATTATGGTTCGTAAGAAGACTGGAGATATCAGCATCACATTCCAGAATCAATAAATAAGGACTCAACTTGAGTGTGTGGGCTTTTTTAAATAAATATAAACTACATATATTTTGACTTTTGGTGTTATGATGGCTTAACATGCAATAGTTCATAATATAGAAGCAAACTTATATGTGATTTTGATCTATTTAGACTGTTATATGCATATATATTGTTTTATCATAAAAGAATACATATTTCTGGTGGATAAATCATTTTTCCATCTTAACGTACATAACCATATAATTCAGTCGAATTCTTGTTGCAGTGATCTCTCCCTAGGATGCGTGGAGTTGTAAGCTCGTAGATGAATATGGAGCTATGGGGCTGCCATCTTCATTCTAGCCGAAGTAAAACGATTTTTGTAAGCCTAAATTATCGAAATTACCTTCTCATCATCGAACACTACTACCTCCTACTGAAGGCAGCTCATCACTCTTTAAATTGCAAATGTTATATTATTTTCTCCTCTCAGGGTTGTGTATGAGAAACTATGCTGGAGGTGTACATAGGATATGATTCTGTTGGCCATAACCCAACCGAACTCTTAATTTTTAGCAGGTTTGTATTGTTTCAGGATGGAGTTTTTCCGTGTCGTGCTTTTGTTAGTTATAGGGAATCATAAATAATTGCACATGGCATCCGAACGAGCTTGATTATTTTGCTATTGACTTTGATAACCTTGGAAGTTCATATTATCATTATTTGGTAATGACTGGATGATATGTTGATTCATTAGGTTATGCATTTTTTAAGTTCTGTAATCATTTAATCTTGCAATCAGTCAGAATTTCATCATCTTCTGATTTGATCGGCTGTTTCATAGATAGGATTTGGAGATGAATGCGACATTTGTTGTAAAAAAATCTCCATTTTCTATGTTTGGTTTGCAACAAACTTGAATGAGTTGGAAATGGAAACGGAGATGCAGAAAGCATCAAATTCTTACAACATTTGTTGTATTCATTTTTGTTGTAACGAGAGTTGCAACTTTGGGAATGGTGATTATAGTAATTATTATGAGATGCCATATAAGTTTTGTATATGCCATGTGTAATTTTGCAAAATGTGTTGCATTTTCTTAAGTCTTTTGTTCAACCAAACACAAAAAATGGTTTGGATTTGTAAATCAAACAATGGATTGGGCCAAATTTTTTGTTGTTGTGCTGGATGCAACATTTATTGCATGTAAGCATGATGGATTATTTTTTTGTTGCTAACCAAACATGCCCTGAGTTACTTAGAGAGAGTAATTCTAGAATTTCTTATCGTTATTGTTTCCAACTATTTGTTGCTATAGTCTCAGAAAAATCAATCTATCGGCCGCAGTTGTTAGAATATGGGCTGAAACAGCATCAACAACTGCACAACGCATGAGTATGTGTTTATTCTCTCTCATGTACTGAAGGTTTAAATTTTATATTTAATGTTCCGAAGTTCTAACATGTATCTTTCTAGTTAGAAGATGGACATTTCCATTTAAGTTTGCAAGTAATTTTCTTTTTCGAAGTCTGTCATTTTGCAATCAGTGTTATAACTCATCTTTACTATTTTACTATTATTTTACTATTATAGGGGAAAAGGAAAAAGGAAAGTGTAATTTAATTTGGAAATTGATTGATATTGCGGATTTTTATTTTTCAAGAGAAATCAAACAAAAATAACCCGTTAACCCGTTGTTTTACTTGCAATGCATGAAATTAAATGCCACGTCATTATTATTTTACAAGTGTGATACACGTGATCAAATTAATAAAGAAATTTGCTAGCACTCGTGCTAAAAAGTTTGTGTTTGTATTGATGGAGCCCAAAATCAACCAATTTAAGTTTTGTTCCCAGTAACAACTATAATTTTTGAGCCACTCGTCTTTATTTTTAATTTTTTAGAAAAAATATTTATATAATCAAGGGAAATAGTAAAGCTAGATACAATATGTGTGATATAAATATATATAATATTTTTACTAAAGATCATAAAATGTGAACTTATTTTCATAAAAACATTAAGGGTTGTTTACTAAAATGCCACTCAATATAATAACCCTGCATACTTCATAAAGACTGCAAAAATTCCCTCGCTAGTTTTCCATACAAAGTTGGCATTCCGTTAGTGAGATGGAGCCGGAAATTAAACTTGAGCTGCTCTAACTAGATATTTATTAGGTCTTTTTCCCACAAAAAGAACCAATATCCTCGCTTAGTTGAAGATCGAGATTTAGGACAATAAAAGAATCACTCTTCTTTCAAAAGAAGTTGCATGCTAACTCACACCTTGCAATTAAAGAGACAACGGCAAACTCATTGCTGAAGAAGGTTGAGAAAAATATGCTTGTTTTCATGATCAATTTGAAAAATCTTTGATATAAAGTATAAGCCTAAAGCCAATTTAAGATAAAATTTGAGATTTTTGGAAGAATGGGCTTTTTTTTAAACCCTGGCCCGTTACTTACCGATAGCCCATAGTGGAGTAATGGAATATTTCCAAAATATTCTCTTGGCCTGCTGGTGTTTTTATTAGTGCAATTTAAATGTAGAGGGTTGGGGTTTGGGAGTGGGTCTATCAAGTAAATATTAAGCATGGGTCTTATGGAAGGGTATGCTAATAAATTAGTGAAGTATGAGGTTTTTTTCTAGAAAAAACCCAAAATAAAATAAAATGTGAACTTATGATTAAAAATATTTGTATGATCCGTGTATTTCAGAATGAGCTTGACTTTTACCCAAGCATTAATTGAGAGCAACATAAGGGTTTCCGTTTTATTTTTGCATACATATAGGTTAAAATATAGTGGGGGCATGTTAAAGTATTATGTGGTTCTGCATATATGCATTATTATCTCATAAAATGTGAATTCCATCATCTTCTGATTCGATGATTTGGAGATAAATGCGACATTTGTTGCAAAAAAGTCTCCATTTCCTGTATTTGGTCAGCAACAAACTTGAGTGGGTTGGAAATGGAAATGAAGATGGAAAAAATATCAAATTCTTGCAACATTTGTTGTACTCATTTTTTGTTGTAACGAGAATTGCAACTTTGGGAATGGTGATTATAGTAATTATTATGGGGTGTCACATAAACTTTGTATATGCCACTTGTGAGTTTGCAAAAAGTGTTATATTTTCTTTAGTTTTTTTGTAAAACCTAACACACAAAAAATGGTTTGGATTTGGAAATCAAACAATGGATAGGGCCAATTTTTTTTTTTTTGCAACAAATACCGCATACAACATTTGTTGCATGAAAGCATTGCATTCATTTTTTTCTTGGTTGCTAACCAAACATGCCCTTAGTTACTTAGAGAGAGCAATTCTTGAATTTCTTCTAGACATAGTTTGCAACTATTTGTTGTTATATTCTCCGAGAAATCAATCCATGGGCCACAGTTATTAGAATATGGGCCGAAACGGCGTCTAAACTGCACATGTGAGTATGTGTTTATTATCTCTCACGTACTGAAAATTTAAATTTTATATTTAATGTTCCTAAGTTCTAACATGTATCTTTCTAGTCAGAAGATGGACATTTCCCTTTAAGTTTGCATGTAATTTTATTTTTATTTTTATAAAATCTGTCTTTTTGCAATCAGTGTTATAACTCATCTTTACTATTTTATTATTATAGGACAAAAAAGGAGAGATAATTTAATGTTGAAATTGATTGATGAAGCTTTTGTTATTTTTTTTTAAGAGAAATCAAACAAAAAAGTCATTGTTTTATTTGCAATGCACGTAATTAAATACCACGTCATTATTAATTTACAAGTGTGATGCACGTGATTAAATTAATAAAAAAAATTATCAATAAAATTTCTTTAATTTTATACAACACACGTTGACAAAATCGTTTGTATTGATATAGCCCAAAATCAACCAGTTTAAGTTTCCTTCCCAGTAACAATTATAATTGAACGGCATGTTTATACTTGTCTTTATTTTTAATTTTTTAGAAAAATTATTTATATAATCTATGGAAATAGTAAGCTAGATACAATATATGTGTGGTATAAATATATATAATATTATTACTACTTAAGATCAGAAAATGTGAACTTATATTCATAAAAAAAATAAAGGGCTGTTTACTAAAAAAACCACTCCATATTTCGATAATAACTAAAAGAACCCTACATACTTCATATTTACAAAAAAAAAACTTTAAATATTCCCTCGCTAGTTTTCCATACAAAGTTGACATCCCGTTAGTGAGATGGAGCTGGAGATTAAACTTGAGCTGTCCTAGCTAGGTATTTTATTAGGTCTTCTCCTGCAAAAAGAACCTATATCCTCGCTTAGTTGAAGATCGGAATTTAAGACAACTAAAGGATCGCTCTTCTTTCGAATGAAGTTGCATACTAACTCCCATCTTGCAGTTGAAGAGACAATGACACTTGATAAACTCATTGTTGAAGAAGGTTGAGAAAAATAAGCTGGTTTTCATGATCAATTTGAAAGATCTTTGCTCTAAGGCCTAACCCTAAAGCCAATTTAAGATAAAATTTGTGATTTTTAGGAGAAGAAGTGGGGCCGGTTTTTTCTTAAAACACTAGCCTGTTACTTATCGATAGCCCATAACGGAGTAAGGGAATACTACCAAAAGATTCTCTTTTTGACTGTTTGGGGTTTTATTAGTGCAATTTAAATGCAGGAGTGTGGGTTTGGGGGTTGGGTCTATTAAGTAAATATATTAAGTATGGGTCCCATGGAAGTGAGGGTATTCTAATAAATTGGTGACAGGGAGGGTATTGTAATAATTTGGTGAAGTAGGAGTAGGTTTTTTAGAAAAATCCCAAAAGTAAAATAAAATAAAATGTGAACTAATGATTAAAAATATTTGTATGGTCCGTGTATTTCAGAATGAGCTTGACTTTTACCCAAGCATTAATTGAGTGCAGCATGAGGGTTTCCATCTATTTTTGCATACAGTGCATGATAAAGTATTATCATGCTGTTCATTTTATATGCATTATTATCTCATAACCTAACTATTTAAGCTTTTGGTTTAAGCCGTTTTTATGTGGCATTAGAGCACACCGGATTCAAGAGTTCTTGGTTTCAAAACTCGTCATTGCCAATTTAAAATATATTTATATCCGTCTGCGCCTTTCCACAAGAGGCTTTTTCTTGTGGCCCGAGCCTTTTAAGCCCCATTCACATGGGAGTGTCAAAATATTATTTTATATTCATTATTATCCCATGAGCTAACACCCTAAAGCTGGCATGCATAGGTGACATGTCTATTCCCATCCCACTAATTAGATTAGATAGCCCATCCCTGCTCGGATGCCTAAGGCTATTATTAGGTTTAGACTTTTTCTTAGATAGTGGAGCACATCAATTTCACTCTTTATCTTACCTCATGAGCTTTCATGATTGCAAGAAAATCTTCATATGCTCTTAAATATAAATTTACAAGGAAATAAAACTCTCATTATGTGATTCAAAGCAGGATCAAAATCTTCTTAAAAATAATGATGGTAAAAAGTTTAATCATCAAATAGGAATAACCCTCTCATATATTTTGCAGCTTCTGAGCGAAACCGCTCGGCAATATACTTGCAATCAGTTTGGAACAAGCTTCTAATAAATATGTTGTAAGTGTTTAAATTTTGGGTAAATTGTCAAAAAAAACCCAAGCATTTTTTTCCGTTGTCAAAACCCTTGACCTCGAAACTAGCAACCATCATGATGTCTCTAAGGCTTGTTCAAATAAATCTGGATTCCCAATACACTTTTAATACTACATTTACTAAACTAGCAACTATCATGATTTCTCTAAGGCTCGTTCAAATATCGATAATGATAGGGTAAAAATGAAAACTCTACTTTTATAAAATCATAGATTTCAGAAAATTCAATCTCTCTTAACAGGTGTGCAAAAGAAAAAAATGTCTTACACGGAGGGAATAGTATTATTTTTTCTAGCAATCTCTCCTTATGTATATATCCATGAAAGTATTTTAATCGTTGCTTTGTACCAATAAAAATCAAACTTGTAACTATATTTTTCTGATTTTTATTCTTCTTAAAACCCTAATGAGAACATAAGGTTACGTGGCACTTCCAATTTCAATCTGTCACAATCTATGTTTCCAATCCTTAATCTATGATTGAGTTGATGCTATTATTTAATTGGAATCGTCTTTGGATACCAATAACAACAATAATGCATATTTTCCCTTAGATATGGTATGTAAGTTCAATAATTTAGATGACACCCAATTAGCATAATTGATCATAAGCTATTAGTATACCTATACCTACATGTTAAAAAATAATCATATAAGTAATTGTTTAGCTTATAGGTTTAAAAGCCATGTTTGGACATAAGTTGTCATTTTTATATTTCATAAAAAACGTCAACTCATGTTTACCTAATGCCTTTGAAAAGTCTTCCATCCATTATATAGCAAAGGAAAAATTGTTACCAGACCCAATTTTAACGAGTGATTTATATTGAAACCTATGTATTTACAAATTTTTTAAAAAACTCAATATCTATAAAATATGAATGTTTCAATCCCATCAACTTTTTCTTAAAAAAAAATATCAGGCTTGCCCTTCTTCAAGGTATAATAACTTTATCTATTCAACAATAAATCTATTTTATCAAATCATACCAGAACTGTAACAATTTTATTCTCAATCATAAAATTATTTATCATAATATAACTTTATTCATCAAATCATAACACATATTCTATAAAATCTAAAAAAGGTATTATCGGCAATGCATACACAAATACATAAACAAATCAAATAACATACTTTTTGAGATTTTCCATAATTTTGATATTTTTTGGGTTTAAAAATAAATCAAGAGCTAAGAAGTCGGGCTTTAAAATAATTTTCTCTATAACAAATCTGTAGTAGCGGAGATGCCATTTTCTCATGCCAATACCAATACTAATAAAGGACTGATACAACCTAATTATCTATACATACAAATAGATTTACGGTTATGTGCATGTCTAAGAATGGAAGATACAAAAGAATTAAGGGTAAATTGTTAAAATCCAAAGCAGATTTTCGAGCTGACAAAAAACCTTAGGCTCGAAACGGTTGTTAAATGTCTCTTGGAAAATTTTCATGCAGTAGCTGTATCTGTCTGCTATATCTAAATAGATCACACATATTTCATGCAACTGCATAGATTTCATAGACAATTGTATATATATCGCATAATTATTAGATATAGTAGGCAACCATACAGATACCGCAAGCATGTTTTTTTTTTTGACTCGTATTTTGAGGGTAGAGTTTTTTGGTAGGGGGAGGGAAAAAACTTGCTTTGGGTTTGGACAATTTACCCAAGACTCAATAGATGTTTAAAAGCCTTTTCTTTTGGCTCATCTCTATGATCTAGACCTTGAAAATAATATAAAAAGCTTAATTTTTTCTCAAGTCCAAAGTTTGAAGGTTCATAATATAACAACAATTTTGTGTTTGAGGTGCGTTTCACGTTTCTGGCAAAATCGCAACCTGAAAGTCATAGGATGTGTAAGTTGTTAGTACTCGCGCACCTACATTTGCGGCCAAGACGGAATCAAAAACTTTAATTTTAAATCAAGCACTAGTAACTAAAACCTAGATCTTTGTTGTGTGCCCGTCTTATCGCGGAAGACCCCTTCTTTTGCTCCTCGGTCGTCCTTTGTCAAAGATGATCCTTTCGAGGGTAGCGGTTCAAGCTCCTGCTTTACCTAGATAACTAGTGAAGCAACTAAAGATCACCTAATTTGTGATGCTTAGAGATGTAGAGAGTGTTCTGGTGTTTTTAAAAAATTTGATGCTCTTTGCTTACATGATCCACTTAAGGATACTCATGAAGAACTTAAAAAGAAATATGAGTCATTTAAAGAAAAATATTTTAAGTTGAAATTTTTTAGCGTACAAAATGAAAAAAAATATGATACTCGCCCTAAATTAGAAGATGGAAATGTGAGCCTTAAAAAGGCTAGAAGAACTAGAAAAAGAAAACGTTAGTCTTAAGAAAAGTGAATCTGATTGTAAAAAAAAACTTTTATTAGTCGTAGTTCTATATTTAATAATAAAAATCTGTTTCTTAAATCGAAAATATATGACCTTGAATTTTCAATAAAGAAATTTAGCATGGGTTGTAAAAATTTGAATAAGCTTTTGGTTAATCGAATATACGCTAATAACAGAAAGGATCTTGGTTTTGATAATAAATATTTTGACAAGAAAACACAAGATAGGAATAATACAGTTAGGGGGAGAGGTGTGTTTCCTAAATATTTAGGATATGGGTATGTAGACCACATCTTCAATAATTGTTTTCCGAGGAACCGTAACATAAGGTTTAAACAAGTTTGGGTCCAAAAAGTACACTTACTAACAAGGACAGACCTATATGGATTAGTAGGTCACATCTTTCCTCTTTTATATAGGTGTGTTGGTTGGCTAAGGAACAAGAATGCGAGTGATTTCTTGATTCAGGATGCTCAAGACATTTGACGGGCGATTGTGAGAAATATCCTAGCCTAGAAAAGAAGAGTGGTGGTTGTGTGACTATAGAAAATAATGATAAGTGCAAAACTTTGGAAAAATGTATTGTAGGTACAAGTACTTTCAAGCTTCACGATGTATTCTTGGTAGAAAATCTAAAACACAACCTCATTTCTATTAACTAGTTTTGCAACAAAGGTATGAATGTAGTTTTCAATTCTGATTTGTGTAAAATAATTGAAATATCTACTGGTAATATTGTTCTTACTGGAAAGCGTTTTAATAATGTTTATACCATATCTTTCTAAGAACTAACACATGCTAAATGTTTGATTGGGAGGGATGATGAAACAACTCTATGGCATAGAAGACTAGAACATGTGAGTATGGGGTTGCTACAAAAGCTGGAAAGGAAAGAATTGGTAAGAGGACTTCTGCATGCGAAGTGTGAAATTGACAAGATTTGTGAAGCTTGTGCAAGAGATAAAATGACTAGATCATTGTTTCATTCGAATAATATGGTGAGTACAAAATGAGTTTTGGAGTTGATATACATGGACTTATTTGGACCAAATGACATTGCAAGTTTGGAAGGTAAGATGTTTTTGTTATGTTTTGATCGATGATTATTCTAGATTTACATGGATATATTTTGTTGGTGAAAATTGGTGTAAACGCAGCGAAAGGAAAAATTAAATTTTTTACATCCACACCAATTTAGGGTTTATAAATTATGTAAATAATTAAAAAAATCAATTAACACTTAATTGATTCGAAAAGATAGGGGGGATGAATAAGACAAGGTTACCGATATGCTCAAATAAAAATTCTACAAATTACACTTGCCAATCAAGCACAATTGCAAAGTTCAAGCGAAAGATGTACCAATATGGATAAGAGGCTAGGCAATCTACAACTGTAAACACATGAATATATAGTAAGCAATATGTAAATCCCCGTTCTCCATCTATAAAATTTTCCTGTATTTTCCAAATCCCGTCTGTCTCCTGATTTTTCCCTCGTATTTTCGTTTGTAATTGGTTACTCGAGATTCAAGATTTAACTTAATCGAAACCCTAGAATTATTTTCCAATTAACACCTAAGCCCAAACTTAAATTTAATTCCCTCAGCCCACTCAATTTTACTTAATAAATTCCTTATAAAAAAAAAATTACCCAGCCGTTTCTCTTTTCTCAACCCATTCAAAAATTCTTTTAAAATAAATCCTTAAACTAAATCCCGGCCCAATCTTCCCTCACCAGCCCACATCCCATTTTTTTAAACAAATCCTTTAAATATTTTAGTCGGCCCGTTCCTCACTCAGCCCACAAAATGTTTTTTTAAAAAGAAAATTCTTTTCTCCTCTGCCGGCCCACTCCATTCAGCCTGCCTCCGCATCAGACCCGACCCGCTACTCCTGTTCATCTTCTTTAAATTTTTTCCCCAACGGTAACATTCCCCAATTCTCGCGCGCGATCCTATTCTTCCGCCGCGCCTCACGCCCACGCCCTCGCCCCCGTTCTCGCAACGTTACACCCACGACTTCAACCTCGTTCTCTTCCTCACCCCCTCACAATCTCTCAAACTCCTCATCTCTCTCTACATCCACCGAGCCCCCAAACTCGAGCACCCACTGCATCTTGCTCAACCTCCACCGTCGACGGTGACAACCCTCGGCAACCCTCGCTCACTACTCCTCCACCAATCTTCTCCCTCTACGACTTCACATCCCCATCAACTCGAGATCCCCTGCACACCCACTCCCCTGCACACCAACCCAGTGCACCCGAGTCGACCACCACCTTGCACCCCTCGACGCCGGCGAACTCCCCACCACATCGCCGACCTCCCTACGACCTCCTCAGCATCATCACCATCACAACAATCCCCTAGTCCCCACTGCTCTCTCTCTCTCTCCCCCCTAAAACCTACATTCTCCTTCGCACTGTGAGTTTCACTGTGCATGTCGCCAAAGCGACCACCGCCGACATCGTCGACCCCAGCGCACCCGGAAGATCCACAGAGCCTCCTCTACAGTTCCAGCGAGCACAAGACGATTCCGGGAAACTCCGACGCAAAATCCGCATCTCGATCCAAGCTCGCGCGAATCAGTTTCACGGCGTGCATCACGCGTTCTTGACGCCGTTGCTGCCGTGCGACCCCGAGACGTTTCCAGGCAAGTTTTTACTTGCTTCATGCTAAAATAATAGTGGTACAAACCTAAAACATCTAGTTTACGGATTTGCCGATTACCGATATATTAAGTGACCTAAGTGTTCGATGCTAGTCTCCAATGATTATAATAGTTTATTTCGACGGAAACTGATATTTTCTGTTGGCCTATTTGATGATAAATATCGTGTATGGATCTCGCTGGAAAATACGATTGTTAGAGACAAAAATTGATACCCCCAAATATGCCGTTAAAACTAATATTTTTCTCGTATCTGAAAATGAATAAAATCACCGTAAATTACATACAAACTGGAATGATGCGTTCGAGGGCTTAAATCGAAGCCGACTCGACGAACTTTAACCCTATGTAAAATTTCAATGATTTCTGTTCCGTAACCGTGATGATAATTAGATTGGAATGCGACTCTGGACTGCAGTCCAGAACGTTTCTGATTATTGTGTACTGTCCCAATACCTGTGTCACTGTGTTTCCTGGAGTCGTATGTTATGGAACTATGCAGTAGATTAAATATAATTCTGTTAGCTAAACAAAACAAGTGGTTCCATTCCGTTTCATTGCCATTTGCTATTTTAAACTGTAAATAAAAGGGCAGAACGTATATCTGTCCAGAACAGATCCAGAAGTGATATACTGATATTAAACTGTGTATAACTTTCAACGTACAGACGCGATTGAGGATCCGTCTATTGAGTTGAATACTATATTGAAAACCCTAGATTTCATTCAACTGTAACATCGCTAAATTCTGAGCCCAACTGGGTGCAATTCGTGTCGCGAAACGGACGTTCAGTTCTGAAACTGAATTTCCAGCCGCAAGCACTTAAAATGAAACAGCTATATCTTGAAAACCGGAATTCCGATTGAACTGAAACAAATTTTGATGAATCGCTGACTGAGTGTTCTATTTATCTTACTTGTATCATTTTGCTGAATTCTTAACATATTAATTTATGCAATTTATGTAAGTTAATGACATGCGTGTTGATTCATAACATACAGAGCTTATTGGTAGCATACATACATATATCATACCCTTGCCATATACTCAGTGTTAGTGCGTGTGGACATTGCATTATCGTACGTGATAGATGTTGGTTTAGGGGTGACGAGTACACCAATGGAAAGTGAATATTCGTGACAGTGATTGATACAGTGAACAGTGATAAAACCGTGCCATTGGCATACTTGTACACGACTGAACCAAGATCACAAATAGTGTAAACCTGGGGAAAAGGGGAAAATCAAAGTGGAAAGAGTATCGTATTTAGCGGGACCGTATTTTAGAGGATGATCATTCGAACCGTGATACTGATACATGTAGGGTAGGATCTAGCGATCCGGCTGACAGGGTTATGTCCCGGGTATGTGGGCCGTTGTCTCGGGTATGTACGAGACTCCTGTTAAACATGATCCTCCTTCCACTATGCGATTTCAAATATGACCTAGAGACCGATAGAGACACATAACATATTCTGCATCATATAGTGGCATAGTGATTACTTGCAGTGTTCTTACACCAGTATTATCTCATATACCTGTTTCATCTTATTATAATATTATTGTTATTGTGTCGCTCTGACGACCTGAGTATGCATGTTCAGATCCCGCGGGAGGACCAGCACAGGAGACGGATCCACCCTTCGAGTTCACAGAGATATAGTCTGGTGTACTTCCTATCTTTACTGTTTTCCATAGAGTGATCGTGAGATTGAACTTGGTTAGTAATTGCTCTTGTTATCTGTAATTTGTGAACAATGGAATTTTAATGTAATAAATTAGTGATGTGATTCCTTTAGTACTGTGCTTTATTTACTGATTACCATGTAATGCTAGAAGCCGAAGTGTGACTACGGCGGGATGATTCCTTGACCGTAGGAGCATGGCTGGCCTAGTCATCCCTCGTTTCCCGTATTTTGGAAAGCGGGGCGTGACATGCTCTGATACCATTCTTCAATACAGAGGCGCCTTTTAAGTGAACCGGCACTACAGGAGTTTGAGAACTCCGTAGTTAAGCATGCTCGGGCCAGGGAAGTCTTGGGATGGGTGACCTCCTGGGAAGTGGCCCCTGGTCGGGTTCGGTTCGCTCTAAAGGGAAAAACCGTGCGGTTTTGGCCAGAGCGGACAATACTCTCTGTATTGGGGGTGGGGCATGACACAATATATACAGCAATCATGTAAGGAAAGAGCAGATAGAGCAAAAACTATTAAGCATGCAATTTCTATCTAAGCAATTGAAATCTTAAAGTAAGAAATAGAAATACCAAACACAAACACGAGTCGTTTTAGAGAGGTACGAGATATCCCCTGGTCCTTTTATCTTTAGGCAATGTTCCACTATACCACGTGTTCACCGAGACAACACGTTGCGCACTTGCAACTTCTTACACCACGTCTCTACTAAGACCAACAAGTTCTTCTTCCTTACATAAGCATCCCTGCATTCAAGGATCCTTACACAAAGAAAGAAAAAATTCTCTCACTCTTCTTTATTAAAAAGGACTCTATTGCACTCAAGATATTCTCATACAAAAATAAGAAGAGAGTTTATAATTAAGCATAAATACTCTCAAAGGAGTTTTCCTTAAAACTCACACTAATACTTCAATGAGTATGGAATAATCTGTAGGGTTAGCTTAGTACCTTAGCAAGTTTTTGGCAAGCATCAAACATGCTATATTAAAATTTTGGGATGCTAAACAAACCAACCAAGTAATCGAATTAGAGAATTAGGGTTAACTTTGCATGTAAACAACTTTACATCTAAGTGATAGGGATTACAACCTTTGTAGTCCGTTCCTTCGCTTCAAAAGCTTTGAGTAGTGGTCCCTTCACTGTGATTCATGAGCTCCCGAACTCTTGAGAGGCTTCACAAGATGTACGATGCATCCTTGCTTGAAGTCTTCAAAGTCTATGATGATCTACGTCGAGAAAACACGAACTCAAGCTCACTCTTCACTAATATGGAATTAGTGAAGCTAACACACTAATCTATATGGCTAGTATAGAAGAGGATGATAAAGTAGGAATTTAGCTCACTTTAGTATTTAATTTCTCACTATTTTTCTTCTTGATCTCAAAATCTAGAGAGCAAAAATGAGATGAGGAAGAAGAAGAAGAAGGAAATATCTCAAGTGATGAAAATATCTATCATGGTTCAAATGCAACCCTTGGGTGAGTATATCATCCATACACTAACCCGTGTAGAGAATTAACCATGGTAAGGGTTAATGGTTAGGTCACAAAATATCTTAAGTAGAAACAAAAGAGTGGACTAAGTCAGCTTATCTACAAGCTTCTATAAGCTTCTAGCTTTGATTAAATCCACTAATTTGTAATTATTTAATGATAAATGAAACCCTAATATAAACCCTAACATGGTATGAGTCTCATACATACATGTTGCATGTGTAACCTAGTATGTCACAATATTATATATCACATATATAATATTTATGTAACAAAAGAAAACAATACAATAAACATATATCACATATATGTTAGATGCATCATAAGTGAGAATAATAAATATTTAAGCGAGCATATAATATATATATTATATAATATTATATTATATATTATTTCATCGAATCAACACTTGATCCGATAACTCGGCTATATCCCATATAACCGGCAGATATCATATATCGTGAGAATAGAATACGGTATCATATACACGTATCAATCTCGATCCCGCACATATCACATATGTGCTCCTACTCCGTTTTGCATGAGCCTGGAAACCTCTATGTAGGACTCTAAAGACCCATCAATACGCCGGCAGTAGGTGATGATCATATCAAACACCAACAAGCCGCAAGCGGTCAGCTAAACGTAACTGCCACCCGGGTATTGAGCGATCAGAAGATCAACAAATAAGTCTGCTCTAACTCCTGTAAATCCAATCGGTAACACTTGTAACAACTCCAATTTTTGTATACCTAAATTTGAATTAAATTTGAAGTATACTTGGAGTATTGATGTTGCTGATAACATTTTAAGTATCTACTTTCCTACAATAATTACAAGAAAGAGCTTGTAGCTCATTGGTAATACCTTGCACTGCTGAACCAAGCCACCAGAGTTCGAATCCCATGCCCCACATATTTTTATATCTTTTTGTTTTAAATTTTTTGGGAAGTCAAACGGTCAAACAGCCATAACACACGAAATTAATGCAGTATATAAAAAATGAAGTACACCAAAATTACCCCCCAGGCGAAACCACACCCAACGAGACCCGACTCGGCCAAGTCAGCCGGCGACTCGGCCGAATCGGCCGGCGCCGCCGGCCGGACTTGGCTGGTCGGCCGAGTCGTCAACACGAAAAAATTCGTGTTGACTTGGTCAATACCCCTGCATACTCTAAATTCCCAGAACTGTTACCAAATTCCCATTACACCTCTTTTAATCCCAAATTTAATGAAATTTTAATGAATTTTTACATTTTTAAATATTTTTTTTAATCCAAACCCTAACCCTAGCCTAGCCCTATATAAACACCCCTACCCTCTACCATTTCACCCTACAACTCTAAGTCCACTCTCTCAAATTCTCAAGAGAACTCGGTACAAAGAACGAGAAGCGAAGCGCTGCCGAAACCAACGACAAATTCCGGCGATCGTAGTAGAACCTTCGCGACGTTTTCGACGCACTGACAACCATCACTTCCTTAGCCTCCTTAGTTTGTCCAAACCCGTAAGTCCCATCTCTTCTATCTCTCTTTTCTTTTAATAAAAAAATACGACTTTTTGGAACCCGATGGAAATCGGTACAAACCGATTTCCGATTCGGTTTTTCTACAAATTTTCACTTGTCACCTAATACATAATACCTAAACCTATCTATGATGACTATTAATCACCTGGAAACCAATTTAAATAAAGTTTCTCATATGAAATGATAGCTTTCTTGTAAAACCGTATTCTTTTCATAAAAATACCATGAAGTTTATTTTTCTTCGTTTAATCAATTCTCTCACTCCTAAATATGTTTATCTTGATAAATAAACTTATAGAAATCCATTTGAATGAATTTTCACACATGAAATGATAACGTTTTCAAATACCGTATTCTTGCACTTTAATACCTTCAAGTTTAATATATCATGTTTAACCTCTAAACTTCATTAAAACTTAAAATAAGTCACAAGATAATGACCTACCTCTACACACACAAATATAACCCTAATTGATAAACGTCAAAATATAGAATACGAAAATATAGGTCTTTTCACTAAAATACCATATTCTTTATAAACCTTTCTTGAAAGCTTTAAGTTGTACACAACTCTAAAACAAAATCTTTTAAAATGGAAGTACGATTTTTCATGGACATCGATCGTTTATCTAAACTGACTTTGTGGTGTCTAGGCAAGTGTGTCTAGGCTAGTGGTTTTTAATTAGGCCCACTACTGTGGTTCCTTCCCACTTACCTGACACTTATCTGGCCGCAATTGGCGGTGAAGAGGCGATTTGAGGCTTATAATGACTTATCGTTTAGACCTTAGAAATAGGCTAGTTGGCTTAGGAAACCCCAGAAACTAAAATACGGAAATCTATACCCTTTTACGAATAAATACCTTATATTTATAAAACCGTTTTTCTAAATGAATAGTATTTATTAAACCTAAGCAAAGCACCGCTACAACCCATCTTTGGGGAACCTGTTAGGGATAGTACGGTTCATCGTGCACCCGCGGGCTAGTAGTGCGAGATTCAGACCTCCGCAAGGAGCATTCGGTCTCGAAAGGTTAAAATACGACATTTAAAAAAAATGAGATTTTGGAAAATAAAATATTTATTTAAAATTATTCTTGTATTAATATATATATAATTATCATTTAAACACCTATTTTATCATAAGATAAGGTTTCCACATTTTTCTAAAATTACAAGACTAAAAGTTACATTAAAATACCATGAGTTTCGAATAAAACAATTAATACTTTTGTTAGGATATATTCACTAGAATAACACAAATAAAATTCACACTCATTATAACTATAAAGACGAATAATAAATACTTGAGGTGTATTTTGAAAACTATACAAAAGTACCTTTTACATAAAACCCCCTCAAGTTTTATAAATTATATTAAGGCCCCTAACAATTATTGAATTTCAAATTACCTTTCTTTTAGTCTGACTCGGGTTAGAGTCAGACTATTTCTGACTTGAATATGATTCAAGTCAATCTATATTCTTTATAATCCAACTCAACATGAATCCCGGAATCCAGTTAACAACCTATTCAATTTGACTGAATCAAGCCATGGATATTCATCCATTATCCTGTTATTCCATTTACCTGATCATGCAGTTACAACATGTTTACTGATATCATGGTTTTGGTCAGTCACCCAACTCACACAATACAGTACAACAATAATGTTAAAACACTACGGGGTTTAAGGGGTAGATTTGTACGGAAGGTGTTAAAAGTGGCACGAAGTGGTCAGATTAAGACACCTAACCTGAATCCTATTGCTGTTGTACCGTGGCATAACGGTTCCTTGTACTTTCCTTTTGCCTTGGTCTCTAGCATATAGAGACCCCCCTCGTATACACTGGCATTTTTCTGTACCAAGCTACAAACAACAGCGATAACATAACATTATAACAATAGTTTACATTTTAAAAATGTACCTTCTTATTCTGTCTTCTCTACTCCCCTTTTACCATTGGGACTTACCGAACGATCTGTTCGCTGACGACATTCTGTTTCTCTCTTCTTTGAATGTCGTCAGGTGACTTGGATCCGGCAGAAGTTGAGCCAACACAAGAAGACTTGGAGCAATTTGCCGAAGACCCTGCAGTATAATTTCATTGTACCTTGTTTTTTCAGTATTTTCATTTCCTGTTATGCCACTGTTTAGGCATCTTTATTTCAGTTGTATTTTCCTTTCCATGTATTGTACAAAGAATGTTATTAATAAAAGTTGCTGTTATTTCTATATCATTCGTCTCTTGTGATTTACTTTATATTTCTTAGCTACGCTTAGCGTATGTACTTCTGAGTACATACGTAGCGGACCTCGTCGCGTCCACTTCGCCGTATACTGGGAAGCGGGGCGTGACAGGTTTTGTTGGTGGCTCATGCAGGTCAGAGCTGTCATGCAGTTCTGGTCTGCGTGAACAAACCTAAGCAATATAACACAAGAACCAGCAACTAAAACATTCTTTACAATTCATGTTCCTTGAATCTTGAAAATTTCTATTCCTTGAATCTTATCATGTATTTGAATCTGTCCTAACGCAAATTTTTCTTCAAGGTTATGGATTCCCCGAACAACACCAGCACCAACATCAACAACACCCCTTCAGCACTACTTCTCACACCAGCTATTCCTGCACCACCCACTGAGCAAACGATGCTATTTGAGGCAATCCGCAGTCTTCTCGAGGGACAGCAACAACTTTTGAACCGTCCTGAGACCGATGCACCGGGAGTAAAGCAATTCAGGGCTTTGCACCCAAAGCAGTTCTCTGGTAAAGGAAGCCCTCTTGAAACGGAAGAATGGGTACAAAGCATCGAAGACGATATGGCAGCAGCTCAAGTGCCAGACAACGCTTGGGTCCGTGTAGCAAAACTACAGCTCACGGATAATGCTCGCAATTGGTGGAAGGCGGAAGAAACCCGTCTGGTACAGCCGATTGAATAGAAGACATTTTGCGAGAAGTTCGACGCGAAATATTTCCCTGTGACTGCCAGGTTTGCAATGGAGCAGCAGTTTATTCATCTACAACAAGGGTCAATGTGGGACAAATCGGTAGATGAATACGACGCTGAATTCACCATGTTGAGCCGGTAAGATAGGTCGCAATAGTTCAATTTTTAGATATCACATACTACACAGCTAACACAATCTTTAAACAGATTCGTGGCACACTTGATACCGACGGACGAGATCAGAGCCCGTCGCTTTCAACAAGGTTTGGACACAGAGATTAAGGCTGCTTTAGCCGCAGGAAAGTTTTTGACCCATGAGGAAGCCCTAGAAGCTGCCCGCAGTTATGAGGCAGTGATAAAAGAGAGGGGCAGACCTCAGTCTGCAGGAGTCAAGCGCCCTGCCAACCAGATGGCAGGTGGAGCCACGTCCAGACCACCTTTCGTACCCAGGCGACCCGGAGTACCAACTCATCGTCCTAGCCCAGCCTTTTGCACCTACTGCAAGAGAACTGGACATATGATGAAGGACTGCCGTCGATCCAACCGCCTTTGCTTAGTCCGCGGTTCAGCTACTCACGGTATTGGGTCTTGTCCCCAAAGACAGAACCCAGTTGCTGCACCCAGGCCAGCAAATACCTATCAGCAACGACCGGCTATTCAGGCACCTGCTTCCAGACTTGCACTGCCTGCACCACCCAGGGGACCACAAGCTGCACCACCTCCTCGACAGTTCCATCAAGCTCAAAGGAACGTTCAGAGGAATGCTCCTCAGGCCAGGAGGAATGTGCCAAAGCGCCAGGCTTTCATGATGTCTGTGGAAGAAGCTGAGGCCACTGGCCAAGTCATTACTGGTAAACTTTCCTACTCAAACTTATCTTTTAGTTTGTTTAACTACACACTTTTCCTATACCTGAAACCTATTCCACATACCTTAGGTACAATCCTAGTAGCTTCACTACCTGCACTTGCACTGTTTGATACTGGAGCATCCCACTGCTTTATGTCCAAACGGTTTGTCCGAACCCATGCGATTCCAGTCTCACCGCTTGTATCCAGCTGGAATGTCAGTTCCGAAAATGGTGTTCTAAAGGCAACTATGGGATACAGCATGTGTCCAGTCGTCATCTGCAGTCGAGAGTTTTATGCCGACTTCAAAGTACTGGACATACCGAACTTCGATGTGGTTCTAGGAATGGACTGGCTTGGAACCTTTTATGCTACCATCGACTGTCGTCAAAGGAGGGTCGTATTCGAGATTCCAGACCACCCGGTTTTCTATTTTAAAAGTGGAGACCGTACATTGGAGCCAAGTACCTACAAAGCGAAGCCAAGGGAAGCAGTAGTTGCGGCAGCTCAAGCAGAGGAAGAATCAAGACCGGAGGTAGTTCGAGAATTCGATGATATATTTCCTGACGATATATCAGGTTTGCCTCCCGATCGAGCTCTTGAATTCAGTATTGACTTAGTACCAGGAGCACAACCGGTGATCAAAGCACCGTATAGACTAAGTCCGGAAGGATTGAAGGAAGTTCGAACACAGTTGGACGAATTACTGGCGAAAGGATGGATTCGTCCCAGCACTTCAAGTTGGGGAGCACCTGTACTATTGGTGAAGAAGAAGGAAGGTTCATACAGAATGTGCATCGATTATAGGGCCTTGAACGAAGTTACTATAAAGAACAAATATCCACTTCCGCGCATCGATGATTTATTCGATCAGCTAAGTGGATCTTGTGTCTTCTCTAAACTAGATCTTCGTTCAGGTTATCATCAAGTGAAGGTCAAGGAAGCTGATATTCACAAAACAGCTTTCAGAACTCGCTATGGACATTACGAATTTCTAGTGATGCCATTTGGAGTGATCAATGCACCAGCAATCTTCATGAACCTAATGAACCAAGTTTTCCGGGAGTATTTAGACAGGTTTGTTGTCATCTTCATCGACGACATCCTGGTATATTTTAAGAATCGGAAAGAGCATGCAGAGCATCTACGAATTGTCCTGAAAACTCTTCGACAACATAAGCTTTATGTCAAGTACAGTAAGTGCGAGTTTTGGCTAAATCAAGTTGGTTTTCTTGGACATATCGTATCAGGAGAAGGAATTTCTGTGGATCCAGCAAAGGTTTCAGCAGTCAGCGAATGGCCTACGCCAAAGTCAGTGAAGGATATTCGAAGTTTCTTGGGCTTAGCTGGATATTACAGAAGATTTATTGAAGGCTTTTCGAAGATAGCAACACCCCTGACCAAGCTCACACGAAAAGATGAAGAATTTGTGTGGTCAGAAGCATGCGAGCAAGCTTTCGTAGAACTTAAGTCAAGACTGACATCAGCACCTATTCTCGTCATACCGGATCAATCTGGAGGATTTGAAGTGCATTGCGATGCATCCGGTAAGGGATTAGGATGTGTTCTACATCAGCACGGTAAGGTTGTGGCTTATGCTTCAAGACAACTGAAGACTTATGAGCGCAATTATCCGACGCATGATTTAGAGCTGGCAGCCATCATCTTTGCCTTCAAAATTTGGTGCCACTACTTACTTGGTGAACGAGTGAACATCTACACAGATCATAAAAGTCTGAAGTATGTGTTTACTCAGAAAGAGTTGAATATGCGGCAGAGAAGATGGTTAGAACTCATGGCGGACTTTGACATCAACTTGCAATATCATCCAGGAAAGGTGAACGTAGTACCTGATGCTCTTAGTCGCCAACCATTAGCAATGAATCTCACTGCCCAGTGGAAGCTTCAGCAAGATCTACATCAGATGGAGATCGAACTAGTCATGCCAGGTGATGTTTCAAGTTTGATGAATCCACAAGTTCAATCAACCATTGTCAATCAGATCAAAGCAGCTCAAGCCAGTGATGCTAAGTTGCAAAAGATCAGAGAACAAGTGGAGAATGGACTCAGAACAGATTTCATCATCCATGAAGACGGATCTTTGAGATACGGCAGCAGATTGTGTGTACCAAAGGGTCCTGTTCGGGAAGAGTTAATGAAAGAAGCTCACATCTCTCCCTATTCGGTACATCCTGGAGCTACCAAAATGTACAAGGATCTACGTCAGAATTATTGGTGGCATGGAATGAAACGTGAAGTAGCCAAAAGCGTCTCAAAATGTTTGGTGTGTCAGCAAGTAAAGGCTGAACATCACAGGACTGCAGGACTACTTCAACCGTTACCAATCCCAGAATGGAAGTGGCAGCACATCACGATGGACTTTGTAACTGCTCTTCCTCGCAGCACAAAGGGTAACGATGCGATATGGGTCATTGTGGATCGACTCACAAAGTCGGCTCACTTCATCCCATTTCGAGTTGGCCAATCAACTGAGACACTAGCGAAGAAGTACATGGAGGTAATAATCTAATTAAGATTTAAACTCTTCATAATGTACTATCTCTGATACCCATGAATTCATACAGGAAATTATGAGATTTCATGGAGTACCGGTCTGCATTGTCTCCGATCGTGACACCAGGTTCTGATCGCAATTTTGGCAGAGTCTGCAAGCTAGCTTGGGAACAAGTCTGAACTTCAGCACGGCTTATCATCCACAAACAGATGGTCAGTCGGAACGAACTATTCAGATCTTGGAGGATATGCTCAGAGCATGTATGCTCGACTTCAAAGGATCGTGGAAAGATCACCTGCATCTTATGGAGTTTGCGTACAACAATAGCTACCAAGCAAGCATAGGAATGGCACCTTTTGCAGTATTATATGGAAGGAAGTGTCGATCGCCATTAAGTTGGGACGACATCGGAGATAGGGAACTCCTGGGACCAGAAATGGTAGTAGCGACCGTTGATGTGGTTCGTACTATCAGGGAAAGAATGCGCATAGCCCAAGATAGACAGAAACACTGGGCTGATGCAAAGAGACGACACTTGGAGTTCCAGCCAGGAGATCATGTATTCCTGAAAATATCTCCGAATCGCGGAGTGACCCGATTTGGAAGACGGGGAAAATTGAGTCCGAGATACATTGGACCGTTCGACATACTCGAACGAGTCGGTGAAGTGGCATACCGATTAGCGCTTCCACCCTCATTGGAAGGAGTGCATAATGTGTTCCACATATCTCAACTCAGAAGGTATGTGAGTGACCCCAGCCATGTACTTGATCATTCCGAGCTCGCTATACAGCCCGATTTGTCTTGTGAGCAACAACCTGTGGAGATCCCGGACAGGAAAGTGAAGACACTTCAGAACAAAGAAGTTAATTTGGTCCGGGTAATGTGGAGGAAAGACACTCCAGGAGAATCCACGTGGAAAAGGGAAGATGAAATGCGTGCAAGATATCCGCACCTTTTTGTAAACTAGTCCTTAAATAAAAGTTGTAAATTTCGAGGACGAAATTTTTGTAAGGAGGGTAGATTGTAACAACTCCAATTTTTGTATACCTAAATTTGAATTAAATTTGAAGTATACTTGGAGTATTGCTGTTGCTGATAACATTTTAAGTATCTACTTTCCTACAATAATTACAAGAAGGAGCTTGTAGCTCATTGGTAATACCTTGCACTGCTGAACCAAGCCACCAAAGTTCGAATCCCATGCCCCACAAATTTTTATATCTTTTTGTTTTAAATTTTTTGGGAAGTCAAACGGTCAAATAGTCATAACACACGAAATTAATGCGGTATATAAAAAATGAAGTACACCAAAATTTCCCCCAGGCGAAACCACACCTAACGAGACCCGACTCGGCACCGACTCGACCAAGTTGGCCGGCGACTCGGCCGAATCGGCCGGCGCCGCCGGCCGGACTCGGAGTCGTCAACACGAAAAAATTCGTGTTGACTTGGTCAATACCCCTGCATACTCTAAATTCCCAGAACTGTTACCAAATTCCTGTTACACCTCTTTTAATCCCAAATTTAATGAAATTTTAATGAATTTTTACATTTTTTAATATTTTTTTTAATCCAAACCCTAATCCTAGCCTAGCCCTATATAAACACCCCTACCCTCTACCATTTCACCCTACAACTCTAAGTCCACTCTCTCAAATTCTCAAGAGAACTCGGTACAAAGAATGAGAAGCGAAGCGCTGCCGAAACCAACGACAAATTCCGGCGATCGTAGTAGAAGCTTCGCGACGTTTTCGACGCACCGACAACCATCATTTCCTTAGCCTCCTTAGTTTGTCCAAACCCGTAAGTCCCATCTCTTCTATCTCTCTTTTCTTTTAATAAAAAAATACGACTTTTTGGAACCCGACGGAAATCGGAACAAACCGATTTCCAATTCGGTTTTTCTACAAATTTCCACTTGTCACCTAATACATAATACCTAAACCTATCTATGATGACTATTAATCACCTGGAAACCAATTTAAATAAAGTTTCTCACATGAAATTATAGCTTTCTTGTAAAACCGTATTCTTTTCATAAAAATACCATGAAGTTTATTTTTCTTCGTTTAATCAATTCCCTCACTCCTAAATATGTTTATCTTGATAAATAAACTTGTAGAAATCCATTTGAATGAATTTTCACACATGAAATGATAACGTTTTCAAATACCGTATTCTTGCGCTTTAATACCTTCAAGTTTAATATATCATGTTTAACCTCTAAACTTCATTAAAACTTAAAATAAGTCACGAGGTAATGACCTACCTCTACACACACACAAATATAACCCTAATTGATAAACGCCAAAATATAGAATACGAAAATATAGGTCTTTTCACTAAAATACCATATTCTTTATAAACCTTTCTTGAAAGCTTTAAGTTGTACACAACTCTAAAACAAAATCTTTTAAAATGGAAGTACGATTTGTCATGGACATCGATCGTTTATCTAAACTGACTTTGTGGTGTCTAGACAAGTGTGTCTAGGCTAGTGGTTTTTAATTAGGCCCACTACTGTGGTTCCTTCCCACTTACCTGGCACTTACCTGGCCGCAATTGGCGGTGAAGAGGTGATTTGAGGCTTCTAATGACTTATCGTTTAGACCTTAGAAATAGGCTAGTTGGCTTAGGAAACCCCAGAAACTAAAATACGGAAATCTATACCCTTTTACGAATAAATACCTTATATTTATAAAACCGTTTTTCTAAATGAATAGTATTTATTAAACCTAAGCAAAGCGCCGCTACAACCCATCTTTGGGGTACCTGTTAGGGATAGTACGGTTCATCATGCACCCACGGGCTAGTAGTGCGAGATTCAAACCTCCGCAAGGAGCATTCGGCCTCGAAAGGTTAAAATACGACATTTAAGAAAAATGAGATTTTGGAAAATAAAATATTTATTTAAAATTATTCTTGTATTAATATATATATAATTATCATTTAAACACCTATTTTATCATAAGATAAGGTTTCCACATTTTTCTAAAATTACAAGACTAAAAGTTATATTAAAATACCATGAGTTTCGAATAAAACAATTAATACTTTTGTTAGGATATATTCACTAGAATAACACAAATAAAATTCACACTCATTATAACTATAAAGACGAATAATAAATACTTGAGGTGTATTTTGAAAACTATACAAAAGTACCTTTTACATAAAACCCCCTCAAGTTTTATAAATTATATTAAGGCCCCTAACAATTATTGAATTTCAAATTACCTTTCTTTTAGTCTGACTCGGGTTAGAGTCAGACTATTTCTGACTTGAATATGATTCAAGTTAATCTATATTCTTTATAATCCAACTCAACATGAATCCCAGAATCCAGTTAACAACCCATTCAATTTGACTGAATCAAGCCATGGATATTCATTCATTATCCTGTTATTCCATTTACCTGATCATGCAGTTACAACATGTTTACTGATATCATGGTTTTGGTCAGTCACCCAACTCACACAATACAGTACAACAATAATGTTAAAACACTACGGGGTTTAAGGGATAGATTGGTACGGAAGGTGTTAAAGGTGGCACGAGGTGGTCAGATTAAGACACCTAACCTGAATCCTATTGCTGTTGTACCGTGGCATAACGGTTCCTTGTACTTTCCTTTTGCCTTGGTCTCTAGCATATAGAGACCCCCCTCGTATACACTGGCATTCTTCTGTATCAAGTTACAAACAACAGCGATAACATAATATTATAATAATAGTTTATATTTTAAAAATGTACCTTCTTATTCTGTCTTCTCTACTCCCCTTTTACCATTGGGACTTACCGAGCGATCTGTTCGCTGACAACATTCTGTTTCTCTCTTCTTTGAATGTCGTCAGGTGACCTGGACCCGGCAGAAGTTGAGCCAATACAAGAAGACTTGGAGCAATTTGCCGAAGACCCTGCAGTATAATTTCATTGTACCTTGTTCTTTTCAGTATTTTCATTTCCTGTTATGCCACTGTTTAGGCATCTTTATTTCAGTTGTATTTTCCTTTCCATGTATTGTACAAAGAATGTTATTAATAAAAATTGCTGTTATTTCTATATCATTTGTCTCTTGTGATTTACTTTATATTGCTTAGCTACGCTTAGCGTATGTACTTCTGAGTACATACGTAGCGGACCTCGTCGCGTCCACTTCGCCGTATACTGGGAAGCGGGGCGTGACAACACTACCGTACAGTCCGGTCTCTTCGTCTGATATGTCGCATATCCAGTCTAGGGGTGGTAAACGTCAGACCCCAGTAACCGATAAGTCGTGTTGATGTGAGGCTCATAACGGGTCGAGAAACTACTGATAACACTTACCAGTATATCTCCATATCAGCCCTGGTCAGGGACTTCCAGTTATAGCCAATCGAACACAGCGCAACATCAACCCCCAATACCGGGAGAGACGAAACCCTTCCTATCGCTCATTGCCTCCATGTGCTTCGGGACTGTACCCAAAATCCACCGTTTTGCACGTTCTTATGAACGTGGTAAGGTGGAAATTAAAGTACAGTGGGAATCACACAAGACTCTATGACGATCTCGGGTCTACAGACTAACCTGTACCAGTGTCATCAGAGAACTGCTATCTGACGATAGGAATAATACCAACAAGGAGTTCTCGGCGAGTCCGTTCAGTGTACCCAGTCTCCACTGAGCACCCGTACACCATCTTTGATGTCAAACACCGATGGATATGGGATCATCCATCGCCCATCATATAGGTCAAGACGCGTATACGCTAGTTTACTTTGGAGTATCGATGCCCTGTCTTGGAACGAAAATTTTCTGTTTTCCCTCGGAACAACAGAAATATGAATTCAAGAGATTCATGAGTTAGTAATGCAATTATTCCGTAATACTCGGAACCACGGGGATCATGTATGATCCTCGTTACATGTAAATACCTTCATTAGTCGAACTTTCCATCCTCATGTGAATTATTCATGATTAAGAAGTTAATGCAAATGCTAGCATAAATTTATGAATGCCTAAAATAGTTCAGGTTGATGTCAGGTCATGTCAGATTCATGGGTTCACGAGTTCATATATTCAAGGAGTCATGCATTCATGGATTCATGTCAACTTCAAGATATAATGCCAAATATTTTATACATAGCATGAAGTTGCAATCATAACAATTGAATTTCAGATCAGAAATTAGTCACTAGTTCACATGCATAAACGAACCTGTTTGGATTGGAATTAGAAGTTATTGCCTAAGGAGTAAATTCTAATTCAGAAAGTCGTGTAAATTACGAGACTGGGTTTGCCTCATTGGGTTTCAAGTGAGAGGGGTGTTTTTGTACCGCTGCGTAGAGCAAGCCAGTGCAGATTTCGGAATGCATGCACTATTGGTATTTTGTATTTTCGAGTAGGTTCGGCTCATTTTATGGTTTTAAATATTAAACAATAAATGAGCGTCCGTGTGTTATGAACAATTCCTAATAACGATATTCGGGTTACGATAACCAGAGAGGGAGTTATGGATGTTTTATGACAGCTGCGCAAATAATTTCTGCTGCTGTCGAAATTCGACACATATTTTAAAAACGTATATTTGACTGGTTTATGTCTGTTTCTAAAGAAAATAACCTAATAAAAATATGTATCTAACACTTTGAACTTATTCCAGAAATCAAACCTTACCTCTTTTGGGTTCCTACGTTAGAAGTTATGCCCGTTTTAACTTAGGTCTAAAACAGTTTCTAATTATACAAAAAAATAGATTTCAATTCAATTATGGACTATATATTGCTACAATGAATCTACATATCAAATTATCCTTATAGTATGAATAAGGGATGACGAGATAAAACTTTAATATTTTTTAACAATTCTAAACAAGCTTTAAACCAATTATCAAGAGAAATCAAATTCCAACGTCCATAATAAAAAAACCTATCATGAATTTATATATATAAACATAAGATTACCAAATATCATATATATCATGGAAACAATTGACAACTAGTCATACTTAATTATGATTGGTTAAACCATAAATCGACTAGTTCAAAACATGAACTTTGTCTACAATAAGAAAAACAAGTATGTGATAAAAAAAAATAGGGTTAATATTATTTTAAGCGAACGAGTGTTAAGGCAAAGATTTGGTGAGATTATGTGACGAGAGAGAGGAGGAAAAGGAAAGGGAAACACATACATATGAATCCATAACACGTGCATATGCACCCATGAAAATTTATCTTTCTTAATTTTCTACGAAACATGCAAAACTTAAGGATCTTATCCATTAAAAATAATTATATCATAAAAAAATATCTTCCTGAGATTTTCTTGTTTTTCAAAACTTAAAGATTAAAACCCTAGAAAGTACCAACGTAAGTTCATGCAAAAGGAAGAGGGTGTGAGAGATAGAAAAGGAGATGGGGACTTACAAAGAGACAACTTTATCTTTGTATCAAGTTGTCGATTCCGATGTAGAGATAGTCTCGATTTAATTTCGAGGCCTCCCACGTTGAATTGGTGGCTTCTTCTCCTTCGTAACTCTAGGTATAGGTTCTCTACAGAGCGTGTGAGGAAAATATTGAAGGAGTAATGGAGGAGAAAGAAGATTAGGGTTTGAGGATGATAGGGTTTATATGTAGAAATAGGGATTAAGACTTCTAGGGATCAAAGTCTATGATTATATTATGTTAAATCGAACGGCTTAAAAGGGTTTTCTAAAACAATATAGGGTTTAAGTTAAGAAAATTAATTTACCTCTTTACAAAAAAAATGCAAATAATATTTTTTTCCTCTTTAACAATGGTTTTAAAAGTTTAGTAAGCTTTTAATAAATTCTTTCCTTTTTTTATAAAAATGTTAATAAATATTGTATATTAACAATTCTTTTCTTTTCTTTTAAAACAATATTTTATAATGCAAAATATTTAAAAATAAAGAAATAAATAACTTGAATTGCCTAGAATTTGAACTCGAGACATGTGGGATAACAAGCGTCTCAACCAATAAAATACAAGTAATGATCATACATATATTTATATATAGAATTTTAAAAGAAAAGATCTTATTATAAAAAAAAGAGTATATAAATTTTACGGTCGTTACACCCTGTTAGATAAAACTAGTGTAAAATATTATAATTCAATCCTTTAATGGCGTGATGGCCACCTTACAACTTTCAATGATGGCCCGTTAATTTGTAGGCTTTCGCCTAATACAGGGCTTTTGAGAATTTTTTTTAATGTTATTATATGAATAAAAAAGGCCAGCAGCGTCCCCATATACCTTTAAAAGTGATCTTACATGAAATCCTTTTATTAAACTCTGTATTATATCTTGCATTTAAATGTAAAAACCTAATGCAAAATCAAATAAAAACAAACGATCGACATAGGATGTAGGGTGCATCCTACAGAGACACTATAGAGAAACTGACCTTTTATCCTATCATATGCTCACGTATATTAAGCTCTAGAGAATATGTTTTCTTTTTATTGAGAAATTGCTAAATCTAGTAAGCATACAATAATTTTTGCCATGCATTTACGTAGACTTTGATCAAATTAAAAAAAATTGTTGAATCCAGTTCTCTTCATAGAAGGAGTACTGTCTTAAAACGTAAGGGCCTGCTTAATTAATTAGATCTATAGAAGATCAAATACTTCTTCTTTTTTGTGTCGGACTTCTTTGGGTCCTTTTCGGCTTTATTTGTTTGCTTATAGATGGTCAAACTACACAATTGTAATTTTTTGTCTCCGCGATGCAACCATACCATACGGAAAGTGTTAACCTTTCGTTTAATTTGCAGAGAAAAGTTATATAACAAGAGCTAACCATGTCATTTTAGCAACTCCAAAGATGTATAGCAGGTCATCAATTAATAGTATCGTTTATATCTATCAATCAAATTGTCCATATCATTATTTTATAAAAAAACCTTCTAATCGACTCTTTAATTTCGGAAAAAGCTCTTCCTCCACCACAACTACCATTACCCACTCCGGAGCAGCGGCGCTAAGAAAACCATAGGCAGCAATGCCATTATGGTGGCATGGGACGGTGGTTTAGCCATTTTTGGTCCTGGACTTTGGTTCAACACGAATGAAGTGACACTGAGTGATCCATCTCCAATACCAGACACCACCGATTGCGTTGCGTGCTCTTATCAGGTAATTTTTTCCTTCGATCACTTAATAACTTAATTCTCTGTTTCTCTTCGTAATTATTTTTCTGGCAGTAACGGTTGTAATTTCTATACCTGTGATCCTTGAAGGAATCACAAGCCATACCAAAGGTCGCAACGGAAAATCTATCAAGATCTCGTAATTCGAATCTACTTGAAAAAGACTAACCAAATAACTACCAAGACAAACACAAGTTATCAAAAGTCATACCAAAAAACACAAACACAAGGTTTACCCAGGTTCGACGTAACATACACCTGATCCTGCAAACCGACGACGAAGCTTCCACCATTAAAAAAGAATTACATGAAAACTGCCCTCTTTGATCACCGCCCAATACAAGTAATCTCCTAATTTTCACAAAACCTCTTCCCCATCCTCCCGGTTTTACGGCTGCCCTCTTTTAATTTTGGAGAAATTTTGGCAACCCATCTCAAACTCTTATTTGGTTTTATAATGATAACCTATATGAAAAATCTAGAATGACTTGGTTTAAGAGCCCTAGTTAAGCAATAGCAAAATCTTTCCAAAATGCTTTCTTGCCAAATTTGTCTTTTCAAATCTTTCTAAACTTCAAATCAAATTCTTAACGGACTAAAACTTGATTGGCATATTTTGTATCTAAAAGGAAATAAAAAAAACAGCAACATACGGCCTCATCCTCAACCATAAGAACTTTAGGTAGATCATTAGAGAAGATTGCAATTTGGTGATCGATGACACAAAGACAGGAAAAATAATGTGTGAAACCGGCACATATAATGACTCGAGAGATTGCTTCACATATTTTGATGAGTACGGAGAGCTGTTTGTGCAGCACAAGAGGAGAGAGATATTGTGGAGCTCTGGGACTAGATCTGTTTCGTGTAGACTTTACATATATGAATTGGGGACAGTGGATTATGGTTTCTATCTAGGGCTGTTTGTTTGCTGGAATCAAAATACCAGAATGAGAATTGAGATCTTACAAACAAATCTTTTTGTCTTCTGGAATTGTCATTTCCATATTTGTTTCTGAAGGATTGAAATGGTTTTTATCCCCTTCAATCTTTTACTTTGTCTGGTTGGACAAAGAAAAATGAGAATTAAGTTTTGCAAATTAAATAATGAGAAGAGAGAGAAAGTAGGCAACCGCAGTTTTCCCAAATAAAATAACATCTCTAATCCCATGTGTTTTTAGCAATGGGCAATTCCATCCAAAAAAATCTTTGATTTGGAATTACCAAAAAAGTGATATCAATTCCTATTATGATGATGCCAATTTTCAAAACTTGCAATTCTTATTCCACGCAAACAAACAAGGTAATAGCAATTCCATATTTGTTTTGTTTTGATGAATATCGCTTTGCCTTCTCAGTTCACATGAGTTTTAGTAATTCCTTGCAAATAAATAGCCTCTTAGAGGATAGAGAAGCTGCCCAAGCTCAGTAGCCGGAATGTGGGCCCCATGACTCCTGACTCCTAACTGTGTTGTGCAGCGGGTTGCCGCTTCACTTTTATTTCTATTAATTAATAAGTCCGAGCAATCAAGTTTATATACATTAGATAGATTGATAAAGATAGATCTTTCTCTTCCTTTTTGTTACATTTTGGATTTTTCCCTTGTGCATAAAACACATGTTGGATCTTAGTGAAATTAATGCATGGGAGCTTCTTGTGTTCTTTGATCTGGGTGTACCCATTGCATTAATAAATTCTCACCATCAAATTTAATTGCTGCTACGTGTGGTTGTCTTCCTTAATCAAATTAAATAGGTAGTTGGCGAGGGACATCTCTCCTTCATACGGTTTTAGTCTTATTGGTGATATCTATATATATATCTATATATATATATATATATATATATATATATGGTTCGGTCCCAGGTCCAACGCTGAAGTAAAAAAGTTTATCGAACAAATCTAGATCGTTCAACCTAGACCACTTCTTTAAGTAGCGGATGAAATCCAACGGTCATTATCTAACCGCTACCTAAAATAACAGTTAACATCAAAACATATTTTATCCAATAAATCTAAACCGTGCAAGTTCAACCGATACTTTAAGAAATGGTTATGATCCAACGGGTCATATTTAACCGCCGCTTCAATTAGCGGTTAAAAATTAATATCACACCGCTACTTCGGTAAAAAAGATTCTGGCAGTTGAGGAATATATCAACTTTCGATTTTCGAACCCTAGAGATCGTCAGAGCACTCTGCTTTATCTTCAACAAAATTTTTGTGGTGATATCTCGATTTTTGAACCCTATCTTCCACCAGAGCACTCTGCTTCTTTATCAACGAAGGTTTTCGGAGTGATCTGTCGATTTTGAAATATTAGCTTTCGCCAGAGCATGTCTACTTCTTCGAGAACGAAGTTTTCTCAAAATGGTTGTGGCAATGATCTACCTGATGAGATCAATCCACGAATGAAGAGAATTCAAGTAAGAATCACAGTTCAAATCACAGCAACAATCGCCTTTGATTTTGATCCCTACTCTTAAACCGCTGAAAGATAGTTGAGATGATCGGTTGATGCCTCATTTTATTAAATTATATTACCTGGTTAAAGTAACGGTTAAATATGATCCGTTCGATAGAAATCGCTTGTTAAAGTAGCGGCTTAATACAACGGCTCAGATTTGTTGGATAGAAGAACCCCAGAGAGATCAGTAGAATTTATCCAACATATTTAGACCGTGAAAAATATCCGCTACTTTAAGTAGCGGTTACGATCCAACATGTCATATTTAACCTTCTCTTAAAGTAGCGGTCAAAATAAATATCAAATTAGGACTTAAGTTTATTTTTTTTACCGGTTGAGGAATATATGACCTGTCGATATTTCTATCCTGGAGACCGCCAGATCGCTCTGCTTCTTCCTCAACTTTGGTTTTCGAAATGATTTATTGATTTTTGAACCCTAGCTCCCGCCACATCATGTCTACTTCTTCCTCATCGAAGTCTTTCAAGCCGATTTTGGTAAATTTTCGACATCTAAGTTTACATATGCTACAGAACTCTACATCTAAGTGTACATATAGCCTCGAGACTACCAGAGCACTATGTTGCTTCCTCAACAAAGGTTTTAGTGATATGTTGATTTTGGAACCCTAGCTTCCACCAGAGCACGTCTGCTTCTTCATCATTGAAGTTTTCCAAGCTGGTTGTGGTAAAATTTGGACTTCTAAGTTTACATATGTTGGCATGTCGGGTAATATAGCCTATTCCTGGATTATCCCTGATTATGAAGAAGAAGATGAAGGATGAGCAGTGGAAATAGACGTACATGAATGCTTGAAAAGACTTACTAGTCCTATCGATTTAGTAACTCCTGAATGAAAAAATGCCGATTTTATATCGTCAACTTGTGAAAGCAAATATAAGAATGTTTTGTCTTCTAAAATCGAATTTATATAATGGAAGTAACCTTCAGGATGTTCCATCTCCTAAAGTTGAGTTTATATTGCCAACTAGTGGAAGCAAATGTAAGGATGTTCCGTCTCCTACATGTGATTTGGTAGAACCCAAAATTGCCATGATATTCAATTCAATGAAAAATGCTTATGAATGTCAGTTAGCTTATGCTCGAAACATTGGGTTTGCTATTAGAGTTCATACTACTCGGCGTGCAGTTTACAGTAAAGAAGCTATATCCATACTATATAAATGTAACAAGGCTGAAAAACCTAAACGGTTGAAGCAAGATGTAAAACGTAAATTATCTTTTACAAAATCCTTGAGATGTAATTATAATGGATCCAATTACAAAGCTCGTATGTTTGTTGTTAAAAAGAACGATCGATGGAGAGTAACTTTTCATGAGAGAGATTACAACCATGAATTTATATCGCAGCCAATGGTGCAAAACCTACCTTATCACAAAAGTATTTCCAATTTCGATATAATCCAAATCCAAAATTTGAAGGATAGTGAGGTGGGTTCAAGCCAAACATATACGATACCAAGTCAAGGTCATGGCGGGGTAAAGAATCTTGGTTACGGGCTAAGCGATATAAAGAGTGAATTAAAAAAAATATGTCGACATTAATTTATGGACGTATCAGACGCCCAAGCTACCTTAGCTTATTTGCAAACCATTCAAGCATAGGAGCCTAATTTTACTTACGTAGTAAAATATGATGACAAAAATCATATCGAAACCCTCTTATTCGTCGATGCGCACTCAAAAATTTCCTATAAAACTTTCGGTGATGCAATTACTTTTGATATCACGTATCGCAAGAACAAATATCAAATGCCATTTGCCCCATTCACCGGTGTTAATCATTATTTTAAATAAAAAATATTCGGATTGACATTTGTGCGTAATGAGTCTGAAGAGTCGTTCACCCGGTTGTTTCAGTAGTGGTTAACTATGATGAATAATAAGGCACCGCAGTCTATTATCACCGATCAAGATCATGCTATGACAAATGCTATTGCCAAGGTGTTTCCAAATACAAGGCACCATTATTGCGTATGGAGCATTAGTCAGAAGTATTCGGAGAAATTGCAGATTTTATATCGTCAGTATGCCGGTTTTCGAAACTACTTCGAACATTGCATAGATAAAAGTTTGACGGTTAAGAATTTTGAATATAAATGGTCTGCGCTAGATGAAAAGTACTAAGTTAGTGAGCATAAATGAATTTCATTAATATATGGTATACGGGAGAAATGGATACCGGGCTATACAAGAAGAAACTTCTCTGCAAAAATGCGAACAACCGGACGTAGTTAGAGCATGAATGGTTTTTTTATATTTATCTTAATTGGAATACCACAATTAAAGAGTTTGTTACGAAAACGAGAGGTGCACTACGAGTCCAATACGAACACGAGAAAACAATAGATTTTGATACGCTATGCAAGAATCGTATGCGTGCAATAAATATGCCACTGGAATTACACGCTTTCAAAGTTTACACCAAAAGGATCTAGTAAAAGGTTCAAGTGGAGCCCCAAAAATCGCAATCATTCAATATGGAGAAAGTTTCAAAAGTCAATGGGACAACCACATATAAAATTCATAACATTGTTCCTGATTCGAAGAATGACAACCGAAGAGTATATTATGTCCAGTATACGCCAAAAAGGAAATTTTCTACATGCATTTGTAATCAATTTAAATCAATTGGGCTGTTATGTAGGCATATATTCAGAGTTTTTGTATCAAAAAACGTGAATAGCATATCTGCTCAATATGTTGTGCCAAGATGGACGAGAAATATTAATCAAAACATTGTCATGACGAGTGTTGTACCACCTTCTGTACAGATGAATGAAATGCAGTGGTATAGCCATTCGTGCAATGAGTTCAATCTACTTGCCGTGAAAGGTGCTGCGTCAGAGACCAGATACAAATTATGCTTGTGGAAATATCCAAACTTACGATATGATTATCCAAACTTTCAGTTGAAATACCGAGTATGAAAGAAGATTTGGTAGATGAAACAACAGATGATTTGAAATCCATGAAAAATGATATTTCAAAAATTCAAAATCCTTTGCAATCTAATTCTAGGGGTCGTAAAAAGATTAGTTAAAATCTTGCGTAACAACCTAGTTCATTTATACCTATTCCAGTTCTCTTATTTCCTTAATTGTGGTATTTTCCTGATTTATCGTGTTTTGGGTGCGAATGGTATTTTACATTTTATATTGCATTCGACTCGACCCGCTTGCTTGAAACTTGTTTGATTCATATGTATGAATTATCTTGACTTGTTACATATACATGTGCATTTTCATGAATACTGCATACTTGCATTTATATGGTATTGCATCTTTTACCATATAACATTTTAAGCCATATAAAATAATTTAAAATTACATAACATGGCCTACATAATACCCCTAACCCCGTGGTAGCATCCACGCATCTTGTCCTCATCCCGTTCAGTGAAACGGACGTATTTGGATGGCTACGCGCACGTACGTGCATCCGTTCTTGGGGGTGTGCATTTTCGTTACCCAAGCTTTCATTTTTTAAATTTGGTCATCGCGTATATTTTTCATATTTTATAACTGGATTTTTAGATCCGACCCGGGCATGTTTTGGACTATTTTTGTATTAACCAAAATATCAAGTTTTATTAATATTATATTATACTTAGTTACTGTAATATATATATAATATTGTTAACAGAATATATTTTTAAAGAAAGATTTTAAAAGTAAAAATCTTTTGTAACTGAAGCATTCTCTCTCTCCCCCTTACCTTATATTAATCCTTTATTTTTAAAACCCATTCTCTTTCTCTCTCCCCCTCTTTCTCTTTCTCTTTTCCCTTCTCTATCTCCCCTCGCAATCTTTCTCTCTCTCTCTCTCTCTTCCACATACAAACAAAATAAGCTCTTCTCTCGCACTCTCTCTCCTCTCGATCTCTCTCCTCTGCCTATCTCTCTCCTCTCGATCTCTTTCTCTCTCCCTATATCTCTCTCTCTCTTTCTCTACTGACTTTCTTTCTCTCCCCCCATATATATATATATATATATCCCTTTTATTTTTTTAAAAACCTAAGTTTTAATACCCCGCATCCATCTTCTCCCCAGAGTTTCCGCCGCCTCACCTCTCGCAAACCTTAACCCATGCCGCGCTCGTCCTCGCCACCACTTCTTCCTCTCCTCTTCCCGACCTCAATCCTCTTCATCACCTCTCTCCTCTCCCCTCTCCTCCTCCCTGCACTTCTTGACCACGTTCTTTCCCCGACCCTGCACACACCGACCTCGACTCAACCTCCACCGCCGACAATCCCTGTGCCTCACCGTCACCTTCATCCCCCTTCCTCTCCTTCCTCATCTTCCTCGAACTCCTTCCTCTCCTCTCTTTCCCAACATCAAGGATTCCCCGCTGCACACCCTCCTCGCCAGTAATCCCTGTCTCCATCTTGTCGGCCTCACTGCCAGCCATCCTTTTCGGCCTCCCCTCGTCACCAACACCGCCTCCATCTCCTCACCAACACCCTAAAAGCCCACGACCCATGCTCTTCCCTGCACAGAACCCGACACTGCAAGAACTTGCACCCCGCGGCCACTGTCATTGCCTTGGATCTCACCGTCGATGGCCCATCGTCGTCGTCGCATCCCTTGCCTCGCCTCTGAATCCAGAACTCAGCCCTAGACCTTTCCAGCCTTCTTCTACTTCTTCTTCTTTCTTCTTCTTCGTCTTCTTCTTTCTTGATCCATATTTCCCGATGATCGTTGGACCCGTGCCGCTGCCGACGATCCGAGCAACCCTGTGGACATTCCTAACCAGCGTGGTCACTTCTTGCATTGGTTGGTTCCGTTCCGGGCATGTGTGTGTGCATCACAACTTTTACCGACATCCGACGCGCCGTACGTATCCGTCGTGTGATCCGATCGAGGCAAGTTAATCTTGCTACATGCTATATAACTCATTTTATACCTATTTAAATAAACATCATACCTGTATTTAAAATCATGCACCCCATGTTTAGTTTTATAACTTTTCGATGTTCCATTTACATCCATTCATATCATTTCAGATCTAGGTCATGAAAATGTATCTTGTTACATACTATATTACAACATACTGCACCCAATGGAATATTTATATCACATATTCCTTAGTTGTACATCCCACATTACCATTTTACAGTTTTACTGATTTCGGATACTCGTTTGCATCCATCTCATTTAAAATATATATAACTGCATCCATAGATCATATTAATACATAATACTGTGATATTAACACCCCATGTTTAATAAAGAGCATCCTAATTAGTATTGGAACTATAAATGTAACCCTAATCGATAATTGTGCATCCATATCTTTGAATTTATATCTATCTGCATACCATATCACATTATTCCATTTTATTGTTACATTAGTACTCCATACTTGATTTTATATACCCATACTTATTACAGTTTGTTTATGAGCACCCACTTGATACTTGTGCACCCCCTGACATGACTTGATACACTACTATTTGACATGACTTGATACATGTGCACTACTTGACATGATTTGATCCATGTACACTACCTGAAATGACCTGATGTACCACAGCTTGAAACATTACCTGATCTTGTTACTAATGCCGACAATCTTGACCTGTTGTCCTTACGGACATATCCTGTTGTCTATACAGACAAACCTATACCTGCTTGATCCCGTGTTGGCATTAGCTCCAGATTTACCAATACCTGACTTGAACACATAACCTTGGGGGTATGGGGAAATCAAAAGTGTAAACTAAAGCGTAGCTTACAAGGGTATTACTTAATCCGTGGTCCCGGGGGATAACGGGACAGAATCATTCGTGATTCTTACTTGATCCGTGGTCCCGGAGGATAACGGGACAGAGTTATTCATGACTCCCACTACCTGATCCGTGGTCCCGGGGGATAACGGGACATATCCTTTGAGTTACATGGAAAATTACTCTAATTGATTTCAATAACCATAGAATAGATAACCCTATAGCACAGTTCAGACTACTCACTGCACTTCAACTGTTTATATCCTGTTTACTGATCTATATTCATGTTACTGTTTACTTGTTACTGATGACTTATTACTGTTCATGCTTCATGCCTGCATATTTCATCACATACTGCTTGCTTAGAATTATTGATATTATGACGCACTGACGTCTGGGTTTTGCATGGCCCAGATCCTCTACCTTTGACGCAGGTTGATCAGGAGTATTTCCGCTGTCAGGCCGAGTAGTGAGGATCCTGTTAGTATCAAGTTAGTACCCAGTTTAGTTATGTTACTTTCTAGATATTATTGTTTATTGGATCTATTGGTTCCGCATATTATTTCTTAACTCGTTTATTCTGGCTTATGGATATGTACTAGATAATTTATTTTATTTTCCTGTTCTTGATATATCTGCAGCCGTAATGTGATTGTGGAGGGATGTTTCCGATCTACAGGTAACATGGTTGGCTCTGTCACGTGCCTATCTTAGCGCACTCTGGGAAGCGGGGCGTGACAGGGTTTGCTTGGTATCAGAGCCATAGGATTTAGGTTAATCGGGGTTGATTCTTTTTGTAGTTGGGTATTGGACCCAATACACGAATCGGAAAACTCGTAATTAGGAACATGTCCTGCCACATTGTTATCGTGATTCTTGAATCATATCTTTCTCTTGACCCTTGTCTTGACGATATGCAAACAACTTTGCATCTCGGCTTGAAAACTTTGGTTCCCTATTGTTTCTCCCTGTTCCTTCGATTCTGATACTAGGATTTGGGCGACTTGAACGGAGTTATGTGATTGTAACTATGAACTGCAGCATGGTTACAATGCGGTACTCTATTTAAGTAACTTGGAGTCCTGGTCTTGATTCACTTCCTTGTTTCATGGTCGTTATATTGCCTTGCTTCTCTTGTTTTCCAGTTCATGTTTATCGCAAGCTTGAATCCTGTTTACTATGCTTATCTTCTTTAGTATCTTGGCTTCAGGTGAAGTCATTTCGGATATCCTACTTGTTCATGTTTTTCTCGCACTAGCATTATTCGATTCTAGTGCATCCCGTTGTTTGTTGTTGTAACAACCCTAATTTTCTTATACACTTTTTCCTATACAATTTTTTTTTTCAAAATATTTTAAAAATCCACAAAGGGGTATTTTAGCCTGAGCACAAGATTTAGGTAATTATTTTTGTTTTTAAATACAAGCTACAAGAATGAAATAACTCCATTTTTAGTGTACAAGAAATTACTTTAAATTTAATGTATACTAGGAGTATTTATTCTTGCTGCTATCAGTTTAAGTAATTAAAAACCACAATAATTATAAGAAGGAGCTTGTAGCTCATTGGTAATACCTTGCACTGCTGAACCAAGCCACCGGAGTTCAAATCCCATGCCCCACATTATTTTTGTATTTATTTTGTTTTAATTTTTTTGGAAGTCAACGGTAAAAAGGCCATAACTCCCAAAATATGTACTGGACAACAAAAAGTAAATATACCAAATTGTACTCCCAGAAAATCCCTGCCTCTGGAAGCCTGACTCGGCCCGACTCGGCGCCGCCGGCCGGCGAATCGGCCGACTCGGTCCGGCCGATCCCGCCGGACTTGGCCGGACGGCCGAGTCACCAACTGAGAAAAGTTGGCTCTTGACTTGGTCAACCCTCTTGCACACTTATTATACCTGGATCGGTTTTAATTTGGCCAATAGATCCCTTTTACTCCTAAGTTTAATGATTTTTAATGATTTTTATATATATATTTTAATTAAAACCCTAACCCTAGCCTAGCCCTATATAAACACCCCTACCCTCTACCTTTTCACCTCACAACTCTAAGTCCACTCTCCCAAATTCTTGAGAACTCGGTACGTTAGAAAAAGAGCGAGAAGCGAAGCGCTGCCGAAACCGACGACGAATTCCGGCAATCGTACTAGAACCTTCGCGACGTTTTCGACGCACCGACAACCACCACTTTCTTAGCCTCCCTAGCTTATCCAAACTTGTAAGTCCCATCCCTTCTATCTCTCTTTTCTGTTAATAGAAAATACGAATTTTTTGGAACCCGACGGAAATCGGAACAAACCGATTTCCGATTCGGTTTTTCTACAAATTTCCACTTGTCACCTAATACATAATACCTAAACCTATCTATAATGACTATTAATCACCTAGAAACCAATTTAAATAAAGTTTCTCACATGAAATGATAGCTTTCTTGTAAAACCGTATTCTTTTCATAGAAATACCATGAAGTTTATTTTTCTTCGTTTAATCAATTCCCTCACTCCTAAATACGTTTATCTTGATAAATAAACTTGTAGAAATCAATTTGAATGAATTTTCACACATGAAATGATAACGTTTTCAAATACCGTATTCTTGCGCTTTAATACCTTCAAGTTTAATATATCATGTTTAACCTCTAAACTTCATTAAAACTTAAAATAAGTCACGATGTAATGACCTACCTCTACACACACACAAATATAACCCTAATTGATAAACATCAAAATATAGAATACGAAAATACAGGACTTTTCACTAAAATACCATATTCTTTATAAACCTTTTCTAAAAGCTTTAAGTTGTACACAATTCTAAATAAAATCTTTTAAAATAAAAGCACGAAATGTCATGGACATCGATCGTTTATCTAAACTGTCTTGTGGTGTCTAGGCAAGTGTGTCTAGACTAGTGGTTTTTAATTAGGCCCACGACTGTGGTTCTTAATTAGGCCCACGACTGTGGTTCCTTCCCATTTATCTGGCACTTACCTGGCCGCAATTGACGGTGAAGAGGCGATTTGAGACTTCTAATGACTTATCGTTTAGACCTTAGAAATAGGCTAGTTGGCTTAGGAAACCCTAGAAACTAAAATACGGAAAACTATACTCCTTTGCAAATAAATACCTTATATTTATAAACCGTTTTCCTAAATGAAAAGTATTTATAAAACCTAAGCAAAGTGCCGCTACAACCCATCTTTGGGGAACCTGTTAGGGATAGTACGGTTCATCGTGCACCCACAGGCTGGTAGTGCGAGATTCAGACCTCCGCAAGGAGCATTCGGTCTCGAAAGGTTTAAAATACGATATTTAAGGAAAATGAGATTTTTCTAAATAAAATATTTATATAAAATTATTCATATGTTTAATTATCATTTAAACACCTATTTTATCATAATATAAAGTTTCCACTTTTTCCTAAAATTCTAAGATTAAAAGTTACATTAAAATACCATGAATTTCAGATAAAACAATTAATACTTTTATTAGGATATATTCACTAGAATAACACAAATAAAATTCACATTCATTATAACAATAAAGACGATTATTAAATACTTGAGGTGTATTTTGAAAACTATACAAAAGTACTTTTTACATAAAACCCCCTCAAGTTTTACAAATTACAATAAGGCCCCTAACTAATGTTGAACTTCAAATTATCTTCCTTTTAGTCTGACTCGGGTTAGAGTCTGACTATTTCTGACTTGAATATGATTCAAGTCAATCTATATTCTTTTATATTCCAACACAATTTAAATACATGAATCCCTGAATCTAGTTAACAATATATTCATTTTGACTGAATCAAACCATGGATATTCATCTATTATCCTGATATTCCATTTACCTGATTATACAGTTACGACATGTTTACTGATATCATGGTTTTGGTCAGTCACCCAATTTACATATTCCAATACTACAATAATGTTAAAACAAAACGGGGTTTAAGGGGTAGATTGGTACGGAAGGTGTTAAAGGTGGCACGAGGTGGTCAGATTAAGACACCTAACCTGAATCCTATTGCTGTTGTACCGTGGCATAACGGTTCCTTGTACTTTCCTTTTGCCCTGATCTCTAGCATATAGAGATCCCCCTCGTATACACTGGCATCCTTCTGTACCAAGCTACAAACAACAACGTTAAACAATGTTCCATAATATTCAACAATATAATACTTTAGAAAATACTGTTACTCTGTCATTCTCATTCTTCTTATTCTTTAGGACTTACCGAGCAACCTGTTCGCTGACGACATTCTATTTCTTTCTTCTTTGAATGTCGTCAGGTGCGTTGGACCAAGCTGAGATCGAGCCCACCGGTGAAGTTTTGGAGCAGTTCCAAGAAGACCCATAGCTCTAGATAATTGTACCTTGTTCTTTCCAGTATTTTCATTTTCTGTTATGCCACTGTTTAGGCATTGCTTTTCATTTCAGTTGTATTTTCCTTTCATGCATTGTACAAATAATGTTATTAATAAAAGTTGCTGTTATTTCTACATTATTCGTCTCTTGTGATTTACTTTATATTGCTTAGCTACGCTTAGCGTATGTACTTCTGAGTACATACGCAGCGGACCTTGTCGCGTCCACTTCGCCGTACACTGGGAAGCGGGGCGTGACAGGTTTTGTTGGTGGCCCATGCAGGTCCGAGCTGTATGAATCACTGTCATGCAGTTCTGGTCTGTGTGAACAACCTAAGCAATATAACACAAGAACCAGCAACTAAAACATTCTTTACAATTCATGTTCCTTGAATCTTGCAAACTTCTATTCCTTGAATCTTATAATGTGTTTGAATCTGTCCTAACCCAAATTCTTCTTCAGGGTTATGGATTCCCCGAAAAACACCAGCACCAACGTCAACAACACCCCTTCAGCACTACCTCTTACACCCGCTGTTCCTGCACCACCCACTGAGCAAACGATACTATTTGAGGCAATCCGCAGTCTTCTCGAGGGACAGCAACAACTTTTGAACCGTCCTGAGACCGATGCACCAGGAGTAAAGCAATTCAGGGCTTTGCACCCAAAGCAGTTCTCTGGTAAAGGAAGCCCTCTTGAAGCGGAAGAATGGGCACACAGCATCGAAGACGATTTGGCAGCAGCTCAAGTGCCAGACAACGCTTGGGTCCGTGTAGCAAAACTACAGCTCACGGATAATGCTCGCAATTGGTGGAAGGCGGAAGAAACCCGTCTGGTACAGCCGATTGAATGGAAGACATTTCGCGAGAAGTTCGACGCGAAATATTTCCCTGTGACTGCCAGGTTCGCCATGGAGCAGCAGCTTATTCATCTACAACAAGGATCAATGTGGGACAAATCGGTAGATGAATACGGCGCTGAATTCACCATGTTGAGCCGATTCGCTGCACACTTGATACCGACGGACGACATCAGAGCCCGTCGCTTTCAGCAAGGTTTGGACACAGAGATTAAGGCTGCTCTAGCCACAGGGAAGTTCTTGACTCACGAGGAAGCTCTAGAAGCTGTCCGCAGTTATGAGGCAGTAATAAAAGAGAGGGGCAGACCTCAGTCTGCAGGAGTCAAGTGCCCTGCCAACCAGATGGCAGGTGGAGCCTCTTCCAGGCCATTGTTTGAACCCAGGAGGACTGAAGAAATTTACTATTACTGCCATAGAAAGGGACATTTGTGGAAGGACTGTAGGCGCGCAAAAGGCCTGTGTCTAATTTGTGGCGCATCCAACCACGGAATTGGGAACTGTCCTTACAACAGCAACTCATCTCACACATACACCAACCAACCGCAGCGGCCAACCATCCAGGCTCCTGCAACTCGTCCTGCACTACCTGCTCCACCACATGCACAGCTTACTCGCCAATTCCAATAGGCAATGAGGGACATGTCTAGAGGGCAGAGAAACATGCCCCAAAGGCAGAATGTGCCTCCAGCTAGAAGGAATGTACCACGGCGACAGATCTTCACATTAGAAGCCGTAGAAGCCGAAACTGTATGTCAAGGTAACACCGGTAAGCCTCTTTTTTCACCATCGTATCACTTTTATTCGCCAAACTTTTTGCACTGTTACACTTTCCTTTTAAAAATTTCGAGGACGAAATTTTTATAAGGGGGTAGAATGTAATAACCCTAATTTTCTTATACACTTTTTCCTATACAATTTTTTTTTTCAAAATATTTTAAAAATCCACAAAGGGGTATTTTAGCCTGAGCACAAGATTTAGGTAATTATTTTTGTTTTTAAATACAAGCTACAAGAATGAAATAACTCCATTTTTAGTGTACAAGAAATTACTTTAAATTTAATGTATACTAGGAGTATTTATTCTTGCTGCTATCAGTTTAAGTAATTAAAAACCACAATAATTACAAGAAGAAGCTTGTAGCTCATTGGTAATACCTTGCACTGCTGAACCAAGCCACCGGAGTTCAAATCCCATGCCCCACATTATTTTTTTATTTATTTTGTTTTAATTTTTTTGGAAGTCAACGGTAAAAAGGCCATAACTCCCAAAATATGTACTGGACAATAAAAAGTAAATATACCAAATTGTACCCCCAGAAAATCCCCGGCCACTGGAAGCCTGACTCAGCCCGACTCGGCGCCGCCGGCCGGCGAATCGGCCGACTCGGTCCGGCCGATCCGGCTCGACTCGGCCGGACGGCCGAGTCACCAACTGAGAAAAGTTGGCTCTTGACTTGGTCAACCCTCTTGCACACTTATTATACCTGGATCGGTTTTAATTTGGCCAATAAATCCCTTTTACTCCTAGGTTTAATGATTTTTAATGATTTATATATATATTTTTTAATTAAAACCCTAGCCCTAGCCTAGCCCTATATAAACACCCCTACCCTCTACCTTTTCACCTCACAACTCTAAGTCCACTCTCCCAAATTCTTGAGAACTCGGTACGTTAGAAAAAGAGCGAGAAGCGAAGCGCTGCCGAAACCGACGACGAATTCCGGCAATCGTACTAGAACCTTCGCGACGTTTTCGACGCACCGACAACCACCACTTTCTTAGCCTCCCTAGATTATCCAAACTTGTAAGTCCCATCCCTTCTATCTCTCTTTTCTGTTAATAGAAAATACGAATTTTTTTGGAACCCGACGGAAATCGGAACAAACCGATTTCCGATTCGGTTTTTCTACAAATTTTTACTTGTCACCTAATACATAATACCTAAACCTATCTATGATGACTATTAATCACCTAGAAACCAATTTAAATAAAGTTTCTCACATGAAATGATAGCTTTCTTGTAAAACCGTATTCTTTTCATAGAAATACCATGAAGTTTATTTTTCTTCGTTTAATCAATTCCCTCACTCCTAAATACGTTTATCTTGATAAATAAACTTGTAGAAATCAATTTGAATGAATTTTCACATATGAAATGATAACGTTTTCAAATACCGTATTCTTGCGCTTTAATACCTTCAAGTTTAATATATCATGTTTAACCTCTAAACTTCATTAAAACTTAAAATAAGTCACGATGTAATGACCTACCTCTACACACACACAAATATAACCCTAATTGATAAACATAAAAAATATAGAATATGAAAATACAGGACTTTTCACTAAAATACCATATTCTTTATAAACCTTTTCTAAAAGCTTTAAGTTGTATACAATTCTAAATAAAATCTTTTAAAATAAAATCACGAAATGTCATGGATATCGATCGTTTATCTAAACTGTCTTGTGGTGTCTAGGCAAGTATGTCTAGGCTAGTGGTTTTTAATTAGGCCCACGACTGTGGTTCCTTCCCACTTACCTGGCACTTACCTGGCCGCAATTGACGGTGAAGAGGCGATTTGAGGCTTCTAATGACTTATCGTTTAGACCTTAGAAATAGGCTAGTTGGCTTAGAAAACCCTAGAAACTAAAATACGGAAAACTATACTCCTTTGCAAATAAATACCTTATATTTATAAACCGTTTTCCTAAATGAAAAGTATTTATAAAACCTAAGCAAAGTGCCGCTACAACCCATCTTTGGGGAACCTGTTAAGGATAGTACGGTTCATCGTGCACCCGCAGGCTAGTAGTGCGAGATTCAGACCTCCGCAAGGAGCATTCAGTCCCGAAAGGTTTAAAATACGATATTTAAGGAAAATGAGATTTTTCTAAATAAAATATTTATATAAAATTATTCATGTGTATAATTATCATTTAAACACCTATTTTATCATAATATAAAGTTTCCACTTTTTCCTAAAATTCCAAGATTAAAAGTTACATTAAAATACCATGAATTTCAGATAAAACAATTAATACTTTTATTAGGATATATTCACTAGAATAACACAAATAAAATTCACATTCATTATAACAATAAAGACGATTATTAAATACTTGAGGTGTATTTTGAAAACTATACAAAAGTACTTTTTACATAAAACCCCCTCAAGTTTTACAAATTACAATAAGGCCCCTAACTAATATTGAACTTCAAATTATCTTCCTTTTAGTCTGACTCGGGTTAGAGTCTGACTATTTCTGACTTGAATATGATTCAAGTCAATCTATATTCTTTTATATTCCAACACAATTTAAATACATGAATCCCTGAATCTAGTTAACAATATATTCATTTTGACTGAATCAAACCATGGATATTCATCCATTATCCTGATATTCCATTTACCTGATTATACAGTTACGACATGTTTACTGATATCATGGTTTTGGTCAGTCACCCAATTTACATATTCCAATACTACAATAATGTTAAAACAAAACGGGGTTTAAGGGGTAGATTGGTACGGAAGGTGTTAAAAGTGGTACGAGGTGGTCAGATTAAGACACCTAACCTGAATCCTATTGCTGTTGTACCATGGCATAACGGTTCCTTGTACTTTCCTTTTGCCCTGATCTCTAGCATATAGAGATCCCCCTCGTATACACTGGCATCCTTCTGTACCAAGCTACAAACAACAGCGTTAAACAATGTTCCATAATATTCAACAATATAATACTTTAGAAAATACTTTTACTCTGTCATTCTCATTCTTCTTATTCTTTGGGACTTACCGAGCGACCTGTTCGCTGACGACATTCTATTTCTTTCTTCTTTGAATGTCGTCAGGTGCGTTGGACCAAGCTGAGATCGAGCCCACCGGTGAAGTTTTGGAGCAGTTCCAAGAAGACCCAGAGCTCTAGATAATTGTACCTTGTTCTTTCCAGTATTTTCATTTTCTGTTATGCCACTCTTTAGGCATTGCTTTTCATTTCAGTTGTATTTTCCTTTCATGCATTGTACAAAGAATGTTATTAATAAAAGTTGCTGTTATTTCTACATTATTCGTCTCTTGTGATTTACTTTATATTGCTTAGCTACGCTTAGCGTATGTACTTCTGAGTACATACGTAGCGGACCTTGTCGCGTCCACATCGCCGTACACTGGAAAGCGGGGCGTGATAGTTGTTGTTTTGGGAATGGATTTCTCGACACTTTCCATGCTCACATTGAGTGTTGGGCAAAGAAAGTGATTTTCCTGATTCTCGGACATCCGGGGTTTGTTTTTGCTGGAGATAGCAGTTCTGTCGGGCCAGTTGAGTTTAGGGCTAGGCCGACAAACAGTGTTCTTTCGTCGATGGAAGTTGATAAGAAGGAAGCGCCAGCTATAGTTCGAGAGTTCATGGACGTGTTCGAGGACATCTCTGGTTTACCGCCAAAACGAGATGTGGAGTTCGCGATCGATCTTGTTCCTGGTGCAGCGCTAATCTCAAAGGCGTACTATCCAATGGCACCAGTGGAGTTGGAAGAAGTCAAGAAGCAGGTTACCGAATTGCTTGAGAAGGGTTGGATTCGCAGCAGCAATTCACCTTAGGGAGCTCCAGTTCTTCTAGTGAAGAAGAAAGATGGCATAAGAAGGATGTGCATCGATTATCGAGAATTACACCGGGTGACTATTAAGAACAAGTACCCGATCCCTTGCATTGGCGAACTATTCGAGCAGCTTAGTGGCTCGAGGGTATTCTCGAAGCTGGATTTGCGATCCGGATATCATCAGGTCTGAGTTAAATCAGAAGATATTTGCAAGACTGTGTTCCGAACTCGGTATGGACATTACGAGTATTTAGTGATGCCATTCAGAGTTATGAATGCACCGGCGATATTTATGGACTTGATGAACCGAATCTTTTCATCATTCTTGGACCAGTTTATAGTGGTGTTCATTGATGATATTCTGGTCTACTTAAAGAGTATTGAAGAGCATGTAGAACACTTGAAGATCGCACTGCAGACATTGAGGCAAGAAAGATTGTATGCAAAGATGAGCAAGTGCGAGTTTTGGCTTGAAGAAGTGAAGTTTTGGGGCATGTCGTGTCCGGAGATGGAATCGCCGTTGATCCCGAAAAGATTGCAGCAGTTCGAGATTGGCCAATTCCGAAGAATGCAGCGGAGATCAGAAGTTTTCTGGGACTTGCTGGATATTATAGAAGGTTCATGGAGAATTTTGCTCGTTTGGCTGAGCCTTTGACCAAACTTACGCGTAAGGAAGTACCGTTCGTATGGACGGATAGATGTGCGTTAGGTTTTGAGGCGTTAAAGCAAAGATTGATAACCGCTCCTATTTTGACCGTACCAGACGGTTCCGGAGGATTGATGATTCACAGCGATGCATATGGGAAAGATTTGGGATGTGTTTGATGCAACATGGAAAGGTTATAGCTTACGCATCGAGACAGTTGAAGACCCATGAGAAGAATTACCCAACTCATGATTTGGAGCTAGCAGCTGTGATTTTCGCTTTGAAGATTTGGAGACACTACTTATTGGGCGAAAGGGTCGAAGTATTCACTGATCACAAAAGCCTAAAGTATGTGTTCATACAGAAAGAGCTAAATATGAGGCAGCGCGGATGGTTGGAGCTGATGGCTGACTATGATCTTGATTTTAAGTACCATCCGGGGAAAGTTAATGTTGTGCCGGATGCGCTTAGTCGGTTGCTAGCAATTCGGATGATGACTGCACAGAAGGAGCTTATCAAAGATTTTCGGAGTTTCAAGTAGGAGATCGTGTTACCGCATTCTTCGGAACAGTTGACGCAGCTACAAGTACAGTCGTCATTGATCGATAATATTAAAGCAGCGCAGTCGCACGACCCAAGATTGCAAAAGTTTCGAGAACAGGTTGAAGCTGGATTTCGAACGGACTTTTTGATTCATGAAAATGGTTCGTTGCGATATGGTAGCCGTTTGTGTGTGCTAAAAGGAGATATTCGCGAAGAAGTTATGAAGGAGGCGTACGGTTCCGCGTATTCCGTACATCCAAGAGGCACGAAGATGTACCGCGATCTAAGACAGCATTTCTGGTGGGAAGGCATGAAACGAGAGATTTCCCGCTTTGTAGCGAAATGCTTGGTGTGTCAGCAAGTTAAGGCTGAACATCAAAGGGTTGCTGGTTTATTGCAACCACTTCCGATTCCTCAATGGAAGTAGGAACATATAACCATGGATTTCGTGACGGCTTTACCGCGGATTCCAAAGGGCAACAATGTTGTTTGGGTGATCGTTGATCGATTGACCAAGGCAGCTCATTTCATACCATTTCGAGTTGGTCAGTCAACGGAAACGTTAGCAGAACGGTACATGCAGGAAATTGTAAGATTGCATGGAGTACCTGTGAGCATCGTTTCTGATCGTGATACCCGATTTTTGTCGCACTTTTGGAGGAGCTTACAGGAAAGTTTGGGGATTCGATTGAAGCTTAGCACAGCTTATCATCCTCAGACAGATGGCCAGTCGGAGAGAACGATCCAAACTCTTGAAGACATGTTGAGAGCTTGCATGTTAGACTTCAAAGGTTTATGGGAGGATCATCTATACTTGGTGGAGTTTTCGTTTAATAACAGCTTTCAGGCGACTATTCAGATGGCTCCATTCGAAACATTATATGGTCGCAAGTGTCGTTCACCTTTTTGTTGGGACGATGTTGGAGAACGAAGATTGCTGGGACCGGATTTGATCATGCAAACAGTTGAGAAAGTTAATACTATCCGAAATCACATGAAGGCAGCACAAGATCGATAGAATAGTTGGGCCGACACATCGAGAAGACCTCTAGAGTTCGCTATTGATGATCTGGTATTCTTGAAGATATCACTGACTAGAGGAGTGATTCGTTTTGGGAGTCGAGGCAAGCTTAGTCCTCGATTTGTGGGGCCTTTCGAGATTTTGGAGCGTGTTGGAGAAGTGGCTTATCGATTGGCTTTACCACAATCTTTGGCAAATGTTCATGACATGTTTCATGTATCTCAACTCCGTAAGTATGTTCGAGATGAAACACACGTGTTGGATCATTCAGAATTGACTGTAAGAGATGATTTGACCTTTGAGGAATGACCGATGTCGATTGTTGATCGAAGAGAAAAGGTCCTTCGGAACAAGGTTATCCCTCTCGTACTTGTTTCATAGGAAAATCGCTCGCACGGAGGATCGACTTGGGAACGAGAAGACGAGATCCGACAGAAGTTTCCACACCTATTCTTATAGTTTCTTGATTGTTTATCCTTCATTGTTCTTGGAATTTCGAGAACGAAATTCTTTTTGTAGTTGGGTATAATGTAACAACCTAGTTCATTTATACCTATTCCAGTTCTCATAGTTCTTTAATTGTGGTGTTTTCCTAATTTATCGTATTTTTGGTGTGAATGGTATTTTACATTTTACATTGCATTCGACCCGACCCGCTTGCTTGAAACTTGTTTGATTCATATGTATGAATTATCTTGACTTGTTACATAGGCATGTGCATTTTCATGAATACTGCATACTGGCATTTATCTGGCATTGCATCTTTTACCATATAACATTTTAAGCCATATAAAATAATTTAAAATTACATAACATGGCCTGCATAATACCCCTAACCCTGTGGTAGCATCTGCGCATCTTGTCCTCGTCCCGTTCAGTGAAACAGACATGTTTGGATGGCTACGCGCACGTACGTGCATCCGTTCTTGGGGGTATGCATTTTCGTTACCCGAGCTTTCATTTTTTAAATTTGGTCATCGCGTATATTTTTCATATTTTAAAACTGGATTTTTAGACCCGACCCGGGCGTGTTTTGGACTATTTTTGTATTAGCCAAAATATCAAGTTTTATTAATATTATATTATACTTAGTTACTGTTATATATATATATATATAATATTGTTAACAGAATATATTTTTAAAGAAAGATTTTCAAAAGTAAAAATCTTTTGTAACTGAAGCATTCTCTCTCTCTCTCTCTCCTTTACCTTATATTAATCCTTTATTTTTAAAACCCATATTCTTTTGCTCTCCCCCTCTTTCTCTTTCTCTTTTCCCTTCCCTCTCACCCCTCGCAATCTTTCTCTCTCTCTCTCTCTTCCACATACAGAAAAAATTATCTCTCCTTTCGCACTCTCTCTCCTCTCGATCTCTCTCCTCTGCCTATCTCTCTCCTCTCGATCCCTATCTCTCTCTCACCGTTTCTCTCTCTCTCTTTCTCTACTGACTTTCTCTCCCCCCATATATATATATATCCCTTTTATTTTTTTTAAAAACCTAAGTTTTAATACCTCGCATCCATCTTCTCCCCAGAGTTTCCGCCACCTCACCTCTCGCAAACCCTAACCCATGCCGTGCTCGTCCTCGCCACCACTTCTTCCTCTCCCTTTCCCGACCTCAATCCTTTCCATCACCTCTCCCCTCTCCTCCTCCCTGCACTCCTTGACCACATTCTTTCCCCGAGCCTGCACACACCGACCTCGACTCAACCTCCACCGCCGGCAACCCTGTGCCTCGCCGTCACCTTCATCCCCCTTTCTCTCCTTCCTCATCTTCCTCGAACTCCGTCCTCTCCTCTCTTTCCCAACATCAAGGAATCCCCGCTGCACACCCTCCTCGCTAGTAATCCCTGCCTCCATCTCGTCGGCCTCACTGCCGACCATCCTCTTCGGCCTCCCCTCGTCACCAGCACCGCCTCCATCTCTTCACCAACACCCTAAAAGCCCATGACCCCTGCTCTTCCCAGCACAGAACCCTACACTGCAAGAACTTGCACCCCGCGGCCACTGTCATCGCTGTGGATCTCGCCGTCGATGGCCCATCGTCGTCGTCGCATCCCTTGCCTCGCCTCTGAATCCAGAACTCAGCCCTAGCCCTTTCCAGCCTTCTTCTACTTCTTCTTCTTTCTTCTTCTTTTTCTTTCTCTTCTCTTTCTTGATCCATATTTCCCGATGATCGCTGGACCCGTGCCGCTGCCGACGATCCGAGCAACCCTGTAGACATTCCTAACGAGCGTGGTCACTTCTTGCATTGGCTGGTTCCGTTCCGGGCAGGTGTGTGTGCATCACAACTTTTACCGACATCCGACGCGCCGTACGTATCCGTCGTGTGATCCGATCGAGGCAAGTTAATCTTGCTACATGCTATATAACTCATTTTATACCTATTTAAATAAACATCATACCTGTATTTAAAATCATGCACCCCATGTTTAGTTTTATAACTTTTCGATGTTCCGTTTGTATCCATTCATATCATTTCAGATCTAGGTCATGAAAACGTATCTTGTTACATACTATATTACAACATACTGCACCCAATGGAATATTTACATCACATATTGCTTAGTTGTACATCCCACATTACCATTTTACAGTTTTACTGATTTCGGATACCTGTTTGCAACCATCTCATTTAAAATATATATAACTGCATCCATAGATCATATTAATATATAATACTGTGATATTAACACCCCATGTTTAATAAAGTGCATCCTAATTAGTATTGGAACTATAAATGTAACCCTAATCGATAATTGTGCATTCATATCTTTGAATTTATATCTATTTGCATATCATATCACATTATTCCATTTTATTGTTACATTAGTACTCCATACTTGATTTTATATACCCATACTTATTACAGTTTGATTATGAGAACCCACTTGATACTTGTGCACCCCCTGATATGACTTGATACACTACTACTTGACACGACTTGATACTTGTGCACTACTTGACATGATTTGATCCATGTACACTACCTGATGACCTGATGTACCACAGCTTGACACATTACCTGATCTTGTTCCTAATGCCAACAATCTTGACCTGTTGTCCTTACGGACAAATCCTGTTGTCTATACAGACAAACTTGTACCTGCTTGATCCTGTGATGACATTAGCTCCAGATTTACCAATACCTGACTTGAACACATAACCTTGGGGGTATGGGGAAATCAAAAGTGTAAACTAAAGTGTAGCTTACAAGGGTATTACTTGATCCGTGGTCCTGGGGGATAACGGGACAGAATCATTCGTGATTCTTATTTGATCCGTGGTCCCGGGGGATAACGGGATAGAGTTATTCATGACTCCCACTACCTGATCCGTGGTCCCGGGGGATAACAGGACATATCCTTTGAGTTACATGGAGGATTACTCTAATTGATTTCAATAACTTTAGAATAGATAACCCTATAGCACAATTTAGACTACTCACTGCACTTCACCTGTTTATATCCTGTTCACTGATCTATATTCATGTTACTGTTTACTTGTTACTGATGACTTATTACTGTTCATGCTTCATGCCTGCATATTTCATCACATACTGCTTGCTTAGAATTATTGATATTATGACGCACTGACGTCTGGGTTTTGCATGGCCCAGATCCTCTAACTTTGACGCAGGCTGATCATGAGTATTTCTGCCGTCAAGCCGAGCAGTGAGGATCCTGTTAGTATCCAGTTAGTACCTAGTTTAGTTATGTTACTTTCCAGATGTTATTGTTTATTGGATCTATTGCTTCCGCATATTATTTCTTGACCCGTTTATTCTGGCTTATGGACTTGTACTAGATAGTTTATTTTATTTTCCTATTCTTGATATCTCTACAGTCATAATGTGACTGTGGAGGGATGTTTCCTATCCACAGATAGCATGGTTGGTTCTGTCACGTGCCTATCTTAGTGCACTCTGGGAAGCGGGGCGTGACATCTTAGCTCGATAACAAAAATAGTGATGGGAAAAAATAGAAGAGAGTATGCAGAGGATACGGCCAATTAATATTCCATAACAAAAGGACTTGTCTGAGAAGACCAACACAATATGAAGAAGACATACATCCTGGTCAACTAAGTCCATCATGGGACTTGAACGAACCGTCTAATTATTTAAAATAGTTTGTTGTAAATGAATGATATTCGATGTAAGTGAATAATTTTTGTTGTAAATGAATGATGTTTGATATAAGAAAGGCCTGTTTTTTTTGGCAAACGAATAGCATTTGTTGTAAGTGAATGATATTTGATTTGATGTAATGTAATGATACTCGATTCAGTGTTAGTTGTTGATATTGGCTGTGTGAATTAATACTGTTGACATTGGTTGTGTTGATCAATATTGTTGTTAAATTGTTTGGTGCCGAGAATTTAATCACTACTTAATTCAGCGGCAAAATAAATGTGGTATCATCTCATTATGTGAGCTCAAATTTAACCGCTAGTTAAACTTGAGCTTAAATAGCCAGAGACCTCAAACACTGACTAAGCCAAAATTTAACCGCTACTTAAAGCAGAGGTTAATTATTACCTGGAGAATATTGCCGCTTCTTTAAACAATGCTTACATTTATCTGGAGAATGTAACCGCTGTTTTAAGTAGTGGTTAAATTTATTCTGAAGTGAAATTTTGCCTGGAGTGGTCTCAAAATTATATGGAGAGTATAACCGCTGCTTTAAGTAGCAGTTACCTTTTGCTTGGACTGATAAAAAATTATCTGGAGAAGATACCCGCTTCTGTAAGTAGCGGTTAAATATTTGACCTAAAATATACTTTATTTTCTCACAAATTTATAGCATCTACAGTAAACAAATATCAGATTTCAGATACAATACAAACATCAACACATCATATTCACACATCAACAATCTTCAACACACACCATTTATAGATAGGGAATAAAAACAAATATCATACAAATTTACATCGTTTGGGATAATTTTATGAAATCTATGTTAGTTGTATGTATGCCCTAGAGGCCAGTATTGTACAGATGATGTATATTATATTGGATGCTTGGACATATATATAGAGTGTAGGGTTCCTAGGCACTCTAATGGAGTCTCACAAGTGATCAAATATGCACAAATCAAATTTTACGGGTGCCTACAAACCCTAATACGGATCGTCAACTAGATATATAGGCGAAGCAAGCAAGTAAACGGAAATATAGCTAAAGGAAATGGGCTACAACCTTTGTAGATCCGGTCCACCACCTCCTAGGCTCCGTGATGAAGTCCCCTCGCTGTCCAAATCATATCTTGGGCTCTAGCGTCGGCTTCATCGGAGAAAAACGGGCTAGGTCATCGACGACGATGCCGAAGATGATCTACGTCGAGGCATCGCTAGATCAAGCTCCAACTTCACCAAGTCAAGAAAACTTGTGAAGGAAACACCCTATACTACTTGGCAAGAGGTAGAGGATGAAGAAATAGGAAGTGGGTAGACTTTAGATTTGGATTTCTCACACTTTTTCATCAATCACCATTGATGTAGCAAGCTTTCTTCTCATGAATGAAGAAGATGAAGAAGAAGAAGAAGGCATGATAAGTTATTTCTAAAAATAGAAAAATGATATGATAAGTATCATATTGTAACCATGGTTATGTGTAGAGAGTTAACCCAAGTTAGTTGAATGGTTGGGTTTGGAGATGAAGACAAAATGGTTGCTTAATCAAAGTTTCAAGAATCTTCAACTACAAACAAATCAAGCCACCATTTCAATTTCTTTATCATTTCCTTTTTCCAAAATAAACAAAAAGAATAAATAAATAAGTAAATAAAATGAAACCCTAACCATTCATATAACCATGGTCAATTCTTTACACAAACCCAAGCTTGCATGTATCATCAAACATGATACAATCTTGTGCATAAAAGTATATCACATATACAACTTGCACAATCCAAGTGAGAAAATCCATTTAAAGTGAACCAATACCAGTTAATGCAAAGTAATATATCAAATATATAATTATACATTAAATCATTAAATCAACACTTGATTCAATGATCCGGTCATGTCGCATATAACCGGCTAGTATCCAATGTATCGGCTTATCGAATCAATCCTTGATTCGATAACTAGGTTATATCGCATACAACCATTCGACACATTCATCGCGAGAATGAAATACGGTATCACATACACGCATTATTCTCGGTCCCGCACATATCTCATATGCGCTCCTATTTCGTTTCGCTTGAGCCAGGAAACCTCTGTGTAGGACTCTAAAGACTCGTTAATACGCCGGTAGCAGATGATGATCATATCAAACACCCACAAGCCGCAAGTGGTCTGCTAAACGTAACGGCCACCCGGGTATTGAGCGATCAGAAGATCGACGAGCAAGCCCGCTCACACTCCTGTGAATCCAACCAGTAACACTTACCGTACAGTCCGGTCTGATCGTCTGATATGTCGCATATCTCGCCTAGGGGTGGTAAACGTCAGACCCCAATAGCTCGATAAGTCATGCCGACGTAGGGTCCATAACTATCGTGAAACTACTGATAACTCTTACCAGTATATCACTGCAACCCTGACCAGGGATTTTCTGTTATGGCCATTCGTGCATAGCGCAACATCAACCCCCAATACCGGGAGAGACGAATCCCCTCCTATCGCTCATTGCCTCCATGTGAATCGGGACTGTACCCAAAAACCACCTGTTTGCATGACTCAGTAGAGCCGTGGTAGGGTGGAAATCAAAGCACAGTGGGAGACACACAAGACTCTATAACGATCTCGGGTCAACAGACTAAGCTGTACCAGTGTCACCAGAGAACTGCCATCTGACGTGAGGTATAATACCATTTGGGAGTTCTCGGCGAGTCCGTTCAGTGTACCCAGTCTCCACTGAGCACCCGCATACCATCTCCGATGTCAAACACCAATGGATATGGGATCATCCATCGCCCATCGCATGGGTCGAGAAGATATACGCTAGTCTACTCTGGAATATCGATGCCCCGTCTCGATATTCCCTCGACTAGGAACATTGAAGGATGTACTCATGGACTATCCAGGCCCCACTAGTATGATCTGCATCACAGTCCTGGAAGTCGAGTACACATCCTAAGGGCTTTATCAACATGTAACAGAGAGACAGAAAGTATACACGTTAAGATAAAGAGCAACCAGATAGCGTACTATCATGTCGAGCAAGAAAGTCCTACCTATATATGTCCCAGCATCCACTACAATATACATCCAATGTACAGTAATGGCCTCTGGGGCATACATATAACTAACAATCTCCCACTTGCACTAGGGCCATCTGTAGCAGTGGTTGCAGTATCTAATACTCAACCATCCCGTAGGAGTCTCTCTCTGGGAAAAGGCCTTCGTGAGTGGATCCGCCGTGTTGTCCTCTGAATCTACTCTCCTAACCTCGATCACCCCGGAGATCAACTATCTCCTTGATCAGGTGATGCTTCCTCAGAATATGTCTGGGTCACTGATGGGACCAGGGTTCCAGGGTCGAAGCCACACTTCCATTGTCACACAATGGTAGGAATCTAGTTCATCTTATGAACCAATATACACCCAAACTGCCTCTTTGGTAGTATCTTTAATAGCGATGTTACCAGCCTTTATCATCTAGTTTGTCACGGTATCTAGCTTGGAAATCTTCCAACATACCGTCCCTTTACTGAGGGTAAAGACAATGCCTGTGACTGACATTCAGTCGTCTTTATCACTCTGGAACCCTTCCAGTGATTCTCCCCAGGATCGATTGATACTATCTCACTATAGCTAGTGAGAATCCTAAAATCTATTTAGATCTATCTCATAGATCCAAATCCCAGGATTTAGGAGGTATCATTTTGATCCTTTATGGAGAATCTATGTGATAAGAGGAGATCGACCGATCGTAGCATAGGAAATTCCTTTCCTATCAAGAGTATGTTGTCCACGTACAATACGAGGATGACCACTTCACTCTCTACTACCGTTTTGTATATACAAGGTTCATCTACCATTTTGATGATGTCAACTTCTTTGACTAATCCATCAAAACAGATGTTCCAACTCCGCGATGCCTGCTTTATCCTATAAAGCATCTTGCACACGTTTCCGCTTCTCCCACTGTCTACGAGGCCCTCTGGCTGTGTTCTTATAGACGTTCTCTTCTAAATCATTATTTAGAAAAGTAGTCATGGCACCCAACCACCAGATATCGTAGTCATGGTATGTAGCCGTGGCAAGTAGGATCTGGATGGACTTAAGTATAGTCCCTGGAAAAGGTTTCATCATTATTCGTGCCTGGTCGATGACGAAAACCTTTAACAAGTCTAGCTTTGAAAGTCTCAACTTGTCCATCTACACCAAGTAATCTTCTCAAGATATACTTGCTCCTGATGGGGATTTAACCCTTCAGATATCGCAACCAAAGTCCATACTTTGTTGGTGTATATGGATTCCATCTCAGATGGCTAAGCATCCAGCCATTCTTACAGAGTCCCTACTCTTGATGGCCTGCTCGAATCTAGTTGGGTCATCATCTCATGATGCAATCCTTGCTCCCACTGTCATCGAGAAACCGAAGTATCTCTCAAGCAGGTGAGGAACCCTGCTAGATCGGCGGAGAGGCTGAGGTTCGTCGGGAACTATTGAATTCTTTGGTTCTGTCAAATCATTAGCAGTTTTGTACAGCTGGAACCTTTCCAGTTCTACAGAACTGATCTTGCCTCGATCTTGCCGGGATTTTGCTTTTGACATAGGCCGAACAATCCCAAATCTTAACTTACTTAAGAGATAGGCTCTTCCCATACCATATCTCATATGGAATGGTAGGCAGTGATCTGATTCGAACCTAATTCAATAGGTATGCAGCTTCTCAAGTGCATAACTCCCAAAAAGGAAACAGGTAACTCAGTAGTACTCATCATAGAGCACACCTTATCATATAGGGTGTGATTGCTCCGCCCCGATATACCATCGTGCTATGGTTTATACGGAGGAGTAATGCTGAGAGAGAATCTCATTTTCTTTTAGAATAGTCCAGGAATGCCATGCTCAAGTATTCTCCTCCCTGATCTCATCATAGGACATAATACTTATACCCGGTTGTTGGTTCTCTACTTCTAACTTATATTCTGTGAATATCTCAAAAGGTTCGGACTTGTGTTTCAACAGGAACATATGTCAGAATCTTGAGAGATCATCAGAGAACGTAATGAAGTATAAAGAACCAGTCCTGGCATCTGTAGACAGGAGACTTTACATACATCATCATGTATCAGTCCCAAGAGTTCATTAACTCTTTCTCTGCTTCCAGTAAACAGAGCTGGTGTCATTATATCTTTGTGACATGACTGGCAAGTTTCACAAGATGTAAATTCAAACTAATTTAAATATGCATCTAAAATGTAACTTCAGCCAGTCGGGTCGCATTGATATGACCTAGTCTACAATGCCTCAAGAACGAATCGTTCATTTCTGAACTCTTCCTCTTGTGTGTGTTCTGTATACAAGGAACTGTAGTTTGATTTAGAACGTCAATGCTTTTAGATAACGTGCCTGAACCGATCAACTTTTGATATAGGAAATGTTCAAAACATTATCCAACAATACAAAATTATATCATTTCTTTACTAATAAAGAGACTGATATGATTTTGTATATCAGGTTCGGTATCTAATAGCATTTGTTCAGAATCAATGTATTCGTAATACAGGGTGACAGTGACCAACAGACTTGGCTGCAACACTTGCCCCGTTTTCTGTCTCATGAAACTTATCACCCTTTCTCAGTTTTTCTACCTTTTTGTAGCCCTATGTAACAGATTACATATCTGGGATCCTGATCCGGTATCATATACCCAGGATGCAGAGGATACTGAGAAACAGTTCTTTGTAATGAACACACCCGAAGGAGATGCATCATATGCACTTTCTTCGTTTGGGCGGCATAGGAATTCTGGTATTCCCCAATTTCCTGCTCTGTCTTATAACAATTATAAGTTGGAGCGGGACCAACGTTCCCCAGCTCAGTATAACAAGCGGGTTCGGTCAATACATCCATTTTATTATCTTGATTAGGGCGTGATATGGTCGCTACCAGGAGAGAGAGAGAAGAAAACACTCTGCGTGCGCTCTTGCAAGATTAGATTGGTTATGTATTTTATCTAATCAGGATGGCTCCCACTATTTTTATCAAATCTTCCTTCAAACCTTAAAAGGAAAGACTAGCCGGGATTAATTACACTCTACAAGTTCGCCAATCTTTCAGCCAGGCCAGTGTCGGTACTTTGAGGGAGGTTCCCCGTGCTTTCGCACGGACCTAATTACTGTAAACCTCGTTTTCCCAGAGGCGTAACCCCGTTGACACCTTTCTAGACTCCTACTTGATCAGCTAATTGTAAAGTGCAAAACTCTCCCAGGAGTAACAATTACTCGCAGTGGGTATCGGGATCCAACTATCATATAGAAGGTATGCAATCTCATTGCAAATTTCAACACTTGAAACTCCCGATAAAGGTTTTTACCCCTAGCACCTATGACCTTAACTATGGTCAACAAATCATAAGTACTAGTCAAGTTCTACCCGTCATTTCGTGATTAATTAGACCCACCCACATGACCCTTAACTAAGGTCAACAAAGTCACGTGACTGTCCTAACTAATCGCATCATATGCGGTGTAGGAAGACATCACTTAGCTACCGTACACTGTGCCTTGACTATGGTCAACAAACACAGCATGAATACTAAGTACTCTACTTCCTAAAATGACGGAGGGTTGCGAATGGTTTTTGTGAAAACCTTTAACGCTTTGAATTTGATCTCGTTGCGGAATCAAATGGTTTTTAAATGAAATGTTTTTGAGGCTTTTCTAGTTTTGCTAAAGGGGTCACTCCCGGTGAAGGGATCGTCGGCCCTTTCCTCGTCGAATGAGGTGCGGGATATATCATATATATCACTGTGCAAAGCGAAAACTATAGAAGCGATCAAAGACAAACCGAGGGTTGTAGCATCTGCCAGTTATTGCTAAAGGAGTCACTCCCGGTGAAGGGATCTCGGTCCTTTCCTCATCGAATAAGGTGCAGGATGTTCTATAATGAACACCGCGATGCAAAGCAAGAACTGTAGCTACCTGTTTTTATTTTGAAATTCGATTCCACAACATCAATTAGGTTTATTTTCTTTCATTAATCTCATTAATGAATATCCCATCATTTAAGTCCACCTAAACATCACAGATAAATATAACGTACGCTTATGCCATCCGCATTCACCTCGATGTCCCGTCTGCACCGTTAGGTTAGGTAACTAACGGCAGAGCGGGGCAGGGCTAGCGCGGGTGTAAAACATAAGCAACGTTTATATAATATATCATATATACTATATATAATATCTGTCACAGAACATCACATGATCACAAATAAATCACAGCAGAAGAAACATATGAAATATTGGATATACTAGGACGTTCGTGTTTTCAATACGAGCCAGTATAAAACACGGATTCCACGGTCGTGATGAATAGCCAATCCCACACCCCTAGACCCCTACGAGAGCGGCAAGCAACCCTACCAATTCTAGGGTTAGGAGACCCGGACTCGACTCCTCGAGATGGTCTCCCACTGGACCCTAGAACCCGGTTACTTGTGCTCCCCTCCTTGGGTCTATCCTAGTGCAGAAAAAAAATAATATACAAATGGTGACAACATCCGCAATCTGGAAGTGCCCCAATAAAAGAATATTACATACAAGTTTTTACATGAATGAAAATGAAAAAACACTCATCTCACATAAAAACCCCCGGCTATTCAAACACGACGATCCAATATAACATATCCAGTAACACATAACATCACATGTCATCAACGTAAGTAAATATGCGCATCCCAATTGTCGTTGACATATAGCAACGAAACCGGCGATATCACATATTACACTTACGGTCACAGAAAAGAAAGTGTAAAACTACAACAGTTGGAATCCGCAACCTCCATAGACATCGCATGCCTGACCAAATGAAATACTTAGACATCGCATGCCTAACAATTATAAACCCCGCATTTTAGTCTCATTATCGAAAACACTTTTCAATATCAAGTCGGGCAATTCAACAAGATTCCCGACATCCTGATCGAATGCTCGTCGCAAACTTCAGTAGACGGCCGCACCCCCGATGCCATCGACGAAGTGCACCAAGGCGGAACACCGCTACCGCGAGCATCCGAACGGATGCTTTCGGCGTCGGGGTTCTCCTACAGTCACTTGGTCGGGGCTATGGAGTGAGGCTGTCTATTAAGTTTACCCGGCGAGTATCCGCGTACGCTACGTGATTGCGACGGACTTTTGATCTCATAAAAATTCCGTGGCAACCGATCAAGTGAGACTAAACTGCTATATTTATAACATTCATTCAGTTATCTCATAACTACTTGTGAATTCCAATTGTTGTATCACATTCCGGATAAATAGAAAATGTTAAACTTTCCGATCGAACAATCGAACACCCAAGTTTTCCCGATACAGCTCAACACATGAAATAAGTCTAACAGCATTCAGTTCGTGCCTCAGTACCAACGGTCCAGCCATAGAAGGGTCAAGCCAACGCCTCACATGTGGCACGCCGTACTGCCCCAAACCCGAAGGTTCAAAGGGCAGTTCAAGACGGTCACATAATCGAGTTAAAGTTTGTTGTCTTCTAGAGGGTCCATCGCGTTACTTGCACTACTTAGAACATCGTTAAACTATGCAAAAATCCAACAATTGGAAATTTCCCGGCAGGGGAAAAAGTGGGTATTTATATTCGGTCGAACTTTTTAACATATTCTAAGATTATCCGGAAAAGCACACAGACAGAATTAGACAATCCGATCGATATACCGAGTCCCCAATACGACCCAGAAAATGCAACTCTGGAAAAAATTATTAAAATCCCCAGGAAAGCCAGCACAGACAACTAAGAATTACTGTGCAAAATTGGATGCACAAAACGACAAAATGGCCGCGGAACCGCCGCATGAGCATGCTCATGCCACGGATCCGCGGCGCCTTTATGGAATCAGGCCCTCGAATTTTACAGTAAGCCTTAGATCTTCCTGCTGATTTTTCTGAATATTTTTAATCTGGAAAAAACCACGTTTTTCAAAAAAGTCCAGAGAGCATGTTCAAGTCGGGGTTTTGGGTCGATCGGACTTCTAATTCCGTCGGGACTTCGCCTAAGGCTCTAGCTAGGCTCTGATACCACTGTAGGGTTCCTAGGCACTCTAATGGAGTCTCACAAGTGATCAAATATGCACAAATCAAATTTTACGGGTGCCTACAAACCCTAATACGGATCGTCAACTAGATATATAGGCGAAGCAAGCAAGTAAACGGAAATATAGCTAAAGGAAAGGGGCTACAACCTTTGTAGATCCGGTCCACCACCTCCTAGGCTCCGTGATGAAGTCCCCTCGCTGTCCAAATCATATCTTGGGCTCTAGTGTCGGCTTCATCGGAGAAAAACGGGCTAGGTCATCGACGACGATGCCGAAGATGATATACGTCGAGGCATCGCTAGATCAAGCTCCAACTGTTAGTTATATGTATGCCCTAAAGGCCATTACTGTACATTGGATGTATATTGTAGTGGATGCTGGGAGATATATAGGGAGGACTTTCTTGCTCGACATGATTGTATGCTATCTGGTTGCTCTTTACCTTAACGTGTACACAGATTGTCTCTCTATTACATGTTGGTAAAGCCCTTAGGATGTGTACTTGACTACCTGGACTATGATGCGGATCATACTAGTGGGGACATGGTAGTCCATAAGTACATCCTTGAAAGTCCCTAGTCGTGGGTGTATCGAGATGGGGCATCGATATACCAGAGTAGACTAGCGTGTACCTTCTCGACCCATACAGATGGGCGATGGATGATCCTATATCCATCGGTGTTTGACATCAGAGATGATATACGGGTGCTCAATGGAGACTGGGTACACTGGACGGACTCGCCGAGAACTCCCAGATGGTATTATACCTTACGTCAGATGGCAGTTCTCTGGTGACACTGGTACAGAGTAGTCTGTTGACCCGAGATCGTCATAGAGTCTTGTGTGGTTCCCACTGTGCTTTGATTTCCACCTTACCACGTCCAAGAGGGCGTGCAAAACGGTGGCTTTTGGGTACAGTCCAGAATCACATGGAGGCAATGAGCGATAGGAGGGGATTCGTCTCTCCCGGTATAGGGGGTTGATGTTGCGCTGTGTTCGATTGGCTATAACAGGAAATCCCTAGCCAGGGTTGCTGAGATTTACTGGTAAGTGTTACCAGTAGTTTCTCGAATTGTTATAGACCTTATATCGACACGACTTATCGAGCTATTGGGGTCTGACGTTTACCACCCCTAGGCGAGATATGCGACATATCAGACGATCAGACCGGACTGTACGGTAGTGTTACTGGTTGGATTCACTAGAGTGTGAGCGGGCTTGCTCGTCGATCTTCTGATCGCTCAATACCCGGGTGGCCGTTACGTTTAGCAGACCGCTTGCGGCTTGTGGGTGTTTGATATGATCATCACCTGCTGCCGGCGTATTGACGAGTCTTTAGAGTCCTACACAGAGGTTTCCTGGCTCAAGCGAAATGAAATAGGAGCGCATATGAGATATGTGCGGGACCGAGAATAATGCGTGTATGTGATACCGTATTTCATTCTCGCGATGAATGTGTCGATTGGTTGTATGCGATATAACCTAGTTATCGAATCAAGGGTTGATTCGATAAGCCGATACATTGGATACTAGTACGTTATATGCGATATAACCGGATCGTTAAATCAAGTGTTGATTTAATGATTTAATGCATAATAATATATTTGATATACTACTTTGCATTAACTAGTATTGGTTCATTTTAAATGGATTTTCTCACTTGGTTTGTGCACATTGTATATGTGATATGCTTTTGTACACAAGTTTGTATCATGTTTGATGATGCATGCTAACTTGGGTTTGTGTAAAGACTAAACCATGGTTATATGAATGGTTAGGGTTTTGTTTTCTTTTGATTTATCTTATTTAGTTATTCATTTTGAAAATGATAAGCATAAAGGGAAAATGGTGGCTTAATTTGTTTTCTAGTTGAAGCTTCTTGAACATTTGACCAAAGTGACCATTTTGTCTCATGCTTAACCCTAACCACTCCATTTAACCCTAGTCTATTCTCTACACCTAACCAAGGTTAGGATATGATAAGTATTCATTTTATTATTCATTTTATATAATACTTATGATATTCTTTCTTCTTCTTCTTCATCTTCTTCAATGAAGAAAGCTTCACTTCATCAATGGTGATTGATGAAAATGAGTGAGAAATCCAATTCTAAAGTGAACCCACTTCCTATTTCTTCATCCTCTACCTCTTGCCAAGTAGTATAGGGTGTTTCCTTCACAAGTTTTCATGGCTTGGTGAAGGTGGAGCTTGATCTAGTGATGCCTCGACGTAGATCATCTTCGGCACGTCGTCGATGACCTAGCCCGCTCTTTCTCCGATGAAGCCGACGCTAGTGCCCGGGATTTGATATGGACAGCGAGGAGACTTCATTGCGGAGCTATGGAGGTGGAGAACCGGATCTACAAAGGTTGTATTTCCGTATTCTTGTAGTTAAGATGTTAACTAGCTCGTTTTGTCGCCTAATAATCTAGCCAACGATCTTGTTAGGGTTTCTCGGCACCCATAAATTTTCAAATTGGCATGGTTGATGCCTTGTGAGACCTCCTTGGGGTGCCTAGGAACCCTACAGTGGTATCAGAGCCTAGCTAGAGCCTTAGGCGAAGTCCAGACGGAATTAGAACTCCGATCGAATCAAAACCTAAACCCTAATATTGCTCTCTGTACTTTTTTTGAAAATTGAGGAATTTTTAGAATTAAAAATATGCAGAGAAATGTGCAGGAAATTCTAAGAAAAACTGCAGAAAACGACAGCCTAATTCTACAGTACGGCCGCGGAACCGCGGCGTTTACCCCCCTTTTGCGGCGGTTCCGCGGCCGTCTGTGATGATCAGGCTGTGAGTCTTCTTCAGTTGTTTCTGTTGGTGTTTCTTGTGTGTTCTGGATGTTTTTAATATTTTTCAAGAGTTGAATTTTCTGGGTTGTATTGGGGACTCGGTGTATCGATCGGATTGTCTAATTTTGTCAGTGTGCTTTTCCGGATAATTTTTGAATATGTTAAAAAGTTCGACCGGATATAAATACCCAATCTTTCCTCTGCCGGAAAATTTCCAAGTGTTGGATTTTTCCGAGGTTTAAAGACGTTCTAAGTAGTGCAAGTAACGCGATGGTCCCTCTAGAAGACAACAAACCTTAACTCGATTATGTGACCGTTTAGAACTGCCCTTTGAACCTTCGGGTTTGGGGCAGTACGGCGTGCCACATGTGAGGCGTTGGCTTGACCCTTCTACGGCTGGACCGTTGGTACTGAGGCACGAAGTGAATGTCTTTGAACTTATTTCATGGGTTGAGCTGTATCGGGAAAACTTGGGTGTTTGACTGTTCGATCGAAAAGTTTAACATTTTCTATTTATCTGGAATGAGATACAATAATTGGAATTCACAAAAGTTATGAGATAACTGAATGAATGTTATAAATCTAGCGGTTTAGTCTCACTTGATCGGTTGCCACGGAATTTTGATGTGATCAAAAGTACGTCGCAATCACGTAGCGTACGCGGATACTCGCCGGGTAAACTTAATAGACAGCCTCACTCCATAGCCCCGACCAAGTGACTGTAGGAGAACCCCGTCGCCGAAAGCATCCGTCCGGGTGCTCGCGGCAGCGGTGTTCTGTCTTGGGGCACTTCGTCGACGGTATCGGGGGTGCGGCCGTCTACTGAAGTTTGCGACGAGCATTCGATCAGGATGTCGGGATTCTTGTTGAATTGCCCGACTTGATATTGAAAAGAGTTTTCGATAATGAGACTAAAATGCGGGGTTTATAATTGTTAGGCATGCGATGTCTAAGGAATTCATTTGATTAGGCATGCGATGTCTATGGAGGTTGCGGATTCCAACTGTTATAGTTTTACACTTTTTTTTCTGTGACCGTAAGTGTAATATGTGATATCGCCGGTTTCGTTGCTATATGTCAACGACAATTGGGATGCGCATATTTACTTACGTTGATGACATGTGATGTTATGTGTTGCTGGATATGTTATATTGGATCGTCGTGTTTGAATAGCCGGGGTTTTTTTTATGTGAGATGAGTGTTTTTTCATTTTCATTCATGTAAAAAACTTGTATGTAATATTCTTTTATTTGGGGCACTTCCAGGTTGCGGAAGATGTCACCGTTTGTATATTATTTACTTTTCCGCACTAGGATAGACCCAAGGAGGGGAGCACAAGTAACCGGGTTCTGGAGTCCAGTGGGAGACCAACTCGAGGAGTCGAGTCCGGGTCTCCTAACTCTAGAATTGGTAGGGTTGCTTGCCGCTCTCGTAGGGGTCTAGGGGTGTGGGTTTGGCTATTCATCGCGACCGTGGAATCCGTGTTTTATACTGGCTCGTATTGAAAACACGGACGTCCTAGTATATCCAATATTTCATATGTTTCTTCTGCTGCGATATCTGTGATGTGATCATGTGATGTTCTGTGATAGATACAGTATATAGTATATATGATATATTATATAGACATTACTTATGTTTTACACCCGCGCTAGCCCTGCCCCACTCTGCCGTTAGTCACCTAACCTAACGGTGCACGAGGGGACATCGAGGCGAATGCGGATGGCATAAGTGTACGTCGTATTTATCTGTGATGTTTAGGTACTTAAATGATGGGACTTCATTAATGAGATTAATGAAATAAAAAGAAACCTAAGATGTTGTAGAATCGAATTTCTAAATAAAACAGGTAGCTACAGTTCTTGCTTTGCACAGCGGTATATACGATATATCCTGCACCTTATTCGATAGGGAAAGGACCGAGATCCCTTCACCGGGAGTGACTCCTTTAGCAATAACTGGCAGATGCTACACACTCGGTTTGTCTTTTGATTGCTTTTAAGTGTTTTTGCTTTGCACAGTGATATATATGATATATCCCGCACCTCATTCGACGAGGAAAGGACCGACGATCCCTTCACCGGGAGTGACTCCTTTAGCAAAACTAGAAAAGCATAAAAAACACTCCATTTTAAAATTCATTCGATCCTACTATGATATCAAGTTCATTACGCAATAGGTTTTCAGAAAAACCTGTCGTAGCCCTCCGTCATTTCAGATAAGTCCTGTTTAGTATTCGTGCTGCGTTTGTTGACCTTGTCAAGGCCCAGTGTGCGGTAGCTAACCAGTATTTATCTGCTTATGCATATGATGCAGATTGGGTTAGGGTAGTCGTGCGGCCTTGTTGACCTTGTCAAGGGTCGTGCGGGTGGGTTTGATTCAATCAAGAAATGACGGGTTGAACTTGACTTGCGGTCTATGGTTTGTTGACCTTGTCAAGGTCATAGATCGTTCGGGGCAAAATATTATCGGGAATTTCAAGTGTTGAAATTTGCAATGAGATTGTATACCTTCTATGAGATAGTTGGATCCCGATACCCGCTGTGAGTAAGAGTTACTCCTGGGAGAGTTTTATACATTACAATTAGCCGATCAAGTAGGTGTCTAGAAAGGTGTCAACGGGGTTACGCCTCTGGGAAAACGAGGTTTACATTAATTAGGTTCGTGCGAAAGCACGGAGGACCTCCCTCAAAGTACCGACACTGGCCTGGCTGAAAGATTGGCGAACTTGTAGTGTGTAATTAATCCCGGCTAGTCTTTCCTTTTAGGGTTTGAAGGAAGATTTGATAAAAAGCAGTGGGAGCCATCCTGATTAGATAAAATAATAACCAATCTATTCTTGTAAGAGCGCACGCTGAGTGTTTTCTTCTCTCTCTCTTCAGGTAGCGACCATATCACGCCTTAATCAAGATAATAATACGGATTATTGACCGAACCCGCTTGTTATACTGAGCTGGGGAACGTTGGTCCCGCTCCAACTTATAATTGTTATAAGACAGAGCAGGAAATAGGGATTACCAGAATTCCCGTGCCGCCCAAACGAAGAGAGTGCATGCTGATGCATCATCTTCGGGTGTGTTCTTTATACAGAACTGTTTCTCTATTCTCTACGTCCTGGGTATTTGATACCGGATCAGGATTCCAGATATGTAATCTGTTACATAGGGCTACAGAAAGGTAGAAAAGCTGAGAACGGGTGATAAGTTTCATGAGGCAGAAAACGGGGCAAGAGTTGCAGCCAAGTCTGTCGGTCACTGTCACCCTGTATTACCAATACATTGATTCTGAACAAATGCTATTAGATACCGAACCTGATATACAAAATCATATCAGTCTCTTTATTAGTAAAGAAATGATAAAATTCTGTATTGTTGGATAATGTTTTGAACATTTCCTATATCAAAAGTTGATCGGTTCAGGCACGTTGTCTAAAAGCATTGACGTTCTAAATCAAACTACAGTTCTTAGTATACGGATCACACACAAGAGGAAGAGTTCAGAATTGAACAATTCCTTCTTGAGGTATTGTAGACTAGGTCAGATCAATGTGACCCGACTAGCTAGAGTTACATATAGATGCATATTTAAATTAGTTTGAATTTACATCTTGCGAAACTCGCCAGTCATGTCACAAAGATAAGATGACCATAGCCCTGTTTATTGGAAACAGAGAAAGAGTTAGTGAACTTTTGGGATGATACATGTTGATGTATGTAGGTCCCCAGTCTACACTTGCCAAGACTGGTTCTTTATACTTCATTACATTCTCTGATGATCTTTCGAGATTCAGACCTATGTTCCTGTTGAAACACAAGTCTGAACCTTTTGAGATATTCACAGAATATAAGTTAGAAGTAGAGAACCAAAATACGGGTATAAGTATTATGTCCTATGATGAGATCAGGGAGGAGAATACTTGAGCATGGAATTCATGGACTATTCTAAAGGAGAATGAGATTCTCTCTCAGCATTACTCCTCCGTATACACCATAGCACGATGGTATATCGGGGCGGAGCAATCACACCCTATATGATAAGGTGTGCTCTATGATGAGTACTACTGAGTTACCTGTTTCCTTTTGGGAGTTATGCACTTATGAAGTTGCATACCTATTGAATAGGGTTCCAATCAAATCAGTTGCCTACCGCTTCATATGTGATATGGAATGGGAAGAGCCCATGTCTTAAGCTAGTTAAGATTTGGGGTTGACCGGCCTATGTCTGAAAGCAAAATCCGGACAAGCTCGAGGCAAGGTCTGTAATGTAGAACTGGAAAGGTTCCAGCTATACAAACTGCAGCTGATGATTTGATAGAACCAAAGGATTCAGTTGATTCCAACGAACCTCATGTTAGTGTATATGCCCTAGAGGCCATTACTGTATCATACTGGTTTGTATATTACTTAATGGATGCTTGGGATATTCACCTTGTATATACAATCTTGCTCAAAATAGTAGTATGCTACTTGGTTTGTTTCTACTTCAATGTGTACATGTGTTTATTTTTGTATATCGCCTATACACATTAGTGGAGCCCTTAGGATCTTTGCTTGATTACCAGCGATGTGATGGCCGTCACACTAGTGGGGCTGGGTAATCTATAAGCACATCCTTATGTAGGTCCCTGGTCGTAGGACTATCGAGACAGGGCATCGATACTCCGGAGTAGACCAGCGCATGCGCTTCTCATCCCAGTGTGGGAGACGGTCTGTCCCACAGCCGTCAGTACGTCGTACTTGAGATAGTATGCGGGTGCTCGTTAGGTTACGGGTACACTGGACAGGACTCGTCGGGAACTGACTAGTTGGTATTATGCCTATCGTTAGTTATCAGTTCCCAGGTGACATGAGTACAGCATAGTCCGCTGACTTGACACTGTCACTTCGCCTCGAGTGTGTTCCCACTGTACTTTGATCACTACCCTACCACGGCTCAAAGGAGTCGTGCAAACAGGTGGTAGTTGGGTGCAGTCCCGAAGCACTTGGAGGCAGTGACGGTTAGACAGGATTCGTCTCTCCCGGTATTGGGGGTTGACATCGCGCCGTGTCTAGGAGAGCCATTACACGAGTAGTCCCTGGCCAGGGCAAACGAGATATACTGGTAGGCTTCCGGTGTTATCTCAGGGTGTTTTGGGCTTCGCTCCGGCACGACTTGTACCGCTATTGGGGGACTGACGTTTACCGCCCCTAGGCCCGCCATGCGATGTATCAGACGAACAGACCGGACTGTACGGAGAATGTCACACTCAGGCTCAGTAGGAGTTCAGATGGGTTTCGCCTCGTCGGTCTTCTTGTCGGCATTACCTGGGGACCGTTACGCACAGCTAGTGCCGCTTGAGGTCTGTGGTTAAACCCACTGCCAGCGTAGTGTCGAGTCTTTAGAGTCCCACACAGAAAGCTTTTCGCCTTTAGGCAAAAGAGTAGAGGTCGCATGGTATTGCGACAGGTCGTATGGTTTTGCGACAGGGTTCGGTCACATCCGTGCACTTATGCACGTACAGTGTCCGGACAGTTTACACTAGCGGGCTTTGGTTTAAGCCAGATCCTAGTGTACCTTTTGGGATTGGATTTATCCAGTGTGCATTCGTGTTCCTCGGAACGCGGATGCGGGTGTGTATGCACAGTTGATAGGGAGACAGAGGCAGCGGATTCTCATTAGGGTTGTTGACAGTTGACCGTTGACTATTTGACTTTTTGCTCAACCCTAATGAGAATATGATATGTGATTAACTATTATATTAATTAAGTATTATGGTGACATGGTTGTTGACTTTGTTGACTTGTTGACTTTTGTTGACTTGTTGACTTTGTTGACTTGTTGACTTTTGTTGACTTGTTGACTTTGTTGACCGGTTGACTAGGCTTGACTAGTTGACCATCATGATAACCATAGCCATCATTTCATGGCAAAGACTTTTGTTTGCTTGCTCATTTGTGTAAAATGAGTGCATGAAATGATATGGTTATGGTTGCTTCAACCATCACATAAGACTTTTTTTGATATGATGAGTTATCATGACTTTGGATTATGAGAGGGTGAGAGACAAAAGACTTGCTCATTCTTTCTTGCTCATTCTCTCTCTTGTTCTTGAGCTCTCTTGTTTTTGCTCTCACCCTCAACCTCTTGCTCCCTCTCTTGATTCTATGGTTCTCTTGTCTCATGAGTTGAGAATCAAGAACCATAGATAAAATCCCATACAAACTCTTCTCTACTCATTCTAGTTCACTAGGTTTAGCAAACCAAGTGAACTAGTTTCTTCAAAGAACGAAGAAGGAGCTAAAGGTTGGAGCTTTCAGGTGGATCTATCTTCGGCGTACGGAGACGACGGGAAGAAGCCAATCCGGACCACCATCGGAGTTTGAAGACGAAGGAGTTCAAGACAAGCAAGGTATAACCCCCTAACCGAGTAGCTAGAAACTCGTAGTTAGGTTGCTAGATAGATGTTTAACCAAGATTCGGGTTTTAGGTCCATGTTACCACCTCCGTAAAAATCGTTTTTTACCAAATTCCGCATTCCCGAAAGTACCGGGAGAGGTAGCATGGACTTACAGTTGTATCAGAGCCTAGTTAAACTCTATCTAACATGTTAGCAAGTAACTAGAAGATCGATCAAAGAAAAAGTCCCGAAAACAAACCCCGAAATTCGAAGTTTCTGTCGATTTTTATACTGTTCAAAAGTTGATTATTTTCACACCTAAAATCGGCTCAGGCTTTTCTGTGAACACCCACCAAAATTGGTCCAACGATCGAGTCAAAGCGCCGCTGAAACGCGGCGGGAGCACGCTCCCGCCGCGGATCCGCGGCCGAGTTGACTCGGCCGTGGTCCATTTTTGGTGCAGTGTTCTTCTGTGGGTATTTTCGGATTTTTGGAATATATATTTTCAACCCAGATTTTCTAGAACGAAAAATTTATTTTTGGGGTCCCGAAAATCCGTATTTTTGATCGAACTTCTAAAAGACTTTAGCTAACGGGTTTTTCTGTATTGTGATATTTGTATTGAACGTCTACTAATCGCTATATGTCGATTAGTGGGGGTTATACAAATCTGTGATCTGTAATGTTGCTGGAATGTGGATATGAATATGTTGGATTGTCGCGGGTGAATAGCCGGGTGTTGTGAGACGAGAGTTTTCTTTTCTTTCAATTCATGTAAATTTGTAAATTGATGTAATAATTATTTGTATGGCCGCACAACCGGGTCGGGGTTGTAGCCGTCATTGTATAATTTCTTTTTACTGTTTTTGCTCCTAGGATAGACCCATGGAGGGGGTGCACAAACTACCGGGTATGCCGAAGTGTCGAGTGGCCTACTCATGGAGATGAGGGAGGTTACTACGCTTCGGGTACTTGGCGGGTAGTTTGCCGCACCCGTAGGGGTCTTGGGTGGGGTATTTGGCTATTCACCGCGACCGTGTAATCTGTTTGTCGTTACAGGCTCGTGCGAATTACAGATTCCTAGTATATCCAATGTATTCATCTGTGATCTGAAATGTTTATCATTGCAGTATATCTATATATGATATTATTTAGGCGTTGCTTATGTTTTACAGACGCGCTAGCCCAGCCCCCGCTCTGTCATTAGTTAAGTAACCTAACGGGTAATGACGGGGCCCCGTGGCGAATGCGAATGGCATAAGCGTACGTCATATTTTGGTTGTTTTCTGCAATGGTAGGATTAAATGATGGGACGCATTAAAAGAACTAATGCAAGAATATCACGCATTAAAAGAACTAATGCAAGATAATAAACCAAGTTAAAGTCGTTGGAACACTTTCGAAAAACCACTCGGTTCTTTTCAAAACCAACTTTTAAATGCGGAGCTTGAGCCACTCCTTTTAAAAGCTATCTCGTTCCATCGACCAAATCAAGTTCACTACGTTTACGGTTTTGCCAAAACCATTCGTAGCCCTCCGTCGTTTCACATGAATAGTCAATAGTATTCAAGCTGTGTTTGTTGGCCAAAGTCAAGGCATAGTGATTGGTAGCTATTGGGTATTCATGTGCAGCATAGATAGATGCGTTGGTTTGGAACAGTCGCACTGCCTTGTTGGCCAAAGTCAAGGGTAGGTGCGGGTGGATTCAAATTAACCTGGAGAACGACGGGTAGAACTTGACATGTGACTTATGATTTGTTGGCCAAAGTCAAGGTCATAAGAGCATGGGGCAAAAATCCACATCGGGAGTTTCATAAGTACTGAAACTTGCTAGATTTACATACCATTTGGAGTGTGATGATTCTGGTAGGATTCCTTCAGTTTCGTCACGCAATGATATTTGGATCCCGATCCTACTGTGAGTATATGCTACTCCTCGGGAAATTTCTCACTAATCGATCAATGCTATAAACCTAGTAGGTGCCTAGAAAGGTGTTAGCGGGGCTACGCCCCCAGGGAAAAGAGGTTCTTTAATTAAGGAACTTCGCGAAAGCGTTGGAAAACCTCCCTCGAAGTACCGACACCGGCCTGGCTGAACGGTTAAGCAAGTATTGTGCGGTGGGATTGATCCCGACTAATTCTTCCTTTATGGTTTGAGGAGGGATTCGAGAAACAGTGGGAGCCATCCTGTTTAGACAAACTAAAAACCACTCTAAACTTGCAAGAGCATCATGCTGAGTGTTTCTTCTTCTCTCTCCTAATTGCAGCGACCAAATCGACATGACTGGACTTAAGTTACTCCTAGATAAAAACAAACTGACAGGGCCAAACTACAAAGATTGGCTCAGGAATGTCAAGATAGCAATCACTTACGACAAGCTGGGGTATCTTCTTACCACCAAAGCTCCCCCTGTCCCTGGTCCCACTTCCAGCATCGCGGATAAGGAAATCCGTAAGACTTGGGAGATTGATAGCGCGAAGGCCAAATGCCTCGTACTTGCCTCTATGGACAATGAACATCAGAGGAGGCACGAGAATATGGACTTGGAATCCATATTGCTTCATACAAAAGAACTGTATGGAGAGCAATCTCGTATCGCAAGATACGAAGCGTCGAAAAAGTTATTTTCGACAAGAATGGCCGTCGGATCATCAGTAACCGAGCACGTGCTAAAGATGATCGGCTACATTGAGGAGCTCGCGGACCTAGGGATCACATTGGAGAGTGAGCTATATACGGATATAGTTCTCCAGTCCCTTCCTTCCACTTACGCCCAGTTTATACTGAACTTCAACTTACAAGAAAAAGAGGTTGAACTTTCAGAGCTCCTCAACATGCTGAAGAGCGCAGAGGGCACCCTACAGAAAGGTAGGGAAACATCCACTTTGTTTGTAGGAGGATCATCTTCTTCTAGGTCCAAGGCGAAAGCCAAGGGAAAGAAGAAGAAAGCCCCCGCCAAACCAAGGGGCGGTGTTAGTAAAGTGGATACGAAGGGAAAAGCTAAAGCAATAAAGATAGCGGGGAAGCTTGTGGATAAGGAAGAATGCTTCTATTGTCATAAGAAAGGTCACTGGAAGAATGATTTCAGGGCCTGGAAGGCCAGAACACAGGAATTGAAGCAGGTTGCAGCTTCAGCTTCAGGTGTGTATGTTATTGAAAACTGTCTTTCAATAAACTCTACTTCCTGGGTATTGGATACCGGATCAGGATCTCATATCTGTAATTCTTTGCAGGCATTGAGAAACCGTAGGGTTTTGAAGGCAGGTGACATGACCCTCAGAGTTGCGAACGGAGCTAGCATGGATGCTAAAGCCGTGGGGGACTATCACCTGGGAATGTCAGATGGACATGTTTTGGTTTTGCGTAATTGCTTTTTTGTACCCAACGCAACTTGTAATATCATTTCTGTATCTTTAGTTTCTAAAGAAGGTTATGAATTTGCGTTTGTAAGTAATGTTATAAACATTCACCTTAATCAAGTTCTGATTGGGTCAGGTACATTGAGTAATGGTATATACGTATTGAACCAACCACAGATTTTCAATGTCCAGAATACACACAAAAGAAAGTCTCCAGAAATAAATCAGACTTTCTTGTGGCATTGTAGACTGGGTCACATCAATGAGAGAAGGTTGACTAAGTTACATACAGAAGGATATTTGAATGCGTTCGAATATCAATCGTATGCCACTTGTCAATCTTGTCTCAAAGGAAAGATGACAAAGACTCCGTTTACTGGACATGGAGTAAGAGCGAGCGAGCTCTTGGGACTCGTACACAGTGACGTGTGCGGTCCAATGTCTACACATGCGCGAAGCTGTTATTCTTACTTCATTACTTTTACGGATGACTTCTCAAGGTACGGTTATGTCTTCTTAATGAAACATAAGTCCGAAGCCTTTGGAAAATTCCAGGAGTATAAGAATGAAGTAGAGAAACAGACCGGCAAAAGTATTAAGATTCTAAGATCGGATCGAGGTGGAGAATACTTAAGTGCCGAGTTCCTGGACTTTTTAAAAGAGAACGGAATTCTCTCTCAGCTTACTCCTCCATACACCCCGCAACATAACGGTGTATCGGAGAGACGGAACCGCACCCTATTGGATATGGTGCGGTCCATGATGAGTAACGCTGAGTTACCGCGATCATTCTGGGGATATGCGCTAGAATCAGCCGCATATCTTTTGAACCGAGTTCCTACTAAGACTGTGCCTACTACGCCATATGAGATGTGGTGTGGGAAGAGACCCTATCTTAAGCACATTAAGACATGGGGATGTCCAGCTTTTGTCAAAAAGCAGCATGCGGACAAGCTCGAGGCACGCTCAGTACAGTGCAAGTTTGTGGGATATCCAAAGAATTCCAAAGGATATTTCTTCTACTGTGAAGAGGAACAAAAAGTTCTTGTTTCTCGTCATGCCTACTTCTTGGAAACTGAGTTTTTGGAAAACCAGATAAGTGGGAGCACAGTAGAATTGGAAGAAATTCCAGAACCACGGACTATTACTGAAAGTTTAGTGGAACCAGAGGGTTCGAAAGAATAGGACATTCCTACGCCGCTCCGCAGGAGTAGTAGGCAGACTCATCCGCCCGAGAGATACTACGGCTTTCTCATAGACGGGGATAGAGAGGATTGCATCATAGATTATGATGAGCCTACTAGCTTCCAGCAGGCCATTCAGAGCGTTGACTCAGTGAAATGGCTGGATGCAATGCGGACCGAAATGGAGTCCATGTACACCAACAAGGTATGGACGTTGGACATTGCTCCAGACGGGGTAAAACCCGTAGGATGCAAGTGGATCTTCAAAAGGAAGATTGGTGTAGATGGACAGGTTGAGACCTATAAAGCTAGGCTGGTAGCAAAGGGTTTTCGTCAAAGACCTGGCTTGGACTATGACGAAACCTTTTCTCCAGTAGCCATGCTGAAATCCATTCGGATCCTTCTTGCCATTGCTGCCTTCCACGATTATGAGATCTGGCAAATGGACGTAAAGACCGCTTTTCTAAATGGAAATTTAGAAGTGTGTGTCTATATGGACCAACCAGAGGGTTTCATTCAGAGTGGGAGCAGCGGAAAGGTGTGCAAGTTGCTTAAGTCCATCTATGGACTAAAGCAGGTATCGCGGAGTTGGAACATCTGCTTTGATGAGACGGTCAAAGAATTTGGCTTTATCAAAAATCCAGATGAACCATGCATCTATAGTAGATTTGTAGCGAGAACTGTAGTATTCCTCGTTTTATACGTGGATGACATTCTCTTAATAGGAAATGACATTCCTATGCTACAATCTGTCAAGGGGTTCTTGTCACACAGGTTCTCCATGAAAGACCTGGGTGATGCCTCATACATTCTGGGTATCCGGATCTATCGTGACAGATCCAAGAGGATATTAGGACTTTCACAGTCCAGGTACATCGACACCGTACTGAAAAGATTCAGTATGGAAGATTCCAAGCGCGGTAACCTACCGGCTTGTCACGGGATCACCCTCTCTAAAGAGATGTCTCCCAAGACTGATTTGGAGAGGGATCGCATGTCTATTATACCCTACGCTTCTGTGGTAGGCTCTATAATGTATGCGATGTTGTGTACCAGACCGGATCTAGCTTATGCACTTAGTGTGGTAAGCCGGTATCAGTCAAACCCTGGGGAGAAACACTGGATAGCGGTAAAGAACATTCTCAAGTACCTGAGAAGGACTAAGGAGATGTTCTTGGTGTATGGCGGAAAAGACCTCCAGATCGAGGCTTTTGCTGACTCCAGCTTCCAGAGTGACAAGGATGATTCCAAGTCCATGTCGGGTTTTGTCTTTACCCTCAATGGAGGGGCGGTATGTTGGAAGAGTTCCAAACAAGAAACCGTTGCAGACTCGACGATGGAAGCGGAATACATCGCTGCATCTGATGCCGCAAAAGAAGCTGTCTGGATGAGGAAGTTCTTGAAAGAACTTCAGGTGGTTCCGTCCATTGTTGATCCAATACCTCTGTATTGCGACAACAACGGGGCTATAGCTTTAGCGAAGGAACCCAGGTCTCATCAGAGATCCAGGCACATCTTGAGGCGGTATCACCTGATCAGGGAGATCGTGGATCGCCAGGAGATCGAGGTTCGGAGAGTCGCTTCAGAAGATAACACTGCAGATCCATTCACCAAGGCCTTGCCCCAGACTCAGTTCGAGCGGCTGATCGAGATGATAGGTCTTCGATACGCCAGTACATGGCCTTAGTGCAAGTGGGAGATTGTTAGTGTATATGCCCTAGAGGCCATTACTGTATCATACTGGTTTGTATATTACTTAATGGATGCTTGGGATATTCACCTTGTATATACAATCTTGCTCAAAATAGTAGTATGCTACTTGGTTTGTTTCTACTTCAATGTGTACATGTGTTTATTTTTGTATATCGCCTATACACATTAGTGGAGCCCTTAGGATCTTTGCTTGATTACCAGCGATGTGATGGCCGTCACACTAGTGGGGCTGGGTAATCTATAAGCACATCCTTATGCAGGTCCCTGGTCGCAGGACTATTGAGACAGGGCATCGATACTCCGGAGTAGACCAGCGCATGCGCTTCTCATCCCAGTGTGGGAGACGGTCTGTCCCACAGCCGTCAGTACGTCGTACTTGAGATAGTATGCGGGTGCTCGTTAGGTTACGGGTACACTGGACAGGACTCGTCGGGAACTGACTAGTTGGTATTATGCCTATCGTCAGTTATCAGTTCCCAGGTGACATGAGTACAGCATAGTCCGCTGACTTGACACTGTCACTTCGCCTCGAGTGTGTTCCCACTGTACTTTGATCACTACCCTACCACGTCTCAAAGGAGTCGTGCAAACAGGTGGTGGTTGGGTGCAGTCCCGAAGCACTTGGAGGCAGTGACGGTTAGACAGGATTCGTCTCTCCCGGTATTGGGGGTTGACATCGCGCTGTGTCTAGGAGAGCCATTACACGAGTAGTCCCTGGCCAGGGAAAACGAGATATACTGGTAGGCTTCCAGTGTTATCTCAGGGTGTTTTGGGCTTCGCTCCGGCACGACTTGTACCGCTATTGGGGGACTGACGTTTACCGCTCCCTAGGCCCGCCATGCGATGTATCAGACGAACAGACCGGACTGTACGGAGAATGTCACACTCAGGCTCAGTAGGAGTTCAGATGGGTTTCGCCTCGTCGGTCTTCTTGTCGGCATTACCTGGGGACCGTTACGCACAGCTAGTGCCGCTTGCGGTCTGTGGTTAAACCCACTGCCAGCGTAGTGTCGAGTCTTTAGAGTCCCACACAGAAAGCTTTTCGCCTTTAGGCAAAAGAGTAGAGGTCGCATGGTATTGCGACAGGTCGCATGGTTTTGCGACAGGGTTCGGTCACATCCGTGCACTTATGCACGTACAGTGTCCGGACAGTTTACACTAGCGGGCTTTGGTTTAAGCCAGATCCTAGTGTACCTTTTGGGATTGGATTTATCCAGTGTGCATTCGTGTTCCTCGGAACGCGGATGCGGGTGTGTATGCACAGTTGATAGGGAGACAGAGGCAGCGGATTCTCATTAGGGTTGTTGACAGTTGACCGTTGACTATTTGACTTTTTGCTCAACCCTAATGAGAATATGATATGTGATTAACTATTATATTAATTAAGTATTATGGTGACATGGTTGTTGACTTTGTTGACTTGTTGACTTTTGTTGACTTGTTGACTTTGTTGACTTTTGTTGACTTGTTGACTTTGTTGACCGGTTGACTAGGCTTGACTAGTTGACCATCATGATAACCATAGCCATCATTTCATGGCAAAGACTTTTGTTTGCTTGCTCATTTGTGTAAAATGAGTGCATGAAATGATATGGTTATGGTTGCTTCAACCATCACATAAGACTTTTTTTGATATGATGAGTTATCATGACTTTGGATTATGAGAGGGTGAGAGACAAAAGACTTGCTCATTCTTTCTTGCTCATTCTCTCTCTTGTTCTTGAGCTCTCTTGTATTTGCTCTCACCCTCAACCTCTTGCTCCCTCTCTTGATTCTATGGTTCTCTTGTCTCATGAGTTGAGAATCAAGAACCATAGATAAAATCCCATACAAACTCTTCTCTACTCATTCTAGTTCACTAGGTTTAGCAAACCAAGTGAACTAGTTTCTTCAAAGAACGAAGAAGGAGCTAAAGGTTGGAGCTTTCAGGTGGATCTATCTTCGGCGTACGGAGAGGACGGGAAGAAGCCAATCCGGACCACCATCGGAGTTTGAAGACGAAGGAGTTCAAGACAAGCAAGGTATAACCCCCTAACCGAGTAGCTAGAAACTCGTAGTTAGGTTGCTAGATAGATGTTTAACCAAGATCCGGGTTTTAGGTCCATGTTACCACCTCCGTAAAAATCATTTTTTACCAAATTCCGCATTCCCGAAAGTACCGGGAGAGGTAGCATGGACTTACACCTCAGCCTCTCCGCCAATCTGGTAGGGTTCCTCACCTGCCTGAGAGATACTTCGGTTTCTCGATGACAGTGGGAGCGAGGATTGCATCATGAGATGATGACCCAACTAGCTTCGAGCTGGCCATCAGGAGTGAGACTCTGTAAGAATGGCTGGATGCTTAGTGATCTGAAATGGAATCCATCTACACCAACAAAGTATGGACTTTGGTTGCTATATCTGAAGGGTTAAATCCCCATCAGGAGCAAGTATATCTTGAGAAGATTACTTGGTGTAGATGGAAAAGTTGAGACTTTCAAACCTAGACTTGTTAAAGGTTTTCTTCATTGACCAGGCGTGGATAATGATGAAACCTTTTTCCAATGGCTATGCTTAAGTCCATCCAGATCCTACTTGCCACGGCTATATACCATGACTACGATATCTGGTTGTTGGGTGTCATGACAGCTTTTCTAAATGATGTTTTAGAAAAGAACGTCTGTAAGTACACAGCCAGAGGGCTTCGTAAACAGTGGGAGCAGCGGAAACGTGTGCAAGATGTTTTATAGAATAAAGCAGGCATCGCGGAGTTGGAACATCTGTTTTGATGAGTTAGTCAAACAGTTTGACATCATCAAAATGATAGATGAACCTTGTATAAACAAAAGGTAGTAGGGAGTATGGTAGTTATTCTCGTAGAGTACGTGGATGACATACTCTTGATAGGGAAAGAGTTTCCTATGCTACGCTCGATCAATCTCCGCTATATCACATGGATTCTCCATATAGGATCATAATGATACCTACTAAATCCTGGATTTTGGATCTATGAGATAGATCTAAATGGATGTTAGAATACTCACTAGTTGCAGTGAGATGGTATCAGATGATCCTGGCGAAAATCATTGGAAGTGTTCCAGGGTGATAAAGACGACTGAATGTCAGTCACAGGCATTGTCTTTACCCTCAGTAAAGGGACGGTATGTTGGAAGAGTTCCAAGCTAGATACCGTGACATACTAGACGATAAAGGCAGGATACATCGCTACTTAAGATGCTACCAAAGAGGCTGTTTGGGTGTATATTGGTTCATGAGATGAACTACGTTCCTACCATTGTGAGACAATGGAGTTGTGGCTTATGCCAAGGAACGCAGGTCCCATCAGTGATCCAGACATATTTTAAGGCAGTATCACTTGATCATGGAGATGGTTGATCTCCAAGGAGATCGAGGTTAGGAGAGTAGACTCAGAGGACAACACGGCGGATCCACTCACGAAGGCCTATTCCCAGAGAGAGACTTTTATGGGATGGTTGAGTATGAGATACTACAACCACTGCTACAGATGGCCCTAGTGCAAGTGGGAGATTGTTAGTTATATGTATGCCCTAGAGGCCATTACTGTACATTGGATGTATATTGTAGTGGATGCTGGGACATATATAGGGAGGACTTTCTTGCTCGACATGATAGTATGCTATCTGGTTGCTCTTTACCTTAACGTGTACACAGATTGTCTCTCTATTACATGTTGGTAAAGCCCTTAGGATGTGTACTTGACTACCTGGACTATGATGCGGATCATACTAGTGGGGACATGGTAGTCCATAAGTACATCCTTGAAAGTCCCTAGTCGTGGGTGTATCGAGATGGGGCATCGATATACCAGAGTAGACTAGCGTGTACCTTCTCGACCCATACAGATGGGCGATGGATGATCCTATATCCATCGGTGTTTGACATCAGAGATGATATACGGGTGCTCAGTGGAGACTGGGTACACTGGACGGACTCGCCGAGAACTCCCAGATGGTATTATACCTTACGTCAGATGGCAGTTTTCTGGTGACACTGGTACAGAGTAGTCTGTTGACCCGAGATCGTCATAGAGTCTTGTGTGGTTCCCACTGTGCTTTGATTTCTACCTTACCACGTCCAAGAGGGCGTGCAAAACGGTGGCTTTTGGATACAGTCCCGAATCACATGGAGGCAATGAGCGATAGGAGGGGATTCGTCTCTCCCGGTATAGGGGGTTGATGTTGCGCTGTGTTCGATTGGCTATAACAGGAAATCCCTGGCCAGGGTTGCTGAGATTTACTGGTAAGTGTTACCAATAGTTTCTCGAATTGTTATAGACCTCATATCGAGCTATTGGGGTCTGACGTTTACCACCCCTAGGCGAGATATGCGACATATCAGACGATCAGACCGGACTGTACGGTAGTGTTACTGGTTGGATTCACTAGAGTGTGAGCGGGCTTGCTCGTCGATCTTCTGATCGCTCAATACCTGGGTGGCCGTTACGTTTAGCAGACCGCTTGCGGCTTGTGGGTGTTTGATATGATCATCACCTGCTGCCGGCGTATTGACGAGTCTTTAGAGTCCTACACAGAGGTTTCCTGGCTCAAGCGAAATGAAATAGGAGCGCATATGAGATATGTGCGGGACCGAGAATAATGCGTGTATGTGATACCGTATTTCATTCTCGCGATGAATGTGTCGATTGGTTGTATGCGATATAACCTAGTTATCGAATCAAGGGTTGATTCGATAAGCCGATACATTGGATACTAGTCGGTTATATGCGATATAACCGGATCGTTAAATCAAGTGTTGATTTAATGATTTAATGCATAATAATATATTTGATATAATACTTTGCATTAACTAGTATTGGTTCATTTTAAATGGATTTTCTCACTTGGTTTGTGCACATTGTATATGTGATATACTTTTGTACACAAGTTTGTATCATGTTTGATGATGCATGCTAACTTGGGTTTGTGTAAAGACTAAACCATGGTTATATGAATGGTTAGGGTTTTGTTTTCTTTTTGATTTATCTTATTTAGTTATTCATTTTGAAAATGATAAGCATAAAGGGAAAATGGTGGCTTAATTTGTTTTCTAGTTGAAGCTTCTTGAACATTTGACCAAAGTGACCATTTTGTCTCATGCTTAACCCTAACCACTCCATTTAACCCTAGTCTATTCTCTACACCTAACCAAGGTTAGGATATGATAAGTATTCATTTTATTATTCATTTTATATAATACTTATGATATTCTTTCTTCTTCTTCTTCATCTTCTTCAATGAAGAAAGCTTCACTTCATCAATGGTGATTGATGAAAATGAGTGAGAAATCCAATTCTAAAGTGAACCCACTTCCTATTTCTTCATCCTCTACCTCTTGCCAAGTAGTATAGGGTGTTTCCTTCATAAGTTTTCATGGCTTGGTGAAGGTGGAGCTTGATCTAGTGATGCCTCGACGTAGATCATCTTCGGCACGTCGTCGATGACCTAGCCCGCTCTTTCTCCGATGAAGCCGACGCTAGTGCCCGGGATTTGATATGGACAGCGAGGAGACTTCATTGCAGAGCTATGGAGGTGGAGAACCGGATCTACAAAGGTTGTATTTCCGTATTCTTGTAGTTAAGATGTTAACTAGCTCGTTTTGTCGCCTAATAATCTAGCCAACGATCTTGTTAGGGTTTCTCGGCACCCGTAAATTTTCAAATTGGCATGGTTGATGCCTTGTGAGACCTCCTTGGGGTGCCTAGGAACCCTACACCAACTTCACCAAGTCAAGAAAACTTGTGAAGGAAACACCCTATACTACTTGGTAAGAGGTAGAGGATGAAGAAATAGGAAGTGGGTAGACTTTAGATTTGGATTTCTCACACTTTTTCATCAATCACCATTGATGTAGCAAGCTTTCTTCTCATGAATGAAGAAGATGAAGAAGAAGAAGAAGGTATGATAAGTTATTTCTAAAAATAGAAAAATGATATGATAAGTATCATATTGTAACCATGGTTATGTGTATAGAGTTAACCCAAGTTAGTTGAATGGTTGGGTTTGGAGATGAAGACAAAATGGTTGCTTAATCAAAGTTTCAAGAATCTTCAACTACAAACAAATCAAGCCACCATTTCAATTTCTTTATCATTTCCTTTTTCCAAAATAAACAAAAAGAATAAATAAATAAGTAAATAAAATGAAACCCTAACCATTCATATAACCATGGTCAATTCTTTACACAAACCCAAGCTTGCATGTATCATCAAACATGATACAATCTTGTGCATAAAAGTATATCACATATACAACTTGCACAATCCAAGTGAGAAAATCCATTTAAAGTGAACCAATACCAGTTAATGCAAAGTAATATATCAAATATATAATTATACATTAAATCATTAAATCAACACTTGATTCAATGATCCGGTCATGTCGCATATAACCGGCTAGTATCCAATGTATCGGCTTATCGAATCAATCCTTGATTCGATAACTAGGTTATATCGCATACAACCATTCGACACATTCATCGCGAGAATGAAATACGGTATCACATACACGCATTATTCTCGGTCCCGCACATATCTCATATACGCTCCTATTTCTTTTCGCTTGAGCCAGGAAACCTCTGTGTAGGACTCTAAAGACTCGTCAAAACGCCGGTAGCAGATGATGATCATATCAAACACCCACAAGCCGCAAGCGGTCTGCTAAACGTAACGGCCACCCGGGTATTGAGCGATCAGAAGATCGACGAGCAAGCCTGCTCACACTCCTGTGAATCCAACCAGTAACACTTACCGTACAGTTCGGTCTGTTCGTCTGATATGTCGCATATCTCGCCTAGGGGTGGTAAACGTCAGACCCCAATAGCTCGATAAGTCATGCCGACGTAGGGTCCATAACTATCGTGAAACTACTGATAACTCTTACCAGTATATCACTGCAACCCTGGCCAGGGATTTCCTGTTATGGCTAGTCGTGCATAGCGCAACATCAACCCCCAATACCGGGAGAGACGAATCCCCTCCTATCGCTCATTGCCTCCATGTGAATCGGGACTGTACCCAAAAACCACCTGTTTGCAAGACTCAGTAGAGCCGTGGTAGGGTGGAAATCAAAGCACAGTGGGAGACACACAAGACTCTATGACGATCTCGGGTCAACAGACTAAGCTGTACCAGTGTCACCAGAGAACTGCCATCTGACGTGAGATATAATACCATCTGGGAGTTCTCGGCGAGTCCGTTCAGTGTACCCAGTCTCCACTGAGCACCCGCATACCATCTCCGATGTCAAACACCAATGGATATGGGATCATCCATCGCCCATCGCATGGGTCGAGAAGATATACGCTAGTCTACTCTGGAATATCGATGCCCCGTCTCGATATTCCCTCGACTAGGAACATTGAAGGATGTACTCATGGACTATCCAGGCCCCACTAGTATGATCTGCATCACAGTCCTGGAAGTCGAGTACACATCCTAAGGGCTTTATCAACATGTAACAGAGAGACAGAAAGTATACACGTTAAGATAAAGAGCAACCAGATAGCGTACTATCATGTCGAGCAAGAAAGTCCTACCTATATATGTCCCAGCATCCACTACAATATACATCCAATGTACAGTAATAGCCTCTAGGGCATACATATAACTAACATAGAGGTCTTTCTTGCTCGATATGATAGTATGCTATCTGGTTGCTCTTTATCTTAACATGTATACTTGTCTCTTGATACTGTCTTATAGTTACATGTTGGTAAAGCCCTTAGGATGTGTACTTGACTACCAGGACTATGATGCAGATCATACTAGTGGGGCCATGGTAGTCCATGAGTACATCCTTTAATGTTCCTAGTCGTAGGTGTATCGAGACAGGGCATCGATATACCAGAGTAGACTAGCGTATACGCTTCTAGACCCATGAGATGGGCGATGGATGATCCCATATCCATTGGTGTTTGACATCAGAGATGGTATACGGGTGCTCAGTGGAGACTGGGTACACTGGACGGACTCGCCGAGAACTTCCAGATGGTATTATACCTCACGTCAGATGGCAGTTCTCTGGTGACACTTGTGCAGGTTAGTCTGTAGACCCGAGATCGTCATAGAGTTTTGTGTGATTCCCATTGTGCTTTGATTTCCACCTTACCACGTCCAAGAGGGCGTGCAAAACGGTGGTTTTTGGGTACAGTCCCGAGTCACATGGAGGCAATGAGCGATAGGAGGGGTTTCGTCTCTCCCGGTATTGGGGGTTGATGTTGCGCTGTGCTCGATTGGCCATAACAGGGAAGTCCCTGGCCAGGGCTGATTTAGAGATTTACTGGTAAGTGTTACCAGTAGTTTCTCGACCCGTTATGAGCCTCATATCGGCACGACTTATCGGTTATTGGGGTCTGACGTTTACTACCCCTAGACTTGATATGCGACATATCAGACGAGGAGACCGGACTGTACGTGAAGTGTTACCGTCAGGCTTTTATAGGAGTTGGAGCGGGCTTGCTTGCTGATCTTCTGATCGCTCAATACCCGGGTAGCCGTTACGTCCAGCTAGTACCGCTGACGGCTTGTGGGTGCTTGATGTGATCATCACCTACTGCCGGCGTATTGACGAGTCTTTAGAGTCCTACATAGAAGTTTTACTGGTTCAGGCAAAACGAAATAGGAGCACGTATGTGATATGTGCGGGACCGAGAATAATGCGTGTATGTGATACCGTATTCTATTCTCGCGACTTTTTGTATCGGTCGGTTATATATGATCCAAAGTGAGAAACATTGTGAGAAAATAAATTCTAAAGTGAACCCATTTCCTATTTCTCCATCCTTTACTAGACTAGCACTTTAGTTTAGGGTGCTTGCTTCACTAATTCTCTAGTTAGTGAAGTAGTAGCTTGAGTTGGTATTCTCTCGATGTAGATCATCTTCGGCCTCGAAGACTTCAAGCAATGACGCTTCTTTCGCCTTGTGAAGCCATGCAAGAGCCCGGGAGACCCATGATCGCAGCGAAGGGACTACAACAAGGAGCTTTAGAAGTGAAGAACCGATCTACAAAGGTTGTATTTCGTATTCACTTAGTTATAAATGTTATTTACTTGTATGTGTAACCCTAATTATCTAGCAAAGATCTTGTTTAGGGTTATTCGGTACGGCTAAAATTTTAATCGGGCATGGTTGATGTCTTGTAGAACCTTATTAGAGTGCCTAGTAACCCTACAGTGGTATCAGAGCCTAGCTAGAGCATTAGGTGACGTGTTTACGAAGTTAAAATTCCGAACGAACCCCGAAACGTCAAAATGACCCCCTCTCTGGACATTTTTTAAAAATGTGGTTTTTTCTGTATTAAAAATACCTTAAAAAAATCAGCATGTAAATATAAGTGTTACTGTTGAAAACGAGCCTCCAATTCGTCTGGACCGCCGCGGAACCGCGGCCGTACTGTTCAATTGGGCTTTGGGTTTTCAACAGTAATATCCCTATCTGTTAGTTCTATTTTCTTGGGTATTTTTAATCTGATTCAAGTGTTGAGTGTTATGGGGTTTATTTTGTATTCGTTGATTTGATCGGAAAATTTAATTTCGTTATGTTTTACGGATATTCAGAAAGTATTAAAATGTTCGAACGGATATCATTAACTCGCTTTTTCCCGACACGAAAAACTTTCAAGTGTTGAATTTTTCTTGGGTTTAGATCTTTCGGAAAAACGTGCAAGTAAACTGATGGACCCTCTAGAAAAACACAAATCTTAACTCGATTATGTGACCGTCTGAATCGCCTCTAAAACCTTAGGGTTTGGAGCAGTACGGCGTGCCACATGTGAGGCGTTGGCTTGACCCTTCTACGGCTGGACCGTTGGTACTGTGACGTATTCTGGAATTTTTGAACTCCGCTCAAGTGTTGAGCTATTAAGGAAATCTTGGGTATTTGATTATTTGATCGGAAAGTTTAATACTGTCTATTTATCTGGAATGTGATGCAATATGTGGAATTCATATAGTTAGGCATGAAATGCGAAGTATGTGATATTTCGGATTTACGATGTCTAAAGAGATTGTGGATTCCAAATGTTGTAGTTTTACACTTTCTTTTCTGCGACCGTAAGTGTAATATGTGATATCGCCGGTTTCGTTGCTATATGTCAACGACAATTGGGATGCGCATATTTACTTATGTTGATGACATGTGATGTTATGTGTTGCTGGATATGTTATATTGGATCGTCGCGTTTCTGAATAGCCGGGGGTTTTATGTGAGATGAGGGTTTTTATTTTTCATTCATGTAAAATTAAATGTATGTAATATTCTTTTATTGGGGAACTTCCGGGATGAGGTTGATGTCACCATTTGTTTATTATTTACTTTTCCGCACTAGGATAGACCCAAGGAGGAGAGCACAAGTAACCGGGTTCTAGAGTCCAGTGGGAGACCAACTCGAGGAGTCGAGTCCGGGTCTCCTAACTCTAGAATTGGTAGGTTTGTTTGCCGTTCTCGTAGGGGTCTAGGGGTGTGGGTTTGGCTATTTATCGCAACCGTGGAATCCGTGTTTTATAGAGGCTCAAAATAAAACACGGACCTCCTAGTATATCCATTATTTCATATGTTTCTTCTGCTGCGATATCTGTGATGTGATCATTTGATATGTTGTGATAGATACTGTATATAGTATATATGATATATTATATAGACGTTACTTATGTTTTATACCCGCGCTAGCCCTGTCCCGCTCTGCCGTTAGTTACCTAACCTAACGGTGCACGAGGGGACATCGAGGCGAATACGGATGGCATAAGTGTACGTCGTATTTATCTGTGATGTTTAGGTGTTTTAAATGATGGGACTTCATTAATATGATTAATGAAAGAAAAGAAACCTAAAAGATGTTGTAGAATCAAATTTTCAAAAAGGGTAGCTACAGTTTTTTGCTTTGCATAGCGATATATATGATATATCCTGCACCTTATTCGATGAGGAAAGAGCCGAGATCCCCTCACCGGGAGTGACCTCTTTAGCAAAACTGGCAGATGCTACAACACTCGGTTTGTCTTTTGATTGCTTTTGGAGTTTTTGCTTTGCATAGCGATATATATGATATATCCTACACCTTATTCCATAAGGAAAGAGCCGAGATCCCTTTACCGGGAGTGACCTCTTTAGCAAAAATAATGAAAGCCTCAAAATCACTCCATTTCAAAATTCACTCGATTCTACAACGATATCAAGTTCATTACGCAATAGGTTTTCAGAAAAACCTGACGTAGCCCTCCGTGATTTCAGATAAATCCAACTTAGTATTCATGCTACGTTTGTTGACCTCCGTCAAGGCGTAGTGTGCGGTAGCTAACTAGTATTTATCTGCTTATGCATATGATGCAGATTGGATTAGGGTAGTCGTACGACCTTGTTGACCTCCGTCAAGGGTCGTGCGGGTGGGTTTGATTCAATCAAGAAATGACGGGTTGAACTTGACTTGCACCCTGTGGTTTGTTGACCTCCGTCAAGGTCATAGGATGCTTGGGGCAAAATATTATCGGGAATTTCAAGTGTTGAAATTTGCAATGAGATTGCATACCTTCTATGAGATAGTTGGATTCCGATACCCACTGCGAGTAATTGTTACTCCTGGGAGAGTTTTACACAGGACAATTAGCCGATCAAGTAGGTGTCTAGAAAGGTGTCAACGGGGTTACGCATCTGGGAAAACGAGGTTTACTTTAATTAGGTCCGTGCGAAAGCACGGGGAACCTCCCTCAAAGTACCGACACTGGCCTGGCTGAAAGATTAGCGAAATTGTAGGGTGTAATTAATCCCGGCTAGTCTTTCCTTTTAGGGTTTGAAGGAAGATTTGATAAAAACAGTGGGAGCCATCCTGATTAGATAAAATAATAACCAATCTGATTTTGCAAGAGCATACGCTAAAGTGTTTTTCTTCTCTCTCTTTCCAGGTAGCGACCATATCATGCCTTAATTAAGATAATAATATGGATGTATTGACCGAACCCGCATGTTATACTGTGCTGGAGAACGTTGGTTCCGTTCTTTCTTATAAAAGTTATAAGACTGAACAGGATATAGGGGAACAGGATATAGGGGAATACCAGGATTCCCATGCCACCCGAACGAAGAAAGTACATATTGATGCATTTCCTTCAGGTGTGTTCGTTATAGAGAACTGTTTCTCAGTTCACTCTACGTCCTAGGTATTAGATACCGGATCGGGATCCCATATATGTAATATGTTACATGGGCTACGTAAAGGTAGGGAACTGGGAGAGGGTGATCATTCCGTAGGAGTAAGGAATGGTGCAAATGTTGCAGCCAAAGCAGTTGGCGAATATCACCTTGTGTTACCAAATGGTAATACATTGGTTCTGAACGAATGCTATTACATTCCGACCCTGATATGCAATCTTATATCAGTTTCTTTATTGAGCAAAGAAGGATATAATTTTGTAGTACATGATGATGTTATGAACATATTCCTGAATCAAAAGTTGATTGGATCAGGTTCGTTATTTAATGGCATATACGTTCTCAATCAAACTACAGTTCTTAATATACAAAACACACACAAGAGGAAGAGTTCAGAAATGAACGAATCCTTCTTGTGGCATTGTAGACTTGGTCATATAAATGCGACACGGCTAGCTAAGTTGCATAAGGATGGATATTTTAATCCTTTTGAATTTTCATCTTATGATACTTGACAGCCATGTCTCAAAGGAAAGATGACCAAAACTCTGTTTACGGGACACGGAGAAAGAGTTACGAAACTCTTAGGACTGGTACATAGTGATGTATGCGGTCCCATGTCTACACATGCCAGGGATGGTTCTTCGTACTTCATTACATTCACAGACGATCTCTCTAGATTCGGGTATGTGTTCTTGATAAAACACAAATTAGAAGCTTTTGAGAAATTTAGAGAATATAAACAAAAAGTCGAGAACCAAACCGGGAAAAGTATTAAAATCCTTCGATCTGATCGAGGAGGTGAATACTTGAGCAATAAATTCCTGGACTTCCTAAAAGAGAATGGGATTCTCTCTCAGCTAACTCCTCCATATACACCACAGCACAACGGTATATCAGAATGGAGGAATCGTACCCTATTAGATATGGTGCGCTCTATGATGAGCATAGCTGAGTTGCCTATTTCCTTCTGGGGATATGCACTGGAGACAGCGGCATACCTACTGAATAGGGTTCCTACCAAATCTGTGCCTACCACCCCATATGAGATATGGGAGGGGAAGAGACCATATCTTAATTTTATTAAGATATGGGGTTGTCCGGCCTATGTCAAAAGACAAAAACCGGACAAACTCGAGGCAAGGTCTGTTTTGTGTAAGTTTGTTGGATATCCCAAGCATTCGCGAGGGTATATCTTCTACCACAGTGAGGAACAAAGGGTGTTTGTTGCTCAACACGCCACCTTTTTAGAAAAGTAATTTCTTGCAAAAGAGATTAGTGACTCTGAGGTAGAACTGGAAGAGGTTCCAGCTGTACAAACCACAACAGAAGATTTGGTGGAACCAGAGGATTCGGTAGTTCCCGATGAACCCCAGCCACTCCGCCGATCTAGTAGGGTTCCTCACCCACCTGAGAGATACTACGGTTTTCTCATGGATGGTGGGAGCGAGGATTGCATCATGGAGGATGATGACCCAACTAGTTTCGAGCAGGCCATCACGAGTGGGGACTCAGTGAAATGGATGGATGCAATGCGGTCCGAGATGGAATCCATGTACACCAACAAAGTATGGACTTTGGAAAATGCTCCTGAAGGGGTAAAACCCATTGGGAGTAAGTGGATCTTCAAGAAAAAACTTGGTGTAGATGGGAAAGTGGAGACTTTCAAAGCTAGACTTGTTGCAAAGGGTTTTCGTCAAAGACCAGGCGTGGAATATGACGAAACCTTTTCTCCAGTGGCTATGCTTAAATCCATCCGGATCATGCTTGCCATCGCTGCATATCATGACTACGAAATATGGCAAATGGATGTTAAGACTGCCTTTCTAAATGGTGATTTAGAAGAGAGCGTGTACATGACTCAGCCAGAGGGCTTCGTAGCTAGTGGGAGCAGCGGGAAGGTGTGCAAGCTACTTAAATCCATTTAGGGATTAAAGCAAGCATCGCGAAGTTGGAACATCTGCTTTGACTTCGTTATCAAAGAGTTTGATTTCGTCAAAAACGTAGATGAACCTTGTATCTACAAGAAGGTGGCAGAGAGTAAGGTTGTCTTCCTCGTATTGTACGTGGACGACATACTCTTGATAGGAAATGACATTCCTATGCTCTACTCGGTCAATCTCTTCTTATCACAAAGATTCTCAACGAAAGATCTAGGTGATGCCTCATGCATACTGGGAATTATGATCTATAGAGATAGATCTAAAAGGATATTGGGATTGTCCCAATCCAGGTACATTGACACCATACTAAAGAGGTTTAGTATGGAAGAATCCAAGCGTGGGAACTTACCCATGATCTCTTGACTTACTCTCTCCAAAGAGATGTCTCCCAAGACTGATTTGGAGAGAGCTCGCATGCAAGGGATACCCTATGCTTCGGCTGTAGGCTCTATCATGTACGCGATGCTATGTACCAGACCTGATGTAGCACACTCACTAAGTGTAGTGAGTAGGTATCAGGCTGATCCTGGAGAGAGTCACTGGACAGCTGTGAAGAGCATTCTCAAGTACTTACGAAGGACTAAAGAGATGCTCTTGGTGTATCGTAACGGAGAACTCCAAGTGGAGTCCTTTACCGATTCGAGCTTCCAGAGTGATAAGGACGACTCTAAGTCGCACTTGGGATTTGTCTTTACCCTTTACGGAGGGGCGGTTAGCTGGAAGAGTTCCAAGCAGGAAACCGTGGCAGACTCGACGATGGAGGCTGAATACATTGCTGCCAACGATGCTGCCAAAGAGGCTGTCTGGATCAAGAAGTTCATTACTGAACTTAGAGTGGTTCCATACATTGAGCATCCAATACCTTTGTATTGTGATAACAATGGAGCGGTGGCTTTGGCCAAGGAACCCAGGTCCCATCAGCGATCCAGGCATATTCTAAGGCGGTATCACCTGATCCGGAAGATAGTAGATCGCCGGGAGATCGAGGTCAGGAGGGTTGACACGAAGAACAACACTGCGGATCCACTCACGAAGGCCATTCCCCAGATACAGTTTGAGAGACTCTTCGGGATGCTTGGTATGCGATACTACAGCAGCTGGCCCTAGTGCAAGTGGGAGATTGTTAGTAGTATGTATGCCCTAGAGGCCAGTATTATACAGATGATGTATATTATATTGGATGCTTGGACATATATAGAGAGGACTTTCTTGCTCGATATGATAGTATGCTATCTGGTTGCTCTTTATCTTAACATGTATACTTGTCTCTTGATACTGTCTTATAGTTACATGTTGGTAAAGCCCTTAGGATGTGTACTTGACTACCACGACTATGATGTAGATCATACTAGTGGGGCTATTGTAGTCCATGAGTACATCCTTTAATGTTCCTAGTCGTAGGTGTATCGAGACAGGGCATCGATATACCAGAGTAGACTAGCGTATACGCTTCTCGACCCATGAGATGGGCGATGGATGATCCCATATCCATTGGTGTTTGACATCAGAGATGGTATACGGGTGCTCAGTGGAGACTGGGTACACTGTAAGGACTTGCCGAGAACTCCCAGATGGTATTATACCTCACGTCAGATGGCAGTTCTCTGGTGACACTTGTGCAGGTTAGTCTGTAGACCCGAGATCGTCATAGAGTCTTGTGTGATTCTCACTGTGCTTTGATTTCCACCTTACCACGTCCAAGAGGGCATGCAAAACGGTGGTTTTTGGGTACAGTCCCGAGTCACATGGAGGCAATGAGCGATAGGAAGGGTTTCGTCTCTCCCGGTATTGGGGGTTGATGTTGTGCTGTGCTCGATTGGCCACAACAGGGAAGTCCCTGGCCAGGGCTGATTTAGAGATTTACTGGTAAGTGTTACCAGTAGTTTCTCGACCCTTTATGAGCCTCACATCGGCATGACTTATCGGTTATTGGGGTCTGACGTTTACCACCCCTAGACTTGATATGCGACATATCATACGAGGAGACCGGACTGTACGGGAAGTGTTACCGTCAAGCTTTTACAGGAGTTGGAGCGGGCTTGCTTGCTGATCTTCTGAGCGCTCAATACCCGGGTAGCCGTTACTTCCAGCTAGTACCGCTGACGGCTTGTGGGTGCTTGATGTGATCATCACTTACTGCCGGCGTATTGACGAGTGTTTAGAGTCCTACATAGAGGTTTTACTGGCTCAGGCAAAACGAAATAGGAGCACGTATGTGATATGTGCGGGACCGAGAATAATCATGTATGTGATACCGTATTCTATTCTCGCGACTTTTTGTATCGGTCGGTTATATATGATATAGCCGGGTTATCGAATCAAGTGTTGATTCGATAAAACGATACATTGGATGTTAGTCGGTTATATGAGATATAATCGGATTATTAAGTCAAATGTTGATTTAATAATTTAGTGTATAATTGTATATTAGATATACTAATTTACATTAACTAATATTTGTTCACTTAAGGATTTTTCTCACATGTGCACAACTTTAATATGTATGTGATATATATTAAATGTGTTTTCTTTTTGTATCATGGTTGTTGATACATCATGCATGGGTGTGCAAGACATACACCATTCTATTTTAAATGGTGGTTAATAATTATTTAAGGTAATTACAAATTAGTGGACCTTTTATCACAAGCATGAAGCTTGTAGAAGCTTGTGGATGCATTGAAAAAGTCCACTAACTTTGTTTTACTTTAGATTTTTATTAATCTAACCATTTAGGATTAGCCATGGTAATGTCTCTACATGAGTTAGTATATGATACTCACTCACCATGGTTAGCTGACTCACTTGATCATTATCTCTCTCTCTTTATTTCTTCATCTTCTTCCTTGAGCTAAAAAGCTCTCTAGGCTTTGATCCAAAGTGAGAAATATTGTGAGAAAATAAATTCTAAAGTGAACCCACTTCCTATTTCTCCATCCTCTACTAGACTAGCACTTTAGTTTAGGGTGTTTGCTTTACTAATTCTCTAGTTAGTGAAGTAGTAGGTTGAGTTGGTATTCCCTCGACGTAGATCATCTTCGGCCTCGAAGACTTCAAGCAAGGACGCTTCTTTCGCCTCGTGAAGCAATGCAAGAGCCCGGGAGAACCATGATTGCAGCGAAGGGACTACAACAAGGAGCTTTAGAAGTGAAGGACCGATCTACAAAGATTGTATTTTGTATTCACTTAGTGATAAATGTTATTACTTGCATTTGCAACCCTAATTATCTAGCGAAGATCTTGTTTAGGGTTATTCGGCACGGCTAAAATTTTAATCGGGCATGGTTGATGCCTTGTAGAACCTTATTAGAGTGCCTAGTAACCCTACAATCTAATATTTAGTTGTTCAACACACAACCACACTTAATATACACATCAACAATCAAAAATTTATTACATCATTTAGGTACTTCTTTAGCAGCCATACACATAATATACATATTAGAAAGTCAGAATGAGCGCTAAAAAACGGTTCTGGAAGAAACATACTTAAGCGCTCTTCCACAGATACATCACATACCATAAGATTATTCTTCTTGAGGAAATTTGGATGCAATGATATCGGTGATGGATTGAAATGCTCGAAGGGATATTATCAGTCGCATCACATTCCTCTGTGGTATCTGACCGCTTCATCCCTGTAGTAAGTACTACTTCAGAGCATAGCTTGTTCGAATCTCTTACTGTATTCGTTTGCACGAATTCTTGCCATCCTTCTAAAACAATCTATAGCTGGACCACTTCAATGTCGGTTACTGGATTCATTTTCATTTGTAATGATTACTGATACTTTCGGTCGGTCCAGGTATAGCTTTCTTTAAGGTCTGAAACTTGTCGTTTTATAGCTCGTTTGTTAGCCGTTTTTTTGTCGGTTCCTATAGAAATCTTCGTCATCTTTATTTGTGTTTGATTAATTTTCTAGTATACCTTTTTTAGAGTAAAGCCCATTCAATTCGTTTACTGGGTTCGTTTCCATTGCTTCAACTGTAACGCCCCTGAATTCCATGTATCATCCCTTTTGTTTTAGTTCATAAAAGAGAATGTATTTTATCCTGATTTTGAGTTATAAGAAAATTCTTGTGAAATAAGTGCACGAAACTCCTTATTGCTCACTGATTATGACTTTCCTCTACTGTTCCATAGCCTGCATGTTTGAATCCCATCAACCCCAATAATTTTAATACTTTTCTTTGTAACTTTTTGGAAGCCCAAAAGTTTGCATGGGCATAACATGGTGAAACGAAAAGTTGTAAGATTTTTTTTATATAAATGCGACCTTTAAACCCAAAAGAACACCTGACACGTTTCTCAAAGCAAAAGCCCATGTTTTGGCTGCAGGTTGGCCGCCCTCGTCGGCCCTGCATGCCATGTTCACCCTCATTCTTTACACGTGCATCTCTTCAACTCCCCTCAACCTTGTTTAATACTTTAAAACTTCTAATTCAAATCTAAAACTTTCAGACCCTTCAATACCCTATTTACTCTCTTTTAATCACAATTTTAATTTTTTAATTACAATTTTAATCTTTTTAATTAATCATAGCCCTCTTCCCTTCACTTATAAATAATCACTCAGTCCTGGTTTCTTCTCCTATTCATATTACTCTCAAAACGGTTGGATATAGGTACTCTCAAGGTAATTATTGTAATTGAATGTGGACTTTTATGAGAGAACTATCTTACTCGAGATGATAGTATTCTATCTGGTTTGTTTTTATCTTTCATGTGATACGTTTTATTTATTATCAAGTATCGTTTAGACATGAGATAAAGTCATTAGGATTTTGCTTGACTATCAGAACGATGATGGAGATCATACTAGTAGGGAATGAGTAATCGATAAGCACATCCTTAAATGTCCTTAGTCGTAGGAGTATCGAGACTGGGCATCAATACTCCAATTTAGACTAGTGTATACGTTTCCTGACCCGGTTAGAGGGCGATAGCTGGTCCCATAGTTATTGGTGGTTGACACCGATGATTGTATGCATGTACTCATTGGATGAGTTACACTGGACAGACTCACCGAGAACTTCTAGCTGGTAATATACCAATGTCATGTAGCAGTTCTCTGGCGACATGAGTATAGGATAGTCCCTAGGACTTGAGATCTCCATAGTGTCTCATGTGTGTTCCCACTATACTTAGACTTATACTCTACCACGACTCAAAGGAGTCGTCCAAATAGGTTTTTATTGGGTATAGTCCTAAAGCACGTGGAGGCGGTGAGCGGTCAAGAGGATTCGTCCCTCCAGGTATAGGGAGTTAATATCGCGTTGTGCATGACATGATTACAACCACAAGTCGGTAGCTACCGCAGTGAGGATAAACTAATAAGTGTAATCAGTAGTATCTCCGAATGTCCGGATGGTTATGAGTTCTTTGTCGCACGACTTATTGAGTTATTGGGGTCTGACAGATTCCAAACCCTAGACATGATATGCGATACTCATAGACGAAAAGATCGGACTGTCCGGTGATGTCACTGATAAACTTTGCAGGGTTCAGATGAGCTTCCTCGTTGACCTTCTTTCGATCAATACCTGGGTAGCCATTACCGTTGACGTGCTTGTGCACTGTGGATATGATCTTAACCCACTACCAGCGTATTGTCGAGTCTTAGAGTCCCACACAGAGCTTTCTCAGCACAGGCAAAACGATGTAGGTCACATATAAGGATATATGCATGAGTTCGATTAAGCACGTGTATATGATACACGGGTGTTTAATGATATTAGCCGATATATATATGATATAACCGAATTATTAAATAAAGTGTTAATTTAATAATTAAATGTATATTTATATATTGATATATTTATATATTAACTAATATCATACTCACTTTATTTTTCCTTCTCTTTATATATTATTTATATATGATATAAATAATATATATATCATTTGTCATGGTTATATATACACGTTATATGTGTGTATAAGAATCACATAAGATTCAAAAATAAGGATAAATGATATTTGCTTATTTAACTAAATGAAACAATGTGTCATTTATTAGAATTCTTTAGACTTTAGATGACTCATTTTGTTTTATTCATTTAAATAAGTTATAGTATATTTGTTCTTATCTTTGAGTATCCATAGCCATTCTCATCACTCTCATCTCCATGGCTATTGATTAGTCATATTTATTGCACATTTGTATATTCATTTTCCCTATTATTATTATTTACTAAAATGTGTTATTTGTAAATTAAGAACATATGTGGGTTTGTTTGTAAAAATATTATTGTCATGTGTTTCTTAATTTATAATTAATATAATTGGGGAATATATGCATATCATATTTAAATAAAATATCATGAGATTATTAATTAGTAAAATATGCATATCATGTCATATCAAATATTCTTAACCAATATTATTAAGATATCATATGAATTAATTGGTTGGAATATTATCTCAAATAAAATAAATGCTACTAACAATTTGATTTGAGATATTATGCAGGTATTATAATAAATCAGTTCAGGTCTGAAATATAAGTAGGAGATCCACATCAAAGTGATTTACCGAATCAAATCTGCCAAATGTTAGGAGAAAATTGAAGAATCTCGCAACGGCAGAGAATAAGAGATATATTTTCAGAACATTTTTATCATAAGGATCTCCAAATATCGAGAGAAGAAGGCATGAAGAATCTGGAGACGCAAACCCATCAGAGGGCGGCGGATCCGTGGCCATAGGGGGTATTGGGTGGCGGAAGCGCGGTCCATTGGTGGCCGTTGGATATGAAACTTCAGGGGCTTGATCGTCTTTGCACACACTTTAATATGACGTCTAGAGTTTCAAGTTCCAGTGCCTATAAAAAGACCAAAAGCAATTATCTATCAATTAATCTATTGACTAATCTACCGATCAAGCAATATAGATATCTCAAGAAAAGTAGGGTTTGTAATTTAGTTTTTCAGCGAGCAACTTCTGTAATGCAATAGTTTATTCAATAAAAGGTAGATTATTTTTTTTATCTTGTCCCATTAATTTCCGCATTTTAATTTCTCTATTTACTTTACGCAATTTTAATTTTGTTATTTTTTATGGGTTCTGTATTCTTCTACCTTTCTTTTACTTCGTTTATCCCAATGAGCGAGTAAATTCTCGCTTGTTAGGGTTTGCAGGATATGGTAGTAAAATGGATGAACAAAATCCATTAACTTCTTTTTAAGTTTTATAAAATTTAGCAAAATCAGTCTTAACCCTCTTATCGGACGTGCTATCAATTCATGATAGTCACGACCACGATTTAAGATTCGTTAATACTCGCTTTGTTGAGTGCTTGAGATAAATAGGGATCAATGGAAGGATAAGGGTCAGTAGAGGGAAACCCTAATCCCTCTAAGCACTCTAATCTATATTCATCGCTATTTCTTTAGTAATAAATAATTAAAAGATAAAAAGAATTATTTTTAAAACTCCATCTATTAACTACTAAATCCTATAAACCCTACAATCCCTTCTCATATAATTTTTTTAAATCTTCCTAGTATAAAACGATAAAAATTCCACTTTTCTTTGTCATCTCGTCTAAAACAAGATAAGTAATTCACCGTTATTGCGACCCATACTCGCTATTGGCTAGCTATTGCGACACTGTTATTGATTGCGGTAATTAGGACACACAAAGACACACTTTTTCAAACCAATCAACTATTTCTATTGAAATGGTTCAAGTGATAAAGTGAAAAAGAAAAGAGAAGAATTTAGTGAGCTAATTATTCTACATCTCCTACTAATCATTCTTAGCAGGTTTAATTAGTGGGTTGCTTTATTTTGATGAGATCAATTTGAAACTAAAGGTTGTGTTTGAGTTATCTCAAGATGGATCACCTTTTGTAAGGAGATCACCGAGCAAGCTTGTTCGAGGTTTTGTGGAGACTAGCTAGAGTCCAGGAAGAGGTGGTGATTGTTGTTGTTTTGCGTGCTTGCGCTTTTAAAAAGATGAATCAAAGAATAATTTTACCGCAATCAAGAACACGTCGCTTGGTAGCTAGCCGGTGAGTACGGGTCGGTCCACAGGGATTTTGTGTATTCTCAATTTGTTCTAACGAGTTAATTCCGATTGTTGTCGGATTGATTATTCCTAAAAACTAAGGTTGATCTAGACTAGGATTAAAATCTTGCTAGGGTTAGGTTTACCTTAAGTTTGGAAAATCAATATTCCTCACCACTTTCTATGCCCTAATTAAGATCTATGAGGTGTTATGCTAATAGTTAATATAGTGGATTAGTATCATCGGGAAGAAACGATGTTTCTTCCTCTAGGTTCTTGTCCTTTCTTTCTTAATTCTTACCCTAACCTCCATGGAAAAAATACGCAACCGGTCTTTTAAACTACGGTATCACCACTACCTCGTGGGATAGGGTGCCGTAGGGAGCGGTGTGTGTATGTATGCATGGAGTCCTATAAAAATATATGATGGGCAAAAAAGGAGTGAGAGATTTTCATCTCTCAAACATTTCCTATTCCTAACCCTAACAAGTGAGGAACTACTCACTCATTAGGGAATTGAAAAACATGTTCTAAACTAATTAACTAGGGCAGATAATAAAATTTATATTAGGGCAGAAAGAAAATTAACTAGGCCAATAAAAAGAAACTTACTCTAATTTTTATTTGATACTCTCTTCAATCATTTACAGGAATTGAATTCTGAATTTGAAAAATACAATGAGGCACAAGAAGAGGCATACCTCAAAAAGAGGTTTAGGGTTTCTATTTATAGATCATAGAAACCCTAGGGTTACTTTCGATTCATATCCTCATTTACAAATTTACCCCTAAGAAGCCTAGTCAACGCACCGCCACACCATTGAAATTCGCACCGACACGTGCTCTATATGGCCGCGGAACCGCGGCCAAAAACCCTGTTTGGCCGCGGATCCGCGGCCATATAGTAGGGACTTTGGCTAGGTTTTTCTGGGCTTGGTCTGGTTGCACTTGGCTACTTGTTTCTTCACTTGGTTTCTCAGATTGTCTTCTAGTTTTCTTCCAGATTTCCACAGTGCATAATGTCGTGGACTTTTACCGTTTGCTTCGTGTCGAAGTCTTGAACCTTGCGCTGCCTTTGTACTTTGTGAACTTTTTCATTGATCTTCGTTTATTCTCCAAACTGTAGGCTTGATCAAGATTCTTCCATTTGTCGGTCGTAGTCTCACTTTTGTATCGTCTTTTCATCATTTTCACTATTTTTATTCCGAGAACCTGTAACCTGCAACTATGTAGCAAACATGGATCAAAAGCACCTGTTTATTTGTAAAATGAATAAGAATGAGGAATATAATAATGAAAAATTATGATATGAACAAATACCCCCAAACTTATCTTTTGCTCGTCCTCGAGCAAAACTAGTTTTATTCTTGAAAAAGACCTAGCCTCACTTTCGCAGGGAAACGCGATTGTACTGAGCTCGTGCAACAAGCCGTTAAACCTCTAGGTGTCCCTAGTAGGAGGAGTGTTGTCTCTTGAGGGTTTTCAGCGGATACTACCCACAAAATCCTATCAATTCGGCCTATTGATTTTTATTCTCCAACTCGGTTTTCTAACAAGAAACTCTATTATCTTCGACTCAGAAATTATCCACCCGTATTTTTCATGCTTCCTTATTATTTAACTTAAGATTATATATGTTCTTGTAAATTTACTTAGCCTTTAGCATCTTTTGAGTTTTCCGTCTAGGGTTCCATATCAACTTAGGAATTTTTATCATCTCTACTAAAGGTATAAGTCCTATTTTTCATTCCTATCCCTTATCTATACCCTAATCACATATCCCTACGTTTGTGTATAAATCACCCCTACACCTGGAAGTTCAAATCAAGCTATTATACTCTTGTCCATCGTCCAAAGTACTTTTCAATTGGTGAATTTTTAGATGAAATTTGCTCACACATTCTTCATGCGACCGTTAATACTTCTTGAGGTACCAACGACCGATTACAAAATGTGTTTGCATATTAAGACGTAATTCCTAATCTTGTAATACCTAAGGTTTTTAGCAGTGATTCCCAAACCAGTTGGTCTAAGGCACTAGGTGATAAAACACCCTTGCTAAATATTTTTTTCTATTTATGCAGCCTTAAGTAATTATAAAAACCAGTGTTCATTTTTTTTTCTTCTCTTTATTCACACTTGTATTTTTTATTTTATTTTCCTTCATACTAAGGACTTTAGACAAGAGCATTTCAAGGTCTCTTATACTATTCCAAGTTTCAAGGTTCGTGTTTGTGCAATTTGTAGGGTATATATTTTCAGAATTTAGATTTAAGCTTAGGAATTATTTTTCAGACTTATATTTTAATAAAAATATCAATACTTTTCCCTTATTTTAACTTAGCCAAGGAAGTGAACTCGAAATTTGCCTATTTCTAAATAAACTACAAAGACATATACTTTCTACCGTTAAATTTTAAGAAAGGTTATTTTTTAGGGTTTTTAATTTACTAAGTTGAGCATATAGTTTTTCTAGCTAGTCAACCGTCATGTCAAATTTAAGTCAAATGTGGCCAAAATTAAACTTTTCAATTTTTATAATTTTTGAAATTTCTCAATTTTTTATGGGTTTTAAAATAAGTATGCAAATGCAAAAATATACACATGAATACGAAGGAAGAAGGCTTACCGAGCATACCCCCAAACTTAAACTTGACAGTGTCCTCACTGTCAGGCTACACCAAGAGGGTCAAAATTGTCGGCACTCCCCTGTTTATTTTTTTATAGTTTTTTTTATTGTTAAAATAAAAACAAAATATATATACAACAAGGTCCCCCCCAAACTTAAGTGATACAGTGTTTCCATTGTTTTAAGCGTTAAAGTTCAGAGTTAGGGAGGAGAAAAATCAAACTATACAAGGCCTTACACAGGCCAAAGGTTAGCACCAACCATTCAAAAATTCTATTGTGATAATGGTAGGGTTGGTAAAAGAATGGAGTGTAGAGAAAAGAGTTGAGAAATACACGAGACCGTATGGGAAGAAGGGTGGAATATGGTCTCGGTGGAGGAGAAGAATGGAGGAAAAAAGAAAGAAGTGTATTACGAACTTGAGGGTGCAAATCAAGTGAATAAATTAGAGCAAATTGTGATGACCGATGTGTTAAAATTGATTGTGCTAATTTATCAACCCGTCGAGAAATGGGGTCAAATCCCTCATGATTCGTAAGAAAACATGGGTACGTTGAACTTGGTAAACCATCCATTGAAAATGGAAGCGCGACGGATTCTTGCGCGGTGGAAAGGACGAAGGGGAGTGATTTAGGGATAGTCCTATTCTCACCTAAGTAATCTGTCTTGAACTCGAAGGATTCCATCAATGGTTCGAAATGACTGTAAGCAACCGAGTCTGATGGTTCAACTAACTCATATGAAAATTCAAAGGACTCAAACTCGGACGGTGAGTTTTCAAAATCGTCCGCAAAAGTGAAACACTCGTAATCGATATCGGTTGTGAGAACTGTGTCAGATTCATTAAGGAACGCACTAGTGGCCTCCAAACTGCTGTGATCGGACAGAAATTTTTCAAGCTCACAGTCCTCCTGCGTGATCTTTTGCATGGTCGGAACGATGAAAAGGAGGGGTTGATTTAGGACGTATAACAGTTAAAGGTTCAGGAGGATGAATTGGAAAATCCGACACATCAAACAAAACTGGTTCATCCTCAATACTCTCCTCAATACTATCCTCATAATTCTCCTCAAAAGTTATCTCATCCATGCAATTATCATCAAAATCAAGACGCATATGAAGTTCTGGAGAAACAATTAATGACTCGGGATGATGAATTGGAGAGAAAATTTCAGTCAAATCTACGGGTTCATCATCCAAAATATTCCCTGCGTCAATATCCTTAATCAAGTGAAAATCAATTTTTTTAGACACCTCATCAAAAGCATGGATATTTATCAATTCAGGTTCTAGATTGGAGGTGTAAAGTTTGAAAGAATTAGGTTTGGGTTCACTCGAAAAGGGCTTTTCACAATCAGGTAAATCAAACACTACAAAGTCGCACAACTCATTACACGTTTTATTTGTAACTGGTGAATCATTTGGGACACTTGTTTGAAAACCGGAGTTGTGGGATTCAATTGGTGATGGGTAGGTTTGATTTGGAAGGGTGCACAGCTCGCTCTCTCCACTCAAATTCTCAATCTGTCCAACCGCCTCGTCATACATTGGAATTTTTGGAGCTAGTTGGAAACTAGCTACCGGGTCACTAGGTTGCATAAGGGCGGCAATGGACGCATCCAAATTCCCCATATGTTTTTTTGTCGCTACAATATAAGCTTCCAACTACTTTTCCAGACTAGACATGGGTTGTGAAGGGGTTTCAGTAAAAGATTCAAAATTGTTTGGATACGTGAAACTCCCAAATGGTTGTGTAGAAGCAATGTCTAGGGAAGGTGTGAGAGTCGGGTAGGACTGACAGGAATTGAATGGTTGGACAGGAGTAGGATCAACATTTAGATAAAAAGGTGAATGGACTTGTTGATCCCAAGAACTAGAAGTGTTGAAAGGAGTGAAAGATCGGTTACGAGATTGTTCAATATGTTCAGCGATAGACATGTGTTTCAGAGTTACAAGAGGACTCGAAAAAGGGGTATCAACGTAAGAAGGTTGTGAAGGTTGAAATGGTTGATACAAAGTGGATTGCAGAGTCGAACTGTTTCTCCTAGATGCTTCTATTTGATCTTTCAAAGAAATTTTGGGCATGGAGGGGTCGTCCGTAGTTCGACCAAAACAATTCGCGTATGAAGCAATGTTTGGATGAGGGTACCAAAGTTCGGCAAGAGTTTTAGGAGGTGGGGTACCCATGATGTAAAAAGGAGAAGAAAAAGAATGTGAGGTGCACGGATTTCTTCGCGACAAGTTGCAAGTTTTTGTAAAAAATTTTCCTTTTTTCTTTTTGTGTTTTTTTTAATGTGGAGCTTTTTGCAAAAAGATTTTCAATAAAAGGCTTAGACACACGTTCAATCAATCAAAAATGCACAATCGAGCCTAGATCTAGGGTCACCTAGGTCAGCTAGACAGCTCCTAACTGTTCCAAAGGGTACGAAGTATGACCTTAAACTGCCTCTTCACCGCCAATTGTGGCCAAGTAAGCACAAGTAGAGAAAGGAGGGATCCGCTCACGAATCACCGTGAGACGGGCCTTTTAAAGTTACCTTTTACTACCTGTCTTGCCTAGGCACCAAAGTCAGGTTAGGATCAACGGTCGATGCCTACAACTATTCCTTTGTCCTATTGAGCGCGAAGTTCTTAGGGCTGAGTCTAATCTTTTTTTTTTAATTAGATTGATGGTCAGTGCAATATACCTTATGTGATTTTCTGGGAAGGGTAATGAAATCCCCACCCAATCTGGATTGGTGTAAAATCCCCTTAAAGTCAATTTAAAATATGCAAAGCAGTAAACACAATCACTTGCAAACAATTTTTTTTAGCGCGGCGCAAAGAATCTTGCACAAGATCAAGTTATTGAGAAGGGGGAAATTTTTGCGCAAAGAATCCTGCAGGCAAATTTTACAGAGGAGATATCAGGGGTTCAGAGAAGAAAAGGGAAAACTTACAGTGATTTTTCCACCCGCTGACGTCACCAAGCCGCTGCGGTTGCGCGGTCAAAAGACGAGTCAATGCGGCGGAAGCGCTGTCGGCTAGTCGGTTCAAGCCTCCAAAAATCTTCTGTTGTTCTGTTATAGTACTCCTCTGATGTTCAGATCTACGATTTTCTGTTTTGCTCTCTGGATTTTTCCAGATCTGAATTTGTTCTTCGATCCTGCACAATTCAAACGAAAACACCCTTCACAAAATAACAAGATGATAATTTTTTTTATATTTTTATATTTTTCAGTTTTTATGATTTTTCAATTTTATATTAACCCGAAATTACAAAAAGAAAATAACAACGCCATCCCCGGCAACGGCTCCATTTGATTGTTGTTGTTTTGCCTGCTTGCGCTTTTAAAAAGATGAATCAAAGAATAATTTTACCGCAAGCAAGAACGACGTCGCTTGGTAGCTAGCCGGTGAGTACGGGTCGGTCCACAGGGATTTTGTGTATTCTCAATTTGTTCTAACGAGTTAATTCCGATTGTTGTCGGATTGATTATTCCTAAAATCTAAGGTTGATCTAGACTAGAATTAAAATCTTGCTAGGGTTAGGTTTATGTTAAGTTTGGAAAGTCAATATTCCTCACCGCTTTCTATGCCCTAATTAAGATCTATGAGGTGTTATAGTAATAATTAATAAAGTGGATTAGTACCATCGGGAAGAAACGATATTTCTTCCTCTAGGTTCTTGTCCTTCCTTTCTTAATTCTTACCCTAACCTCCATGGAAAACATACGGAACCGGTCTTTTAAACTACGGTATCACCGCTACCTCGTGGGATAGGGTGCCGTAGGGAGCGGTGTGTGTATGTATGCATGGAGTCCTATAAAAATATATGCTGGGCAAAAAAGGGGTGAGAGATTTTCATCTCTCAAACCTTTCCTATTTCTAACCCTAACAAGTGAGGAACTACTCACTCATTAGGTAATTGAAAAACATATTCTAAACAAATTAACTAGGACAGATAATAAAAATTAACTAGGGAAGATAATAAAATTTATATTAGGGCAGAAAGAAAATTAACTAGGGCAATAAAAAGAAACTTACTCTAATTTTTATTTGATGCTCTTTTCCATCATTTACAGGAATTGAATTCTGAATTTGATAAATACAATGAGGCACAAGAAGAGGCATACCTCAAAAAGAGATTTAGGGTTTCTATTTATAGATCATAGAAATGCTAGGGTTACATTCGATTCACATCCGCATTTACAAATTTACTTCTAAGAAGCCTAGTCAACGCACCGCCACACCATTGAAATTCGCACCGACACGTGCTCTATATGGCCGCGGAACCGCGGCCAAAAACCCTGTTTGGCCGCGGATCCGCGGCCATATAGTGGAGACTTCGGCTGGGTTTTTCTGGGCTTGGTCTGGTTGCACTTGGCTACTTGTTTCTTCACTTGGTTTCTCAGATTGTCTTGTAGTTTTCTTCCAGATTTCCACAGTGCATAATGTCATGGACTTTTACCGTTTGCTTCATGTCGAAGTCTTGAACCTTGCGTTGCCTTTGTACTTTGTGAACTTGTTCATTGATCTTCGTTTATTCTCCAAACTGTAGGCTTGATCAAGATTCTTCCATTTGTCGGTCGTAGTCTCACTTTTGTATCGTCTTTTCATCATTTTCACTGTTTTTATTCCGAGAACCTGTAACCTGCAACTATGTAGCAGACATGGATCAAAAGCACCTGTTTATTTATAAAATGAATAAGAATGAGGAATATAATAATGCAAAATTATGATATGAACAGGTGGCTAACGCGCTACAAAAGTTATAGCACTCTAAACTTACTCCTTTTTTTCAATTGCATCTATTTGATGATCTTGGTTAGGTTTTGGTTCTATATTTTGAAAAAATTGTTGTTTTCTTATTCCGCCACGGTCCGTGAATGTCACGACCCTAGAACCGAAACCCAACAGTGGTATCAGAGCCGAATCAAATACTTGTAATTGCTTTTGGTGGCAAATGAATTCATATAACCATTTTTCAGAACCAATTTCTTGTTGTTTTAAAACTATTCGAAAACCAGCGAATATACTTGCCTGTTCTCGCGTTCCAGGGCCTACGGTTCGGACTGAGAGCCCCGAGGATGGGCAGGAGCGACCTCGGGGGCTTGGGTAAGTCCCTACTACCCAAGACCACCGAAAAGTAGCTTCGGATGTGGACTGGACCAGCCAGCACATAGCTGTGTGCTCGCTGATCCAGCAGCCAACCTATGGTGACAAATCCGTAGCCATGGATTGGGGGGCCCACCTAATGCCCTATGGGGACCCATGGGTCAGGCCCGAGGCCCCCCTGAAGTCTCGGGCAGTTTTTGGGTTGTTCGCGACTCGTTTTGAGCAAGATATGTGAAGGTTTTTGAATGCGGAGTGGACTTGAATTTCAGTTTTTGGCAATTCAAGTTTGCGACTCCACCGGTTGTTGAATTCATTGGCCATAATTCTGAATTGACATGATTAAAGTGTTTAGTCAAGTTAATTCATTAGCATATGGTGATATGCGGTGTTTAACGCCGACAAATTGATGTGTTCAATTCGACGAGGTTGCATAAGTGAGTCTGAGATGTTGGTTTGTTGGAATGCGTTGGATTGTCGCAAAATGAATAGCCCCCATGCGGAAGTGTGATGTTGCAGTAAGTGTTATATCCATTCATACTTTTAGCCATCTTGTATATTTATTTTTTCAGGAAGAGCTCCAAGTTGTGGCCGCCATTTCCGCTTTATGTATATTCTTTGTTTCGGGATTTAGCGGTTCACATGTGGCCGTAGTCGTCATTTTATGTATTATTATTTGTTGGGATACGATCAGATTGCGATCGTTGTCCCCGTTGTATTATACAGGTTATAAGTTTACCCCGTGGAGAAGCGCACGAGCGGCCAGGTTCTGGATTGCAGCGGTTGGCCATCTCAAGGAGTTAAGGATCGGGTCACTCGAGTCTAGAATTGGCGGATTGCTTGCCGCACTTGTAGGGGGTATAGGATTGACCTGCGAAGGAGTACTCAAGTCACCGGATTCGACAAAGTGTCAGGTGGCCCTTTCATGGTGATAATGTTGGATTACCTCGTTTCTTAGGTTGGATGGTAGTTTGCCGCACTCATAGGGGTCTACTTTTGGCTACGCATGGGCTATTCACGCGACCGAGAAATGTTGCATTTCATTTGTGGCTCGAACGAAACACGAGATTCCTAGGTAATCCGACCATTCCTGTTCTGTGATGTTCATTACATGCCTGTGATATGATTACCTGCCTGTGATATTTTCTCCTGCATGCTGTAATGTGATTATATGCGTGTGATGATATATTGATATTTGTGATATATAGAATATATAAATGTTATATATGTTTTGCACCAGCGCTAGCTCTCCCCTTTCCATGCCGTAAGTTAAGCAACCTTACGGTGAAGACCCGGGACCCTGTGGCGAATGCGGACGGCGTATATATGCATTCTATTTTCTTTTCATGCTTTTCTTTGATTGTATGAGAAGATACTAGGTAATGTGATTATCTATTTGACGGGATTGCATTGATTCGGATTAATGCAAAGATAATAAACCTAAAACACGTTGTAGGGACCAAATATCAGGTATTGTGGTGTTATAGTCGAATCTTTTGCTTTGCACAGAGGTATTCAGTTAGGAATATTCTGCACCTCATTCGATGAGGGAAGAGCCTTGATCCTTTCACCGGGAGTTTGCTCTTAAGCAAAAGTTTATGTTACTATAAATTTGCAAAACCACTTGGTTTCTTCAATGATATCAAGTTCATTACGTTAGGTTTTCTTCAAAACCAGTCGTAGCCCTCTGTCATTTCAGGAAATAGAGTACTTGGTATTCGTGCGGCATTTGTTGATCATTCGTTAAGGCGTAGTTTATGGTAGCTAAGTGATGTCTTCCTGTTTGCATGTGATGCGATTGGCTAGTACGATCGTATAGTTTTGTTGATCATTCGTTAAGGGCCTATACGGGTGGATCTAGACTAATTAAGAAATGATAGGTTGAACTTGACTAGAACTCTTTGATTTGTTGAACATTCGTCAAGGTTCTAGGGATAAAAACTAATATCGAGAGTTTCAAGTTTTGAAATTTTCAATGAGATTGCATACCTTCTATAGAGTGCGGTAATTTGTTGATTATTCATCAAGGTTACCACGCCATGATATTTAGGGTCCTGATTCCCACTGTGAGTAATAGTTACTCTCAGGACTTTTATCAATAATCCCGGCTAATTATCTTTTTAGGGTTTGAAGGAGAATTCGACAGAACAGTGGGAGCCATCCAGATTAGATAAATATACTGATCTAAATTTAATGGTGTGCATGAAGAGTGTTTCTTTTCTCTCTCTGGCAGCGACTTAAGACCGATCTTAAATTAAAAACTCGTAAACCAAGTTAACCAGACCTTTTTACAATCAATGGATTAGGAATGTCATGATAGCCCTATTTCATGACATACTCGCATATGTCCTTATCCTTCCCACTTACCCTTTTGCTTCCTCCAGAACACTCTGTATCCGATACATAGATCTATATTGCATGGAAGGTCATCTCGTATAGTTACATACGAACTCGGAGAAAGTGTTTCAGTCGAGAATGGCCGCTGTCTTTGGAGAAAGTGAATTGTATATAATACAATTCGTTTGTCTCTCCTCTCCACCTTATCTCAAGTTTGAGAGCTCCTTAAACAAGAATAATATATCATTTACATTTGTTGGATAGTCTTCTTCCAATCCAGATGCTGGAGCTAAAAGGAAGGGTAAGAAGAAAACCAACTAGTATAAGTCCGGTATACAGAAGGTAAGAAAGAGATACAACAATAGGGATCAAAATAAGCAAAAAAGAAAATGCAACTACTTTTATGACCATGGGCAATGAAAGAGACATTATTTGGAATACCTAGCCATCCCTTGAAACATTTTGATAGTTCATGTTTTCTATGTGATTGTAATCGAAAACTGTTTTTCAATTAATTCTGACTTCTGGGTATATAGATACCGGATTGACATTCCACATCTGTAAGTAGTTATAGATGCAAAGAAGGATTAGATTATTGGAAATGTGATTTGATCCTTAATGTCAGATATCGGAGCAATTGTTGCTATTGGGGAAATCACCTGGTTTTTTCCTTTCGGCAAACTTTTGTTTTTGAATATCAGTTATTATGCACCAACTTTTAAAAACCGATATATCTGTCTCTTTATTTAATAAAGTGGGATATAAATTTTCAAAAATTATGTTATGAACATTTTCCTATATCATTTGATGATTGGGTAAGGTACATTGAATAACGGGATATAAATTCTTAACCAAAATACAGTTTTCAAATTACAACACACGGGTATGAGTTAGTAAATTCATAGGATTTATACATAACGATGTATGTTGTCTGGTGTCTACCTGGACAAGGGGTTGGTACTCATACTTCATTCCGTTTCCTTTGAGTTTTCTGATTTTAGACACGCATTCTTGTTGAAATGCATAGTCTCAATATTCTGAGAAGTTCATAGGATATAAGAATAAAGTAGAAAACCAAATGTTAGAAATATTAAGATTCTTCAAAGTGTTCGAAAATTTGGATACTTATGCTAGGTATTCCATAGTTATATAATCGAGAATTTGATTCTCTCTCAGTTTACTCAACCGTGTGTGCACTCCTTGATGCGTAATGCTGTAAATCCTTTTTCATTTAGAGGATGCACTAGAAATAGATGCATATTAATTGATACCGGTTCCACCTAAATCAATACCTCAAATTCTATATGTGATATAGAATGGGTTATCATCTTAAAATTGTTAAGATATTTAGTTGTCCGGCTTATGCTTACAATTAGAATCCGGATAAACTCAAGGCACGTTTCAGTAATGGCAGTTCATGGGTTATCCCGGGTATTGATGAGGGATTAACTTTCTACTATTTTCGGGATCAAAAGTTGTTTTGTTCTTGACACACCACCTTTTTAGAAAATGAATTTCTTGCATAAGAAATTTGTAGGAGTATGGTAGAACTGGAAGTGATTCCAGAACCACAAATGGTTACTAAAGATTTAGTAGAATCTGAAGATTCAATTGACCCTCACAAATCATAGCCTACTCCACAGATTTGGTAGGTGGCCTCAGCCACATGAGAGGTACTAGGGTTTCCTCGTTGACGGTGACAAGGAGGCTTGCATCATGTGATGATGACCCTGCTTATTATCAGCAGGCCATGGAAGTGGTGAATTCCTACTGATGGTTGGATACCAAGTTATCTTAGTTGAACTCCATGCACTACAACAAAGTATAGACTTTGTTGGGTGCTTTGAAGAGGTAAAACCCATTAGGAGTAAATAGATCTTACGAGATCAGTGCAAATGGAAAGGTAATAATCTAATAAGGCTAGACTTGTAGTAAGAAGTTTTCATCAAATACCCAATATGGATTATGATGAAGCTATTACTTCAGTGTCTGTGTTGAAGTCCATATGATATCTGGAGGATGGATGACTATAAAATCTTTCTAAATTTGATTTAGAAGTGTAGGTATATATGACTCTGCCAGATGGTTATCTTAGTCAGTAGGAGCAGTAGTAAGTGTGCAAGTTGCTTAAGTCTATTTTTTAGATTAAAGCAAGTATAGAGGAAATGAATCATTTATTTTGATGTCATGGTCAAAGTGTTTGACTTCATCAAAATGAGAGATGAACCTAGTATTTGTAAGAAGGTAGTAGGGAGTGTTGTCAGACTTTTCATATGATATGTGGATGACATGCACATGATAGGAAGTGAAGTTCCTATGCTGCAATCGGTAAAACAACGGTGGTCATAAGTGTTTCTCTATACAGGATATGGATGTCAGTCCAATCTTAGAGAAATATAGGGCAGCAGTGAAGAGCATTTGATTATCTTGGTGTATGGTAATGCCAGCCTCCTGAGAGAGGTAGTTACCGATTCTAGCTTCCCATAGAAGAAAGAGTATCTGTCGCGGGTTATAAGTTTACCTTCTTTTGAAGAGCAGTATATTGGAAAGAGTTCCAAGTGGGATACTAAAGTAGTCATGGCACTAGATGCTAATTATGAATCAACAAAGGATACCGCCTGAGAATTCGCTGGATATAATTGTTCATTTGTGAATGTAATCCTATCGTCTTTCTAGACAAATACTAAGGCAAGTATCTCTCAGTTCGGGAGATATTTGATCTCCATGAAGTTGAGATACAGGGAGAAATAGAGAGAAGTACTATGCAGGGTCCACTCATTGGGCTAGTTCTCGAAAACAGTTTGCGAAACTGTTAGTACAGAAATTAGGTATGAGATACCGCAATAATTGGCTTTAAGTGCAAGTGGAAGATTGTTGGATATAGGTGCCCTCAAGGCAATTATTGTAATTGAATGAGAACGTATACATGAGAACTATCTTACTTGAGATGATAATATACTATCTGGTTTATCATTATCTTTCATGTGATGCATTTTATTTATTATCACGTATCGTTTAGACATGAGATAAATCCATTTTGATTTTGCTTGACTACCAGGACGATGTGGAGATTATACTAGTGGGGGCTCGGTAGTCGATAAGCACATCCTTAAATGTCCCTAGTCAGAGGAGTATCGAGACTGGGTATCTGTACTCCAGTTTAGACTAATGTGTACGTTTCCTGACCCGGTTGGAGGGCGATAGCTGGTCCCATAGCTATTGGTGTTTGACACCGAGGATTGTATACAGGTGCTCATTTATGAGTTACACCAGACAGACTCACCGAGAACTCCTAGTTGGTAATATACCAATGTCAGGTAGCAGTTCTCTGATGACATGAGTAAGGGTAGTCCCTAGGAAATGAGATCGCCAAAGTGTCTCATGTGTGTTCCCAACATACTTAGACTTCTACCTTACTATGACTCAAAGGAGTCGTGCAAACAGGTTTTTGTTGGGTATAGTCCCGAAGCACGTGGAGGCAGTGACCGGTCGAGGGGATTTGTCTCTCTCGGTATAGGGAGTTGATGTTGCGTTGTGCATGACATGACTATAACCACAAGTCGGTGGCTACCGCAATGGAGATAAACTGATAAGTGTTATCAGTTGTATCTCCGGATGGTTATGAGTCCGCTGTCGCATGACTTATCGAGTTATTAGGGTCTGATAAATTCCAAACCCTAGACCCGATATGTGATACTCTTAAATGAAGAGACCGGACTGTACGGTGATGTCACTGATAGACTTTGCAGGGTTCAGATGAGCTTACTCGTTGACCTTCTTTCGATCAATACCTGAGTAGCCGTTACGTGCAGCTAGTACCGCTGAAATGCTTGTGGGCTATGGATATGATCCTAACGTACTGCCAGCGTATTGTCGAGTTTTTAAAGTCCCACACAGAGCTTTCCCAGCACAGGAGAAACGATGTAGGGCACATATGAGGATATGTGTAAGAGTTTGATTAAGCACGTATATGTGATACACGTATTATAATCGAGTGTTTAATGATATTAGCCAGTATATATATGATATAACCAGATTATTAAATAAAGTGTTGATTTAATAATTAAATGTATATTTATATATTAACTAATATCATGCTCACTTTATTTTTTCTTCTTTTTATATATTATTTATATATGATATAAATAATATATATATCATTTGTCATGATTGTATATACACATTAGATGTATGTATAAGAATCACATGGGATTCAAAGATAAGGATAAATGATATTTGCTTATTTAACTAAATGAAACAATGTTTCATTTATTAGAATTGTGCAGACTTTAGATGCCTCATTTTGTTTTATTCATTTAAATAAGCTATGATATATTTGTTCTTATCTTTGAGAATCCATAGCCATTCTTATCATTCTCATCTCCATGGCTATCTCTATTGAAATGGTTTAAGTGAGAAAGTGAAAAAAAGAGAGAAGAATTTAGTGAGCTAATTATTCTACATCTTCTACTAATCATTCTTAGAAAGTTTAATTAGTGGGTTGTTTCATTTTGATGAGATCAATTTAAAGCTAAAGTTTTTGTTGGAGTTATCTCAAAATGGATTATCATTGGCAAGGAGATCACCGAGTAAGATTGTTCCGAGCTTCATGGAGACTAGCCAGAGTCCACGGAGGGTGGCTAACGAGCTACAAAGGTTGTAGCACTCTAAACTTGCTCTTTTTTTTATTTGAAATTGCATCTATTTGACGATCTCGGAAAGGTTTTGGTTCTATATTTGAAAAAAAATGTCGTTTTCTTATTCCGCTACGGTCCATGAATGTAATGACCCTAGAACCGAGACTAATAAAAACTATATTTCTATCAATTCTACCTCTTAAGTTCCTTTAAGGAGTCAAGCTCACCTTCATCTCGTGACGTTGTTCCCTCAAGCTAGTACTGTGCGGCGTCGACATCATGGGTCAACTTTCCTATCTTCCATGATCTTTCCAATCCAAGTAAAGTCAAAGTTTCGCTCGAAAGTACGCTACTCTTTTTATTCAGCGATACGGTTGTTATACCGTATCGCACCATGAGTAACTCCCCATCCTATTTCTTTCCCCTCATCTTATTCCTCTTGATCGTTCTTTTCATCCATCTTGATGGATTCTTCCTTCCCTTACATGTGCGATGTAACCGACACCTTGTTATCATATTGATAATATTAGACATAACTCTTATGATACCATGTTAGCACTAAATGAAACTCAACATATATAATTACGATCAATTTGTATGTGTTAATAATATTCTACAACTTGTTCATCATTGTGTGTGCACTACCAAAACATGTTATATACATCGCTTTTTATGTCTCTTCCTTACATGAAATTGTTTGATATCCTTAATAATATTTTTATAACATGTTAGCAAAACACTAATAAATGATATATACCAATTAACGTTTTAATACCATGTTCTTATGCTAGCTTTATAATACTTTCTTGTGAAATGTTAATATTTCACGGGGTATGGACCTACCCCACATGCACACTTGTAAATCATAGCACGATCATATGCTTGTAGCGTTATTTGAAAAGAAATCAATTTTCAATAAAATACCCTTGAATAAAAATACAATCGATAATTTTATCCTTTGCAATACGCCTCTACAACTCTCGTTAGGGGACTCGTTTATAGATGGTACGGGTTATTGTACATCTTTGGGATAGTAGAGTGAGATGCAGAACTCCTCACGGAGAATTCGGTCTCGAAAGGAATAAAATATGGTTTTAAAGAAATACGACTTTTAAAAAAAATTAAATCATTAGAAAATTATATAAATCATAAATCCATATTCTCAAGAAAAACAAATGGTGAAAATTATTTTTTTATGAGAAGATTAAAGTTTTAAGAAAATACCATCAAGTTTTCAAAAGTGGTATTTTCATTAAAATACCATAAACTTTAAAAGTTATATTTTTACACTAAAATACCACAAAATATAAAATAAGTTTTATACAAAAATCTTGACTTTTTAAACAACATATTTTTATTAAAAATATATTCGAGGTTTTAGAACGAATTAAAAACCTTTGAGAATTTCAAATGACATTTTTATTAAAATACCCTAGAAATAAAAAACTAGTCTATGTTACGTATTAGGTTGCAGATTGTTTGGGTGGTATTTTCTCTTGTTAGTTGCTTCGGGGTTGCCAGAGATAATGATGCATCACTTGCCTCTCCCTAAATATATATATCGTAACTTTAGGGTGAAAATTATAAAATGATAACCGTCTTTGAAAATGACACAAATCATGCCGTCCATGTGCAGCAGTTATCGATATTTTCCAAACTCAAGAAATTCACAAGATTAAATCTAGTAATATAACATGTCTAGAACATTTATACAAGATCGAACTTGAACGTAATCTTGAAACTTGCACAATTGAACTTGAAGTCGATCCTAATCTTGAAACTTGCACACTTGAACTTGAACTTGAATATTCAAACATGACTTGACTTGACTGAACCATGAATATAACTTTACATGAACTTGACAGGAATACACGAATCCAATATGAATATCTGAACCCAATATATATACTCTTAAACCGACTTGACTCGAACCATGAATACAACTTGACATGAATACATGAACACTTGACATGAACACTTGATCTTGACATGAACTCAATCTTGCAACTTGATGTATTCATAGATTCGAGCAAGACGGGTAACTTTAACTGTAATCTAGAATATGCGGGGTTTTGGGATAGTTTGAGTATAAATCCAATGAAATCTCAGGAGTTCCCCTATTACATGAACTCTTGGATCGGGTCGACTCCTCCACAGCTTGGGGTCTCGATGCCATACTCTTGATCGAGTCGACTCATCTACAGCTTGGGGTCCCGATGCTACATCCTTGATTCGGGTCGAATCCTCCATAGCTTGGGGTCCCGAAATTCCTAATAATCTTCAGATTGGTTTTCTTTCACACTTGAACTTACGTTAACTAGATTACCTTGTAGAGACCATTTAGGACACTTATATACACTTCATGTACTCTATACCTACATTTCATGGCTATGCTATGCTTGCTAGCTATACTTATGTCACATTTCCATATTATACCTATTCATTTTTCATCTATATTACATACCACCTTGCTATATATATGAAAGTTCCTAATGCCCTCGCCGCAGCAACCGCAGCCAACACAGAAACGACAAACAAAAATTCAAAAGGGAGCACTATAAACTAATACCTAGCGATCAATCAAAACACTAAACTAGAAAATAAGCATGCAAGGTTTAGGAATTACAACCTTTGATGCATGTCTACCCAATCGTGGAAGACCCTTCCAAGCTCCTCGTAGACCGTCGAGAACAAGCTTGAGAGACGACCGTCCTTACCGAAGATAATCCACCCGAGAAAACCGATCCATGCTCCAGCTTCACCTAGTGAAGCAACCGATGCTCCAAGCTCGCTAGGAATGGAGAGTGGGGATGCAGGAATTTTTTACTATCATTTTCTCACTAAAAGCCAAGCTCAAGAGAGCATGATAGAAGAAGGAGGAGAAGAGAATGGAAAGGTAGCCATGCAACAAAAGAAAATGAGCTAAGTATTGGAATAAATGAGAGAATGAGAGAGTGAATGGCTTCATAATTTTTTCAACATCATATAAAAAATATCACAACCATTTAATCATAAACAAATGAAACTCATCCCTCTCTACATTTCTCAACCATGCTCAAAAGCCACCTTATCAAGCCACCTATTAACATAAATATTCATAAATGAATATTCACAAATGAGCTGTCCTCCTTCTAGAACATATTCTGTATAAATACGGAATATAACCCAGTATACGTATCGAAATACATGTACGTGTATCCATATAAAAATACAAATAGCCAAGAGAAAGAAAATGAATAGTTAACAATAATACTAGAATATATATATATATATATATATATATATATATATATATATATATATATTTATTAAATCAAAACTTGATTTAATAAACCAATTTATTCCTAAACCGGCTAGTATTATCAACAGTCTGATTAAAGTCTGTATAGCCTGTACACATATTTAATCGGATACCTGTATGTACCAGCATATGTCATCTATATCATATCGCCTGAACTGGGAAAACCTTCAGTGTAGGACTCTAAAGACTTGACAATATGCTGACAGTGATTACTGGATAAATCCATAACCACAAGCACGTCAGCGGTACTAGCTATACGTAACGGCTATCAAAGTATATGCCAAAAGGGAGGTTGACAATCAAGTCCGTCCATGCCCTACTGAGCCTGAATGTGACAATTCATGTACAGTCTGGTCTCTTCATCTAAGAGTATCGCATTCTGGGTCTAGGGGTGGATAATTTCAGACCTCTAATAACCCGATAAATCGTGTCGGAGTCAAGCTCACCACTAACCGAGAAACTACTAAGCTCATATCAATAAATCTCATCCACCGTAGCCACGGATTTAGGGTGAGGGCCAACCGAACACAGCGTGACTTCGACTCTTAATACCAGGAGAGACGAACCCCGACAATCGCTCACTGCCTCCATATGGCTCGGGACTGTATCTAACTAAAACCTATTTGCATGACTCCTTTGAGCCGTGGTAGGGTATTAATCTAAGTATATGGGGATCTCACACGAGACAAATGACGATCTTAGGTCAAAAGACTAAGCTGTACTCATGGCACTAGAGAACTTCTTTCCGACGATAGATATAATAATATCTAGAAGTTCTCAGCGAGTCCATCCTGTGTACTCACATCCAGTGAGAACCTATATACTATCTTAGGCAACAAAACAACAATGGCTTGTGAGACCGGCCACCGCCCCTCGTCGGGGTCTCGAAACCTATACACTAGTCTACTCCAGAATATCGATGCCCAGTCTCGATACTCCCATAACTAGGGACATTTAAGGATGTGCTTATAGACTACCCAGCTCTCACGTATATAATCGCTATCATAATTCTGGTAGTCAAGCAAGAATCCTATGGGCTTCATCATTATGTATTAGCAAAATGTAATAACAAGTAAAATGTATACACATCAATGATAAAGGAAACGCAGATAGCATACTATCATTTCGATTAAGACTGTTCTATCTGTATAAGTCCTCCTTCAATTATCATAATCGTGTTCCTACAATTACAATAATTTCCTTGAGGGACTATATCCAACAATCTCCCACTTGCACTTAAGGCCAATTATTGCGGTATCACATACCCACATCCCATGTGCTACCAAATACCTAATTTCTCTACTAATCAGTTTCGTAAACCGTGTTTGTGAAACATCCGTGTTCGAGAAATAGTCTCAGTGAGTGGATCTGCTTCAGTATTCCAACTTTCTCTCTCTATATCTCAACTTCACGGAGATTAAAAATCTCCCGAACTAAGCGATACCCCGCCTCAAGAATTTGTCTGGATACTTAATGAGACTAAGTTCATAAATGAATAATTTTATCCAATAAACTTCTTGAGCAGTATCCTCCATTGAATCATAACCAGCATTCTGCACCATGCCTACCTTAGTATCTCTATTGGAACTATATCCAATATACTGCTCTTTAGAAGAGGGTAAACTCAAAACTCTGACAACATCTCTGTCATTTAGGTCACCTTGGAAGCCTGAACCGATAACCCTGGAGGAGGCTGCTATTACCATATACTAAGAACATTCTCTTATTTTCTTATCTACTTTCCTTTGTTTCTCCAGGAGTGGATTAATAAGCGCAGAATCAACATATGGTTTTATACAAGACATTGCATGATTGACTCAATTACGTAAGAAAATGATATGTCATTCATTCCAGTCCATCTCCTCGTCAGTTTAGAAGACGTCACTTTAGAGAGGGTGACTCCATTACCTGCGGCTACACTATCACGCTAGGAGTCGTCCATTCTAAAACATTTTTAGAATGATGTCTAAGTACACGGATTTAGACACTTCCCAAATCTAGATCTTAAACCATAGATCAGTCACCAGAATCCTTGATATACTATCCAGATTCTATATGGAGAAACATCTGTGACAACCAAAACTTGACCGATTGTAGTATAGGAACATCACTTTATGTCTGGAGTATGTCTTCCAAATCCCAAGACAGTACTCCCTACATCCTTCTTACTAGGTTCATCTGTTGTTTTGATGAAGTCAATCACATTGTCTGTCACACCAAAACAGATGATCCGTCTCTGCTATGAATGCTTTAGTTTACGGATAGAAATAAGCAACTTGCATACCTTCCGCTGCTCCCACTGACTACGATAACTCTCTGGCAATGTCATATACACGTGCACTTCTAAATTCCCATTTAGAAAAATTTTAAAGTCATTCTCTTCAAAGATATCATAGTCCTGAATAGTAACAGCGGCAAGTCATATCCGTATGGACTTTAGTGTAAACAATGAAGTAAAAGTCTCATCACAATCCACAACGGGAATTTGATGAAAATATTTACAATAAGTCTAGCCTTATTAGGTTAATACCTTTCCACCTTCACAGATCTTGAAAGATCTACTTACTTCTACCCCTTCAGGAGTACCCAGCAAAGTCCAAAATCCATAATTTGCTGGAGTGCGTGGAGTCCATCTTGGAGATAAAGTATCTGGTCACCTGGAAGTTACCACTTCCTATGACCAGATGAATACTAGTAGGGCCATCATCATATTGATGTTGACCTTCCTGACACCTTCTACGAGAAAACCGAAGTATCTCTCGGGTGGCTGAGGTCAACTACTAATCTGCGGAGTGGCTAAGGTTTGTCGAGTCCAATTGAATCCTCAGGTTCCATTAAATTTTCAGTAACTGTTTGTGGTTCTGGAATCACTTCCAGTTCTACCATACTCCCAGTAGTTATTTTTGCAAAAAGATTCCTTTTATAAAAAGGCGGCGAGCCAAGAACAATGTAACTATTGATCTTGAAAATGGTAGAAGCAAAACCTTAGCGAATGCTTGGTATAATCCACAAACTGCCATTACCGAAGTATGCCTTGAGTTGTCCGGATTCTGCTTTTAAATAGAAACCGAATAACTCTGTATCTTAACAATCTCAAGATATGCAGCCAATCTATGTCCTTATAGAATCAAGGCACTAATTTAGATGGAACCAGATTCAAATGTCATGCTACTGTTTTCAGTGCATATCACCTAAATGGAAAAAGGCTAATACAACATTACTCATCTAGGAACAAACCTAAAGATGAGTAACCTGTGAGAGAATTAAGTTCTCAATATTACTATGATGGAATACCTAGTATAAGTATCTATATCTTCGATCATTTCGAAGAATCCTGATACCTCCAACACATGGTTCTCTGCTTTATTCTTATACCTATAAACTTCTCAAAATCTTTAGACCTTGCATTACAACGAATGCGTGTCTAAAACCAGAGAACTCATAGGTAAACTGAATGAAGAAAGATTACCAACCTCTTGTCTTAAAGGACACCGTACAACATACATTACCATGTACAAGTCCTAAGAGTATACTAACTCAAATTCCGTGTGTTGTAAGTTGATAATTGTATTTTGGTCAAGAATGTTTTACACCGTTATTCAATGCACCTTACCTTATTCTCAACTGATAAAGGTAAATATTTGAAACACAATTTTCAAAATTTATATCTCACTTTATAAAATAAAGATGCAGATATTCAATTTTAAAATTTAGTGCATAACAACGGTTAATCGAAACCAAATATTTGCCGTTAGGAAAAACCAGACAATTTAATCCAATATCACCAATTGCTACGAATTCCGATATTGAGGATCAAATCTCCTATTTCCCAATATTCCACTCCTACTTAGCATCTGTAATGTCGTACAGATGTGAGATACAAATTCGGTACATACATACCCTAGAGTCAGAATTAATTAGGAAAACAGTTTTCAGTAACGACTACACAGAAAAGCTGAAACATGAAAATGTTTCTAGGGGTAGCCGGGTATTTCTAGTAATGCCTTCTCTAATATCTAGATTCATGATACCAGTTGAAATTTCCTTTGCCCTCACTTCAACCCCTTTATATGTCTCTACGTCTTACCTTCTGTATACTACACTTAGGTTAATTAGTTTTCTTTTTTCCCTACCTTTCGGCACTTGCCTAAGGTTTGGAAGAAGAAATCTAATAAGCGTAATATGTGTACTCTCCTAATACAAGAAGCTCTCGCAACCTGAGAGAAAGTAAATTAGTGGTCATTCTCGACTGAAATAATTTCTTCGATTTCGTATGTAACTATACAGTGTCCTTTCCAAATAATATGGATCATCATAGTGATATGGAGTGTTCTGGAGAAAAACAAAGGGAAAGTAGGAGTAGTAGGAAAATAAGCGACTTTATCATGAATCATGACAATCCGAAGCAAAAGTGTGTAAGAAGGTTCGGTTAACATTGTTAATGAGTTTTAGTTTAAGGTAAGTCATGGATCGCTGAACCAGAGAAAGAGAAAAGAAATACTTAGCGTGCACGCTATCAAGATTAGATTGGTTAATCACTTTATCTAATCAGGATAGCTCTAACTATTTCCTTGAATTCCCTTTCAAACCCTAAAAAGAGAACCGGTCGGGATCATATACACCTTACAAGTCCACTAAACGTTCAGCCAGGTCGGTGTTGGTACTCCGAGAGAGGTCCCTGTGCTTTCGCATGGACCCATTTAAATAACCCCGTTTTCGCAGAGGTGTAACCTCATTAACACTTTCTAGACACTTAAGAGGTTAGCTAATTTTGAAGTGAAAATCTCCTGAGGAGTAATACCTACACATCAGTGGGGATCGGGACCCAACTATCATTATATGATAATCTTGATGGAAGTCAACCAAAATTATCACACTCCAGAAGGTATGTGCATACTTGGCAAGTTTTCCTCATATTTGAAACTCCCGATATGGTTTTTTCCCCTAACGCTTATGAACTTGAAGCAGGACAACATATCATAAGTCATTAGTCAAGTTCAACCCGTTATTATCCTGGATTAATTTAATCCCATCCGTACAAGTCCTTAACGTAAGACAAAATAACTGTACGACTGTCCTAAATAATCCTATCTCTATGCAAAAAACAAGTATCACCCAACTTCCATACACTATGCCTTGACGTAGGCCAACATATATAGCACGAATACTAGACGCTACTCATCTAAAATGACGGAAAGCTGCGGCTGGGTTTTGGCGAAATTTTTTTAACTTAATGAACTTGATATCGTTGAAGGAACTTGAGAGGCTTTGAAATAGAGTGGTTTAGGCTCCGTTTTTAAAACTAGTAACATAAACTTTTACTTAAGAGCGAACTCCCCATGAAGGGATCAAAACTCCTTTCTTATAGAACGAGGTGCAGGATATTCCTAACCGAATACCTCTATGCAAAGCAAAAGAATATAACTATAGTTTAGAAGATATCGAGTAGTTTTAAAAATTGGCTCCGACAATATCAAATAGATTTGTTTTCCTTTCATTAAACATATAACGCAGTCCCATCAAACAAGTTTCTAAGCCACACCAGAAACAACCAAAATAGCATGCTTTTATATGCCATCCGCATTCTCTACAAAGTCTCGGGTCTTCACCGTAAGGTTACTTAACTTACAGCAGGACGGGGACAGGGCTACCACGGATGCAAAACATATGGAAGCATCTACTAAATATATATAATATAATATAATTTATCTCATCACAGGCATATGATAGCATCACAAGCAAATAATAACCATCATAGGCATGAGAACAACAATACGGAATAGCTGATAAACTAGGAGCCCTGCGTTCCATTTAAGTCGCAAATAAAACACGACGTTTCCTGGTCGTGTGGATAGCCCGAATATCATCGATCCTAGACCCCTGTGAGTGCGACAAGCCACCTGCCAATTCTAGAAACTGGGTAACACATCCTCAATAACATAAGTCGGTCACCCGTCGCTTTCTAGAATCCAGTAACTTGGGCACTCCTCTATGGGTCAATCCTATAACCCCTACAAGTGCGGAGAGCAACCTGCCAATTCTAGAGCGAGGCTCTCCGATCTCAAACACCATGAGACAGCCACCTAGCGCACTCTAGAACCCGACTACTCGAGCACTTCTCCTGGGTTAATCCTAGTAAAGAAAAGAAATATATATACAATGGTAACATCGACTGCATCCTGGTCGAGCCCCAAAAAAAGAATATACATAAAGAAGAAACGGCGACCACAAGTTGGAGCTCTTCCCGAACAAATGAATACATCATTATAAATCAAAACTGTACACGCAAATAGCACGAGAGCTTATCCAACATGACAATCCGTCTAAACCATCACACACACGCACGTGCGCGCACACATACATATATATATCAGAACAAGCAACAAAAGAAAGTGTGCAACCCCGTATAATCGAACATATAGCAATTAGACGACGTTCAACAACACATATATCAAGACACAAACATAAACGATGTTAAAATTTCGATCGAAAATATTCTCGAATTGCACGTATGCACAAACAGTACAAAACAAAATATGGGCCAAAAAGAGATATACCAATAATCTAGTTTATACAATTCCAAGAAACTGAAAAAATTTAGGGATAAACAGAAAAAATAAGGAAGAGAATCTCAACCATATAATGTTTATTTTTTATTGAATTTTGTGCTAAGTTTTCTTTCTTCAAAAGTAGTCCACTGACCTATACAAAAAAAAATTAGGTTCCGTTTTGAAATGGACAGAAACTTGGAAATTGAAACTAAATAAGGGTAAATTTTTGGTCTAGAAAACATCTTCTAATCTAATTCAAGTGTTTCGTTTGGCTCTGATACCATTGAAAGTTCCTAGTGCCTTCATCGCGGCAGCCACGGCCGATGCAGAACCAAAAAACGAAAATTTCAAGAGGACACTAGAAAAAAAATTCTTAGCGATCGATCCAAACACAAAACTAGAAAACAAGCATGCAAGGTTAACCTTTGATGAATGTCCACTGAATCATGGAAGACCCTTCTAAGCTCATCGTAGGCCGTCGGGAACAAGCTTGAGAAGCGACCGCTTTTCCGAAGATGATCTACCCGAGAGAACCGATCCATGCTTCAACTTCACATAGTGAAGCAACCGACGCTCCAACCTTGCTAGGAATGGAGAGTGGGGATGTAAAAACATTCCATTATCATTTTCTCACTAAAAACCAAGCTCAAGAGAGCATGAAAGAAGAAGGCGGAGAAGTGAATGGAGAGGTAGATATGCAACAAAAGAAAATGATCTAAGTGTTAGAATAAATGAGAGAATGAGAGAGTAAATGGCTTCATAATTTTTTCAACATCATATAAAAAATATCACAACCATTTAATCATAAATAAATGAAACCCAACCCTCTCTACATTTCTTAACCATGCTCAAAAGCCACTTCATCAAGCCACCTCATTAACATGAATATTCACAAATGAGGTGTCCTCCTTCCAGAACATATTCCATATAAAAACGGAAAACAATCCGGTATACGTATTGAACTATATATACGCGTATTCGTAAAAAAATATAAATAGCTAAGAGAAAGAAAATGAATAGTGAACAATAATACTAGAATATTATATATATATATATATATTATTAAATCAAAACTTGATTTAATAATCCGGTTTATTCCTAAGCCGGCTAGTATTATCAACCGTCCAATTAAAATCCGTGTAGCCTGTACACATATTTAATCGGACACCTGTATGTACCAACATACGTCTTCTACATCATATCGCCTAAACCAGAAAAACCCTCTGTGTGGGACTCTAAAGACTCGACAATATGCTGGCAGTGATTACTGGATAAATCCTTAACCACAAGAACGTCAACGACACTAGCTGTACGTAACGGCTATCCAGGTATATGCCGAAAAGGAGGCCGACAATCAAGTCTGCCCGTACCCTACTGAGCCTGAATGTGACAATCTTCGTACATTCCAATCTCTTCATCTAAGAAGATTGCATACCGGATTTAAGGGGTGGATAAGTCATGTTGGAGTCAAGCACATCACCAACCGAGAAAGTACTAAACTCATATCAGTAAATCCCATCCACATGGCCACGGATTTAGGCTGATGACCAACCGAACACAGCGTGACATCGACTCCTGATATCAGGAGAGACGAATCCTTGACAATCGCTCACTGCTTCCATGTGTCTCAGAATTGTACCCAACTAAAACCTATTTTCATGACTCCTTTGAGCCGTGGTAGGGTAGTAATCTTAGTACAGTGGTGTTCCCGCCAAAAATTTTGGCGGGAAACTTATTGTTCCCTTATAAAAATAAAGGGAAATCTCAACGTGTTAAACACGTGCACCCACATGCAAAACATGTGGGTATCGCTTCAGATTGGATTAAATCCTTGAGGGCCTCATGTGTTTCCCACATGAGCGCCAGCGCCAGCTTCTGTTAGGATTAAATCCTATAGTGGCGCCTCACGTGGTACACACATGAGCGCCGGCGTGCAAAGCACGAGAGTGACTATTATAAAAGAATTAAGTTCTTAGGCGACGCCCACGTGCATAGCACGTGAGCGTCAGCGCCCAAATTAAAGAAGGTAGAATTAAATTCTACTCTCTATTGAATAGAGCCGTTGGATCAAAGATCCAACGGAGATGAAAAATTATCAAGATACAGAATTAAATTCTGCATGGGAGAAAACATCCCCTAAATTGGATCATAGAATAAAATTTTATTCCCTCAATATTTCTAAATAAGAAAGATTACCCTCTATAAAACAGAGAACCGGTGGATTAAAAATCCAACGATGATTAAAAATCACCGTTTTACAGAATAAATTCTGTGCAAAGGAAAATATTTCCCCAATCTTGTTAGAAACAAGAAAATATGTTCTGTAAAACAGAAACCCTTGGATCAAAGATCCAATGGTGGGTAAAAATCCCTAAATCAATTAGGATCTCTTAATGAGAGATTTTTTCAAAAACTAATTAACAAACTCGCATCTACTATATAAAAGACCCAAGACATCAAGTCTGAGAAGGAGGAACCCCCCATAAGCTTCTAAAAAAAACTAAAGCAGAAAACTTCAAAAGGGAACAGAGAAGAAGATCTCCCTCGTCAAGAAACTCTAGGTAAATAAAAAAAGAGATCAAAACATCTCATTTACCTTTTGAAGGGTTTAACCCTTTTAAAAGAACTTAGTTCTTTTTCCGGATCTGAGATCTACAAGACAAGTCTCCCACAAGTTGAGAATTTAATTTTCATTGGAAAGAACTTGTTCTTGAGATTCAAAGATTTAGAAAAGAACTAGGAATCGAATTCATCAAAACAAAGCATATAAGGAAAAACCTAGCGCCTAGCCCCTCACGTATCCCTCACGTGGACGCCATAGAAGAAAGGAGTGGTTAGCACTCATAGGGCAGCGCTTAGCACCCAGCGCCCCACGTGTCCCTCACATGGGCGCCACAGAACAAAGGAGTGCTTAGCACTCATTGGGCAGCGCCTAGCGCCTCATGTGTCCCTCACATGGACGCCACAGAAGAAAAGAGTGTTTAGCACTCATCGGGCAGCTCTTAGTGCCTGACGCTCAGCGCTTCATGTATCTCTTACGTGGGCTCCAAAGAAGAAAAGAGTGCTTAGCACTCATCGGGCAGCGCCTAGCGCCTCACGTGTCCCTCACGTGGGCGCCATAGAAGAAAAGAGTGCTTAGCACTCATCAGGCAGTGCCCAGCGCCTCACGTGTCCCTCATGTGGGCACCACAGAAGAAAAGAGTGCTTAGCACTCATTGGACAGCGCCTAGCACCCAGCGCCTCATGTGGGCGCCACAGAATAAAGGAGTGCTTACCACTCATTGGGCAGCGTCCGGCGCCTAACGCCTCACGTGCTCCCCACGTGGATGCCATAAAGAGCGCCTAACACTCCTTATAAAGACAAAAGGAGTAAATTTTTTTATACTTATTGGGTAATTCCCCATGACTGAAAGCTTCATATGATCATATGTGGGCGTCAGAACTTATATAAGTGCTCAGTACTTTTTACATAAAAGGGGGACTGATTAAACAGAGCTCAAGCAAGTGCTTAGCACTTTTCAATAAAAAAAGACCACTGAGCAGATCAAGCCCAAATTGGCTAGGCCCTCTGAGGAAAGAACCTTCTTGATCCAAATCAACCGAGCCCATATGCTCATGATTTCCCAAAGATATGGAGATTTCAGCTCTTTCCTTCCTTGTTTGAACTAATCTCAGTCTCACATATGACTATTGATCTTTCAATTGATGATATCCCAAATGATATTCATCTTATATCTCCTAAGATAATTTTAGTCTCAAACATGACTGACGATTCCTAGGGTCACCATAACCCATTTCCCTCAAATACAGGATTTAGTTTAAGGGTACATCTCTTCACACTTCTGATATACGTCGTTGTAATTCTTCAACGTCTTCAGAGAGGTGGTGGGTCCCGACAACCTACAATTCTTCAGTGCATTCCCAAACTGTCCAAACTGACGTGCACACCCCAAATCAGATTGCATCACATACTGGGTGCATTCCATATCACCCATGTTCATTCCGTCACGTAACAAATATACGTGCGCCCAAGATGAACACACTGGACCACTACGTCCTTAAACTGGCAAGGGACTGAAATATCCTTAAACTAATATTCCCCACCAAAATGGCGATAATGGACCGAAACATCCTTAAACTAAAACAATATAACCCAAATGCCCTTTTGTTGGATCTAAAATAAAAATGATCCTAAAACCTTGTTAAGTGGATCTTAGTCTCAAATTGGACTAATGTATCCTTAACAAAACAAATCGAGCCCCAAATGCTCACATACATTTAAGTCGATCTTAATCTCAAAATAGATTAACGGTCCTTAAATAAAAACCCAAATCTAAAAATATACGGATTTGGACTAACCCTACAGGCGACGACATAAATTAGTCTTCGTATACAATCCACGGGCAACCCAAACAAACAAACACACACACGATATGAAGTGAACATCTGCAGCAGGAGAAAGTAGTTATCATGATGCGATAACATAATTAATTGCAGGGGCTTGCACCTGCAGGGAAGAGCGTCTCACAATCAAAAACCCCTCACAAATTAGGGGGAATCTGACAAAGTCTGCTACTACGGACGCATCCGTACAAACCTCTGATATACGGTGCCATAAATCAACTTGGTATCTTCGGAGAAGTGGACGGATATATCCAAATAGCATCTGCCCCCAGAATTTTGGCAGGACGATCCATCCCGGTTTCGTCCCCGTTTTCGGCGGTGAACAGATTCTGGCATGCCCGGTGGGACCTTTTCCTCTTTCCACTCCACAGTTCGAGTGTCGTGTTTCGTGAACAAATTGCGGTTTGCTATGGTTTCCCTTGGATTCGAGGTATTAAGATTTGGTGTCTTGCTCCTGTGCAGGAAAAAGGTCAATGGCTTCCAGCTGCACAAACTGCAACAGCAATTCCCGCTCTGCCCTAACTGGAGGAGTGACATATGAGCCCAATACGGCCTTCATCTTTTCAATGCCGGTAGGTCAGGTAACTCAAGCCACCACTGGATTGTTCTTTGGGACCATGATCCCACCAACGAGTTTCAGCGCCCCAGCGCCGCAAGAAGAAGCTCCCAAGAAGTCGATCTTCGATCGACTTGCAACCACAACGGGCCATCCAAATTCGATGCCTCAGTCTTCAACAAGCTGTGCCGAAGCTCAGACGTCTCATTCTTCAATAGACTGAGTAAGAACCAAAACGGGCCCATAAAGAGGCTCATGATATCCGAAGGAGCTGCCCCAAAAAGGATAGCCCTCCCAACTGTTGGCTATAATGCCCTCAAGGCAATTATCCTGATCGCAGGCAGGTGATTATGATGATTGAGGGATGACCTATATCGGTAGAACAATCTTACTTGAGATGATAGTATGATATCTGGTTTGTCTTTATCATCATGTACATATTGATAGAGCCCATAGGATTCTTTCCTGACTACCAGCATTATGATGGCAATCATATACGTTGGAGCTGGGGGTCTATAAGCACATCCTTAAATATCCCTAGTCGTGGGAGTATTGAGACTGGGCATCGATACTCCAGTGTAGACCAGTGTATACTGATCGAGACCCCGACGAGGGACGGTGGCCAGGTCTCACAAGCCATTGGTGTTAGTTTGTTCACCTAAGATAGTATGCAGGTGCTCATTGGGTTATGAGTACACTGGATGGACTTATCAGGAATCTGCTAGTTGGTATTATACCTATTGTCAAATAGCAGTTTCTAGGTGACATGTGTACAGGTTAGTCTGTCGACCTTAGATCATCATTTGTCTCGTGTAAGTTTCCATCGTGCTTTGATTACTACCTTACCACGGCTCAAAGGAGTCGTGCAAACAGGTTTTAGTTGGGTACAGTCCCGAGCCACATGGAGGTAGTGATCGGATCGTCGGGGATTCGTCCCTCCCGGTATTAGGGATTGATGTCGCGTTGTGCACGGATGGCAATCACCAGAAATCCATGGCCACGGTGGACGAGAATTACCGATCCAGGATCGATAGTTTCTCAGGTGGTGATGGGTTTCATGTCGACAATAAATGTCGCATTGTTAGGGGTCTGACTTTATCCACTCCCTAGAATAGATATACGATACACTTAGATGAACAGACTGGACTGTACGGATATTGTCACTATCAAGCTCAGTAGGGGTTCAGGATGAGTTTGCTCGTCGGCCTCCCTTTCGTTCAATACCTGGGTAGCCGTTACGTACAGCTAGTGCCACTGACGTGCTTGTGGTTAAACCCACTGCCAGCGTATTGATGAGTCTTTAGAGTCCCACACAGAGGGTTTTCACGGTTCAGGCGATATGGTGTAGATGACGTATGTTGGTAAATACAGGTGTCCGATTAAATATGTGTACAGGCTGCACAGACTTTAATCGGACGGTTGATAATACTAGCGGCTTAGGATTAAGCCGGAATATTAAATCAGGTTTTGATTTAATAATTTATATACGTATTTATTCTAGTATTACTGTTCACTATTCATTTTCTCTCTTGGCTATTCTTATTTTTATACGAATACATGTATATGTATTTCGATACATGTACCGGGTTGTATTCCGTATTTATACGAAATAGCTTCTAGAAGTGGGCACCTCATTTGTATGATTTTCCTTTTTTTGGAAATTCGTTTGTTTCACAAATGAGGTGGAGGAGTGAGGTGGCATGAGCATAGGTTGTGGCATGTAGAAAGGTACGGCTTGAAATTGTTTATTTTGGAAATTGAAGAGATTTTTTGTGTGGATTATTGTGAGGAACTTCGTGTCGCGGCTGCTCCACTTCGCAGCGGTCTCTTGAACTGAACTTCGTTGCCTTCCCGCGAGAGAGAGGGTAACCATCTCATGAGTAGGCTTGGCTCATTTGTTTTTCTACACTTTCTTTTTTCCACTCTCTCATTCTCACTTGGAGAAAATACTTAGCCATTTCTTTAGTTGCTCATGCCACATGTTTTCTTACCTCCTTCATTTTCTTGAGTTGCTCATTGAGCATATGTGATGAGAGAAAAAGATAGTGATACATTCCTACACCTCCACTCTCCATTGCTAGCAACCTTGGAGCGTCGGTTGCTTCGCTCGACGAGGCTGAAGCTTGCGTCGTTTCCCTCAGGTGGATCATCGTAGATGGCGGAAGACCGGTAACCAAATTCGATCAAGGAGCCACTAGGAGCTTGGGGATGATGGTTGAAGATCGAAGGACACGGATCAACTCGTTATAACCATTCTAACTTCTTTATATAGCTTTGTTAGTTTAGGGTTTAAGGTAGATCCGGGCATCGGGTAATGGTAGCGCTAGTTCAGTAAATTTTTGTTCCTCATTTGGCCACGGTTTGATTGCCGGGGCGCTGCCGTAACCCAACATGGTATCAGCGCCAACTTGTAAACCCCTTACTAGTTTGTTTAGACAATGTTAAAGTGTCGAAATCGAAACAACCCTGAAATGATATCCTGCAGATTCCAGTCTCTGTCGATTTTCAAAGTCTTTAAAAAAAATTTTAGCAACTGCAGAAGACTTCTTGATGACCACTAGACCATACCCCAAATACGAACCTATTTCACCCGTTTTGACCCGAGCACATGCTCAAAATTTCCGAGCTGGTCGGTTTTCTGGAGGCTTCTGGGTTTGGAATTTTGGGTGTAGTCTAGTCTCTGGAATATTAGTTCAGTGGTATTGCTGGTTTTTCCCATTTTGGATATTATGTTATCTTTTGTTCAGGGGCAATTCAGAGTGCTTCGAAGTCGATAATTTAACACTGTTTAAATGTTTACAATACATGCATTACTATCTGCGACCGTGAATGTCATTCGAGCGGTACAACTCTTCTAATTGCTATATGTTCTTTTAGACAGGTTTTGCGAACGTGACATTCACGTTGATGTTCAGTGTTGTGCCGTGTTTTGGTTGGATCGTCGTGGTGGATAGCTATGGTGAAATGTTAGTACAATTTAGTTTCATTTGTACCTTTGATATTGCGGGGCGAGCGTCCGACATGTGGACTGCCGTCACTGCCAGTTTGTATATTATCAGTCTGGGGCACGACCGGGTTGAGGTCGATGTCATCCTTGTATATTATTTTCTTTTCTGTACTAGGATTACCCCATGGTGGAGTGCACGAATAGTCGGGTTCTAGAGGGCAACGGGTCCTCATCTCATGGCATTGGGACGGAGGGGACCTTACTCTAGAATTGGCGGGCTATTCATCGCACTCGTAGGGGGTATAGGTTGACCCACGGAGGGGTGCCTAAGTTACCGGATTCCGTGAAGTGCTGGGTAGCCCATTCACGTTGTTGAAGGGGGTTGCCTCGCTTCTGGTTTTGGCAGGTAACTTGTCGCGCACGTAGGGGGTCTAGGTTTCATTGCATAGGCTATCCACACGACAGGGAACGTCGGGTCTCATTTGCGGCTCAAGTGAAACCTGAGGCTCCAAGATTATCCACCATTCTGTGTTACTTCTGTGATGTTACTTTATATCATGCCAGGGACGATTGTTATATATATTTATGTTTATATACTAGTAGATGTTGTATATGTTTTGCACCCGCGCTAGTCCAGTCCCCGCTCTGTCGTTAGTTAAGTAACCTAACGGGTCATGACGGGACCCAGTGGCGAATGCAGATGGCATATACGTACATTTTATTTTCGTTCTTTTCTGGTGTGATTAATTGATGGGACTTCATTGATTCTTATCAATGCAAGGATAAAACAAACCTATATGATGTTGTTGGAACCAAGTTTTTAAAACTGACATTACAGACGTTCTCTTTTGCTTTGCACAGTGGTATTCGGTTATGAATATCCAGCACCTCAATCGACGGGCAAGGGACGAGATCCCTTCACCGGGAGTGACCCCTTAGGCTGAAGTTTGCGTCAGCATAATAACTTTACTATAGTCAATTCTTTTGCTTTGCATCATGGTATTCAGTTTGGAATATCCTGCACCTCATTCGACGAGGAAAGAGCCGAGATCCCTTCACTGGGAGTGACCTCTTTAGCAAAAGTTTTCGCCACTATACATTTGTGAAAACTACTCGGTTCCTTCAACGATATCAAGTTCATTACGCTAAAGGTTTTTCCCCAAAAACCAGCCGTAGCCCTCCGTCATTTCAGATTAGTATTGCTTAGTATTCGTGCTACGTATGTTGACTGTGTCAAGGCGTAGTGTGCGGTAGCTCCGTAATGCTTTTTTGTCGCATGGATATGTGGATTGGTTAGGACAGTCGTACAGTCATGTTGACTATGTCAAGGACTCGTACGGGTGGGTTTAATGCAATCAAGATAATGACGGGTTGAACTTGACTAGGACCCTTTGATATGTTGACTGTGCCAAGGTCACTTGGGTCCTAGGGGTAAAAATCATACCGGGAGTTTCAAACATACAAGAAACTTGCCAGGCTTGCGCATACCTTCTGGAGTGTGGTAACTTGAGTGGATCCTGTCAAGTTATCATGTGATGATAGTTGGATCCCGATTCCTATTGATGAGTAGGATTACTCCTCAGGTGATTCCGACTAATTCTCCTTTTCGGTTTGGAGGAGAATTCGAGGAAACAGTGGGAGCCATCCTGATTAGATAAAGTGATTAACCATTCTGATCAAGATTAGAGTGCACGCTGAGTGTTTCTTTTCTCTCTCTCTTTGGCAGCGACCATGGCCCAACCCTTGACTAAAACTCATGAACCAAGTTAACTAAACCTTCTTAAAATACTTTGGCTTTTGGAATGTCACGATGTCGCATACATCATTGCCACTTCTATATCACCTTTGCATTTCTCCAGAACACCACGTATCACTACGAACATCCACTTCCATTGGATAATCCATCGTATAGTTACATACGAACTCGAAGGAACTTGTTCCAGATTCGAGGATGGATTCTGATTCTGAAGAAATTGAATATGATTATTCGGTTGTCTTTTCCCTTTACCTTCTCTCAGGTTGTGAGGACTCCTAGAATTAGGAGAGGGTGCACCTATTGAGCTTATTGGATAGTCTTCCTCCTGACCATAGGCAGGTGCCAAAAGGTAGGGAAGGAAGAAAACCGATTAGCCTAAAGGTGGTGTACAGAAGATAATAAGTAAAGACAAATAAAGGGATTGGAATAATGGCAAAGAAAATTGTGACTGCTATTATTTACGACAAAACCGTGTATACCCCTGCCACTCCCACATCCACTTTGGATTTTGTTAGTTATATGTATGCCCTAGAGGCCATTACTGTACATACGATGTATATTGTAGTGGATGCTTGGACATATATAGGGATGACTTTCTTGCTCGACATGATAGTACGCTATCTGGTTGTACTTTATCTTAATATGTACTCTGATTGTCTCTATGTTACATGTTGATAAAGCCCTTAGGATATGTACTCGACTACTGGGACTATGATGAGATCAGACTAGTGGGGCCACGGTAGTCGACGAGTACATCCTATAACTGTTCCTAGTCGAGGGTGTATCAAGACAGGGCATCGATACACCAGAGTAGACTAGCGTATACGTATCTTGAACCATATGATGGGCGATGGATGATCCCATATCCATCGATGTTTGACATCAAGGATGGTGTAAGGGTGCTCAGTGGAGACTGGGTACACTGGACGGACTCGCTGAGAACTCCCAGATGGTATTATACCTCACGTCAGATGGCAGTTCTCTGGTGACACTGGTACAGAGCAGTCTGTAGACCCGAGATCGTCATAGAGTCTTGTGTGATTCCTACTATGCTTTGATTTCCATCATACCACATCCAAGAGGGCGTGCAAAAAGGTGGATTTTGGGTACAGTCCCGAATCACATGGAGGCAATGAGCGATAGGAGGGGATTCGTCTCTCCCGGTATAGGGAGTTGATGTTGCGCTGTGTTCGATTGGCTATAACTGGAAATCCCTGGCCAGGGTTGCTGAGATTTACTGGTAAGTGTTATCAGTAGTTTCTCGAACTGTTATAGACCTCATATCGACACGACTTATCAAGCTACTTGGGTCTGACGTATACCACCCCTAAGCAAGATATGCGACATATCAGACGAAGAGACCGGACTGTACGGGAGTGTTACTGATTGGAATCACAAGAGAATTTGATCTTCTTCTTCCTTCTTCTTCTTTCTTGCAAAAGCTTTCTAGCTTTTTCAAAGGCGATGAAAATGAGTGAGAAATAGAAAACAAATGAGAGCTAAAATCCTTCTTCATCATCCTAATCTATCCTAGCCATTTAGATTAGGGTGTTCACTTCCTTTTGTGAGTGAGAGCTTGTGTTAATGAAACTTCAAGGTAGATCATCTTTGTTATCGAAGATCGGAAGCAAGCTTGCATCTTTCTCTTCGTGGAGCCTCTCGAGAGCCTCTCGAGAGTCCGGAACTTGATGATCGCAGTGAAAGGACCTCAACACGGAGCTTTAGAAGTGAAGGACTGGACTACAAAGGTTGTAATCCTAAACTCTTAGTGTTAAAGTGTTTATCATGCTTTGTTTCGCCTAATCTCTAGTCTAAGATCTTGGTTTAGGGTTGTTCGGCACGGCTAAATTTTAAATCGGGCATGGTTGATGCCTTATAGACCCTTGTGCGTATGCCCAGTAACCCTACAGTGGTATCAGAGCCAAGCTAGAGCTTTAGGCGAAGTCTAGGCGAAGTTTAAAGTCCGATCGAACTCCGGATACCCAAAAATCCCTAGTTTCTGGAAAAATTTTCAAAAGTTGATTTTTTTTCATATTAAAAATGCTCAGAAAATTCAGCAGGTAAAGTTATGGATTACTATGAAAAATGGGTCACTGTAGACATAAAGGCGCCGCGGAACCGCGGCCTTAACATGCTTCTGGCGGCGGTTCCGTGGACGTACTGTGGTGTCAGCGATTTATTTTTCTAGGGTTCATCCGTAGCAATAACTGCATGTTTCTGGGGTGTTTTTAATTCTACTCAAGTGTTGAGTTTTCTGGGATGTATTGGGAACTCGTTGATTCGATTGGATAATTTAACTTCGTTTATTTTTTTCCGGGTAATTTTAGAAATTGTTAAAAAGTTCGAACGGATATCAATAACTCTTTCCCCTGTCAGAAATTTTTTCAAAAGTTGGATTTTTTCTCGAGTTTGAAACTTCCGGAAAATCATGCAAGTAACGCGGTGGACCCTCTAGAAGAACACAAACCTTAACTCGATTATGTGACCGTCTTGAACTGCCTCTAAACCTTAGGGTTTAGGGTAGTACGGCGTTGTCACATGTGAGGCATTGGCTTGACCCTTCTACCGCTGGACCATTGGTACTGTGGCATGTGTGGATACTTTTTGAACTCCGCTCAAGTGTTGAGCTATTAGGGAAAACTTGGGTGTTTGATTATTCGATCGGAAAGTTTAACATTGTCTATTTATCTGGAATGTGATACAATATTTGGAATCCACAAGTAGTTATGAGATAACTAATTTGAATGTTATAAATCTAGCAGTTCAGTCTCAGATGATCGGTTGCCACGGAATTTTGATGTGATCAAAAGTCCGTCGCAATCACGTAGCGTACGCGGATACTCACCGGGTAAACTTAATAGACAGCCACGCCCCATAGCCCCGACTAAGTGACTGTAGGAGAACACCGTCGCCAAAAGCATCCGTTCGAGTGCTCGCGGCAGCGGTGTTCCGCCTTAGTGCACTTCGTCGACGGCATCCGGGGGTGCGGCCGTCTACTAAAGTTTACGACGAGCATTCAATCAGGATGTCGGGAATCTTGTTGAATTGCCCGACTTGATATTGAAAAGAGTTTTCGATAATGAGACTAAAATGCGGGGTTTATAATTGTTAGGCATGCGATGTCTAAGGAATTCATGTGGTTAGGCATGCGATGTCTAAGGAGGTTGCGGATTCCAACTGTTGTAGTTTTACACTTTCTTTTCTGTGGCCGTAAGCGTAGTATGTGGTGTATCGCCGGCTTCGTTGCTATACATCAACGACAATCGGGATATGCATACTTGCTTACGTTGATGATATGGGATATTATGTGTTGCTGTGATATGTTATATTGGATCGTCGTGTTCTGAATAGCCGGGGATTTTATGTGAGATGAGAGTTTTTCTTTTTCATTCATGTAAAATTCTTTTGTATATAATATTCTTTTATTGGGGCACTTCCGGACTGAGGATGATGTCACCATTGTATATTATTTACTTTTCCGCATTAGGTAGACCCAAGGCGGGGAGCACAAACCGGGTTCTAGGGTCCAGTGGGAGACCATCTCGAGGAGTCGAGACCGGGTCTCCTAACCCTAGAATTGGCAGTGTTGCTTGCCGCTCTCGTAAGGGTCTAGGGATGTGAGATTGGCTATTCATCGCGACCATGGAATCTGTGTTTTATACAGGCTCGTATTAAAACACAGACCTCCTAGTATATCTAATATTTTATATATGTTCTTCTGCTGCAATGTTCTGTGATGAGATCATATTACTGCCTGAGACGAATGTTTATATTATATATATGAGATATATGTCATATTGCAGATTTCGTTTCAAATGTGATGCTTGTGAAGCATAATAAAATGGGACTTCATTAATAAGATTAATGAAAATAAAAGAAATCTAAAGATGTTGTAGAAACTTGTTTAAAAACCGGTAGCTCTAGTTCTTGCTTTGCATAGCGGTGTTCCTTGTAGAACATCCAGCATCTTATTCGATAAGGAAAGAGCCGAGATCCCTTCACCGGGAGTGACCTCTTTAGTGAAACTAGCAGATGCTACAAACACGGTTTGTCTTTTGATTGCTTCTATAGTTTTTTCTTTGCATAGTGGTATTTGTGAAATATCTTGCACCTTATTCGATAAGAAAAGAGCCGACGATCCCTTCACCGGGAGTGACCTCTTTAGCGAAACTAGAAAAGCCTAAAAAACACTCCATTTAAAATCACTCGATTCTACAACGATATCAAGTTCATTACGCAAAGGGTTTTCTTAAAAACCTATCGTAGCCCTCCATCATTTCAGATAAGTAGCATTTAGTATTCGTACTACGTTTGTTGGCTTTCGTCAAGGCGTAGTGTGCGGTAGCTATTTATGCTTATTTGTATAAGCATATGATGCGATTGAGTTAGGGTAGTAATGCGGCTTTGTTGGCTTTCGTCAAGGGTCGTGCGGGTGGGTTTAATTCAATCGGGAAATGACGGGTTGAACTTGACTAGTATCCTATGGTTTATTGGCTTTCGTCAATGTCATAGGATGCTAGGAGCAAAATATTATTGGGAATTTCAAGTGTTGAAATTTGCAATGAGATTGCATGCCTTCTATGAGATAGTTGGATCCCGATACCCGCTGCGAGTAAGAGTTACTCCTGGGAGAGTTTTACACATTACAATTAGTCGATCAAGTAGGTGTCTAGAAAGGTGTTAACGGGGTTACGCCCCTAGGAAAACGAGGTTTATTTTAATTAGGTCATTGCGAAAGCGCGGGGAACCTCCATCAAAGTACCGGCACTGGCCTGGCTGAAAGATTAGCGAACTTGTAGAGTGTAATTAATCCCGGCTAGTCTTCCCTTTTAGGGTTTGAAGGAAGATTTGACTAAAACAGTGGGAGGCATCCTGATTAGATAAATTGATAACCAATCTAATCTGGTAAAAGCGCACACTGAGTGTTTTCTTCTCTCTCTCTCTCCAGGTAGCGACCATGTCATGCCTTAATCAAGATAATAATACAGATGTATTTACCGAACCCGCTTGTTATACTGCACAAGGGAACGTTGGTCCCGCTCCAACTTATAATTTTTATAAGACAGAGTAGGAAATTGGGGATTACCAGAATTCCCGTGCCACCCAAACGAAGAAAGTGCATGCTGATGCATCTTCTTCGGGTGTGTTTCATTACAAAGAACTGTTTCTCAGTATCCTTTACGTTCTGGGTATGAGATACCGGATCAGGATCCCGCAAATGTAATTTGTTACATGGGCTACAGATAGGTAGAGAACTGAGAACGGGTGATAAGTTTCAAGAGTTGGAAATGATGCAAGTGTTGCAGCCAAGTCTGTTGGCAGTTATCACCCTGTATTACCAGAATACATTGATTCTGAACGAATGTTATTAGATACCGAACCTGATATACAACATCATATCAGTCTCTTTATTAGTAAAGAAGGATATAATTTTGTATTGTTGGAAAATGTTTTGAACATTTCCTATATCAAGAGTTGATCGGTTCAGGCACGTTATCTAAAAGCATAAACGTTCTAAATCAATCTACATTTCTTTACGTACAAAATACACACAAGAGGAAGAGTTCAGAAATGAACAAATCCTTCTTGATGTATTGTCGACTAGGTCATATCAATGCGACCCGACTAGCTGAAGTTACATAAAGATGCATATTTAAATTAGTTTGGATTTACATCTTGTAAAACTTGCCAGTCATGTCACAAAGATAAGATGACCACAGCTCCGTTTATTGGAAACAGAGAAAGAGTTAGTAAACTCTTGGGATTGATACATGCTGATGTATGAAGGTCCCCTGTCTACATATGCCAAGACCGGTTCTTTATACTTTATTACATTCACTGATTATCTCTCAAGATCCGGATATATGTTCCCGTTGAAACACAAGTCTGGAACTTTTGAGAAATTCAATGAATATAAGTTGGAAGTAGAGAACCAAAAACGGGTATAAAGTATTATGTCCTTTGATGAGATCAAGGAGGAGAATACTTGAGCACGGAATTTCTGGACTATTCTAAAGGAGAATGAGATTCTCTCTCAGCATTACTCCTTCGTATACACCACAGTACGTCGGTGTATCGGGGCGGAGCAATCACACCCTATGTGATATGGTGTGCTCTATGATGAGTATTACTGAGTTGCCTATTTTCTTTTGGGAGTTATGCACTTGAGAAGCTGCATACCTATTGAATATGGTTCCAATCAAATCAGTTGACTACCACTTCATATGTGATATGGAATGGGAAGAGCCCATATCTTAATGATGTTAAGATTTGGGGTTGTCCAGCCTATGTCTAAAAGCATAATCCGGACAAGCTCGAGGCAAAGACAGTTCTGTGGAAGTTTGTTGGAAATCCCAAGCATTCGCAAGGGAATATCTTCTACCTAACCGAGGAACAAAAGATGTTTTGTTTCTCAACATGCCACCTTTGTGAAAGGGAATTTCTTGTGAAGAAATTAGTGGTCATGAGGTAGAACTAGAAGGAGTTCCAGCTATACAAACTACAGCAGATGATTTGGTAGAACCAAAGGATTCAATAGATTCTAACGAACCTCAGCCTCTCCTCCGATCTAGTAGGGTTCCTCATCCACCTGAGAGATACTTTGGTTTCTCTATGACAGTGGGAGCGAGGATTGCATCATGAGATGATGACCCAACTAGTTACGAGCTGGCTATCAGGAGTGGGACTCTGTAATAATGGCTGGATGCTTAGCGATCTGAGATGGAATCCTTATACACCAACAAAGTATGGACTTTGGTTTCTTTATCTGAAGGGTTAAATCCCCATCAGGAGCAAGTATATCTTGAGAAGATTACTTGGTGTACATGGAAAAGTTGAGACTTTCAAAGCTATGCTTAAGTCCATCCAGATCCTACTTGCCACGGCTACATACCATGACTACGATATCTGGCGGTTGGGTGTCATGACTGCTTTTCTAAATGATGATTTAGAAGAGAGCATCTATAAGTACACAGCCAGAGGGCTTCGTAAACAGTGGGAGCAGCGGAAACGTGAGCAAGATATTTTATGTGATAAATCAGGCATCGCGGAGTTGGAACGTCTGTTTTGATGTGGTAGTCAAAGAGTTTGACTTCATCAAAATGGTAGATGAACCTTGTATATACAAAAAGGTAGAAGGGAGTATGGTGGTGATCCTTGTAGAGTACGCGGATGACATACTCTTAATAGGGAAGGAGTTTCCTATGCTACGCTCGGTCAATCTCCGCTTATCACAAGGATTCTCCATATAGGATCAAGGTGATACCTCCTAAATCCTAGGTTTTATATCTATGAGATAGATCTAAATGGATGTTAGCGTTCTCACTAGTTGTAGTGAGATGGTATCAATTGATCCTGGGGAGAATCACTGGAAAGGTTCCAGGGTGATAAGGACGACTGAATATCAGTCGCAAGCATTGTCTTTACCCTCAGTGGAGGGACAGTATGTTGGAAGAGTTCCAAGCTAGATACCGCGACATACTAGACGATTAAAGGCAAGATACATCGTTACCAAGGATGCTACCAAAGAGGCAGTTTAGATATATTTAAGTTCATGAGATGAACTTCGTTCCTGCCATTGTGTGACAATGGAGTTGTGGCTTATGCCCAGGAACCCCCGTCCCATCAGAGATCCAGATATAATTCTTAGGCAGTATCACCTGATCATGGAGATGGATGATCTCCAGGGAGATTGAGGTTAGGAGAGTAGACACAGAGGACAACAGCGCGGATCCACTCACAAAGGCCTTTTTCCCAGTAGAGACTTTTATGGGATGGTTGAGTATGAGATACTTCAACCAAAGCTAATTGTTGGGTATGCGATACCACAACAGATGGCCCTAGTGCAAGTGGGAGATTCTTAGTTATATGTATGCCCTAGAGGCCATTACTGTACATACGATGTATATTGTAGTGGATGCTTGGACATATATAGGGAGGACTTTCTTGCTCGACATGATAGTACGCTATCTGGTTGTACTTTATCTTAACATGTACTCTGATTGTCTCTATGTTACATGTTGATAAAGCCCTTAGGATATGTACTCGACTACTGGGACTATGATGAGATCATACTAGTGGGGCCACGGTAGTCGACGAGTACATTCAATAACTGTTCCTAGTCGAGGGTGTATCGAGACAGGGCATCGATACACCAAAGTAGACTAGCATATACGAATCTTGACCCATATGATGGGAGATGGATGATCCCATATCTATCGGTGTTTGACATCAAGGATGGTGTACGGGTGCTCAGTGGAGACTGGGTACACTGGACGGACTCGCCGAGAACTCCCAGATGGTATTATACCTCACGTCAGATGGCAGTCTCTGGTGACACTGGTACAGAGCAGTCTGTAGACCCGAGATCGTCATAGAGTCTTGGGTGATTCCCACTGTGCTTTGATTTCCATCATACCATGTCCAAGAGGGCGTGCAAAAAGGTGGATTTTGGGTACAGTCCCGAATCACATGGAGGCAATGAGCGATAGGAGGGGATTCGTCTCTCCCGGTATAGGGAGTTGATGTTGCGCTGTGTTCGATTGGCTATAACTGGAAATCCCTGGCCAGGGTTGCTGAGATTTACTGGTAAGTGTTATCAGTAGTTTCTCGAACTGTTATAGACCTCATATCGACACGACTTATCAAGCTACTGGGGTCTGACGTATACCACCCCTAGGCGAGATATGCGACATATCAGACGAAGAGACCGGACTGTACGGGAGTGTTACTGATTGGAATCACAAGAGAATTTGATCTTCTTCTTCCTTCTTCTTCTTACTTGCAAAAGCTTTCTAGCTTTTTCAAAGGCGATGAAAATGAGTGAGAAATAGAAAAAAAATGAGAGCTAAAATCTTACTTCATCATCCTAATCTATCCTAGCCATTTAGATTAGGGTGTTCACTTCATTTTGTGAGTGAGAGCTTGTGTTAATGAAACTTCAAGGTAGATCATCTTTTTTTTCGAAGATCGGAAGCAAGCTTGCATCTTTCTCTTCGTGGAGCCTCTCGAGAGTCCGGAACTTGATGATCGCAGCGAAGGGACCTCAACACGGAGCTTTAGAAGTGAAGGACCGGACTACAAAGGTTGTAATCCCAAACTCTTAGTGTTAAAGTGTTTAACATGCTTTGTTTCGCCTAATCTCTAGTCTAAGATCTTGGTTTAGGGTTGTTCGGCACGACTAAATTTTAAATCGGGCATGGTTGATGCCTTATAGACCCTTGTGCGTGTGTCTAGTAACCCTACAGATTTCTCCAGAACACTCCGTATCACTATGGATATCCACTTCTATTGGATATGCCGTCGTATAGGTACATATGAACTCGAAGGAATTCGTTCCAGATTCGAGGATGGTTTCCGGTTTAGGAGAAATAGAATAGGATTATTCAGATGTCTTTTCCCATTACATTCTCTCAGGTTGCGAGGGCTCCTAGGATTAGGAGAGTACACCTATTGCGCTTATTGGATAGTCTTCTTCTAAACCTTAGGCTAGTACCGAAGGGTAGGGAAGGAAGAAACCAATTAGCTTAAAGAAGGTGTACAGAAGGTAATAAGTAAAGACATAATAAAGGGATTGGAGTGAGGGCAGTAAGTATATGGTTACTGTCATGAGTCAGGATAGTGAAAGAGGCGTTACTAGGAATACCGGCTAACCTCTTTTGAAATATTTTCATGTTTCAGTTTCATTGTGCGATGTTAATTGAAAACTGTTTTCCTAATTGGAATCTGACTCCAGGGTATGTGTTTACCAGATCAGTTTCTCACATCTGTATGTTATTATGGATGGTGAGTGGGAGTAAGATATTGGGAATTGGGTGATTAGATCATCATTATGTCGAAATTCGTTGTAATTGGTGATATTTGAGAAAATCATCTGGATTTTTCCGGATGGCAAATATTTGGTTTTGAATATCCGTTATTATGCACCAATTTCAAACTGATATATCTGTACGTTTATTTTATAAAGTGAGATATAACCTTTTGATTTTATGTCTGTGACATTTACCTATATCAGTTGGTGATTAGGTAAGGTGCATTCAACAGCGGTGTAATTCTTCTTAACCATAGTACAGTTTTTCAACCTACGACGCACAGGGTTTGAGTTATTGAACTCAAGGGACTTGTATAAAGTATTGTATGTTGTCCAGTGTCCATTAGGACAGATGAGTTGGTATTCATACTACATTCTGTTTACTCATAACTTCTCTAGTTCTAGACAAGTATTTCATAGTAATACAAGATTCAGATTTTGAGAAGTTATAGGTATACGAATAAAGTAGAGAACCATTTGTTGGAAGTAACAGGATTCTTCGAGGTAGTCGAAAATGTAGATACTTGTGCTAGGTATTCCGTTGTAAGTAATGGTTTTGAGAACTTTCTTCTCTTTTAGGTCATTCATATATGGATGCACTCCTAGATGAGTAATGCTGAATGGCCTCCTTCCATTTAGTTGATATGCACTGGAGACAGCTGCATGATTTTGAATCTAGTTCCAATTAAATTAGTGCTTTTGTTTCTATATTGGATATATATAGAATCAATTTATATGTTAACGATGTTAAGGTATAGCGAGTTGTCCGGCTGATACTTAAAACCAGAATCCGGATAAACTCAAGGCATGTTTCAGTAATGGCTGTTTGTGGGTTATCCCGAGTTTTGACGAGGGTTAACTTTCTACCATAAGGAAGATCAATATTTATATTGTTCTTAACTCGCCACAGTTTTAGTAAAATGGATTTTTTCAGAAAAACAGAATTGTGAGTATGGTAGAACCGGAAGTGATTCCAGAACCACAAACGATCACTGAAGATTTAATAGAACATAAGGATTCAATTTGTTTCGACATTCCATTAGCCACTCCACAAATTTGGTGGGTAATCTCAGGAACCTGACAGGTACTTCGGTCTTCTCAGAGATGATGACAGGGAGGTTCTTGTTTACCCAGGCTTGCTATTGCTGCTGTTCTAGACTATAAGACCCGGCAGGAGGATGAGTATACCGTCGTTCTAAACTAGCTTTGGAAGTGCACGTGTATATGACTCGGCCAGAGGGTGGTTGTAGTCAGTGAGAGCAGGGGAAGTATAGTGAGCAAGTAGCTTATGTCTATTTATAGACTAAAGCAGGTATAGCGGAAATAGATCATCTATTTTTGATATGACAATCATAGGCTTTGACTTCATCAGAATAGGAGACAGATTTGCTAAGAAGGTAATAAAGAGTGATGTCCAGGTATTAGGATGACATGCACTTGATAGGAAGAGATATTCCTATACTACGATCGGTTATACTGTGGTTGTCACAAAGTTGTTTCTCTACATAGGATATGGATATAATATCAGGGTTTCTGGTTACTAGATCTATGGTTTTAGATCTAGATTTGGGAAGTATCCTAATCTGGGTACTTTGACATTATTCTAAAGGTATTTTAGAATAGACGACTCCTGGCATGGTCGTCTACCTGCAGGTGATGGAGTCACTCTCTCTAAAGGTGTCTTACAGACTAAAGGGAAGAGGGATCTACATGATTAGAATATCACTTGCTTAGGCAATTGAGTTATTCATGAAATGTCAAGTACCACACCAGATGTTGTTTTTGCACTAGCTGCAATAAACATATATTAATCCAATCCTGGAGAAACATTGGGAAGCAGTTATTGAACATAAATGGATGTTCTTGGGAAATGATTACAGCAGCCTCCTTCGGGAGACGATTATCATTTCAGGCTTCCAAGATGACCTGGATGATAGAGTGACTGTCAGAGTTATAATTTTCCCTCTTTTGAGGGACATTATGTTGGACAGGTGGTCCAAGTAGATACCGAGGAATGGTATGGCGCATGATACTGATTAAATTCAGTGGATGATATAGTCTAGGAAGTTTGCTGGATTTGGAGTTCGTTTGTGAATTGGGTCCCATCAGATATCCAGACAACTTCTAAGACATGTATTGCTCATTTCGGGAGATAGCTTTCTTCGCGAAGTTGAGATTTAGAGAGATACAAAAGGAAACATTGGAGCGGATCCACTCACTGAGGCTATTTCTCGAACACAATAGTTTTGCAAATGGGCTTTGCGAAACTGATTAGTAGAGAAATTGGGTGTTCGGTATCACACGGGCTGTGAGTATGTGACATCGCAATAATTGGCCTTAAGTGCAAGTGGGAGATTATTGGCTATAGTGCCCTCAAGGTAATTATCGTGATCGTAGGCAGGTGATTTTGATGATTGAGGGAGGACCTATACCGGTAGAACAGTCTTACTTACTCGAGATGATAGTATATTATCTGCTTTGTCTTTATCATCATGTACATGTTGATAGAGCCCATAGTATTCTTGCCTGACTACCAGCATTATGATGGCGATCATATACATGGGAGCTGGGGGTTTATAAGCACATCCTTAAATGTCCTTAGTCGTTGGAGTATCGAGACTGGGTATCGATACTCCAGTGTAGACTAGTGTATACTGATCGAGACCCCGACGAGGGGTGGTGGCCAGGTCTTATAAGCCATTAGTGTTAGTTTGTTCACCTAAGATAGTATGCAGGTGCTCATTAGGTTATGAGTACACTGGATGGACTCGCTGGGAACCTGCTCGTTGGTATTATACCTATTGTCAGATAGCAGTTCCCAGGTGATATGTGTACAGGTTAGTCTGTAGACCTGAGATCATCATTTGTCTCGTATGAGTTCCCCCGTGCTTTGATTACTACCCTACCACGGCTCAAAGGAGTCGAGAAAACAGGTTTTTGTTGGGTACGGTCCCGAGCCACATGGAGACAGTGATCGGATCGTTGGGGATTCGTCTCTCCCGGTATTGGAGATTGATATCGCGTTGTGCACGGGTGGCCATCACCAGAAATCCATGGCCACGGTGGACGAGAATTACCAATCCAGGATCGATAGTTTCTCAGGTGATGCCGGGTTTCATGCCGACACTAAATGTTGCGTTGTTAGGGGTCTGACTTTATCCACCCCTCTAGACTCGAGATGTGATACTCTTAGACGAACAGACCGGACTGTACGGATATTGTCACTGTCAGGCTTAGTAGGGGTTCAGGATGAGTTTGCTCGTCGGCTTCCCTTTCGCTCAATACCTGGGTAACCATTACGTACAGCTAGTGCTGCTGACGTGCCTGTGGTTAAACCCACTGTCAGCGTATTGACGAGTCTTTAGAGTCCCATACAGAGGGTTTTCACAGTTTAGGCGATATGGTGTAGATGACGTATGTTGGTACATACAGGTGTCCGATTAAATATGTGTACAGGCTGCACAGACTTTAATCGGACGGTTGATAATACTAGCGGCTTAGGATTAAGCCGGATTATTAAATCAGGTTTTGATTTAATAATTTATATGTATTTTTTCTAGTATTATTGTTCACTATTCATTTTCTCTCTTGGCTATTCGTACTTTTGTACGAATACGCGTATATGTATTTCGATACATGTACCGGGTTGTATTCCGTATTTATACAGAATAGCTTCTAGAAGTGGACACCCCATTTGTATGATTTTCCTTTTTTTGGAAATTCATTTATTTCACAAATGAGGTGGAGGAGTGAGGTGGCATGAGCATGGGTTGTGGCATGTAGAAAGGTATGGCTTGGAATTGTTTATTTTGGAAATTGAAGAGATTTTTTGTGTGGATGATTGTGAGGAGAGAGGGGGAAGCTATCTCATGAGTAGGCTTGGATTATTTGTTTTTCTACACTTGCTTTTTTCCACTCTTTCATTCTCACTTGGAGAAAATACTTAGCCATTTCTTAAGTTGCTCATGCCACAAGTTTCCTCACCTCCTTCATCTTCTTGAATTACTCATTGAGCATATATGATGAGAGAAAAGGATAGTGACACATTACTATATTTCCACTCTCCATTGCTAGCAACCTTGGAGCGTCAGTAGTCTCGCTCGACGTGGCTGAAGCTTGCGTCGTTTCCCTCAGGTGGATCATCGTAGATAGAGGAAGACCTGCAACCAAATTCGATCAAGGAGCCACTAGGATCTTGGGGATGATGGTTGAAGACCGAAGGACACGGATCAACTCTGTATAACCATTCTAACTTCTTTATATAGCTTGCTAGTTTAGGGTTTAAGGTAGATCCGGGCATCGGGTAATGGTAGCGCCAGTTCAGTAAATTTTTGTTCCGCATTTGGCCACGGTTTGATGGTCGGGGCGCTGCCTTAACCCAACACCAACTCCTCCTGCATGTGAAGTAGTCAAAGGTGCATCCCCTACCAGAAAGTCGGCCTTTGAAAGATTGGCCGACCATTCTCTGGCAAGAACGTCAGTCTTCAACAGGCTGACACCGGCAACAGTCCCTCACCAAAGCCAGGGACATGAAGAAGCCTCTTCCCAAATCGAGGCGGTCCCGTCTGCAAGACACGCTCAACGTCGCCATTAGCGCCGAATGAGAAAAGCTGAGGGCAACTTCCCCTTTGGATTCACTCCGCCGGCTCCAATGGTGGAAGTTGATGTTGTTGTTCCAACCGGGAATAGCGGTGAACCGCTAAAGAGGGTGCACAAAAACTCCCTAACCGCGGTGCTGAAGAAATCTCCCCCACCTGCTGAAAACATGACGCAGGCAAAGCCGGACCAGTCCCCTCAGCGGCTATCTTCTCAAATCCACAGGGTCTGGCACAAAGTCCAAAATTCTGTGATCAACAAAGACTACTCTCGCCGACTGAAGAAATGAAGGCTCGGCAAGAGGAGGACCATCCTTCCATCATACAGAGAGGGACTTCTTCAACATGAGTGCCTGTTACAACGGCTCCTTCAACTTTGACCTCCCACAAAAGGGTGAGGCTGGAGAAGCTCCTACCGCCGGTGGCAAATTCCAAAGGCGATGGACCCAAACGCTCTAAGTCTGGGGGCATGATCATCCATATGGTCTACATGGCTTTCGGTAAAGAGGATACCCGTGCTTCCGTAGGTCATCGACCACAAACTTGGTCGTTGACAAAATCTCAGGAGCAACAATAGAAGCTCCAAGAGATGTTGATGAAAATGGCAGCACTCACCGGACATAAAAAAAGTCCGGAATCAGCAAGTGAACAGCGCCAAGAGCAGGAAACCGATATAGAGTTCCTGCGAAGGGTGCTAGAAAGAAAAGATAAGGAGGCCATGGAACAAGCTACTAATATAAAGCAGATGGTGCTTTTATTCCAGGACATGGTTGGAATGATGATTCAGCCAGAACTTCCAGCCGAAGATCCACCGATAATTATCGAGGACGACAGAGGGGAAACATCGAACCCTCTTCTGGCTCTATCAGTGGCCAGGGAGTAAACGATCTCCAAAACTTCCCTTGATGATTACATAGCTCAACAAATACGAGCTCATCAAGCCAACGAAGCGGCCGGCCAACTCGTCAGAACCGGGAGACCGTAACTAGGATGGTACGATCAAATCAATTATCCGCCGGGATATACGATCCCCAAGTTTCATGTGCATAAAGGGACAGGAAGTCCGCATCAGTATGTCTCTCGGTTCAGAGCTCTATGCGGCAACACTGGAGGCGACGACAAACTGCTGTTTCGCCAATTTGTCGGTACGGAGACATCATTCGAATGGTACTCGGAGCTCCCAAATGACTCCGTCAAAACATTCACAAAATGGAATTTCTGTTCATACAGCGGTTCACAAGCACAAGTGAACCAATCCCGATCACAGCATTAATCAATGCCAGGGTGAAGTCAGGAGAGAGCTAGGTCCAATACGCGATCCGGTGGCGGAACATATGGTTAAAATGAGAACACCGCATTGAAGAATCTCCTGCCGTGGGCATGTTCATCAGGACTCTTGATCCACAAGCGAACGTGTCCCATTTCATGACGTTCTTCAAGCCGACCACCTTCCAGGCGCTTATCGACAAGCTGGCCGAGATGGATCAGATGGGCCGCGGGCCTTCCTCCTCAAAAATGGACCCTCGAAATGCCAAGGGTAAAGGGAAAGCAGGCTTCGTTGCCAACACTCAACAACAACCGAGTGACCCGAAACCAGTTACTCGCCAAAACAACATGCGTCCACGTATATCCCTGGAAGAAAGGCTAGGACGTGCCTACTCGTTTCACCGTGATAAGATGATGAGACTGTTCGAGCTGGAAGTACGCAACAAACTCATCACATTGCCAGACCCACGATGTCCGTCGTAGCCTGGCGACGTCAAAAACCCCAACTATTGCTCCTATCACAGGATGGTGAGCTACCCAATTGAGGATTGCTACGTCTTCAAAAAATAGGTCGATGACTAGTACCAATAAGGGAAGTTTGTGCTATTGGAGAACTAGAGGGTCAACCCACCACAAAAGCATGCTCCCAAGAAGGTAGACATGCCGGGGGCATCATGCTCGCTCATGGAAGAAGCTCCATGGGAAGTTGTCCTTTCAGCTAAAACCAAAAGAATGCTGAAAGATCTTTTAGTGTGTCCGTCAATCAGATGGAAAAGCCCGCAAGAGCCCGAGATCATTGAAGGGATGCTGAAACCGTGTTCCACATTGAAAACAGTTGACTAGGGGTAAAGCCCCCAGGTCAAGACTTCAAAGTCTTCGAAAAAAATAAGAAGACCAAGAAGCCTGTGTAGCTGCTGTAACAACCGAGCCCAATGCTACTAGTTTCTGTTACCGTATGAATGGTGTATGGTATTTATTTCATTGATCCTACTTGACTGTTGTTAGTTATAAATTTTACCCGACAATTCATTTCTGCATATAACAATTTAAGGCATCTAAAATAAAACTAAAAATATTCGTCATGGCATGCTTAACACCCCTAACCCTGTTGTAGCGTCCGTGCATCGTGTTCTCGTCCCGTTCAGTGAAACGGGCGAGTTTGGACGGCTACGCGCACGTACGTGTTTTCGTTTTGAGGTATACTTTTTGATTGTAAAATACTTCATTTTAAATTTTGGATCCCGCCTAAAATTTTCTTATTTCAATTTCAAATTTTTGGACCCGACCCGGGTGCAATTTGGAAATATTTTACATTGGCGCCAAATCCCAATTTCTATTTTTTTTAACCGTCGAATATATATAAATTTAACCTATAATATATTTTTCCTATTTTCTTAAATCTTTAAAAAGATTTCTTTTCCTAACCAAACCCCACAAATCCTTTCTCCCAGCCAATCAAATTTCTCGTAACCCCGTGGGCCCCACCCTCTCTCTCTCCCTCTCCCCGTATCTCTCTCTCTCTCTTTCTCTCTCTATCTCTGGCATGTAGTGCCAAATTTATCTCTCCTCCCCGATTCTCTCCTCTCGATCTCTCTCCCGTCTCTATCTCTCTCCTCTCTCTCTCCTCTCGCAATCTCTCTCTCTCTCCCTATCTCTCTCCCTCTCTCTCTTCTTTATATATATATATTTCTCCCCCTCAATTTCTTCTTCCTTGAACAGAACCCACGTCGCGAGAAGCCCTAGCCGCTTCGCCCTTCGCCGCAGCAGCCCAACGCCGACGCCATCACCACTGGCCTCGTCGTCTCCTCGCCCTCATCACATCCATATCCACCTTTTCTTCCTCCTTCATCAACTCCCCGTGCACCCTGCAACGGCAACCGCGGCCACCTGCACACCACCTGCACACCGCCTGCACTTCGTGGGATCACCGCCGGTGATCTCGATCCGTCCCCCCGGCCTCGTGCATCCCTCGGTGAGTGTCTTCTGCTCCCTCTCCTCTTCTCCTTTCTTCTTCTTTCTCCTTGCTCATGGTTTCTTGATCTACAGTTTCTGTTGCCGTCGTCATAGGCTGGCCGCCGGAGCTCCGTCGACGTGATCGACGATCACAACCCCTCCACGGATCATCGTGAGCACCCTCTTCTCAGATCCTCCTTCCTTTCTTCTTTAGTTTTCTTTTCCCTTCTTGTTTGCATGTCTTGATTGTTCACTGTTCTGTACTTGGCCGGAATTCGATGATGCTGACGACGTGTCCCGACGATCCAGCGAGGTACTCTGATCTGTGTGGTTCCACTGTTCGTCGTTTGGGTTCATTCCGTGAACCGTGCGCCCGTCGCGAGTTTTCCCCACCGACGTTTAACGTTCCGTTTTCCCGATTCGCGACCCGTCGAGGCAAGTACCCCTTGCTACATGCTAAATAATATTTACATATACATTGATGACACCCTAAACCTGCAGTTTAACTTTAGTACTATAAATTTCCCATTTTCGTGTTCAATGTTGTTATATATCATTTTATCTTCCAAACTTGAAACCTACCGTTTGCAATTACTGTATTAAACCTAATAATCACATTTACATGTGTAACACCCAAGCCTAATGCTACTATTTTCTGTTACTGGTTGAGCATTAGATATTACTCATTTCATTTAGCTTGCCTGTTTGACACGTACCGTGAAATTTCATCTGGCTAAGTCATTTCTGCACATAACAAATTTTAGCATCTAAAATGAAATTAAAAATATCCATCTTGGCCTACTCGACACCCCTAGCCTCGTGGTAGCGTCCGTGCATCGAGTTCTCATCCCGTTCGGTGAAACGGGCGAGTTTGGATGGCTATGCGCGCGTACAGGTGTCCGACTTGGGGGTATGCTTTTTTAATCATAAAACACTCAATTTCAAAATTTGGAACCCGCTTAAAATCCTATTATTTAAATTTCAAATTTTTGGACCCGACCCGGGCGCGATTTGAAAATGTTTTATTTAGCGCCAAAATCCCAAATTAATATAATCTTTAAACCTTATATATATATCTCGTTAACTTTAATCAATCATGTACCCTTAACAGAATAAATCTTCACAGCTATTTAAATCTTTGCAAAGTATTTTTCCTCAGCCAATCACGAGTTTCCAAATCCCCCTGGGCCCCACTTTCCCTATCTCTCTCTCTCTATTCCGTTCTCTCTCTCCTTCGTATCTCTCTCTCTCTCTCTCTATCTTTCCCTATCTCTCTCTCTCTAACTCTCTCTCTCTCTCTCTTCCCTATATATTTCTCCCTCCCTATTTTATTTTTCCAGAACGCAACCACGAGCAAAGAAACCCACTGGCAACCTAACCCTAGCTGCCTTCACCATCGCCGCCACAGCCCCGACGCCGGCGCCAACGTCACCGTCGCCCTCGCCTCCGCCTCCTCGCCTCAACCGACCCTTGTTTCCTCCCCCGCGCACCCTGCACGACTGCTGCAGCCACCTGCAGAATTCCCTGCAGTCGCCTGCTCGCCGGCGGCCCTCGTCGTCGCCATCCGCGCCGCCGATCAACACCTCGCCGTGGTTCCCTCACCATCATTCTCCTTCTCCTGGTGCACCCCCTGACCAGAACAGCGACCCCGGCTACCCCCACGACTTCTCTGTGCAGCCTGAAACGTCGCCGGCGACCACCTGCGCCGCCCCTGGCCGTCGCCGACGAACCCCAACCACCTCTAGACACCATGTAAGTGCCCCATGCACCTTTCCTTTCCTCTCTTCTTTTTCAGAACTAAAAACAGTTGCTGGAAGTTTCTGCAGATCGCCGGAGACACCGTCCTCGCCATCGTCGATCTCGCCGTCGTCGCTAGTACCCTCTGGACCAGTGAGTATTCCCCCATCATCTTCTTCTCTGGTCTTTTCCTTCTTTCCAAGATCTATACCCATTTGAAACCCTATTTACTGTTTTTGTGCTCGCCGAATCCGGCCGTGCCGGCGACGTGTCCCGACGATCCAGCAGAGCACTCTGACCCGTGAGATCCCTTGGTCCGTTGTTTGGATTCAATCCGTGAACCGTGCGTTCGTCGCGTGTTTCCCGCCGACGTTACGTTCCGTTTTTCCCGGTTCGCAACCCGTCGAGGCAAGTATCACTTGCTACATGCTATACCATATATTTATGTATGTTTTGACACATTAAACCTGTAAAACTTAACTTGGTGTAGTCGTTTCTCATTTTCTTGCAATATGGCATTATATCATTTTACAGCTAACATAAAATTTACCGTTTGCCAATTTAAACCTAATAACCAAGTTTACCTGTTAATCACATTTTTACTGTTTAATAGATGGTAGCACTTACCCATGTAGTTCTATTACATTCGGACATTCGTATTCAAAGGCTTGATATAACTGTACTGCATCAATATCTAAACTATTGCACCGCTAAGGGTGCTCAAACCTGTTAATATAATAAAACGGCTGCACTGTATTACTGCACTCTTGAGATTGAATGAAACATGCTTATTATTTATCTCTTTGCTCATTCCATGTTGTTAAATACCCTGTTCGATTATATATCTGTTGTGAGCACACCCACGATATTGTTACATTTTGACTTGACATTGTCACAACATGGTATATATATGATACACCTGACATGGTACCGTTTACTATTGACTTGACCTAATGTACCATGACCTGACCTGTTACCTGATCTCGTGCCTAATGCCAACAAACCTGACATGTAGTCCTCATGGACCGTTTCTGTTGTCTATCCAGACAAACCTGCTTTTACCAAATCCTGTGTAGCGTCTTGAAAAGTCGTTTTGGAGTTTTCCTGAAAATCGGTGAAAATTCGGTATTTTTCCGAAAACCGTCTGTCTCGTTATTTTGCAGTTTAGGACTAATTATACCTAAAATGGATAAGTAATTGCTTGTTTTTAGCAGCTAATGAGTTACTTATGAAATTTTGGTCATTTAAAAAAAATTTCCCTATTTTTCAATTTTTTAATATTATTTTAAGCCGGTAAGAAAATACATTAAATTAGCGATAAATACAAATTTTTCTGGGCTAATTTTAATCTTTAAAATTATGTTAATTAAAATCTAGTTGTAACATAAATTTTTAGTATTTTATTTTGATTTTTAACTAATTTTTATTATAGGAAACGAATTTATTGAATTTTAAGCTAAAACTTGCAATTTTTGACTTGTAGGGGGTCTTTTTGCATAAAATTTCTTTTGTAAAACCCCTCTCTCTCTTCCCTCAGCCCTAGGCCGGCCCCACCATGATCAGGTCCAAAAAATTTCTTGCCTCTTTTTGACTTTAAACCATGTGAAGAAGTGTTGGTTTTAAAAGGGTTTTAAAAGGGTAAATTTGGAAGTATGTGTGCTTTGATTGGAGAGGGTTGACTTAGGCTTTTTCCCACATCACCCACACCACTTTTTCCCATCTCTTGCAGCCGAGAATTCTGCAGTTGCAGCAGCCCCATTCCCCCTCCTTGTCTCATCTCTTTTCTTCATCAAAATTCATCCAAAATTGCTCCAAAAATCAACAAATCCTTCACTTTTTCAACACAAACCTTATTCCCTCTCTTCTCAAACCCAAATTGGTTCAAATCTTGGAGAAACATGGCATCTTGGGAGGTTTTAGCAACATAGGGATTGATCTTTTGAGGTATAATTCCTACTCTTTTAAGTTATTATGGTTAGAATTCTTTAATTTAGTTGTTTTAGTGTTAAATTAGTGCTATTTTCATTCTAGTTTTTTTTTATAGTTAATGGTTGAGTTAATTAGGGTTTCTTGAAACCATGTTTTAGTTAATTAAATCTAGTTAATTAATCTAGTGGTTTACTTAACCAACCTATATGGTTACTTTGCTTAAGTGGCTTGATGTATTGCTAATCTAAGTTAACTTGTGTGAAATTTTCTTTGCCTTGCTAATTACCAAAATCAAGAAGAGGTTTGTGTATGGAATGTGGGTTTTGTAGCATGGTAAATAAGTTAAAATTGTGTTTTTGGTGGCTAACTAGTTGTGTGGATTGGATGGTTGTGTTGGACCGTGATAACTTTGTCGCTATTGTCGATATTTGCACCAAATTGCTTTTCTAGCTTACTAGTTTTTACTAAAATGTTGTGATGATTTAATTGCGATGTCTTGATGACATTTTTAGCGTATCCTATGACATTTAGGATGCGTGTGTGCGGTTTTTTGAGTAATCGGGTTTTAGTTTTGCCGGGCGGCCAAATCGACTTTTTGTAGATTTTTGCGAGTTTCGCGTGTGTCCCGCGGACTTTGTGCACGTTGTACCTAGCTTGTGAACGTTAGTGTTTTCATTTGGGTTTTGCGTCAGTCTTGATATATAACCTTATGTTTGTATTGATGTAAATTCCAGGTTCGGCCGCGGAGACGTCAGACGCGGCACGAAAGGGGAAAGCGGTGATTGGACGTGACTAGCTAGGGATTTCGGTGAGTAGATGTAACATCTACGGGGGACTATCGTTGGATGGAGCAAGCCGCCCGATAGTTTTAGTAACTTAAAAGATTCTTAGAAATGTTAGTAATTAGGGGTGTAATACTTGTATGATTATTTGCTACATTCATGCCCTATATTGACATACCTATACGAAACCGTTTTATAGGACACCTGCACCATTGCCAGGGTTTTTATATGCAGCACGAGCACTATTCATGCTTACACACACATCCTGGTAATTGCCATGCCACCACACTAGATAACCTTTAAATTAAAACCTTTTACTAATTGATGCTTAAACCTGTGCTATTGCCTTTAATTCCTTAAAATGAAATCGTAGGATTGCTATTCATGTGCATGTACCTCATCATATTAATTGTTCATGCCTAGTCTATTAATCATACATCGTAGCTTAATTATTGATACCATATGCATTCATCACCATTGACATATACACTTATGAGGATTTCTTGAGATTTTATGATATTTCTGGATTTCGGGGGAAAGCCGCAAAATTTCTAAACTTATTATATTTTTTTAAAATATGTAAATTGCGGTTTTCTAGTGATGTAAGTGTCGTCCACCATGAGTTTGCTGTGGTTTTCGAGATCCGTGTCGAGGAGTGGAGGAACCGTCACGGGTACATGGTGGGCCCGGTAAGGTACCCCGGGGCAAGAGAAATGTGGTGTTGACGTTGAGCCTGGCAGGGGACGGATTACCTACCGGTGACTGTTTGGGACGGCGGATATCCATAGGATACCGACCGTGGCCGCTAGATGATGAGATATTGATATTTGAGAGGGGTCAGCCGGACGGCTGGGGCCAGAGATACATTGATATGAGATTTGAGACAGTTTTGAGGTGTCGATGCTGGACACAGGTTCTTGTTGATTCTATTGTTATTGTGCTGGTATTTCAAAAGACATTCTTAAAGGGAAAAACATGATTTCTTATACTTACACATTCAGATCACGAGTTGATTCGCATTGCATTCATACCTGCTAGTATATCCATATCGCATACATACTTGCCATTATGTCCTGCCTTACCTGTATTTAGATGCTAGGATGCTTGTGTGCATGCATTCGATAGCCTGTGTAGATGTTATTTATTACTCACGAGTTGGCAACTCACCCCCGTTGTGCCATAGCCTTTTGCAGGTCCGCTCCGTCAGTACAGTAGCGGCGGGTGCGCTTGCTTCTTTTGCCTGGACTCGAGGTTTTGCTCATAGGTGGGTTATGTTATTATTTTTGTACCACCTTGTATATTCTTTGTATCTAGTGTACTCCATCTACTGTATCTACCAGCATTATTGTATATTGACCTAGAGATGAGACTGTGAGATTTGTGGACTTTTATGCTGTATTTTGGGGTCGAGCTCACTTGAGTCGACATGCTGTCTTTCTTATGCTTCATTATGATTACTACGCATGTTGTTGCTTTATTTTGCGTGGGATTTGTGACCGCCTTGTGGCGAAGAGCTAGCTCCCGCTTGGGGATGCCTTATTTGTTGGATTCATATATATTCTTGTTGTACCCATTTTGGGGGCCAGTATTTACAAAGGAGACTCTGCCGAAATTTTCGGAAAAATTGATATTGTTTTTAAAAAAGGTTTTATATGACTTATTTGATAAACTCGCTTTCAATTGTTTGGGTTTTCTTCACTCTTTTGCTTATTTGGTTTTGGTTTCTGGGCTTTGGCTTACTTATTTTACGGACGTCTTGAGACGTTTCGTAACCTAAGTGCCAGTCACGTTCCGTACCCTGCGGGTCGTGACAAAGTTGGTATCAGAGCGATAGGTTTTACCTTTTTGAGTGTAGGATGACCCTTGGTAGATGGAGTAAGTGACTTAAGCAGGGTAACGTAGCGTGCGTATGTCCGCGGCATACTTGCGATACGGTACTCCGCCTAAGTGACTTTAGGATACTTGCTTGAAATTCCTTCTTCAATTCCGTGTATCCTATGATTCTATTGCACTGTTCTTATTATCCTTTTTCTGTACCAGCCACTATGCCGCCGAAGGCTACGAGGGAACAGAGGGCTGCCGCCCGAGATGAGATTCGAGCTGGCTCGTCCGAGACTAGGACTGAGCAGGGTGGTATGCCTACGCCGCAGGGACAGACCGATCCACCTTCCCCAGGCCGTATGGATAGGCTTGAGTCCGGTATGGAGGAGCTGCGACAGATGATGGGAGGCATGCAGGAGTTACGACAGATGGTGGAATCGTTAGTAGAGGTCAATCGAGCACAGAGATCGGATATTACTCCCCATGCGGTCGTTTCGAGACCGAGTCGGATTTGCACTGATATGTTAGCACCTAGGAGGGTTCGCAGAGGCCGTGGCGGATTCTTTAGGGGCCAGTTATATCGCCTTCACCCATACGATCAGTAGCCATGGTTAGGATGTTTTTGGTGTGGTAGCCTGCATCATCGTAACAGAGACTGTCCGGCGAGACGACAGGGAGTGGCGACAGTTCCACATGTGACCCTACCACCATCACCACCCCCTCCTCAGAGAGCCCTACTTCCTACCACCGGTGATGCTCCACGCCAGTTAGGTGCACCCAGAGGCCGTGGACGCGGCGGTCCGATTCAGAGAGGACGAGGAGGCAGAGGCCGAGGTCGAGGTCAGCCCGCTATCGGCGGAGGCCAGGCCCGAGTATTTGCTTTGACACCGCAGGATGCGCAGGCATCCAATACCGTTGTGACAGGTACCTTATCCGTATGTTCTTTCGACGCATGGGTATTATTTGACCCAGGTTCCACACATTCGTACGTATCTACACACTTTGCACCGATGTTGGGCCGTGAGTCGTCGTCGTTAGATCATCCGCTTGTTGTTAGTACTCCGGTAGGCGAGTCGTTTGTCGCTCGTTTTGTTTTTCGTTTGTGTTCCGTTCGTATCGGGGTGAGGGATTCATCGGTTGATTTGATTCTCCTCGATATGTTGGACTTTGATGTGCTTCTGGGCATGGATTGGCTAGCCACTTGTTATGCTTCGGTGGACTGCCGTGAGAAGGCAGTCATATTTAGCTTTCCGGGAGAGCCAGTCCTTGTTATTCAGGGAGACCGCAGCGTCACCCTTCCCAGCTTGATTTCGTCTCTTCGCCCTAGTCAGCTCTTGCGGAAGGGATGTCAGGGATTCTTAGCGTATATTTGTGATACTCGAGCTGCAGAGGTTCCGTTAGACCGGGTCCCGGTAGTTTGTGAGTTCCCTGATGTTTTCCCTGATGAGCTACCTGGGCTACCGCCTGAGCGCGATGTTGAGTTCTGCATTGATTTGATTCCCGGCTCGGGGCCTATTTCTATACCGCCTTATCGGATGGCCCCGGCAGAGCTTAGAGAGCTGAAGGATCAGTTGCAGGATTTGTTAGATAAGGGGCTTATTCGACCGAGTGTTTCTCCGTGGGGTGCTTCGGTCCTGTTTGTCAAGAAGAAGGATGGAAGTTTGCGCTTATGTATCGACTACCGCCAGCTGAACAAAGTTACCGTTCGGAACAGATATCCGTTGCCACGCATTGATGATTTGTTCGACCAGCTTCAGGGTGCGGGGTATTTTTCGAGGATCGACTTGCGATCAGGATACCATCAGCTGCGAGTTCGACAGGAGGATATACCGAGGACAGCTTTCCTCACGCGCTACGGCCACTACGAGTTTTTGGTGATGTCGTTCGGACTCACCAACGTCCCAGCAGCATTCATGGATTTGATGAACCGTACATTCAGGCCGTATCTTGACTTGTTCATCATCGTGTTTATCGACGATATCTTGGTGTACTCCCGGAGCAGAGAGGAGCACGAGCAGCACTTGCAGATTACGTTACAGACTCTGAGGGAGCACCAGCTGTTCACAAAGTTCTCCAAGTGTGCATTCTGGCTGGACAGCGTCGGATTCTTGGGTCACGTGGTTACGAGAGACGGCATATGTGTGGACCCGAAGAAGATTGAGGCTGTTCAGCAGTGGCCCCGACCTACATCGGTTACTGAGATCCGTAGTTTTCTAGGCCTGGCAGGCTACTACAGGCGTTTTGTTCAGGACTTCTCCCGTATAGCTGCACCTTTGACCGGTTTGACCCGGAAGGGAGTTCCTTTCGTTTGGACAGAGGAGTGCGAGCGCAGTTTTCAGCAGCTACGGACTTGTTTGACTACGGCGCTGGTATTATCTTTGCCTTCGGGATCGGGCGGATTTGTGGTCTACTGTGATGCTTCGCGAGTGGGATTAGGATGCGTATTGATGCAGCATGGCCGGGTGATCGCTTATGCTTCTCGGCAGTTGAAGAAGCATGAACAGAACTACCCCACTCATGATTTGGAGATGGCTGCAGTGGTCTTTGCACTGAAGATTTGGCGACATTACCTATACGGCGAGTCGTGTCAGATATTCACAGACCACAAGAGCTTAAAGTACATATTTCAGCAGCGAGACCTGAATCTCAGACAGCGTCGTTGGATGGAGTTGGTGAAAGACTACGACTGCGAGATCTTATATCACCCAGGCAAGGCGAATGTAGTGGCAGATGCGTTGAGCAGGAGGCCCGGGGGTAGTCTATCGTGTTTGCGCGCAGTGCAGAGGCAGTCGTCAGCAGATTGGCAGATTTTATGCGACAGCCGAGTGGAGTTCGAGTTCACTCAGACAGAGGGACAGCTCGCGCATGTTCGTGCACGCCCACAGCTGCTTGACCGTATATATGAGGCACAGCACAGTGACGACCGTTGCTCAGAGATCACGGCACAGATGGGACAGGGCAGATTTTCCGAGTTCGTGATTGACGATCAGGGGATTTTACGATATGGATCTAGACTGTGCGTACCAGATACTGATGGATTACGGCGCGACATTCTTGAGGAGGCACACCGATCAGTGTATAGTGTCCACCCCGGTTCCACCAAGATGTACCATGATATGAGAGAGACCTACTGGTAGGACGGGATGAAGAGGGACATTGCGGAGTTTGTATCGAGATGCCTGACTTGTCAGCAAGTCAAGGCCGAGCACCAGAGGCCCGCAGGAGAGCTACAGCCGTTACCCATTCCAGAGTGGAAATGGGAGCAGATTTCGATGGACTTCGTTGTGGGTCTACCCAGGACCAGTCGAGGGTACGACTCCATCTGGGTGATCGTGGATAGATTGACGAAAGCGGCTCACTTCCTACTAGTGAAGACCACTTTCAGCTTCGCTCAGTATGCTCAGCTCTATATTGACGAGATCGTGCGACTACATGGCGTACCGACTTGTATCGTGTCAGATCGAGGCACTCAGTTTACCAGCCGACTATGGCAGAGACTCCAGGAGGCTTTGGGCACTCGTTTGAGCTTCAGCACAGCATTTCATCCGCAGACCGACGGACAGTCAGAGCGGACCATTCAGACTCTCGAGGACATGCTCAGAGCGTGCGTTTTAGACTTCGGCGGTAGCTGGGATCGTCATTTACCTCTAGTGGAGTTCTCCTACAACAACAGCTTCCAGGATACTATTCAGATGGCACCTTTCGAGACATTGTATGGGAGGAGATGCAGATCGCCCGTCTGTTGGACAGAGCTCAGCGAGAGCAGCATTTTGGGGCCGCAGCTTGTTGAGAAGACGACAGCGAAGATACAGTTGATCCGAGACCGGATGAGAGCGACTCAGAGCAGGCAGAAATCGTATGCAGACAGGCGCCGTCGCAGATTAGAGTTCGCAGTTGGCGACCATGTTTTTCTGAAAGTCTCTCCGATGAAGGGCGTGATGCGTTTTGGGCAAAAGGGAAAGCTTAGCCCTAGATTCGTAGGTCCCTTCGAGATCCTCGAGCGTGTCGGCGCTGTTGCATATCGTTTGGCCCTTCCACCCAGCTTTCCCGATGTTCACCCCGTCTTCCATGTTTCGATGCTCCGCAAGTACCTTCACGACCCTTCGCATGCAATTCAGCACCCGACAGTCCAGCTGGAGCGCGACCTTTCTTTTGCAGAGCAGCCGGTGGCCATCCTGGATTGGCAGGTGAAGAAGTTGAGACCGAAAGTTATACCGACCGTCAAGGTCCTTTGGCGTAGCCCGAGCAGCGAGGAGGTTACCTGGGAGACCGAGGGCGAGATGAGGAAGAAATATCCCCATCTCTTTGAAGGTACGCGTAGCTATATTTTTAAATTCGGGGACCGAATTTCTTTAAGGGGGGAAGATTGTAGCGTCTTGGAAAGTCGTTTTGGAGTTTTCCTGAAAATCGGTGAAAATTCGGTATTTTTCCGAAAACCGTCTTTCTCGTTATTTTGCAGTTTAGGACTAATTATACCTAAAATGGATAGGTAATTGCTTGTTTTTAGTAGCTAATGAGTTACTTATGAAATTTTGGTCATTTAAAAAAAATTGCCCTATTTTTCAATTTTTTAATATTATTTTAAGCCGGTAAGAAAATACATTAAATTAGCGATAAATACAAATTTTTCTGGGCTAATTTTAATCTTTAAAATTATGTTAATTAAAATCTAGTTGTAACATAAATTTTTAGTATTTTATTTTGATTTTTAACTAATTTTTATTATAGGAAACGAATTTATTGAATTTTAAGCTAAAACTTGCAATTTTTGACTTGTAGGGGGTCTTTTTGCATAAAATTTCTTTTGTAAAACCCCTCTCTCTCTTCCCTCAGCCCTAGGCCGGCCCCACCATGATCAGGTCCAGAAAATTTCTTGCCTCTTTTTGACTTTAAACCATGTGAAGAAGTGTTGGTTTTAAAAGGGTTTTAAAAGGGTAAATTTGGAAGTATGTGTGCTTTGATTGGAGAGGGTTGACTTAGGCTTTTTCCCACATCACCCACACCACTTTTTCCCATCTCTTGCAGCCGAGAATTCTGCAGTTGCAGCAGCCCCATTCCCCCTCCTTGTCTCATCTCTTTTCTTCATCAAAATTCATCCAAAATTGCTCCAAAAATCAACAAATCCTTCACTTTTTCAACACAAACCTTATTCCCTCTCTTCTCAAACCCAAATTGGTTCAAATCTTGGAGAAACATGGCATCTTGGGAGGTTTTAGCAACATAGGGATTGATCTTTTGAGGTATAATTCCTACTCTTTTAAGTTATTATGGTTAGAATTCTTTAATTTAGTTGTTTTAGTGTTAAATTAGTGCTATTTTCATTCTAGTTTTTTTTATAGTTAATGGTTGAGTTAATTAGGGTTTCTTGAAACCATGTTTTAGTTAATTAAATCTAGTTAATTAATCTAGTGGTTTACTTAACCAACCTATATGGTTACTTTGCTTAAGTGGCTTGATGTATTGCTAATCTAAGTTAACTTGTGTGAAATTTTCTTTGCCTTGCTAATTACCAAAATCAAGAAGAGGTTTGTGTATGGAATGTGGGTTTTGTAGCATGGTAAATAAGTTAAAATTGTGTTTTTGGTGGCTAACTAGTTGTGTGGATTGGATGGTTGTGTTGGACCGTGATAACTTTGTCGCTATTGTCGATATTTGCACCAAATTGCTTTTCTAGCTTACTAGTTTTTACTAAAATGTTGTGATGATTTAATTGCGATGTATTGATGACATTTTTAGCGTATCCTATGACATTTAGGATGCGTGTGTGCGGTTTTTTGAGTAATCGGGTTTTAGTTTTGCCGGGCGGCCAAATCGACTTTTTGTAGATTTTTGCGAGTTTCGCGTGTGTCCCGCGGACTTTGTGCACGTTGTACCTAGCTTGTGAACGTTAGTGTTTTCATTTGGGTTTTGCGTCAGTCTTGATATATAACCTTATGTTTGGTATTGATGTAAATTCCAAGTTCGGTCGCGGAGACGTCAGACGCGGCACGAAAGGGGAAAGCGGTGATTGGATGTGACTAGCTAGGGATTCCGGTGAGTAGATGTAACATCTACGGGGGACTATCGTTGGATGGCGCAAGCCGCCCGATAGTTTTAGTAACTTAAAAGATTCTTAGAAATGTTAGTAATTAGGGGTGTAATACTTGTATGATTATTTGCTACATTCATGCCCTATATTGACATACCTATACGAAACCGTTTTATAGGACACCAGCACCATTGCCAGGGTTTTTATATGCAGCACGAGCACTATTCATGCTTACACACACATCCTGGTAATTGCCATGCCACCACACTAGATAACCTTTAAATTGAAACCTTTTACTAATTGATGCTTAAACTTGTGCTATTGCCTTTAATTCCTTAAAATGAAATCGTAGGATTGCTATTCATGTGCATGTACCTCATCATATTAATTGTTCATGCCTAGTCTATTAATCATACATCGTAGCTTAATTATTGATACCATATGCATTCATCACCATTGACATATACACTTATGAGGATTTCTTGAGATTTTATGATATTTCTGGATTTCGGGGGAAAGCCGCAAAATTTCTAAACTTATTATATTTTTTAAAATATGTAAATTGCGGTTTTCTAGTGATGTAAGTGTCGTCCACCATGAGTTTGCTGTGGTTTTCGAGATCCGTGTCGAGGAGTGGAGGAACCGTCACGGGTACATGGTGGGCCCGGTAAGGTACCCCGGGGCAAGAGGAATGTGGTGTTGATGTTGAGCCTGGCAGGGGACGGATTACCTACCGGTGACTGTTTGGGACGGCGGATATCCATAGGATACCGACCGTGGCCGCTAGATGATGAGATATTGATATTTGAGAGGGGTCAGCCGGACGGCTGAGGCCAGAGATACATTGATATGAGATTTGAGACAGTTTTGAGGTGTCGATGCTGGACACAGGTTCTTGTTGATTCTATTGGTATTGTGCTGGTATTTCAAAAGACATTCTTAAAGGGAAAAACATGATTTCTTATACTTACACATTCAGATCACGAGTTGATTCGCATTGCATTCATACCTGCTAGTATATCCATATCGCATACATACTTGCCATTATGTCCTGCCTTACCTGTATTTAGATGCTAGGATGCTTGTGTGCATGCATTCGATAGCCTGTGTAGATGTTATTTATTACTCACGAGTTGGCAACTCACCCCCGTTGTGCCATAGCCTTTTGCAGGTCCGCTCCGTCAGTACAGTAGCGGCGGGTGCGCTTGCTTCTTTTGCCTGGACTCGAGGTTTTGCTCATAGGTGGGTTATGTTATTATTTTTGTACCACCTTGTATATTCTTTGTATCTAGTGTACTCCATCTACTGTATCTACCAGCATTATTGTATATTGACCTAGAGATGAGACTGTGAGATTTGTGGACTTTTATGCTGTATTTTGGGGTCGAGCTCACTTGAGTCGACATGCTGTCTTTCTTATGCTTCATTATGATTACTACGCATGTTGTTGCTTTATTTTGCGTGGGATTTGTGACCGCCTTGTGGCGAAGAGCTAGCTCCCGCTTGGGGATGCCTTATTTGTTGGATTCATATATATTCTTGTTGTACCCATTTTGGGGGCCAGTATTTACAAAGGAGACTCTGCCGAAATTTTCGGAAAAATTGATATTGGTTTTAAAAAAGGTTTTATATGACTTATTTGATAAACTCGCTTTCAATTGTTTGGGTTTTCTTCACTCTTTTGCTTATTTGGTTTTGGTTTCTGGGCTTTGGCTTACTTATTTTACGGACGTCTTGAGACGTTTCGTAACCTAAGTGCCAGTCACGTTCCGTACCCTGCGGGTCGTGACATCCTGTGTTGGCATTAGTTCTTGATTACTGAATACCTGACCTGACATATATAACTTGGGGGTATGGGGAAATCAAAGGTGAAACCTGACTTGTAACTCGACAGTTCACTACTTGTTCTGGGTGTACACATTCTTGTTTTGTGCCTAGCGGCATGTCTCGGTTTCGGCCGAGAATATTGTGGCCGTGGTCTCGGGTATATACGGGATACTATCGAGTGTACACATTCCTGTTTTGTGCCTAGCGGCATGTCTCGGCTGCAGCCGAGAATATTGTGGCCGTGGTCCCGGGTATGTACGGGATACTATTGAGTTACATCGACGATTCATCAATTGATTTCAAAGACTTTAGACTAGAAAACCTGATAGAACAGTTTAGTTACCCACTGCACACTACCCTGTACTGCTTGTTTCACATTATTGATTATTCATGCTTATTTTGCATTGCCTGTTACATTTTTTTCATATTATATTACTGGTTGACATGACGCGCTGACGTCTGGGTTTTGCATGGCCCAGATTCTATACCACTGTCGCAGTCCGAGCAGGAGTACTTCAGCCAGCAGGCTGAGTTGTGAGTCCAGTAGTGGTTAGTTTTATTTCCTGCATTTATTTTCTGATGTGAGCCCGCATTATGGGACATACCTTTCAGTTATTTGTATTGGATCATTTGCTTCCGCATTTATTTATTTATTGACTCTTGTTATTCTGGATTATGGACATGTTTTAGATAGTTTTATCTTGTTCTTGATATCTCTACAGCCGTAATGTGACTGTGGATGGATACTTCCTACCCACAGGTAGCATGGTTGGCTATGTCACGTGCCCAAATCTAGCGTACTCTGGGAAGCGGGGCATGACATGGTTCTTTTGGTATCAGAGCCATAGGTTAGTTGGGTTGATTCTTTTGTAGTTGGGTATTGTACCCAATACACGAATAAGAATACCCGTGTTTAGGAAACATGTCCTGCCACTTTGCCATTTACCATTCTTGAATCACATTCTTCCTAATTATATCTTTTACGACGTGCAAACTTACTTTGCATGTCGACTCGAAAACCTGATTTCTTGTTATCTCTAGGACTTAGGCGACTTGGGTGGAGTTAAGTAATTGTAGCTATGATACCGCGGCATAGTTATAATGTGGTACTCTATTTAAGTATCTTGGAGTTATAGCCTTGATCTATATTCAAAATCTATCATCATGCTAATGTTGGGTGTTTTGAGTTCAGGAATATGGCCGGTAAGAATTTGAAGACGTACCAAGGCGTGTGGACGAAGCCGCCATACTTGGAGTGATAAGGGGAATGCTGGAGAATCAAAAGAAACAGACCGAGCTAATCCAGCAGCAAGCGGACTCGTTTCAGGAAGGTTTGCAGATCGTTCAGCAGTCTGTGAACAATGTTGGAGCTAAGCCAGTTGACCGAGTAAGGACAGTAGCAGATTTCAGACGTTTGGGTCCGTCTACATTTACTGGTTTAAAGGAGCCGTTGCCAGTGGAGCAGTGGCTAGTTGACATAGAGAACTTGCTTTTTGCGGCACAGATTCCAGATGACAAAAAATTTGTTGTGGTACGCATTCAGCTAGTGGACTACGCCCGAGAATGGTGGTTTGTTGAGGAGACCAGCTTGCCCAAGCCGATCAAGTGGGCGGATTTTTCTAAGAGTTTCCTGGAGAAGTTCTTCCCGCGGACTGCACGGGAGGAAATGGAAGAGAAGTTCATCGGACTAAAGCAGAAGGGAGCACCCGTAGATGTGCATGTAGCAGAATGGACGAGACTCAAGTTGTTTCGCTGGACCTTTAGTTGCCAACGATGCAGACAGGGCACGAAGGTTCATGCGCAGACTGGACGTGGACATCCAGAGGCAGATTGTCTCCTTGGGTTTGACCACTTTCTCACAAGTACTTGCGACAGCCGAGAGCAGCAAAGTTTATCAGGGATGAAGGGGAGTTTTTCTGTCGGGCTAGTCGAGTTTAAGGCAAGGCCGACAAATAATATTCTTGCATCAATGGAAGTGATGAAAGTGAACAGCCTGCTGTTGTTCGTGATTTTATGGACGTGTTTGAAGATATATCGGGTTTACCGCCAAAGCGAGACGTGAAGTTCGCAATTGATCTTATTCCTGGGGCAGCGCCAGTATCCGGAGCGTATTATCCAATGGTGCCGGTAGAATTGGAAGAAGTCAAGAAACAGGTTGCTGAATTGCTTGAGAAAGGTTGGATTCGAAGCAGTAACTCGCCTTGGGGAGCTCCAGTTCTTCTCGTAAAGAAGAAGGATGGCAGAAGAAGGATGTGCATCGACTATCGAGAATTAAACCGGGTGACTATTAAGAACAAGTACCCGATCCCTCGCATTGGCAAACTTTTCGAGCAGCTTAGTGGCGCGAGGGTATTCTCGAAGCTGGATTTGCGATCCGGATATCATCAGGTCCGAGTGAAAGCAGAAGATATTTGCAAGACGGCGTTTCGAACTCGGTATGGACATTACGAGTACTTGGTGATGCCCTTCGGAGTAACGAATGCGCCGGCAATATTCATGGACTTGATGAACCGAATCTTTTCACCGTTCTTGGACCAGTTTATTGTAGTGTTCATCGATGATATTCTGGTTTACTCAAAGAGTTTTGAGGAGCATTCTGAGCATTTGAAGATCGCACTGCGGACGTTGAGACAGGAGAAGTTATATGCGAAGATGAGCAAGTGCGAGTTTTGGCTGGAGGAAGTAAAGTTTTGGGGCATGTTGTGTCTGGCGATGGAATTGCCGTCGATCCAGAAAAGATTGCAGCAGTTCGTGATTGGCCGATTCCAAAGAATGTTGCGGAGATAAGAAGCTTTCTTGGACTCGCCGGGTATTACAGAAGATTTGTGGAGAACTTTGCTCGTCTTCCGGAGCCGTTAACCAAGCTTACGCGCAAGGAGGTACCTTTTGTACGGACGGATAAGTGTGCGTTAGCTTTCGAGATGTTGAAGCAGAAGTTGATAACCGCCCCTATTCCGACCGTGCCAGACAATTCCGGAGGATTGGTGATTCACAGCGACGCATCTGGGAAAGGATTGGGATGTGTTTTGATGCAGCATGGGAAGGTTGTAGCATACGCATCGAGACAGTTGAAGACCCATGAGAAGAATTACCCAACTCATGACTTGGAACTTGCGGCTGTGACTTTCGCTTTGAAGGTTTGGAGACACTACCTTCTGGGCGAAAGGGTCGAAGTTTTTACTGATCATAAGAGCTTGAAGTATGTGTTCACACAGAAGGAGCTTAATATGAGGCAGCGTAGATGGTTGGAGCTGATGGCTGACTACGATCTTGATCTTAAGTACCATCCGGGGAAGGTTAACGTCGTGCCGGATGCGCTTAGTCGGTTACCAGCAATTCAGGTGTTAACTACGCAGAAGGATATCGTTGAAGATTTTCGAAGATTTGACTTGGAAGTTGTGCTATCGCATTCTACGGGACAGTTGATGCAGCTGCAAGTACAGTCATCATTGATTGAGAATATTAAAGCAGCACAATCGCAGGACCCTAGACTGCAAAAGTTTCGAGGACAGGTTGAAGCCGGACTACGAACAGATTTATTAATCCCCGAAGATGGTTCGTTGAGGTTTAGTACCCGTTTGTGTGTGCCAAAGGGAGACATTCGTGAAGAGCTTATGAAGGAGGCACGCAGTTCAGCTTATTCTGTACATCCAGGAGGCACAAAGATGTACTGAGATATTCGACAGCATTTCTGGTGGGAAGGCATGAAACGGGAGATTGCTCGCTTTGTGGCTAAGTGTTTGGTGTGTGAGCAAGTTAAGGCTGAACACCAAAGGGTTGCTGGTTTATTGCAACCACTTCCGATTCCTCAGTGGAAGTGGGAACATATAACCATGGATTTCGTGACGGCTTTACCGCGGAGTCCAAAGGGCAACAGTGCAGTATGGGTGATTGTTGATCGGTTGACCAAGGCCACTCACTTTATTCTTTTCCGGGTTGGTCAATCAACGGAGACTTTGGCAGAGCGGTACATGCAGGAGATTGTAAGATTACATGGTGTACCGGTGAGCATCGTGTCCGATCGGGACACTCGGTTCTTATCACACTTCTGGAGGAGTTTACAGGAAAGTTTGGGCACTCGATTGAAGTTTAGCACAGCTTATCATCCTCAAACTGATGGTCAGTCGGAGAGAACGATCCAAACTCTTGAGGATATGTTGAGAGCATGCATGTTGGACTTCAAGGGGTCTTGGGAGGATCATCTACTTTTGGTGGAGTTTTCTTACAACAACAGTTTTCAAGCAACTATTCAGATGGCTCCATTTGAAGTTTTGTATGGTCGTAAATGCCGTTCACCTGTTTGTTGGGACGATGTCGGTGAACGAAGATTATTGGGACCAGATTTGGTTGTGCAGACAGTTGAGAAGGTTAACCCAATCATAAATCATATGAAGGCAGCAAAGGACCGACAGAAGAGTTGGGCAGATACGTTAAGAAGACCTCTAGAGTTCACCGTGGGTGATTTGGTATTCTTGAAGATATCACCGACTAGAGGGGTGACTCGTTTTAGAAGTCGAGGAAAGCTTAGTCCTCGATTCGTTGGACCCTTGAGATCATGGAGCGTGTTGGTGAGGTAGCGTATCGTTTGGCGTTACCGCAGTCCTTGGAAAATGTGCACGATGTGTTTCACGTATCTCAACTCCGTAAGTATGTTCGAGATGAAACACACGTTTTGGATCATTCGGAGCTAACAGTACGAGAAGACTTGACTTTTGAGGAGCGACCGATTGAAATCGTGGATCGAAGGGAAAATGTTCTTAAGAACAAGGTTATCCCCCTTGTGCTTGTTTCTTGGGGTAATCACTCGCATGGAGAGTCCACTTGGGAACGAGAAGATGAAATCCGGCAGAAGTTTCCTCACCTTTTCTTATAGTTATCTATCTTTGTATTCTTGGAATTTCGAGGACGAAATTCTTTTTGTAGTTGGGTATAATGTAACACCCGAGCCCAATGCTACTATTTTCTGTTATTGGTTGAGCATTAGATATTACTCATTTCATTTAGCTTGCCTGTTTGACACTTACCGTGAAATTTCATCTGGCTAAGTCATTTCTGCACATAACAAATTTTAGCATCTAAAATGAAATTAAAAATATCCATCTTGGCCTACTCGACACCCCTAGCCTCGTGGTAGCGTCCGTGCATCGAGTTCTCGTCCCGTTTGGTGAAACGGGCGAGTTTGGACGGCTACGCGCGCGTACAGGTGTCCGACTTGGGGGTATGCTTTTTTAATCATAAAACACTCAATTTCAAAATTTGGAACCCGCTTAAAATCCTATTATTTGAATTTCAAATTTTTGGACCCGACCCGGGCGCGATTTGGAAATGTTTTATTTAGCGCCAAAATCCCAAATTAATATAATCTTTAAACCTTATATATATATCTCGTTAACTTTAATCAATCATGTACCCTTAACAGAATAAATCTTCACAGCTATTTAAATCTCTGCAAAGTATTTTTCCTCAGCCAATCACGAGTTTCCAAATCCCCCTGAGCCCCACTTTCCCTCTCTCTCTCTCTCTATTCCGTTCTCTCACTCCCTCGTATCTCTTTCTCTCTCTCTCTCTATCTTTCCCTATCTCTCTCTCTCTTCCCTATATATTTCTCCCTCCCTATTTTATTTTTCCAGAATGCAACCACGAGCAAAGAAACCCACCGGCAACCTAACCCTAGCTGCCTTCACCGTTGCCGCCACAGCCCCGACGCCGGCGCCAACGTCACAGTCGCCTTCGCCTCCGCCTCCTCGCCTCAACCGACCCTTGTTTCCTCCCCCGTGCACCCTGCACGACTGCTGCGGCCACCTGCAGAATTCCCTGCAGTCGCCTGCTCGCCGGCGGCCCTCGTCGTTGCCATCCGGGCCGCCGATCAACACCTCGCCGTGGTTCCCTCACCATCATTCTCCTTCTCCCGGTGCACCCCCTGACCAGAACAGCGACCCGGCTACCCCCGCGACTTCTCTGTGCTGCCTGAAACATCGCCGGCGACCACCTGCGCCGCCCCTGGCCGTCGCCGACGAACCCCAACCACCTCTAGACACCATGTATGTTCCCCTCCACCTTTCCTTTCCTCTCTTCTTTTTCAGAACTGAAAACAGTTGCTGGAAGTTTCTGCAGATCGCCGGAGACGCCGTCCTTGCCGCCGTCGCTAGTACCCTCTGGACCAGTGAGTATTCCCCCATCATCTTCTTCTTTGGTCTTTTCCTTCTTTCTAAGATCTATACCCATTTGAAACCCTATTTACTGTTTTTGTGCTCGCCGGAATCCGGCCGTGCCGGCGACGTGTCCCGACGATCCAGCGGAGCACTCTGACCCGTGACGTCCCTTGGTCCGTTGTTTGGGTTCAATCCGTGAACCGTGCGTTCGTCGCGTGTTTCCCGCCGACGTTACGTTCCGTTTTTTCCGGTTCGCAACCCGTCGAGGCAAGTATCACTTGCTACATGCTATACCATATATTTATATATGTTTTGACACATTAAACCTGTAAAACTTAACTTGGTGTAGTCGTTTCTCATTTGGTTGCAATATGGCATTATATCCTTTTACAGCTAACATAAAATTTACCGTTTGCCAATTTAAACCTAATAACCAAGTTTACCTGTTAATCACATTTTTACTGTTTAATAGATGGTAGCACTTACCCATGTAGTTCTATTACATTCGGACATTCGTAATCAAAGGCTTGATATAACTGTACTGCATCAATATCTAAACTATTGCACCGCTAAGGGTGCTCAAACCTGTTAATATAATAAAACGGCTGCACTGTATTACTGCACTCTTGAGATTGAATGAAACATGCTTATTATTTATCTCTTTGCTCATTCCATGTTGTTAAATACCCTGTTCGATTATATATCTATTGTGAGCACACCCACGATATTGTTATATTTTGACTTGACATTGTCACAACATGGTATATATATGATACACCTGAGATGGTACCGTTTACTATTGACTTGACCTGATGTACCATGACCTGACCTGTTACCTGATCTCGTGCCTAATGCCAACAAACCTGACATGTAGTCCTCATGGACCGTTCCTGTTGTCTATCCAGACAAACCTGCTTTTACCTGATCCTGTGTTGGCATTAGTTCTTGATTACTGAATACCTGACCTGACATATATAACTTGTGGGTATGGGGAAATCAAAGGTGAAACCTGACTTGTAATTCAACAGTTCACTACCTGTTCTGGGTGTACACATTCTTGTTTTGTGCCTAGCGGCATGTCTCGGTTTCGGCGGAGAATATTATGGCCGTGGTCCCGGGTATGTACGGGATACTATCGAGTGTACACATTCCTGTTTTGTGCCTAGCGGCATGTCTCGGCTGCAGCCGAGAATATTGTGGCCGTGGTCCCGGGTATGTACGGGATACTATTGAGTTACATCGACGATTCATCAATTGATTTCAAAGACTTTAGACTAGAAAACCTGATAGAACAGTTTAGTTACCCACTGCACACTACCCTGTACTGCTTGTTTCACATTATTGATTATTCATGCTTATTTTGCATTGCCTGTTACATTTTTTTTATATTATATTACTGGTTGACATGACGCGCTGACGTCTGGGTTTTGCATGGCCTAGATTCTATACCACTGTCGCAGTCCGAGCAGGAGTACTTCAGCCAGCAGGCTGAGTTGTGAGTCCCGTAGTGGTTAGTTTTATTTCCTGCATTTATTTTCTGATGTGAGCCCGCATTATGGGACATACCTTTCAGTTATTTGTATTGGAACATTTTCTTCCGCATTTATTTATTTATTGACTCTTGTTATTCTGGATTATGGACATGTTTTAGATAGTTTTATCTTGTTCTTGATATCTCCACAGCCGTAATGTGACTGTGGATGGATACTTCCTACCCACAGATAGCATGGTTGGCTATGTCACGTGCCCAAATCTAGCGTACTCTGGGAAGCGGGGCGTGACAACATGTTTTAATCACACTTTCACTATTGACGTAGCCTATGGCACTCTCCCTATAGTTTTACTTAATTCGGACACTCGTGTACATTTAACTTGTATTTACTGTGATTTCATCCATTGAACCTATATATATATATATATATATATATATATATATATATATATATATCATTGCATCCATAAAATTCTTAAACTGGTTAAAATGATTTAACGTCCCTAACTGTCATATTGTATTCTTGTAATGTTGAGAACACCTCTGAAACACAATTGATAACGGTGCTGCTAATTAATCGAAGTTTCTTTATTGTTAAATTCGTTGCTTAAATCTATGTTGTTGATGACCATGCTTGATTATGTAACCGAGTATGAGCACACCCATGATATCGTTTACATCTTGACCTGACTTGCTACATATATGTTGATTGACCCGACATGGTACCGTATACTGCTTGACTTGACCTGATGTACCATGACCTGACCCGTTACCTGATCTTGTGTCTAATGCCAACAAACCTGACATGTAGTCATCATGGACCGTTCCTGTTGTCTATCCAGAAAAACCTGTTTACCTGATCCTGTGTTGGCATTAGTTCTCGATTACGGGATACCTGAATTGACATACACATATAACTTGGGGGTATGGGGAAATCAAAGGTAAAACCTGACTTGTAACTCAACAGTTCGCTACTTGTTCTGATCAGTTTTAGAGGCTAGGCCAGCCTTGTAATGATGCTGCTGAGATCATTCATCTGTACACATTCCTTTTTAGTGCCTAGCGGCATGTCTCGGTTTCAGCCCGAGAATCTGGGCCGTGGTCCCGGGTATGTACGGGATACTATTGAGTTACATCGATGATTCATCAATTGGTTTCAAAGACTTTAGAACAGAAAACCTGATAGAACAGTTTAGTTTACCCACTGCACTGCTCTGATTTATATTATCGTTACCCTTGCTTTCTTCATGTTTATATTCGCATTGCTTGTTACCCTGTTTATATGTTATTACTTGATGACTTGACGCGCTGACGTCTGGGTTTTGCATGGCCCAGATTCTGTACCGCTGTTGCAGTCCGAGCAGGAGTACTTCAGCCAACAGGCTGAGCTGTGAGTGTCAGTAGTAGTTAGTTTTCCTTTCCTGCATTTTTATTCCTGATGTGAGCCCGCATTATGGGACATACATTCCAGTTATCTTGTATTGGATCTTTCGCTTCCGCATTTTATTATTCTTGACTCATGTTATCTTGGATTATGGAATTGTTTAGATAGTTTTATTTTGTTCTTGATATCTCTACAGCCGTAATATGACTGTGGATGGATACTTGCTACCCACAGGTAGCATGGTTGGCTATGTCACGTGCCCATTTTAGCATACTCTGGGAAGCGGGGCGTGACATGGTTCTTTTGGTATCAAAGCCATAGGTTAGTCCGGTTGATTCTTTTGTAGTTGGGTATTGTACCCAATACACGAATCAGAATACCGTGTTTAGGAAACATGTCCTGCCACCTTACCGTTTTACCATTCTTGAATCACATTCTTCCTGATTATATCTTTTACGATGTGCAAACTTCCTTTGCATATCGACTCGAAAACCTGAATCCTTGTTATCTCTAGGACTTAGGCGACTTGGGTGGAGTTATGTAATTGTGGCTATGATTCCGTGGCATAGTTACAATGCGGCACTCTATTTAAGTAACTGGGAGTTCTAGCCTTGATCTATATTTTGAATCTATCATCATGCTAATGTTGGGTGTTTTGATTTCAGGAATATGGCAGGTAAGAATTTGAAGACGTACCAAAGGCGTGTGGACGAAGCCGCCATGCTTGGAGTGATAAGGGGAATGCTGGAGAATCAAAAGAAACAGACCGAGTTGATCCAGCAGCAAGCGGAATCGTTTCAGGAAGGTTTGCAGATCGTTCAGCAGTCTATGAACAATGTTGGAGCTAAACCAGTTGACCGAGTAGGGACCGTAGCAGATTTCAGGCGTTTGGGTCCGTCTACATTTACTGGTTTGGAGGAGCCGTTGCCAGCGGAGCAGTGGCTAGTTGACACAGAGAACTTGCTTATTGCGGCACAGATTCCAGATGAGAAAAGAGTAGATGTGGTACGCATTCAGTTAGTGGACTACGCCCGAGAATGGTGGCTTGTGGAGGAGAGCTGCTTGCCCAAGCCGATCAAGTGGGCAGATTTTTCGAAGAGTTTCCTAGAGAAGTTCTTTCCGCAGACTGCACGGGAGGAAATAGAGGAGAAGTTCATCGGGCTAAAGCAGAAGGGTGCACCCGTAGATGTGCATGAAGCAGAATGGACAAGACTCAGTAGATTCGCTGGACCTTTAGTTGCCAACGATGCAGACAGGGCACGGAGGTTCATGCGTAGCTTGGACGTGGACATCCAGAGGCAGGTTGTCTCCCTGGGTTTGACCACTTTCTCACAAGTACTTGCGGCAGCCCGAGAGCAGCAGAGTTTATCTGGGATGAAGGGGAGTTTGCAGCAGACAGCAGTTGCGGTAAGGAAGCCAGCATTTGTACCAAACCGAGCTCATGGTCGCAGAGGTATTCCAGTGGGCCGTCGAGGTGTAGCACCCATGAAGAAGCCTGTTGTCATCGATCGAAGAAAGAACATGACTTGTAACTACTGCAATTTACCTGGCCACGTGCAAAAGGATTGTCGAAGGAGGCTGGGACTCTGTTTGGTTTGTGGAGCGGTAGATCACGCTGTTAGTGCTTGTCCATCGAAGCTTCGTACGAGGGATGATATTCAGAAGCCTCCGCAGAGACCGTTCCAGGGACAGAAATAGCTGACTCAAAGACCTAATCAGGCTCGAGCTTTTACCTTGACAGCTGAAGAAGCTAAGGCGTCAGGAGAAGTTGTTTCAGGTACTCTACTCGTTCATGGTTTTCCCGCATTAGCGTTATTTGATTCTGGTGCATCCCATTGTTTTATGTCATCCAAGTTTATAACTACACACTCGATTGACTGCACGACTCTGTCTAGTTTCTGGAACATACACACTGGGAATGGGAAAATCATAGCTAGTAGGGAATGTAAAGATTGTACAGTTGTTGTGTGCGGACGGGAGCTTTTTGCAGATTTCTTGGTGATTGATACGGGCAGCTACGAGGTCGTCTTGGGAATGGATTTTCTTGGCACTTTCCACGCTCACATTGATTGTAGGGCAAGGAAGGTAATTTTCCAGATTCCCGGACATCCCGAGTTTAGCTTCACTGGAGGAAGCAGCTCTGTCGGGCCAGTCGAGTTTAGGGCTAGGCCGACAAATGATATTCTTGCATCAATGGAGGTTGATGAAAGTGTAGAGCCAGCTGTTGTTCGTGATTTTATGGACGTGTTTGAAGATATATCGGGTTTACCGCCGAAGCGAGACATGGAGTTCGCAATTGATCTTATTCCTGGTGCAGCCGGTATCTAAAGCGTATTATCCGATGGCACCAGTGGAGTTGGAAGAAGTCAAGAAGCAGGTTGCTGAATTTCTTGAGAAGGGTTGGATTTGAGGCAGTAACTCGCCTTGGGGAGCTCCAGTTCTTCTAGTTAAGAAAAAAGATGGCACGAGAAGGATGTGCATCGACTATCGAGAATTAAACCGGGTAACTATTAAGAACAAGTACCCGATCTCTCGCATTGGAGAACTTTTTGAGCAGCTTAGTGGCACGAGGGTATTCTTGAAGCTGGACTTGCGATCCGGATATCATCAGGTCCGAGTGAAAGCAGAAGATATTTGCAAGACGGCATTCCGAACTCGGTATGGACATTACGAATACTTAGTGATGCCCTTCGGAGTAACGAATGCGCCGGCAGTATTCATGGACTTGATGAACCGAATCTTTTCACCATTCTTAGATCAGTTTATTGTGGTATTCATTGACGATAATCTGGTTTACTCGAAGAGTTTTGAAGAGCATGCTGAACATTTGAAGTCCGCACTGCAGACGTTGAGACAGGAGAAGTTATATGCGAAGATGAGTAAGTGCGAGTTTTGGCTGGAGGAAGTAAAGTTTTTGGGGCATGTTGTGTCTGGCGATGGAATTGCCGTCGATCCAGAAAAGATTGCAGCAGTTCGAGATTGGCCGATTCCAAAGAATGTTGCGGAGATAAGAAGCTTTCTTGGACTCGCCGGGTATTACAGAAGATTTGTGGAGAACTTTGCTCGTCTTCCGGAGCCGTTAACCAAGCTTACGCGCAAGGAGGTACCTTTTGTACGGACGGATAAGTGTGCGTTAGCTTTCGAGATGTTGAAGCAGAAGTTGATAACCGCCCCTATTCCGACCGTGCCAGACAATTCCGGAGGATTGGTGATTCACAGCGACGCATCTGGGAAAGGATTGGGATGTGTTTTGATGCAGCATGGGAAGGTTGTAGCGTACGCATCTTGACAGTTGAAGACCCATGAGAAGAATTACCCAACTTATGACTTGGAACTTGCGGCTGTGATTTTCGCTTTGAAGATTTGGAGACACTACCTTTTGGGCGAAAGGGTCGAAGTTTTTACTGATCATAAGAGCTTGAAGTATGTGTTCACGCAGAAGGAGCTTAATATGAGGCAACGTAGATGGTTGGAGCTGATGGCTGACTACGATCTTGATCTTAAGTACCATCCGGGGAAGGTTAATGTCATGCCGGATACGCTTAGTCGGTTACCAGCAATTCAGATGTTAACTACGCAGAAGGAGCTCGTTGAAGATTTTCGAAGATTTGATTTGGAGGTTGTGCTACCGCATTCTTCGGGACAGTTGATGCAGCTGCAAGTACATTCATTGTTGATCGAGAATATTAAAGCAGCACAATCGCAGGATCCTAGACTTCAAAAGTTTCGGGAACAGGTTGAAGCCAGACTACGAATAGATTTATTGATCCACGAAGATGGTTCGTTGAGCTATGGTAGCCGTTTGTGTGTGCCAAAGGGAGATATTCGTGAAGAGCTTATGAAAGAAGAACACAGTTCAGCTTATTCTGTACATCCAGGAGGCACAAAGATGTACCGAGATATTCGACAGCATTTCTGGTGTGAAGGCATGAAACGAGAGATTGCTCGCTTTGTGGCAAAGTTTTTGGTGTGTCAGCAAGTTAAGGCTGAACATCAAAGGGTTGCTGGTTTATTGCAACCACTTCCGATTCCTCAGTGGAAGTGGGAACATATAACCATGGATTTCGTGACAGCTTTACCGCGGAGTCCAAAAGGCAACAATGCTGTATGGGTGATTGTTGATCGATTGACTAAGGCAGCTCACTTTATCCCTTTTAGGGTTGGTCAATCAACAGAAACCTTAGAAGAGCGGTACATGCAGGAGATTGTAAGACTGCATGGAGTACCGGTGAGCATCGTGTCCGATCGGGACACTCGGTTCTTATCACACTTTTGGCGGAGTTTACAGGAAAGTTTGGGGACTCGATTGAAGTTTAGCACATCTTATCATCCTCAAACTGATGGTCAGTCCGAGAGAATGATCCAAACTCTTGAAGATATGTTGAGAGCATGCATGTTGGACTTCAAGGGGTCTTGGGAGGATCATCTACATTTAGTGGAGTGTTCTTACAACAACAGTTTTCAGGAAACTATCCAGATGGCTCCATTTGAAGCTTTGTATGGTCGTAAATGCCGTTCACCTGTTTGTTGGGGCGATGTCGGTGAACAAAGATTGTTGGGACCAGATTTCGTGGTGCAGACAGTAGAGAAAGTTAATACTATCATAAATCATATGAAAGCAGCTCAAGACCGACAGAAGAGTTGGGCAGATACGTCGAGAAGACCTCTAGAGTTCGCCGTGGTTGATTTTCTATTCTTGAAGATATCACCGACTAGAGGGGTGATTCGTTTTGGAAGTCGAGGAAAGCTCAGTCCTCGATTCGTTGAACCCTTTGAGATCTTGGAGCGTGTTGGTGAGGTAGCGTATCGTTTGGCGTTACCGCAGTCCTTGGCGAATGTGCACGATGTGTTTCACGTATCTCAACTCCGTAGGTATGTTCGAGATGAAACGCACGTATTGGATCATTCGGAGCTAACAGTTCGAGAAGACTTGACTTTTGAGGAGCGACCGGTTGAAATTGTGGATCGAAGGGAAAAGGTTCTTAAGAACAAGGTTATCCCTCTTGTACTTGTTTTTTGGGGTAATCGCTCGCATGGAGAGTCCACTTGGGAACGAGAAGATAAAATCCGGCAGAAGTTTCCTTTTCTTTTCTTGTAGTTATTTGTCGTCTATCTTTGTATTCTTGGAATTTCGAGGACGAAATTCTTTTGTAGTTGGGTATAATATAACAACCGAGCCCAATGCTACTAGTTTCTGTTACCGTATGAATGGTGTATGGTATTTATTTCATTGATCCTACTTGACTGTTGTTAGTTATAAATTTTACCCGACAATTCATTTCTGCATATAACAATTTAAGGCATCTAAAATAAAACTAAAAATATTCGTCATGGCATGCTTGACATCCCTAACCCTGTTGTAGCTTCCGTGCATCGTGTTCTCGTCCCGTTCAGTGAAACGGGTGAGTTTGGACGGCTATGCGCACGTTCGTGTGTCCGTTTTGGGGCTATGCTTTTTGATTGTAAAATATTTCATTTTAAATTTTGGATCCCGCCTAAAATTTTCTTATTTCAATTTCAAATTTTTGGACCCGACCCGGACGCAATTTGGAAATATTTTACATTGGCGCCAAATCCTAATTTCTATTATTTTTTTTAACCGTCGAATATATATAAATTTAACCCATAATATATTTTTCCTATTTTCTTAAATCTTTAAAAAGATTTCTTTTCCTAACCAAACCCCACAAATCCTTTCTCCCAGCCAATCAAATTTCTCGTAACCCCGTGGGCCCCACCCCCCTCTCTCTCTCCCTCTCCCCGTATCTCTATCTCTCTATCTCTTTCTCTCTCTCTCTAGCACGTAGTGCCAAATTTATCTCTCCTCCCCGATTCTCTCTCCTCTCTCGATCTCTCTCCTCTCGCAATCTCTCTCTCTCCCTATCTCTCTCTCTCTCTCTCTCTCTCTCTTCTTTATATATATATTTCTCCCCCTCAATTTCTTCTTCCGTGAACAGAACCCACGTCGCGAGAAGCCCTAGCCGCCTCGCCCTTCGCCGCAGCAGCCCAACGCCGACGCCATCACCACCGGCCTCGTCGTCTCCTCGCCCTCGTCACATCCACATCCACCTTTTCTTCCTCCTTCATCAACTCCCCGTGCACCCTTCAACGGCAACCGCGGCCACCTGCACACTACCTGCACACCGCCTGCATCTCTTGGGATCGCCGCCGGCGATCTCGATCCGTCCCCCGGCCTCGTGCATCCCTCGGTGAGTGTCTTCTGCTCCCTCTCCTCTTCTCCTTTCTTCTTCTTTCTCCCTGCTCATGGTTTCTTGATCTACAGTTTCTGTCGCCGTCGTCGTAGGCTGGCCGCCGGAGCTCCGTCGACGTGATCGGCGATCACAACCCTTCCACGGATCATCATGAGCACCCTCTTCTCAGATCCTCCTTCCTTTCTTCTTTAGTTTTCTTTTCCCTTCTTGTTTGCATGTCTTGATTGTTCACTGTTCTGTACTTGGCCGGAATCCGATGATGCCGACGACGTGTCCCGACGATCCAGCGAAGTACTCTGATCTGTGTGGTTCCACTGTTCGTCGTTTGGGTTCATTCCGTAAACCGTGCGCCCGTCGCGAGTTTTCCCCGCCGACGTTTAACGTTCCGTTTTCCCGATTCGCGACCCTTCGAGGCAAGTACCCCTTGCTACATGCTAAATAATATTTACATATACATTGATGACACCCTAAACCTGCAGTTTAACTCTAGTACTATAAATTTCCCATTTTCGTGTTCAATGTTGTTATATATCATTTTATCTTCCAAACTTGAAACCTACCGTTTGCAATTATTGTATTAAACCTAATAATCACATTTACATGTTTTAATCACACTTTCACTATTGACGTAGCCTATGGCATTCTCCCTATAGTTTTACTTCATTCGGACACTCGTGTACATTTAACTTGTTTTAACTGTGATTTCATCCATTGAACCTATATATATATATATCATTGCATCCATAAAATTCTTAAACTGGTTAACATGATTTAACGGCCCTAACTGTCATATTGTATTCTTGTAATGTTGAGAACACCTCTGAAACACAATTGATAACGGTGCTGCTAATTAATCGAAGTTTCTTTATTGTTAAATTCGTTGCTTAAATCTATGTTGTTGATGACCATACTTGATTATGTAACTGAGTATGAGCACACCCATGATATCGTTTACATCTTGACCTGACTTGCTACATATATGTTGATTGACCCGACATGGTACCGTATACTGCTTGACTTGACCTGATGTACCATGACCTGACCCGTTACCTGATCTTGTGTCTAATGCCAACAAACCTGACATGTAGTCCTCATGGACCGTTCCTGTTGTTATCCAGACAAACCTGTTTACCTAATCCTGTGTTGGCATTAGTTCTCGATTACGGGATACCTGACTTGACATACAAATAAAACTTGGGGGTATGGGGAAATCAAAGGTGAAACCTGACTTGTAACTCAACAGTTCGCTACTTGTTTTGATCAGTTTTATAGGCTAGGCCAGCCTTGGAATGATGCTGCTGACATCATTCATCTGTACACATTCCTGTTTAGTGCCTAGCGGCATGTCTCGGTTTCATCCCGAGAATCTGGGCCGTGGTCCTGGGTATGTACGGGATACTATTGAGTTACATCGATGATTCATTAATTGGTTTCAAAGACTTTAGAACAGAAAACCTGATAGAACAGTTTAGTTTACCCACTGCACTGCTCTGATTTATATTATCGTTACCCTTGCTTTCTTCATGTTTATATTCGCATTGCTTGTTACCCTGTTTATATGTTATTACTTGATGACTTGACGCGCTGACGTCTGGGTTTTGAATGGCCCAGATTCTGTACCTCTGTTGCAGTCCGAGCAGGAGTACTTCAGCCAACAGGCTGAGCTGTGAGTGTCAGCAGTAGTTAGTTTTCCTTTCCTGCATTTTTATTCCTGATGTGAGCCCGCATTATGGGACATACATTCCAGTTATCTTGTATTGGATCTTTCGCTTCCGCATTTTATTATTCTTGACTCATGTTATCTTGGATTATGGACATGTTTAGATAGTTTTATTTTGTTCTTGATATCTCTACAGCCGTAATGTGACTGTGGATGGATACTTCCTACCCACAGGTAGAATGGTTAGCTATGTCAAGTGCCCATTTTAGAGTACTCTGGGAAGCGGGGCGTGACAGCTGCCGAGTATGACGACAAGGGCACGGACCTGCAAAAGTATATCGACGTGCTGTAGGAGTACAACCAGAAGGCGCGGACCCCGGTCACTCTCGAAGAGTTTCTCACGAATATCCTTGAGAATGGGGATAGTGATGATGATGAGGGAAATGATTCATCAGAAGAAACCCAAGACTATTTAGCAAGTTGTCACATGGTCTACCATTCGTCGTCAAATGTCGAAGAAGCTTCCTCGGCGTCGGAAAGAAACGTAGAGGAACTAGGGGCAGGGGCGGCGCTAAAATCCTTGGAACTGTCAGAAGACCCAATCGATAGGCTATTAAACGAAGCCTTTAAAAAAAGCAAAGCTAATCGAGAACGCGAAACAACCATATACGAAAAGGCTAAGCGTCAGCGTCAGGACGAAGAAGCTGCGGCAAGGAGGAGTCGTAAAGTACTCCGACCAAACCAAAGCACACCTGTGTCAAACAAGAGCAGGATCAAGACAGAGAAATGGTTCGCCAAAGGCCTGTCAGTGGGAATGAAGCTGCTACCTCTCAAAGGAAACACGCCTGGGGTCATAAACCTCAAAGGAGAGGATTCACATCCGAACTACTGCTTACACCATTGGAGGGTCACTCACCCCACCGAAGAACGCAGTGCCTTCAAGAAGTAGTGGCAAGGATATGTTGCCCATCAACAACACTTCAATAGGAGGAAACACGAAACTCGTCGACAACAAAGAAGTTCAAAAAGTGCGCGTGAGAAAACGAATGGAAACTATCATATGGTTGATACCAGTCGGGAAAGCGAAAAACTCTAAGTTCTTACTTTCGGGAGCGATTCTGAGGACGAAATAACCTTCAGCCCTTTCTTCAAGGACTCCACCCCGGAAAAAGAAGAGGAGAAGAAGGACTGTGAAAACATTCAGTTGCGTACCTGAGAAGAACCTCGGACCTACAAACAAAGGTTCGAGCAAAAGAGACAAGGGAAAAGAAAAAGTCCCTGGGGAAATCACCTTCGATGATGAAGCTGTTAAAGAGCTCACAGCCAAGGACCCACATAGGGAAAACGTGGTAGAGTATAATGTCCTAGTACATCTGAGGAAGATTCCCTCACAATTGAGCATATTGGATGCTCTCCTCCTGTCCAAAGAGGCGCAAGATTCTTTGATCAAGGCATTGCAAGAGCCTGATCAATTTCAAGCTTTCTTCGCGGAAGAGAAGATGAAAGATGAATTGGTAGAGGTCCACATGGCAGACATTATATTCAGTGATGAAGATGTCCTCCTCAGTATGTGCGAGCAAAACCATCCGCTATACGTCACCGGGTATGGCCACGACATCCTTGTCGACAATGGGTCCTCTGTCAACCTCCTCAACGTGAAGGTGCTGAAGGAATTTGCATGAATGTTCAACTTCTGGTTCGGGGCAAAATCACCATCTTCGGGATCGATTCACAGTCATCACGGACGCTCGGGTCCATAATACCGACATTACGCTTCGGGCTGCTCGTCACTGACATCAAATTTCATGTCATTGATGCCAAGACTTACTACAACGCTTTACTCAGCAGGCCTTGGTTACACGTGTACAACGTCATCCCTTCTACACAACACCAGTGTATGAAGTATTTCAAAGACAGCCTTGAGTACACCGTTACGGGGGAGCTAAATCCATTCCCTGTAAACGAAGTCCGAAAATATGAAGACACCAAGTACTTCCTACCAGAATTCAAAGACAGGGAAGGATGTCATAAGCCGGAGGTTAAACAAAAGCCTGTCGCTACCATCCCGATCTTTGGGAGTGACACCGAGGAAGATGAGAAAATAGTCTACTCGGGGCAACCCCAAGGCAATAAGCTCGGACCATCTACTTATATTTTGGTCTTCGGCAGCGACTATGAGGACGAGGCCAACACCGTATTTTCCGTTCGCCCGTCAGCACAAGCCGTTACTGGAGCTGATCATTGTTTACAAATCACCATGGTTCTGCCACGGAATTACAAAGAACTTGAAGTGCTTGATACATACAGCGTATAAGAGCTGCAGACTTTCTACGTCCCTCTCAGGAGAAGAGGTGAAAAGTCGATCCTCTTCTATCAATCTACGGAGACCGAAATGGAAAAAGAAATCTGGCATGGTGCTGAGTTTGCACTTGACAGACTTCAACCAATCCGACTGCCCAGATATTACAGAGAGGGATTGAAAAGGCTATTAAGATTCGAAGGCGTTCCCTTTGAACAAACCGCTCGACAAATCCGGTTCTACAACAAAATTTAGGACGTTCCCAGGACTCCGTGAAAGATGCCCAACGGGAGGTTGGAGATGACTGGGCTTGGATACGTTCGGTCCAAGAAACGGGAGAGATTCCATGGTTTCCGCATCATAAATAGCTCCGATGAAGAGGGGAATGTTTTTCCAAATAGCGCTGACGTTGAAAGGGAGCAAAATCCCACTATAAGAACGTCAAGTCTGTTGTTCGAAGAGCAAGTTGACAAGCTAATAAGGGAAGCCAGTCAAAAGGTTCGGGATGAGCACAGTTGCGAAATGACTATTTACGAAAAGATCAGGACATAACGCCTCACTCAGCAGTCTACAGAAAGAGAAGTTTGCGACGCCCTTCACCCTCAGCCCGCTGTACGTTCTCGCAATGAGAGAAAAACCCGAAACGGGGCCAAAAACAAGGTGAAGAATGAGAATGACGCTCTAAAACAGCGAAGCAGATCCAAGAAGCCATGCAATTGAGGAAAAGTCAGCTGGAATCCATCTTTTATGAAGAAGATGGGTCGGGAATACTCTTTCTCTTAGGACAAGACAAGGAAAATATTCAACTTTATCATGAAGCATCAAATAATGACGCTCCACGAGCCTCGGTACCCTGAACAGATAAATGAGGTCCATCACCCGGATTATTGCTCCTACCATCGAGCAATATGGCATCCTCTTGAAAACTGCTTCACCTTTAAAGACCGGGTCGAAGACCAATATCAACAAGGCAGGTTCGATTTATCCGACAGCTGGAGGGTGACCCACCGTAAAAGCATAAGCCAAAGAGAACCTATATTCGGAAGGTAGGACCAGTTCAATACCAAGAATGGAAGCGAACTCATACTTGCTACATGATAACACTCTCAAAGGAGGGAGGGCATGAGAATATGGATGAATTCTTCAAGTGCTTCGTAAATGAGGGCGAGGAGGAGGTGTTCTCAGAGTTTCCACCTGCGCCAAAAGAGCTGGAAGATGGGATACATACCATGGCAGACAACCTAAGAAGAATTAACATAGGAACGGAAAACGAGCCGAGGCCCGCGTTCGTCAATGAGATGCTATCTAAAAAGAAGGTAGCCATTTTAAAAGATGTGCTCATGCAATATAAAGATTGCTTCGCATGGAACTATTCCGAGATACCGGGTCTAGATCCAGAAGTAGCAGTACACAAACTGGCCATATCGTCGGACATCAAGCCAGTCAAACAGGCGCTAAGAAGAATGCGGCTCGAACTCGAGATGAATATCAACGCCGAAGTCAAGAAACTAATTGACTCCGGCTTCATCCATGAAGTTCAGTATCCTGATTGGATTGCGAACATTGTTCCAGTGATGAAGAAAAATAGGACGGTACGCGTCTGCGTAGACTTTCAGGACCTTAACAAAGCTTGCCCAAAGGATGATTTCCCAGTACCAGTTACCGAGCTGATGATAGATAACACATCTACCCATGAGGTCTTCTTCTTCATTGATGGATCTTCAGGGTATAACCAAATAAAAATGCATCCAGAAGACCAAAAGCACACCGCATTCCGGACTCCGTTAGGTATATTCTGCTACAGGGTAATGCCTTTCGGTCTGAAGAACGCTAGCGCTACCTATCAAAGGGCCATAACGAACATCTTCGATGACCTCATATATGAGATTGTCGAATGTTATATTGACGACCTTGTGGTAAAAATCAAATCATACGAGGAACACTGGGAACATTTGAACATAGTGTTCCAACATTTTCGGAAATACAATATGAAGATGAATCCTTTAAAATGTGCGTTTGGAGTCTCTTCGGGAAAATTCCTAGGATTCATTATACAACACCGAGGCATCGAAATAGAACCATCAAAGATCAAAGAAATTATGAAAATGCCCATGCTGAGAACTATTAAACAACTGCTGTCTCTCTAAGGAAAGCTCGCGTATATCCGGCGGTTCATAGCCAACCTCTCCGGAAAATGCCGTCCTTACAGTCATCTAATGAAGAAAGGGACCCCGTTCGTCTGAGATCATTAGTGCCAAAATGCACTGGACGAAATTAAGAAATACCTACAAAATCCGCCAGTGTTGACCGCTCCGGTTAAGGGAAAACTGCTTATCCTATACACAACGACCCTTAAAGGTTCTCTGGGTGCGCTATGGGCACAGGAGAATGACCAGAGAAAGGAGAAAGCTCTGTACTATTTGATTCGAGTTCTCCTGGGGGCAGAAAACGATTACCCCCCATCGAAAAGTATTGTCTGGCGCTGATCTTCGCGATAACGAAGCTTAGACACTATGCCTTGGCGCATGAGGTCCATCTCATATCAAAGGTGGATCCTCTCAAATATTTGATGTCAAGGGCCATACTAACGGGAAGGCTTTCCAAATGGGCCCTCCTCCTGATGGAATTCTCGATAACATATTGACCTCTCAAAGCAGTGAAGGGAAAGGCCATCGCCGACTTTCTCGCCGAGCATCCGATACCCCCCGACCCCCCTTAAATTGTGAGTTACCGGATGGACATGCATTCGATGCAAAAGAAGAAGAGAATGATGCCCGATGGGAACTCTATTTCAATGGAGCATCTTCCATGAAAAAAGTGGAAGCATAACACTCCCATAATCAAAGCTGGGGTGGGTTTCATCTTCGTGACTCCGCAAGGAGGGATACTGCGTTACGCCTTCTCCCTGACGGAGCCAAGGACTAACAACGAAGCTGAATTTGAAGATTTGATAACAGGTCTCGAGATCGCTGTTGATATCGGAATCAAAGACCTTCTCAAATATGGTGACTCCCAGCTTATTGTCAGCCAAGTAAATGGTGGCTATCAGACATGCAAGCCAGAACAGATCAGGTATGGTGAATGAGTACAACAACTGCTGACATAAATCCTTTCCTACATCTTGGAGAGTATACCGTGTGTGGAAAACAGCAAAGCGGATGCATTGGCTAGATTGGCTAAAGAATTGGCCGACAAAGACCTCAATGACGTAAAGATCATCGTGCAAAGCCGCCGGGTTCTCATGCCAGTAGGGATACCTTCGGAGGATTTAACAGAATCATCCGAAGAAAAGGAAACGACCAAACAAGCAATCCTCCAGATAGAAGACGAAGAAAAGAGAAAGGATTGGAGGGAAGTCTTCATAGACTACTTCAAATCCCATCGAACGCCCGAAAACGCGTCGTCCAGACATCAGCTCATGAAACGGGCTTTGTTTTTCACTTGCATCAATGATACTCTATACAGGAGATCGCTTGACGGTTTATAGTTAATGTGTTTGGGGACAGAAGAAGCAAAGAGAGTCATCTAAGAAACTCATGACGGACTCTGCGGTTCTCATCAAGCCGGGACAAAGATGAAGATGAAGATCAAAAGGATGGGATATTGGCCCACGATGATTCAGGACTATTTTGAATATGCGAAGTAGTGTCACTCGTGCCAAATTCATGAGGACTTCATCCACCAACATCCAAATTTGCTACATCCAATGGTAGCTAGCTAGCCGTTCAAAATGTGTGGAACCGATATAATCGGCCCCATTGAGCTAGCATTATCCAAAGGACACTGGTTCTTACTGGCAACGACCGATTATTTTTCTAAGTGGGAAGAAGCAGTACCACTAAGGGACGTGAAGACGGAGAATATTCTCCATTTCTTCAAGACACGTGTCATCTACCGGTTCGGCACTCCGTGACGGAAAATCTCGGATAATGGACCAGCCTACAGGAGACATAAAATCAGCCGCTTTGCAGAACAGCATAGAATAGACTGGAGATACTCTTCCGTCTATAATCCCCAGTCTAACAGTCTAGCTGAAGCTTTCAACAAGACCTTGACCAAGATTATAAAGAAAACGGTGTCCAAAAGCAAAAAAGATTGGCATGAAAGGCTGCACGAAGCTCTCTGGGCGTACCGGACGACATTCAAAACCAGCCACGAATACGACCCCATATGCGTTGGTATTCGGCACGGAAGTAGTCCTTCCTTTGGAAATAGAACTCCATTTTCTACGGGTCGCAATTCGATACGAGCTGACGGATGAAGAAAATGCCCATCTTCGGCTTGAAGAGCTCGACGCCCTTGATGAAACTCGCCTCATGGCGCAGCTAAATCTAGAAGCTTAAAAGGCAAGGATGATGCGCTCATACGAAAGACCGACTAAGCCAAGAACATTTCGCTAAAGCGAGCTCGTGCCAGTTGTCAAACGACCTATGATTCCCAATCGTGCAAAACGGAGGAAATTCGAGCCGAACTATGAGGGCCCGTACATCATAGACAAGTTCTACCAAGGTGGGGCCTACCTGCTCATGGATATGCATAGCGAAAGACCCTTCCGGCCAATAAATGACCGATTCCTCAAAAGATACTACGACTTACGGGTTACGATTCAGGTCAATGATAGATGACGACGCCCGTGTCCGCTCGCTATCTTCCCGAGTCAGAACCCTGAAATTAGTATCTAGAAGATCCGTTGCCTCGAAAATGGTAAAAATGGACCACTACGTCCTTAAAATGACCATGGACCGAGATGTCCCCAAACTAACAATGGACCGGAATGTCCTTAAACTAAGGCGCCGCCTCAAACATGGTGCATCACCCCAAATACGGCGAAATCCTCTCTTGAGATCTATATTGCAATCAAACTCCAACGGCGAAGACTGCAACTCAAGTCCCATTGTCAAACCGATGATAAAAATTTTAAAAAAAATGGTATGTCCACAAGCAAAATAGGCACGGATGAAAACTCGAAAGGGCGCCGTGAGTAAAAACAGCAGGGCTACCGGTGAGTTTGTGAAAAGCCGGAAGGACGCAATCTCGTTAAAAAAAAGGTATGTCCACAAGTAAAATGGGCACGGATTAAAACCCGAAAGGGCACCGTGAGTAAAAACAGCAGGACTATCAGCGAGTTTGTGAAAACCTGGAAGGGCGCGATCTTGTTAAAAGAATGGTATGTCCACAAGAAAAATGGGCACGGATGAAAATCCGAAAGGGCGCCGTGAGTAAAAACAGCAGGACTACCAGCGAGTTTGTGAAAACCCGGAAGGGAGCGATCTCGTTAAAATAAAGGTATGTCCACAAGCAAAATATGCACGGATGAAAACCCGAAATGGTGCCGTGAGTAAAAACGGCAAGGTCACCTGCGAGTTTGTGAAAACCCAGAAGGGTGCAATCTCGTAAAACCTTCACTTACGAGATCCTCTCGACTCGTAAGGAAAACTCCCCTATAAGACCCTCAGGGCTCATAGAATTCAAAATCCTTAAGCTACAGGGATCCAAACCCATTCTTAAGCCATCACATTCCCCGAGTTGCCCTACAAGCGGTCCGATATTGACCCTTGTATACAATCTACGAGCACGAATAAATAATCTATTACCAAGTTCTACCAATGGCGAGAAATATCCCATATGGTGAATGACACTTGTAAGTCCACTCGACTTATAAGGAGAAAACACTCTTGTAAGATCCTTACGACTTGCAAGGGAAAACATCGCTAAGAAGTCTGTTCCCCCAATCAGAGCAAGGCTCTGCTTGAATTTTGAAAATTCAAATTTTGAAGCAACGCTTCAGTTCCCGTGCGCTGCGCGCAACGCGCCACGTGTCAGAAGTTGACACGGCAGCACAACGCCCAAGGCAGTACGTCCAATCAAAGCAAGGCTCTTTAAAAAACATAAGCAACGTTCAACTGCGCAAGCGCACGGCTGCGCGACACGTGTCTGCGCAGTTGCGTAAGCACAACTGCGCAAGCGCACGGCAGCGCGACACGTGTCTGCGCAGTTGCGCAAGCGCTGTTGCGCAAGCGCCTCACTGCGCGACACGTGTCACGCGCTGGTGAGTTGCGCAACAACAGAGTGAAGATTTAAGGATATTTTTTCTGTTCTTGTTTAAATAAGAAGATTTCTTCTGTAAAACAGGGGCCTTTGGATCAAAGATCCAACGGTGGGGAAAATTCCCCAAATCACTCAGAAAAGATCTTTTTAACAAATTTAACTGATTTTTGAGCACTATAAAAAGGACCCCAGACCCCATTTCAAAGGGAGAGACAATTGGATTAAAAAAAGGAGAAGAGAACTTCTTGAGAACACAAAGAAGAAGGTAAAAACCTTTGAAATAAGAGAAAATTATCTTAGGAATAGATCATTGATCTAAAAGACAAGATCAGTGATCTTCAATAAATAAATAAAAATAATAAAAAAAATAGTGCCTTGCACTTGCTAGAGAACCTCTGGTTCTCTGAGATAGAAAGAAAGAAAAGATTTTTTCTTCTTTTCTTTGATCTAAATTTAGATCAAGAAATTAAAAAGTGCTCTGCACTCCTTTCCTTGAATCTAAAAGATTCTTGGTGCTTTGCACAAATGCAATGCATTACTTGAAGGGCCAGGCCCAAATCAAAAAGACCTAGCAGGCCAAAATAAATTGCAAAGCAATAAAAGGGCTAAGCCCAAATAAAATTGATGCTCTGCATCATTTATAAAGAACAGAGCCCCAAAACAAATTGATGCCCTGCATCTTTTCTGGGCAAAGCCAAAATAAAAATAAAAGGAAATGCAAAAGCAATGTTGGACATTTTTTTTACTGGACTTAGCCCAATCATGGCCATAAGTCCTTAAATTAAATTGGCTGAGCAAAATGGCTCTCCTAAATCAATCTACATCCGGTTCGAGGGTACATCTCCGAACTCCTTTGACATCCATCGTTGTAATTCCTCAACGACGTCAAAGAGGTGACGGGTCCCAACGGCCACACACCCAATACCGGACCGAAACGTCCCTAAACTAACATCGGACCGAAACGTCCCTAAACTAATAATGGACCGAAACGTGCATAAACTAATATCGGACCGAAACGTCCCTAAACTAACAGCGGACCGAAACGTCCCTAAACTAATAACGGACCGAAACGTCCCTAAACTAACATCGGACCGAAACGTCCCTAAACTAACAACGGACCGAAACGTCCCTAAACTAACATCGGACCGAAACGTCCCTAAACTAATAATGGACCGAAACGTCCATAAACTAATTTCGGACCGAAACGTCCCTAAACTAACATCGGACCGAAACGTCCCTAAACTAATGATGGACCGAAATGTCCATAAACTAATATCGGACCGAAACGTCCCTAAACTAACATCGGACCGAAACGTCCCTAAAACTAATATCGGACCGAAACGTCCCTAAACTAACATTGGACCACCATGTCCCTAAACTGGAACAATCGAGCCCCCAAATGCTCTTTTGTCGGATCTAAACGGTCCCGTTAAGTCGATCTTAGTCTCAAACTGGACTAACGTATCCTTAACAAACGTTTAAGGTGATCTTAGCCCCAAACACGGCTAACGTATCCTTAAACATTCAAATGGATTATAAAACTCCCAATCAACTCTGGTTCGAGGGTACATCTCCGAGCTCCTCTGATACATGTCGTTGTAATCCTTCAACGACGTCAGAGAGGTGACGAGTCCCGATGGCCATACATTAAATTAATCACTACGTTGCGTTGATCGTAGTCTAAAACAGGACTAACGTATCCTTAACGAACGTTTAAGTTGATCTTAGCTGTAACGCGACTAATGCATCCTTAAACTGAAAACACCAAACCCAAATCTAAGTAAATACGGATTTGGACTAATCCACGTCCTACGGGCGACGGCATTACTCAGTCTCCGTATACAATCCACGGGCAACCACAAACAAAATGAACACACACGACACGAAGTGAAATTCTGGAGAAGGAGAAAGTTGTTACCGCGAAGCGGTAGCGTAATTAACTGCAGGGGCTTGCGCCTGCAGGGAAGAGCGTCCCCACAATCAAAAACCCCTCATTCTGAGGGGGGATCTGACGAAGTCTGCTACATCGGCCGCATCCGTCTAAACCTCCGATACACGGTGCCATAAATCAATTTGGCATTTTCGGAGAGATGGACGGATAAAACCAATTAGCATCTGCCCCGAATCTCAGCGTCAGGACATCGCGGTCCTGTGCACCGCCCATTCGGAGGGGAACAGATTCTGGCACGCCCGGTGGTTCCTCTTCCTCTTTCCACTCCACACTTCGTGTGTTGTCTTCGCGAACCAATCGCGGTTCATTAAATGGTTGTCTTCGGATTTCAAGTTACTAAGATTTGGTCTTTTACCTGGCGCAGAATTCAAGATTCAATGGCCTCTAGCTGTACCAACTGCTCGAAATGCCGCTGCAACGGACGCTCCACCTCACCAGGAGGTGTAGCATATGGGCCCCAAGCGGCTTCCTTCCTTACTCTGCCGGTAGACCAAGTGACCCAAGCCACCACCGGCTTGTTCTTCGGGACTATGATCCCACCTGCAAGCTTTTCTGCACCAATACCTGCACCGGAAGTGGGTAAAAAGTCGGTCTTCAACCGGCTCACTGTTCCGACAGCCCCTGTCAACGGGTCGCCCGCTACTAAACCGACAGCCTCCGTTTTCACCAGGCTAGGTCAGAACTATAAAGTGGCCGTCCCAAAGAGGGCAACGGCCGCTGCTTCGGAAGTCGTTAAAGCGGCTTCTCCCATCAGAGAGTCGGTCTTCACAAGATTGACGGTTCCCACTCCTCTCCCAGCTGGTCAAAAGGCATCAGTCTTCGACAGGCTGACATCGGCAATTACCCCACACTCAAACAGGGGGCAACAAGAAACCATCTCGATTTCCGAGCCAGTCCCAACGACTCGTCGTGCGCGACGTCGCCATTGGCGACGAGTGAGGAAAGCAGGGGGCAACTCCCCCTCAGGGATAACTCCACCCGCTCCAATGGTGGAAGTCAACGCTGCTGTTCCAACTGGGAACAGCTTTGAACTACTGAGGAGAGTGCGTAAGAACTCTCCAACCGCTACCTTGAAAAGATCTCCTCCACCTGCGGAGAGAGTTTCAGAAACAAAACAAGAACAGCCCCCTCAACGGCTATCCTCGAAAGTTTACAAGGTTTGGCGTAGGGTTCAAGACTCTGTGATTGACCCAGATCACTTTCATCGCCAGAAAAAGACAAAGGGAAAGAGAAGGCCTCTGAAGACATCGCCTTGGATGATCGAGTTGCGGAAGAGTTAACCGCCAAGAACCCGCCAAAGAGGAATAAAGTGGATTACAACGTTTTAGCACATCTGAGGAAACTGCCCTCGCAGCTCAGCATTCTCGACGCCTTTTTGTTATCAAAAGAGGCGAGAGATTCATTGATTAAGGCACTCCAAGACCCGGAACAATTCCAAGCATGCCTGGCCGAGGAAAAGATGAAGGATGAGTTGGAGGAAGTACACACGGCTGATTTTACTTTTGGCGATGAGGACCTTCTACTTGGGACTTGCGAACACAATCGCCCTCTCTATGTTTCGGGATACTGCCATGATATAAAGATAGGCAAAATTCTGATCGATAACGGGTCGTCTGTTAACCTACTCAACGTGCGGGTGTTGAAGGAAATCTGCATGAGCGTCCAGCACCTTGCTCGGGACAAGATCACCATATCCGGGTTCGACTCCCAATCGTCAAAGACTCTTGGATCTGTGATACTGACGCTACGTTTCGGATTACTCGTCACGGACATTAAGTTCCACGTCATAGATGCCAAGACATGCTACAACGCTTTGCTCGGCCGACCATGGTTACACGAGTACAACATCATCCCTTCTACACAACATCAGTGTATGAAGTATTTTAAGGATGGTTTCGAGTATACCGTGACGGGAGAACTGAACCCGTTCTCTGTGAACGAGGTCCGCAAATACGAAGATGCCAAATACTTCTTGCCGGATTTCGAAAACACAGAGAAGTGTCACAAGCCGGAAAATAAAACTAACGCCACCATCCCTGTCTTCGGCAGTGATACCGAGGAAGAAGAGGAGATCGTTTATTCGGTTCCGTCCCAACATAACAAGCCAGGACCGTCCACTCCTACATTGGTCTTTGGTAGTGACTCGGAGGATGAGGTCCATGTCGTATTCTCTGCTCGACCTTCAATACAAGCTTCCCTTGACGAAGAGCAAAGTCTGCAAGTCGCCATGGTGCCGCCTAAACATCATAAAGAACTGAACGCACTTAATATCTACAGTGTAGAAGAGCTGCGGACATTCTATATCCCTCCCAGGCGAGAAAACGAGAAGGCAATCCTATTCTACCATTCTGAAGAAAACAAGGTGGAAAAAGAAGTTTGGCATGGCGTGGATCCCACGCTCGACAGGCTTCAGCTTATCCGTCTTCCCAGATATTATACCGAAGGTTTGAAGAAACTGCTGAAATGCCAGGGGATATCCTTCAGACAGACCGTTAGAGAGGCCAAATTCTATGACAGGGTCTGGAATGTTCCCGGGACCCAACGCAAACTGCCTAACGGGAGAATGGAAACAAAAGGGCTTGGGTACATCCGGCTAAAGAAACGAGAGCTAGTAAATAGCTGTTATGTCATGTATGACTTCGATGAAGATGCGGACGCTCAATAGGAGGACGCTAATCCTAAGCCAGTAAAAGTTCCTGATGAAAAAGTGCCCGGTCCATCATTTGAAGAACAAATGGACAGGCTTATAAGGGAAGCTGGTCAAAAAGTCCGAGATGACCAAAATCGCGAGACGGCCATCTATGAGAAAGCCAAGACGCAACGCCTTCTCCGACAGGCCGTGAAGGATGAGAAGGCCGCTCCTTGCCAACCTGCTACAAAAAAGGTTCGACGCGAAGGCAAAAACAAGTCAGAGGGCAGAAAAGACGCTCAACAACCACAAGGCAGAGCTAAGAAACCACGTATCCGAGAGTCAAGCGTTACTGACTTAGCCCTCATGAAGAAAATGGGTCGAGCATACTCATTTCCTCGGAACAAAACAAGGAAGATATTTGATCTTGCTCTAAAACATCAAATGCTTACGCTGCCAGAGTCCAAGCACCCCGAGCACGCAGGCGAGGTATTCAACCCAAATTATTGCTTTTACCATCGAGTAGTAGGTCATCCTCTTGAAGATTGCTTCACCTTCAAGAATTGGGTCGAAGATCAATATCAGCTTGGTAAATTCGCTCTGTCCAACAACTGGAGGGTAGCACCACCACAAAAGCACGAGCCTAAGGCCACGAAAGAAGAACCAGTTCCACATTGGGATTGGCAGAAAATTCGCACCTGTCGTATGATAACGATATTAAAAGAAGAGTCCGAGAATGTGGATAGCCTTCCCTGGTGCTTCGAAAACAGCAATGATGAGGTGATCTCAGAATTTCCCCCAGCTCCGAAAGAACTGGAGGACGGCATACATACCACTGCGGATAACCTCAAGAAAATTGAGTTGGGGACGATAAACGATCCGCGACCGACATTCGTCAGCGAACTGCTGTTCGAGGAAAAGGTGGCTGCGTTAAAGGACGGCCTTGTACAGCATAAAGATTGCTTCGCATGGAACTATGCCGAGATGCCGGGACTTGATCCAAAAGTTGCTGTACACAGACTGGCAATATCCCCGAGTGTCAAGCCGGTCAAACAAGCGCCGAGAAGAATGCGGCTTGAGCTCGAAATGAGCATCAACGCGGAAGTCAAAAAGCTGATAGACTCCGGCTTTATCCAAGAGGTTCAATACCCTGAATGGATTGCTAACATCATCCCAGTGATGAAGAAAAATGGTACGGTGCGCATATGCGTGGACTTTCGGGATCTCAACAAAGCCTGCCCGAAGGATGATTTCCCAGTACCAGTCACCGAACTAATGATAGACAATACGTCCACGCATGAGATTTTCTCATTCATGGACGGCTCATCAGGATATAATCAAATAAAAATGCACCCTGAAGACCAGAAACATACGGCTTTCCGGACTCCTTTGGGAATATTCTGTTACAAGGTGATGCCCTTCGGTTTAAAGAACGCCGGTGCAACCTACCAAAGGGCCATGACGAAGATTTTCGATAACCTTATACACGAAATTGTTGAATGCTATATCGACGACCTCGTTGTTAAAAGCAAATCATATGAGGAACTCTCGAGCATCTGAAGACCGTATTTCAACGTCTTCGACAATACAACTTGAAGATGAACCCTCTGAAGTGTGCATTCGGGGTTTCCTCGGGCAAATTCCTGGGATTCGTCGTTCGACACCGAGGTATCGAGATAGATCCGTCCAAGATCAAGGCAATCATAAGAATGCCTCCGCCGAGAACTCTCAAACAGCTGCGATCTCTCCAAGGAAAGCTCGCGTACATACGACGATTTATAGCCAACCTCTCAGGAAAGTGCCGCCCTTACAGCCACCTGATGAAGAAGGGAACCCCGTTCGTCTGGGATCAAAAGTGCCAAAACGCACTAGACGAGATCAAACAGTACCTGCAAAAACCTCCAGTGTTGGCTGCTCCAGTGAAAGGAAAGCCTCTCATTCTTTACACGGCCGCCCTTGAAGGTTCTTTGGGCGCATTATGGGCACAAAAGAATGACCAAGGGAAAGAAAGAGCACTTTACTATTTAAGTCGAGTGCTGCTGGGGGCAGAGAGCAATTATTCCCCCATTGAAAAACACTGCCTGGCGTTGATCTTCGCAATAACAAAGCTTAGACATTACGCATTAGCGCATGAAGTCTATCTCATTTCAAAGGTGGACCCTCTCAAATATCTAATGTCAAAGGCCATATTGACAGGACGACTCGCTAAATGGGCCCTACTCTTAATGGAGTTCTCGATAGCATATCGACCACTCAAAACAGTAAAAGGCCAGGCCATCGCCGACTTCCTTGCTGAGCACCCGATACCAGCCGACTCTCCTTTAAACTGCGATCTTCCAGACGAACATGCGTTTGATGCGATCGATGGTGATAATACCCGATGGGAGCTTTATTTTGACGGAGCATCTTCCGTGAAGAAGCGCAAACAAATTACCCCTATAATCAAATCGGGGGTAGGACTCATCTTTATAACTCCACAAGGAGGGATAATGCGCTACGCGTTCTCCCTGACGGAACCGAGGACAAACAACGAAGCCGAATACGAAGCTCTGATAGCAGGCCTCGAGATCGCCATTGACATGGGAATTGAAAACCTCCTCATATACGGAGATTCGCAACTGGTCGTTAGTCAAGTAAACGGCGATTACCAAACATGCAAACCGGAGTTAGTAAAATACGGTGAAAAGGTGCAACAACTGCTAACCCAAATTCCCTCCTATACTTTGGAGAGCATACCACGCGTGGATAACAGCAAAGCGGACGCGTTGGCCAAACTCGCTAAAGAAATGGCTGACGAGAACCTCGATGACGTTAGAATCATGGTACAAAGTCGTCAGGTGCTCGCCCCCGCAGAAATACCTTCGGAATCACCCGAAGAGAAGGGAGTGACTAGACAAGCGACCTTGCAAATAAAAGAACATGAAAAGGTTGAGGATTGGAGGGAAGTCTTTATAGACTACTTCAAGTCCCACCAAATGCCCGAAGATGCGTCCGCAAGACATCAACTCATAAAACGAGCTCTGTCCTTCGCCTTCGTCAATGATACTCTCTACAAGAGGTCATTCGATTCTCTGTGGCTGAGATGCTTAGGACCGGACGAATCGAAAAGAGTCGTTCAGGAAATTCATGACGGAATCTGCGGTTCTCACCAAGCAGGTGCAAAGATGAAGTTGAAGATCAAACGGATGGGCTATTACTGGCCCACGATGATTCAAGACTGCATCGAATATGCGAAGCAATGTCACTCATGCCAGATTCATGGGGACTTCATCCACCAGCACCCAAATCCGCTGCATCCAACGGTAGCTAGCTGGCCATTCGAAATGTGGGGGACTGATATAGTCGGCCCCATCGAGCCAGCATCGTCTAAAGGACATCGTTTCATCCTAGCGACGACTGACTACTTCTCTAAGTGGGCAGAAGCAGTACCATTGAGAGAAGTGAAGACGGAGAATATCCTCCATTTCTTCAAAACGTACGTCATATATCGGTTTGGAACTCCGAGGCGGATCATCTCCGATAACGGGCCAGCTTACCGAAGTCATAAAATCAGCCGCTTCGCACAGCAGCATAACATAGACTGGAGATATTCCTCAGTCTATAATCCACGAGCTAACGGTCTCGCCGAGGCCTTCAACAAGACCTTGACGAAAATTATAAAGAAAACAGTGTCCCGAAATAATAAAGACTGGCATGAGAGACTGCAAGAAGCTCTTTGGGCGTATCGAACCACATTCAAGACAGCCACAAACACAACGCCATACGCGTTGGTGTTTGGCACGGAAGCAGTACTCCCTCTCGAGATAGAGTTACCCTCTCTACGAGTGGCAGTTCACCACGAGCTAACGGACGAAGAAAATGCTCACCTTCGGCTTGAGGAGCTTGACGCCCTTGATGAAACTAGGCTCATAGCGCAACAAAATCTGGAAGCTTATAAAGCAAAGATGATGCGCTCATACGAAAGATTGACCCGACCAAGGACATTCCACCAAGGCGAACTCGTGCTAGTGGTCAAAAGGCCTATGATCCCCACTCGCGCCAAGCGGGGAAAATTCGAGCCGAACTATGAAGGCCCGTACATCATAGATAAAGTTTATCAGGGTAGGGCCTATCTACTCATGGACATGCACGGTGAAAGGCCTTTCAGGCCGATAAACGGTCGCTTCCTAAAGAAATACTACGCTTAATGAGCTACAGCCTAGGTCAACGATAGATGACGACGACTATGTCCGCTCGCTATCTTCCTAAGCTCAAACTTTATAAGCAGTAGCCAGCTTCTCAACAGCGGACCGAAATGTCCTTAAACTAATAGCAGACCGAAACGTCTTTAAACTAATACCGCAGCATCCTTAGGCTGACGAGATAAAAATAAAATAAAATAAAAATAAAATATGAAAATAAAATAAAATAAAAACGGTATGTCCATAAGCAAAAAGGGGCACGGATGAAAACCCGAAAGGGCTCCGTGAGTAAAAACAGTAGGGCTACCGGCGAGTGTTCGTGAAAACCCTAAAGGGCGCGACCTCGTTAAAAAAAAAAAGAGGAAAAGGAAATAAAAAGAATAAAAAATGGTAGGTCCATAAGCAAAATGGGCACGGATGAAAACCCGAAAGGGCTCCGTGAGTAAAAACAGCAGGGCTACCGGCGAGTGTTTGTGAAAACCTGAAAGGGCGCAACCTCGTTAAGGAACACTTACAAGATCCTCTCGACCTTGTAAGGAGAAACCACCCGCGTGAGATCCTTACGACTCACAAGGGAGCAACACACTTAGGGATCCCCACGGTTCCTAAGGAGAAAATACACTTGCGAGATCCTCACGACTCGTAAGGAGAACGCTCTTATGGGACCTTTACGGCTCGTAAGGTTTGAAAGTCTTAAGTCACAGAGATCTAAACCTGTGCTTAAGCAACCCCCACAACTTTCGATATTGCCCTACAAGTGGCTCAATACTGACCCTTGTATACAATCCACGGGCGTGAATAAACATTTCCCTAACCAAGGTCCATCCGTGACTGGGGATATGTTCGCATAACCCTTGTAAATCCTCTCGATTTGCAAAGAGAAAACCCTCCTGTAGGATCCTTACGACTTACAGAAGAACAAAACACTTAGGAACCCTCACGATTCCTAAGGAGAAAATACACCTATAAGATCCTGACGACTTATAGGGAGAAATAGCTTTGTGAGACCCTTACGGCTCATATAGTCAAAAGCCTTAGTCGACAGGACCCTAACCCTGGTCGCTAAGCCACCTTCGTTCGATAGCGACAGAGGCAGATGATGATTCGCTCCTGGCAATATCCCAGTTGTAGCGGTGCTGATGCCGAAATCGGTGTCCAGTTTCAGGTTCACGGCGAAAAGCCAGTAGACCGTACATGCATACGAGATAGCCGAAATGATGGGGCAACTTGCAATAAAAAAGCAGCAAGTAAAAATATATGCATGAAGAAATAGCCGAAATGATTGGGCAACTCGCAATAAAAAGCAGCGAGTGGAAATAAAATAAACAGCCGAAATGATTGGGCACCGCGAAAAATAGCCGAAATGATTGGGCGATCGCGACCTTCGCGATATAAAAGCTGAAATGATAGAGCATCGCGGAAATAAAACAAAAAAAAATAATGATGATAAAATTTTGGCCCTACAGTTAAGATCACATCGATCCCTGTATACAATCCAAGGGCGTAAACAAAGAGGGAGCCATACTCTCCCAACAAACTCCTCGACTCACGGATACAAACACTCCTTGACGAGAGCCTCCTGATCCGCGTCGACCTGCAGAGCCACCAGCGCCTCCGTGGGAATCCTCGACTCGTTTCAAACCCCATGGAAACAAATAATCCTTGGCGCTCGGGAAACAAATAATCCCTAGCAAATCCCTCGACTCACGAATACAAACACTCCTTGACGAGAGACTCCTGACACGTGTCGACCTGCAAAGCCACCAGCGCCTCCGTGGGAATCCTCGACTCGTTTCAAACCCCAAGGAAACAAATAATCCTTGGCGCTTGGGAAACAAATAATCCCTAGCAAATCCCTCGACTCACGGATACAAACACTCCTTGACGAGAGACTCCTGACACGCGTCGACCTGCAAAGCCACCAGCGCCTCCGTGGGAATCCTCGAATCGTTTCAAACCCCAAGGAAACAAATAATCCTTGGCGCTCGGGAAACAAATAATCCCTAGCAAATCCCTCGACTCACGGATACAAACACTCCTTGACGAGAGACTCCTGATTCGCGTCGACCCGCCGAGCCACCAGCGCCTCCGTGGGATTCCTCGACTCGTTTCAAACCCCAAGGAAACAAATAATCCTTGGTGCTCGGGAAACAAATAATCCTTAGAAAACTCCTCGATTCACGGATACAAACACTCCGTGATGAGAGCCTCTTAACTCATGTCAACTCGCAGAGCCATCACCCTCTCCGCGAGCAAATTCCTGATTCGTCTCAATTTGTAAGAAGAAGTCTCAGACAGCAAGGATTGAAAAGCTTGCTTCTTGAGCAATGGGGCCATGCAAGTCAATCCAAAATGGTCTCTTGCATACTATTCACGGGTTCACTCTCCGAAGTCGAATTTCGATGAGGAGGGAAACAACCGCTTACGAATTCTCTCGACTCGTAAGAGGGAAAATTCTCTTATAAGATCCCTACGACTTATAAGAGAAAACCACACTTAGGAATCTTCACGATTCCTAAGGAGAAAATCCACCTATGAGATCCTCTCGATCCATAGGGAGAAAAGCCTCTATGAGACCCTCACGGCTCATAGAATTGAAAAGTCTTAGGCGGTAAACCTGAACCTGCGGCCTAAGCCATCGCTATTTCCTGAGGAAGTCGGAATACTCGTTTTAAACATCCATCAACCATGATTATTAAGACAGCCTACTGACATTAAAAGAAAGAAGATGACAGAAAGAATATCCGTTCTACATTTGATCTGGCATGCATGACGCATTCATTTATGCATGGACAGAAGACTCAGGACGAGAAATAAGACAAGCTGAAATAGAAAAGGGGAGGGTTTTCATTCATACCGCTAAAAGTTTTTACAAGCATAAGAATAATGCATAGGAAACATTGTTCAAAATATTACAACGGTATAACCTCGGATCCGGGGCACGGATTGAGGAAATCAAAAGTAAGGCCATCCAGAGTTCTTCTGGCCTTTCTAATTATTCTTATGCGCAGTCTTTCGCGCACCTCGGTGTCGATATCATCGGCAAGCCCTTCCGGCCTTTGATAAGCAGCAACGATCGTCGTCTGCTGAAACACTTGATGCAGGATGTCAACGAGGTCGTTCCGTCGCTTCTTTGAGATCAGCCCTGTCAGGTGCACTGAATGCACCTTGTCCTCGGCATCATCCAGCGCATTGAGTGGTAGGGCCTCGTGAAGACCCGGAAGTGCCTTCCATATTGCTCCAAGCACGACTTTCAAAAGAGCCGAACACCGAGGCAACAGCCAACCACCGCTTGCGTTCAAACGACCCATAACTTCTGCACATTCGGCGTCTGTAAACTCCTGGTTTTGTTGACGACCCTGAGCGCGGATATCATCGTAGGTAATGAACTCGTGCAGACTGTATAGATGCACCGCCGCCATTATGCCTGGAGAAAATATTACAGGAAGATCAACAATAGAAAAGCAATAATATATATGGATGACTAAATTCCTAGAGAGCAAAACTATGTTCAAAGATGAAACCCACTAGACGAGAGCTCTGATATTTAAGATTGATCTAAGAATCGATTTTACTTGAAGTTCTTCTTAAAAACTTTAAAAAAAGTGGAGCAAGGCACCGGAGTTCTTAAAGGAAAGAACAAAGCTCTGAAGTCTTCAAAAATGGAAATCTGGAAGATGATACGTATCTGGAGGGGGACCAAAGGTCCTATTTATAGGCCTCAAGTGCCTCTTCGACTCCCAAGAGTCGTCACGGCAGTTTACCCTAATTGGAGCGAATTTCCGTTCGAATTCCGAGACAGGAGATGAAGCAACGCTTCATCCTTCCCCGATTAGAGCAAAGCTCTGTCTTGAAGAAGCGACGCTTCAGCACGGAAGCGCTAGCGCAGTTGCGTTGCGCTGCGCACTACACGCCACGTGTCCAGCACAAACGCATCAGCGCAGCACCCCAAAGCAGCGCACCCAGCCAAAGCAAAGCTCTGTTTCAAGCAAAACCAAGGGAAGCAACGCTTCAGCGGCGTATGCGTCGTGCGCTGCATGACACGTGTCGGCATAGATGTGCTAGCGCAGTTGCGTTGCACTGTGTGCTGTGCGACACGCGTCATATCCTGGAGCATTCGCGCTAAACAAAAAGGTTCTGAAGAAATCTTTTCGGTTATTATCTTCTGTAAAACAGAAGCCCCTAGATCAAAGATCAGATGGTGGGGGAAATCCCGCCAAATCTTTCAGAAAAGGGATTTCCTGAACAAATTGAACTTGCTTCTTAATCTGCAAGATGAAGTCTCAGACAGCAAGGACTGAAAAGCTTGCTTCTTAAGCGATGGGGCCCTGCAAGTCAATCCAAAATGGTCTCTTGCATACTATTCACGGGTCTCACTCTCCGAAGTCGAATTTCGACGAGGAGGGAAACAACCGCTTACGAATTCTCTCGACTCGTAAGAGGGAAAATTCTCTTATAAGATCCCTACGACTTATAAGAGAAAACCACACTTAGGAATCCTTACGATTCCTAAGGAGAAAGCCCGCCTACGAGATCCTTTCGATCCGTAGGAAGAAAAGTCTCTATGAGACCCTCACGGCTCATAGAGTTGAAAAGTCCTAGGCGGCAGATCTGAACCTGCAGTCTAGGCCATCGTTATCTCTGAGAGAAATGATGTTATCTGTCAATAAGGTGTATTAAATATGTCATGCTGAAAAGAATGAAAAAGGCAAAGAAATGACACAGGACGTTACAAAAATGTGTATCTTTTATTCATGAACATTGACTGGGTACAGGATACATTGTACTAAAGAATAAAATATATATATATATATATACATATATTTTACAAGTACAAATGATACAAGGAGAAATTACTGGGAAGGAAGCGTCTTGCATAGATTTAACAATTGCTCGCATACTTCCTTCCACGTCTTCTCTCGATCGGCTACTACCGCCAGCTCTGCCTCCACTTGGGCTCGCTGCTGCAAGACCGACGCAAGCTGCTCCCTGACGACCTGATAGGCAGCTTCCCGACTTGGGGTATTGCGCTCAGCTACGTCAAGCTTCCGCTTCAAGTTTAGCCCATGGGAGATACGCTCCAAGAGACCCTCGAAGATAGTCTTCACTTGGGCAGCATTTGCCTCAACCTCAGCGCGCAGATGGGCCGTTTCGTTCGAGATCTTTTGGCATTCCCTTAGTCTTGAAGCTGCTTCTTGTTCCAAGTGGCGGAGGTGCGAAGTGCTTTGCTCGAGCCAAGTTGTGCGTTGGGTGCTCAGAGCTAAAACTTCGGGAGAAGGGCGCGTCGACTCCAGCCGATATAGACAGGCCTCGATCCCCCTGCAGTGGTTAACCCAAGATTCGACGACGCCTTCGTTATGAAAATTTACGAGCGCTGCCAACATTGGGTTAACCTCCGCAGCAAAATCTACGGCAGAAGGGAGAGCGTCCATATTGAGCTCTTCAATGTACCCGCTCAGCATGCCCAAACTCATCACAGCACCCTTGGAAGATGGACGTCTCAAGAAAGGGCCTGCCGATGAAAGGACGCGAGCCTCAAAGGGGACCGGAGCCGGAACAATAGCTGCAAAACAAAACATGGTTAAACGATAGTTCAGAAGATGTTGAAGGGTTACCAAAAAAGGAAATTTACTATACCAGCTGCAATGGACGGTAAAGCCGGAAAGGCCGGTGGCGCGGCAGGTCTTGCATCCCCTCCTTCGATTTGTGGCACTGCAATAAAGAAAAGGAAAAGTCAGAAATTATCCCATTGCTAGAAAAAAAGGGGTAAGTAAAGATATTATAGTGAAGGTATACTCACCGACGCCACCAGAAGGAGAAGCGAGCTCGGATGGGAAAGAGAAGTGTGGGAGCAACACTTGATATAAATGATCGAAGAGCACTCCTGCAAAGGCACAATGGTATAACGTTAGTACAAAGCTACATTTTTGAAAGATTAATGCATGAGTCGTGAATCCATACCTTCCAACATCCGTGATGGTACAAGGGAAGGCGGGGAGGTGACCACCGCCAAAGCAGTAGTCGACGGTGCCCCCTCGAGCAAAGGAGCATCGGCACTGGCCGCACCTGCAAAGACAAGCTTGTTAGAAGAGATCGCGAGATATATAAAAAAGGGGGGGAACGCTGGTGACAAAAAAAAAATTACCTGACGAGCTACCAGCAGAAACTGAAGCAATCCCCTCATCCATCGACATGAGACCACCGCCCGTAGCCTCATCACCCGACTCGATGGGAACCGTTGTTGTGCTCGCGAGCCCGGGAGACGGCAAGGAACCATACGCGGGGAGGGCTATGATCGGAGTATTACCAGATTCCTGAGAAAGAGCGGTTCGCTCCTCCTCAAGAATCGTGGCCGCCTCACCCGATACTCCCTCGGTTTCTGCGGTCACGGTTGTCTCGTCCACCGTCACCGCGAGGTCTCCAGCCTCGAGCGCTTCGCCCTCTACCGCCTTCGCCTCGGTTGAGACAATCATCTCATCTACCGCCACGTCAGGAGCGGTATCAATGACCCTCTCGGCAGCGGATTCCTCAACCTCTGTTTCAGGTCCCGTGGCCCCAATGACGCGCTTCACCGTCGGCTCAGGTTCGGCAGGCACTGCTTCCGCCATTTCCCTGGGTTCAACGGTCTCCGCCTCCCCCTCAGTCGGACTTGGTCCTGCAAGATGGAATGCATATGAGCCAATGGCTTTATAATAATTCTTACAACAAGGTTCTGAAAGAGATGCTACCTGATGGGGATTTATTGTTTGCACTTCGGGCCGCGCGCGCCACTTGCCTATAAGCAGTAGACAGGGCGACAGGGGCCTCTCCAGAAGGAGTGTCAGCGCGAGGAATGGTACTGGGACCCGCTCCCGCGGCCAAAGCAGCTCTACGCGCCTTTGCTTCGCGTCTCAACCGCTTCCGCTCCTCCCGAGCCGTTGAGACGGATGCCACTAGAGCTTCCCTAATTGAGGTGTCCTCGTCCGTGAATAGGGAAGCCTCTAAGGTTTTCAGGGCATCCCTCGTCGTTTTGTCAAGCCGAGGCTCTTGCGGCAACTTTGACGAAGCCGGGACTTCAGTAACAGGCTCGGGAAGGATCCCCGCATCAACTGATATAACCCCTGCTAAGAAACAAAAGAAGGTTAGGTTGACCATCATAAAAAGACAACAAACTTTCCTTATAAAAGAGAAAGGGGTGAAACATACCAGCGCCTGCTAGGGCACGCTTCTCCTCCTCCTCCTGGAAGGTTTTTAGGGAGGCAGCAATAGCCTCTTCAGTAGAGACACCTGTTGAAAATGGAACAAATGTTAGTTAAAGATAATAATACAAGGTGCAATAAAATGACAAATGAAGCGTCTGATGATTACCGGACTCAGCGAGTTTGCTTAGCATCACTTCGAGCCTAGCCGATCGCTCCGAAGCTGCAATGGCGGCAGCCAGATTGGTGTCCGCAGGATCTACCACGAAACCCTCATTGCTGCCGTATTCACATATGGCCTCGGCGGGAGGAGCCGCAGGCTTTAAGCTGAGGATCGCATCGAGGGAAAGAGCGGACTTCTTCTTCTTCTGCTGTCCACCAGCTTTAGACCCACCCGGAGCGGATTTGCGCTTAGCAGCCACTTTAGGGCGGCGGATCCCGATCTCTGCTCCTGCGCCGGACCCTGGTGATACCACATTAACCGTCTTCGTGGGAGCGCGGGGCGCTGGCAGTGCATCCACCGTAGTAGGCAGTGGCAATCCCCACGGGGGGCTCAACACGCGCGGTCGAGCGACTCCAGCCTCTTTTAGCCGAGGGACGACCGGGAGCCTTGGCTGCAAGGGAGCCTTGCAATCACCACCAGGAGGCGCACCCCTACGGTCGACCAGCAGGCGTTTCTCCATTAAAATGATTGGGCCCATAGCATGCGCATACCAGGCTACGTACGGATGGATTATTTTAGGGGCACAGCTAGGCTCACTGATAAAAAAATAAGAGCCTGTATTGAGCCGGGTGAAATGATGCATAGCATTCCTTATTCCCCCTTGGTTGGCCGCGGGTGTTTTCAGAAAGGCTTCCATCGGGATCCCTTGATTGTAACTCGATTGTCGGGCAAATCGATGTGGGTTATACCTCATAAAGAGAGCCGTCTCATTCTGCCTAAATACTAGGTAGCCCGGCCGAATGGAGTAAAGGTGAAGGATTTCCCGAGCCTTCAGTACAGAAACCCCGCCCTTAAAGTCATCACGCAGCGACACCACTGACTTAGTGGTCTCGGAGCCTATGGTGATGACCTTATCCACAAAAGAGGTCTTCGCTCCGACTAGATGTGAACGCAGGAGCAGTCCCCTAGACTCCCGCGGAGGTGCAACCACAATTGAAGCCCCGACCAACCGCATGATTCTTGGGAGTCTGTATTTCTCAAAAAACGGAGGAGTCTTATGGGCACCAAACACCCCTCGCACATGCAGCTCCATCCAAGAAGTGAAGTACTGCATCGGGAAGTTAGCAGGCTGTACCCCAGGCTCATTAGCATCCGCCGCTACGCTAAGTCCATTATAGAGGTAAGCCAGCCCGGCGATCCCTACTGATAACTGTAAACCAGCCGCCATTCGATGCGCCGGGTAAAAGACAGAGGACCGCATGAGGCGTGGGTGCATGGGAAGCGCGAAGCTGCATAGCCATAGACCCAAGAACCCTATGAAAAAAGTCTCCTCGTCCATGCCAGGAACGGCGATCTCTGAGAAAGGGACGCTGGCAGTACCGGGGAAATAAAAATCCCGCTGGTCATTTTCCGATGAAGGTCGGCGGTCCAAGCCGAAACCAAAGGGGTCAGCAAGCTGAGCAAACTTCTCGCTCTGCTCTGATAGGAACTCCGGGCGGATAAAACGAGTAATGAAATCCGTGAAACTGACGCCCCGGTCGCCCGATTCCAAATGGAGTTCCTCATAAATCTCCAACACCTTCACCAAGCCCGGGTGCTGATGCTGAATGGCATTTTCCGGAGTTAAGTCAAATACAAGCTGCTTGGTGGCGAAGACATACTCGTCAGGAGGAAGCAGCTCCTCGTAGTGTTCTCCCCTCATTGGCAGACCTGAAATCTCAGCAAACTCCTCCAGAGAGATGGAGACTTCCCTATCCGCTGTCAGGAAGGTATGGGTGGGGATATTCCATTGTTCGATGAAGGCCTTTATCCACCACGTTGGAGGAGAGGGATACTCGCAAAGCGAGACGTAGACAGCTGAGTATAAACCAATCGTCGTCAGGAGAGCCCTCTTCGTCGCCAAAATGTAACATGCCCATTGCAAATATCCGGCAAGCGGCCGCGGGATCAATCCAATGTTATAAGCCTGTCCCCAAGGGCGTGCTTCACCCTGACAGATTCGCCTCCCCAAGATATCTATAGCCGGCGGCGGCTGCACCGGAATGGCACCGATTGCAGGCTGAAGGAGGTCGTCGGCATTCCAATTTTTAACCTCCACGGCATACTCCACCGGGGGCTTGTCCGCATAAGGGATCGTAACTATGGGCTCAGAAGGCGAAGCGGAGCTGAAGCTGCGACGGCCTTGGATGATTTGGCTATACCACCTTCCCCATAGGTGAAGTCTCTTGCACTCTGGATCGTGATCTTTAATCAAGGCGAACACCACCCGGTCCACCGACGAATGGTGGAACCCTCCTTCCGAGCGAACAAAGGGGAAAGATAAGTCGTCAGACATGTTTCCTGTAGAAAGATAAAAATAACCGTTAGTGTTCTGACACTTGGCATTTTGAAATCTTACTCAACACTGTGATGTAATGGGTAGGGGACAAAAAGAGGGACCCACAAAATCTGGATGACGGTACATCATTTAATAAGACAACCCCATCATTAGATGAGACTGTCAATTAATGAAAAGGTCCCCAAAAGAATATCCTCACTGATGGGAAATCCCTAGAGACAAGGAGAAATATTCTCTTTCAGAGCAAAGCTCTGTCACAGAGTGACATTTGTCAAACTCTGGTCTCAGGGGAACAAGATTCCTCGAAAGAGCATAGCTCTATGGTAATGGTGGAAAGACCCATCAATTTTATCTTTAGAGTTTTGGAATCTTGAAAAATCCATGAAAACTTATAAAACAAAATTTTTCTCCGTTTATCAGATCTAAAAAGATCTACATTTGATCTAAGAGCAATGCTCTGTTCATGGGTTAGAACCCATAGATCAGATCTCTGTAAATCTGTAAATTTTTTGAGAGCAAGGCTCTGTTGAAGAAACCCCAAAGGGGTTTTCCTTTAGATCAAAGATCTATAAGAGCAAGGCTCTGTTAATTAAATTTAATTTAATTAATTTTACCTAGAGTGATTCTAAAACTAGAACTTTGAAGTTCTCACAAGAGCAAGGCTCTGGAAGTTCTTAAGCAAGAGCAAGGCTCTGAAATTCAAATTCTTGAAATTGGTAAAGAATTACCAAGGACCAAGGGTCCTATTTATAGGCGCCTGCGCCTTTTCAACTGACCCCCATGATCCAACAGTCAGGATCTTGCCACCGCTGCACTCACGTGCGCGCCACGTGAGCGCAACGGTGGGGGGGCATTTGTTCCCCCAATCAGAGCAAGGCTCTGCTTGAATTTTGAAAATTCAAATTTTGAAGCAACGCTTCAGTTCCCGTGCGCTGCGCGCAACGCGCCACGTGTCAGAAGTTGACACGGCAGCACAACGCCCAAGGCAGTACGTCCAATCAAAGCAAGGCTCTTTAAAAAACATAAGCAACATTCAACTGCGCAAGCGCACGGCTGCGCGACACGTGTCTGCGCAATTGCGCAAGCACAACTGCGCAAGCGCACGACAGCGCGACACGTGTCTGCGCAGTTGCGCAAGCGCACCGCTGCGCGACACGTGTCTGCGCAGTAGCGCAAGCGCTGTTGCGCAAGTGCTTCACTGCGCGACACGTGTCTGCGCAGTTGCGCAAGCGCTTCACTGCGCGACACGTGTCACGCGCTGGTGAGTTGCGCAACAACAGAGTGAAGATTTAAGGATATTTTTTCTGTTCTTGTTTAAATAAGAAGATTTCTTCTGTAAAACAGGGGCCTTTGGATCAAAGATCCAACGGTGGGGAAAATTCCCCAAATCACTCAGAAAAGATCTTTTTAACAAATTTAACTGATTTTTGAGCACTATAAAAAGGACCCCAGACCCCATTTCAAAGGGAGAGACAATTGGATTAAAAAAAAAGGAGAAGAGAACTTCTTGAGAACACAAAGAAGAAGGTAAAAACCTTTGAAATAAGAGAAAATTCTCTTAGGAATAGATCATTGATCTAAAAGACAAGATCAGTGATCTTCAATAAATAAATAAAAATAATAAAAAAAATAGTGCCTTGCACTTGCTAGAGAACCTCTGGTTCTCTAGAGGTTCTCTGAGATAGAAAGAAAGAAATGATTTTTTCTTCTTTTCTTTGATCTAAATTTAGATCAAGAAATTAAAAAGTGCTCTGCACTCCTTTCCTTGAATCTAAAAGATTCTTGGTGCTTTGCACAAATGCAATGCATTACTTGAAGGGCCAGGCCCAAATCAAAAAGGCCTAGCAGGCCAAAATAAATTGCAAAGCAATAAAAGGGCTAAGCCCAAATAAAATTGATGCTCTGCATCATTTATAAAGAACAGAGCCCCAAAACAAATTGATGCCCTGCATCTTTTCTGGGCAAAGCCCAAATAAAAATAAAAGGAAATGCAAAAGCAATGTTGGACATTTTTTTTTACTGGACTTAGCCCAATCATGGCCATAAGTCCTTAAATTAAATTGGCTGAGCAAAATGCCTCTCCTAAATTAATCTACATCCGGTTCGAGGGTACATCTCCGAACTCCTTTGACATCCATCGTTGTAATTCCTCAACGACGTCAAAGAGGTGACGGGTCCCAACGGCCACACACCCAATACCGGACCGAAACGTCCCTAAACTAACATCGGACCGAAACGTCCCTAAACTAATAATGGACCGAAACGTCCATAAACTAATATCGGACCGAAACGTCCCTAAACTAATAACGGACCGAAACGTCCCTAAACTAACATCGGACCGAAACGTCCCTAAACTAACATCGGACCGAAACGTCCATAAACTAAGAACGGACCGAAACGTCCATAAACTAATATCGGACCGAAACGTCCCTAAACTAACATCGGACCGAAACGTCCCTAAAACTAAAATCGGACCGAAACGTCCCTAAACTAACATTGGACCACCATGTCCCTAAACTGGAACAATCGAGCCCCTAAATGCTCTTTTGTCGGATCTAAACGGTCTCGTTAAGTCGATCTTAGTCTCAAACTGGACTAACGTATCCTTAACAAACGTTTAAGGTGATCTTAGCCCCAAACACGGCTAACGTATCCTTAAACATTCAAATGGATTATAAAACTCCCAATCAACTCTGGTTCGAGGGTACATCTCCGAGCTCCTCTGATACATGTCGTTGTAATCCTTCAACGACGTCAGAGAGGTGATGAGTCCCGATGGCCATACATTAAATTAATCACTACGTTGAGTTGATCGTAGTCTAAAACAGGACTAACGTATCCTTAACGAACGTTTAAGTTGATCTTAGCCGTAACGCGACTAATGCATCCTTAAACTGAAAACACCAAACCCAAATCTAAGTAAATACGGATTTGGACTAATCCACGTCCTACGGGCGACGGCATTACTCAGTCTCCGTATACAATCCACAGGCAACCACAAACAAAATGAACACACACGACACGAAGTGAAATTCTGGAGAAGGAGAAAGTTGTTACCGCGAAGCGGTAGCGTAATTAACTGCAGGGGCTTGCGCCTGCAGGGAAGAGCGTCCCCACAATCAAAAACCCCTCATTCTGAGGGGGGATCTGACGAAGTCTGCTACATCGGCCGCATCCGTCTAAACCTCCGATACACGGTGCCATAAATCAATTTGGCATTTTCGGAGAGATGGACGGATAAAACCAATTAGCATCTGCCCCGAATCTCAGCGTCAGGACATCGCGGTCCTGTGCGCCGCCCATTCGGAGGGGAACAAAGTCCTCACGACTAGTAAGGAGAATATACACCTACGAGATCCTCACGACTCGTAAGGGGAAAAGCCTTTATGAGACCCTTACGGCTCATAAAGTCAAAAAATCTTAGTCGACAGGATCCTAACCCTGTTTACTAAGCCATCTTTATTCAAATCGACAAAGGCAAATGATGATTCTCTTTTGGCAATATTCTAGTGGTAGCGATGCTGATGCCTAAACAGGTGTCAAGATCCAAGTTCTTTCAAGGCAAATGATGATTCACTCCCGGCAATATTCCGATCGCAGCGATGCTAATGCCAAGATTGGTATCAGATCTTAAGTTCCATACCCGCAACAAAAAATCAGCGAGCAAAAAAATGCATATAAAATAGCCGAAATGATGGGGAAACTCGCAATAAAAATCAGCGAGCAAAAAATATGCATATGAAATAGCCGAAATGTTTGGGCAACTCGCAATAAAAAGCAGCGAGTAAAAATATAAAAATAACCGAAATGATTGGGCACCACGGTAAATAGCCGAAATGATTAGGCAATCGCAACTTTCACGATATGAAAAGATGAAAAAATAGAGCATCGCGGAAATAAAATAAAATAAAATTTCCTCTACCCTGCAGGTGAGTCCATACTGACCCCTGACCCCTGTATACCATCCATGGGCACAAATGAAAAAGAGAACAATGATTTTCCCACCACGCTCCATTAAAGGAAAATCCAGATCTCAACAGTAACATCTACAGCCTAGAGATCACCCTGTCGTACTTTCTCATTCCAGCAGGATGCAGACGCAACGTCAACAAAAGGCCCAAGGGTCGAAACAAAACGAAGCAATGGAAAATTCCTAGCTCCAAGTCTTGACGGTACACATACGACCTAAAGATTACCCCGTTGTACCTTCTCCTCATTCCATCATGGTATAGACGCGATGTCAACAAAGGCTCCAAATAGCCAAACCAAAAAGGAGTGATGGCAAAAATCCCAGCTCCAGCTTGACATTCTTCTCGTTACAGCAGACGCAATGTCAACATAAGCTCCAAATAGCCAAACCAAAAGCAGTGACGGCAAAATCCCATCTCCAGCTCGACATTCTTCTCGTTACAGCAGACGCAATGTCAACAAAGGTTCCAAATAGCCAAAGAAAAAAGGAGTGACGGCAAAATCTAAGCTTCAGCTCAACATTCTTCTCGTTACAGCAGACATAATGTCAACATAGGCTCCAAATAGCCAAACCAAAAAGGAGTGACGGCAAAATCCCAGCTCCAGCTCGACATTCTTCTCGTTACAGCAGACGCAATGTCAACAAAGGCTCCAAATAGCCAAACCAAAAATGAGTAACGGCAAAATCCCAGCTCCAGCTCCACATTCTTCTTGTTACAGCCGACGCAATATTAACAAAGGCTATAAATAACCAAATAAAATAGGAGTGACGGCAAAATCACAGCTCCATCTCGACATTCTTTTCGTTACAGCAGACTCAATGTCAACAAAGGCTCTAAATAGCCAAACCAAAAAGGAGTGACGGAAAAATCCCAGCTCCAGCTCGACATTCTTCTCGTTACAGCAGACGCAATATCAACAAAGGATCCAAATAGCCAATCAAAAAGGAGTGACGGCAAAATCCCAGCTCCAGCTCGACATTCTTCTCATTACATCAGACGCAATGTCAACAAAGGCTCCAAATTGCCAATCAAAAAGGAGTGACGACAAAATCCCAGCTCCAGCTCGACATTCTTCTCGTTACAGCAGACGGAATGTCAACAAAGGCTCCAAACAGCCAAATCAAATTGAAGTGACGGCAAATTCCTAGCTTCAGGGTCTCCGCGGAAAGTCATATAAAGCCTAAGAGACTATCGGAGATCATCCCACACTAGCGCGGAGTGGTTATGACTCATCGGGGTTCCAAACTGAGCCTAACCTCAAGTAAAAAGAGACATGGAAAATTCCTAACGCTTGCTCTTCCGACGGTCATATTGCCTAAGGAGATTATATGAAGACGTCTTGTGCAGCCTCCGAAGGGATCAGAGACACGACAGTCGTGGGGCTACTCGAACAACAGCTTAAAGACTGCATATCGAGGAATACATCAGCCAACGCGACGGTACCACGGAGTAAAACCCTAATACCACAAAACCTAACGGACCTCTGTCACAAAGAGCAGGAGTTATCTATATTTCACGTTAGGATATACCTACGAGATCTTCTCGACTCACCTTGACTCGTAGAGAAAAACATCTTTATGAGACCCTCACGGCTCATGAAGGTGAAAAGCCTTAGACGACGGGGATATCAACCTATTTCCTAAGCACTGTGGCCCTGCAAGCAGGTCTAAATTGAATCTTGTATACTATCCATGGGCCACATTCTCTAAAATCGCATACCGATGAGGAGGAAAAAACCCACTTACGAATCCTTTCGACTCGTAAGGGGAAAATTCTCTCGTGAGATCCTTATGACTCTCAAGAGAAAATGCACTTAGGAGTCATCATGACTTCTAAGGAGAAAATACACCTCTGAGATCCTCTCGACTCATAGGGAGAAAAGTCTTTATGAGACCCTCACGCTCATAAAGTTGAAAAGCCTTGGGCGACAGATCTAAAACCTGTTTCCTAAGCCATCGCTACCCTGCAAGCAAGTCCAAACCGACTCTTGTATACTATCCACGTGCCACATTCTCCAAGTCGTAAGCTGACGAGGAGGAAAAACCACTTGCGAGTCCTCTCGACTCGTAAAGAGAAAATTCTCTTATGAGATCCTTACGACTCTCAAGAGAAAACGCACTTAGGAGTTCTCACGACTTCTAAGGAGAAAAGACACCAACGAGATCCTCTCGACTCGTAGGGAGAAAAGTCTTTATGAAACCCTCACGGCTCATAAACTTGAAAAGCCTTAGGCGACAGATCTAAAACCTATTTCCCAAGCCATCGCTGCCTTACAAGTAGGTCAAGATGGACTCTTGTATAATATCCACGGGCCACATTAACCAAAGTTATATGCCAATGAAATGAAGAGGCTACTTACGGGTCCTCACGACTCGTAAGGAAAAAATACCCGAGTGAGATCCTTATGACAAGCGGAGGCGATGATCACTTAGGAATCCTCACGATTTCTAGGGAGAATATGCACCTATGAAATCCTCATGACTCATAGAGAGAAAAATCTTCTCGAGACCTTTACGGCTCATGAATATGAAAAAAAAGACTTAGGCTCCAAGGATCGTAAACTTGTCTCCTAAGCCATCAATTCCATGGCCAGGCATACCTTTGCACTACTTCACCCACATACATACTTACATGGGCAAAATAGTAGGGGGCATTTGTTTCCGCCAAAAATTTTGGCTCAAAACTTATTGTTCCCTTATAAAAATAAAGGGAAACCTCCACGTGTTAAACACGTGCGCCCACATGCAAAACATGTAGGTACCGCTTCAGATAGGATTAAATTCTTGAGCGCATCACGTGTTTCCCACGTGAGCGCCAGCGCCAGCTTCTGTCAGGATTAAATCCTATAGTGGCGCCTTACGTGTTACACACGTGAGCGCCGGCGTGCAAAGCATGAGAGTGACTATTTATAAAAGAATTAAGTTCTTACGCGACGCTCACGTGCATAGCACGTGAGCGTCAGCGCCCAAATTAAAGAAGGTAGAATTAAATTCTACTCTCTATTGAACAGAGCCGTTGGATCAAAAATCCAATGGAGATGAAAAATCATCAAGATACAGAATTAAATTTTGCATGGGAGAAAACATCCCCCAAATTGGATCATAGAAAAAAAATTCTATTCTCTCAATCTTTCTAAACAAGAAAGATTGCCCTCTGTAAAATAGAGAACCAGTAGATTAAAAATCCAACGGTGATTAAAAATCACCGTTTTGCAGAATAAATTATGTGCAAAGGAAAATATTTCCCCAATCTTGTTAGCAATAAGAAAATATGTTCTGTAAAACAGAAACCCTTGGATCAAAGATCCAATGGTCGGTAAAAATTCCCAAATCAATTAGGATCTCTTAATGAGAGATTTCTTCAAAAAATAAATAACAAACTTGCCTATACTATATAAAGGACCCAAGACTTAAAGTCTGAGAAGGAGGAACCCCCATAAGCTTCTAAAAAAACTAAAGCAGAAAGCTTCAGAAGGGAACAGAGAAGAAGATCTTCCTCCTTAAGAAACTCTAAGTAAATAAAAAAAGAAAGATCAAAACATCTCATTTACCTATTGAAAGGTTTAACCCTTTTAAAAGAACTTAGTTCTTTCCCCGGATCTGAGATCTACAAGACAAGTCTCCTACAAGTTGAGAATTTAATTCTCATGGGAAAGAACTTGTTCTTGAGAATTAAAGATTCAGAAAAGAATTAGGAATCGAATTCCTCAAAACAAAGCATATAAGGAAAAACCTAGCGCCCAGCGACTCACGTGTCCTTCACGTGGGGAACACAAAAGAAAAGAGTGCTTAGAACCCAGCGCCCAGCGCCTCACGTGTCCCTCACAGAAGAAAGGAGTTTTTAGCACTCATTGGGCAGCGCCTAGCGTCCAGCACCTCACGTGCCCCTCACATGGGCGACATAGAAGAAAAGAGCGCTTAGCACTCATTAGGCAGCGCCCAGCGCCTCATGTGTCCCTCACGTGGGCGCTACAGAAGAAAAGAGTGTTTAGCACTCATCGGGCAACGCATAGCGCCCGGCACCTCACGTGTCCTTCACGTGGGCGCCACAGAAGAAAATAGTGCCTAGCACTCATCGAGCAGCGCCTAGCGCCCAGCGCCTCACGTGCCCCTCATGTGGGGCACCACAAAAGAAAAGAGTGCTTAGTACTCATTGGGCAGCGCCCATTGCCTCACGTGTCCCTCATATGGGCGCCACAGAAGAAAGGAGTGCTTAGCACTCATTGGGCAGCGCCCGGCGCCCGGCGCCTCATGCGCTCCCCACATGGATGCCATAAAGAGCGCCTTTACACTTATTGGGTAATTCCCCATGACTGAAAGCTTCACATGATCATTTGTGGGCGTCAGAACGTATATAAGTGCTCAGCACTTTTTGCATAAAAGGGGGACTGATTAAACATAGCACAAGCAAGTGCTTAGCACTTTACAATTAAAAAAAAGACCACTGAGCAGATCAAGCCCAAATTGGCTAGGCCCTATGAGGAAAGAACCTTCTTGATCCAAATCAACCGAGCCTATATGCTCATGATTGCCCAAACTAATATCAGTCTCACATATGACTATTGATCTTTCAATTGATGATATCCCAAATGATATTCATCTTATATGTCCTAAGATAATTTTAGTCTCAAACATGACTAACGATTCCTAGGGTCACCATAACCCGTTTCCCTCAAATACGGGATTTGGTTTAAGGGTACATCTCTCCACACCTCTGATATACTTTGTTGTAATTCTTTAACGTCTTCAAAGAGCTGGTGGATCCCGACAACTAACAATTTTTTAGTGCATTCCCGAACCGTCCAAACCGACGTGCACACCCCAAATCATACCACATCACATACTGGGTGAATTCCATATCACCCCTGTTTATTCCGTCACATAACAAATATACGTGCGCGCAAGATGAACACACTGGACCACTACGTCCTTAAACTGGCAAGGGACAGAAATGTCCTTAAACTAATATTCGCCTCCAAAATGGCGATAATGGACCGAAACGTCCTTAAACCAAAACAATAGATTCCAAATGCTCTATTGTTGGATCTGAAATAAAAATGATCCTAAAACCTTGTTAAGTGGATCTTAGTCTCAAATTGGACTAATGTATCTTTAACAAAAACAAATCGAGCCCCAAATGCTCACATACATTTAAGTCGATCTTAATCTCAAAATAAATTAACGGTCCTTAAATAAAAACCCAAATATAAAAATATACGAATTTGGACTAATCCACACCCTATGGGCGACGACATAAATTAGTCCCCGTATACAATCCACGGGCAACCCAAACAAACAAACACACACAACACGAAGTGAACATCCGGAGCAGGGGAAAGTGGTTCTTGCGATGCGGTGACATAATTAACTGCAGGGGCTTGCGTCTGCAGGGAAGAGCGTCTCCACAATCAAAAATCCCTCACAAAGTAGGGGGAATCTGACGAAGTCTGCTACAACGGACGCATCCGTCCAAATCTCCGATATACAGTGCCATAAATCAACTTGGCATCTTCAGAGAGATGGAAGGATAAATCCAAATAGCATCTGCCCCCAGAATTCAGGCAGGACGATCAATCCCGGTTTCGTCCCCGTTTTCGGCGGTGAACAAGTGGGAACTCACACGAGACAAATAACGATCTCAGATCAAAATACTAACATATACCCATTCTACTAGAGAACTTCTATCTGACGATATATATAATACCATATAGAAGTTCTCGGCGAGTCCGTCCGGTGTACTCACCTCCAGTGAGCACCTATATACTATCTTAGGTGACACAACACCAATAGCTTGTAAGATCGGCCACCGCCTCTCGTCGGGGTCGCGAAACATATACACTTGTCTACTCTGGAATATCGATGCCCAGTATTGATACTCGCACGACTAAGGACATTTAAAGATGTGCTTATGGACTATCCAGCTCTCACGTATATAATCTCTATCTTAATGCTGGTAGTCAATCAAGAATTCTATGGGCTTCATCATTATGTATTAGCGACACGTAATAACAAGTAAAACGTATATAAATCAATGATAAAGACAAACCAGATAGCATACTATCATTTCAAATAACACTGTTCTACCTGTATAGGTCCTCCTTCAATGATTATAATCGTGTTTCTGCAATTACAATAATTGCCTTGAGGGCACTACACACACACACATACATACAAACATCATACCTCTTTTTTGGGACTTACCGAGCGCAAGTTCACTGATGGATATTGCACCCATCTTTGTTTCTTTGGAATGTTTGTCAGATAATGTAAAGACTAAGGAGGTGGAATCGATCGCAGAGGACTACGACCAGATCCCAGCGCAAAACGACTCTTAGATTTCCTTTATCAATTTTCAGTACCAGCATGCAACTTATTTAGGCATTTTATTTCTTGTTATTACCTTTCTAGACAATCTATCATTATAATTAAGGTATGTTGAAGTGATTGTAAATAAAATTGTTGAAAATTTCAATCTCATATTAATTTCTTGTCACTTTTATATTGCTTTTTATGCTTAGCATATTTGTTTCGAGAAAAGACATTCTCGAAATAAATATGGCGTGGGCCTTGTCACGTTTTCTGCTCCCGTTTTTTGAGAAGCGGGGCATGACAGTTTTTATTGGTGGCCCATGCATGTCAATTTTGCATGAAGTCGTAAGCAATATACCACAAGAATTATGAAATTTAACTCTTTATATTCCTTTCAATTTCAAATTCCTTTCAATTTCAATTCCCTTCGAATCCATCCTAATCAATCATTTTCTATCTAAGGTGATGGATTCTCCCAACAATACCAGCACCAACTTCAATGACGGTACACCACCACGACCGCCTACTGTAGTAGTTCTACCACCACCACCTTGTTGGATATAGTGCCTTCAAGGAATTATTGTAATTGCAGGTAGGCGCTTAGGATAATTGAAGGAGAATCAATACAGGTAGAACAGTCTTACACGAGATGATAATATACTATTTGATTTTTCTTTATCATTGATGTCTATACATTTTACTTGTTATTACATTTCGCTAATACATAATGATAAAACCCATAGGATTCTTGCTTGACTACCAGTATTAAGATGGCGATCATATACGTGAGAGCTGGGTAATCCATAAACACATCCTTAAATGTCCCTGGTCATGGGAGTATCGAGACTGGGCATCGATATTCCTGAGTAGACTCGTGTATACGTTTCGAGACCTCGATGAGGGGTGGTGGTCGGTCTCACAAACCATTGGTGTTGTGTCATGATTAAGACGAGTTTTCACCGTGTCGTTTTAAAAAGAATTTGAAATAACAACAATAAAAAATAGTGTCGTGTGTAGCGAGCCGCGATGAGTACAGGTCGTCCGTGAGAAGATGGTGCATTTTACGTTCTTGTTATCACGAGTTAAGCAAGGGTCACGACTGTTCTTTTCTAACCTAAGTGTTGTATATATAAAGTATAAGTTTGTTAGGAATAGAGATAGGTTAGTGTAATTTAGGGAAGTCCGTACTCAATCCTTTGTGCTGAACTTGACTATTGAAGCTAGGGTAAGTGGCAACAATGTGGATTAGGGTGGTTAAGCATGGTATTAGTGAAATCCGGCTTATTGACCCTTGTCCGTCCGTTCTTGTCTCTTGACTTTCGCCTCCGGCCAAACCAAACGCAACTGGTCAGGGTTAGGGATCCCCGATATCTTGGTAGGATAGGGAGCCTAACAGAGCGCTTGCGTAAGATTTGGGCGGAGTTCAATGGGAAAATATCAGGCAAAAGAAATGGGCAAAAAAAACCTTAATTTACACAACCACTCTTTTTCCCTAATAAATCCACTATTCACAGACCATCAAAACAACAAAAGAAAGTGCAAATGAAATGAAATAAAAGGAATAACATAACATTGCAATTAAGTAAATGGCAAGAAATTAAATTGCAAGTAAGTAAAAGAGATAGAAAAGGAACACTAAGAACCCAAGTGCAAAATAAAATCTTTATTAATTCTAAGTGATGATACAAACCATGAGTTCAATAACCAAAACTTAAACTTGCAAGCTCAATAAAGAAGCTGCAAGATCATGAGAAGGCAAAGAACTCAAGATGAACTAGCTACTATGTACAAAGCTTCAAAATAAAAAATGAAACAAAGAGTTAAACTATTGCTCAAAAGTATATCCAAGCCTCCCTTTCCCTTGCTCACTGATCTGGTACTTATAGGCAAAAAATAAGATTAAACAAACAATATACTAAGGATGATGTGAACAAGGGAAATCCAGAAGAAAAATGGGGCTCATTAGGCATCATTGGACCGGCGGAATCGGGTCTATGGACATTTTCGCCGGTCGGCTTGATGACTTTGCGGCTCGTGTTGGTTTTGTGCTATTGTGTGCTCTCCACAATCCCACTGGTATTGTTTGATCTCTTTGTAGAAGCCTGAGTTGTACACAGTAGTTTTAGAGGGAAATCTTGATGCTTTAAATCACATCACATCTTTTAGCATTTATCACACATCACACTCACTTGTACCCACTTATGCCCACTTGTGCCATGGGCAGCCCCCTAGGTTCATGCATCACAAAAATGTGTTCACACTTGTATGTGTTGGACCATTTTTGATAAAAAGTGTGTACACATGCATGTTGTAAAATGAAACTCTTTAAATATAGATCGGTTTGCAGTTCCGGTTGCAGTGTCGGCTCACAATTGTCATATTAATGTATTTGAGTGTGTTTCCAGTGTTTTATCACGAATACATGTAATCTATATTTGTTGAGCAAACACGGGTTAATAGTACCGATACTATACAAAATTGATAATGAATGAGCGGTATTGAAATGCAGTTTTCTGTGATGAACATGTCACCTAAGATAGTATACAGATGCTCACTGGAGGTGAGTACACCAAACAGACTCATCAAGAATTTCTAGATAGTATTATATCAATCGTCAGATGGAAGTTCTCTAGTAGCATGAGTACATGTTAGTCTTTTGACCTGAGATCGTCATTTTTCTCGTGTGAGATCCTACTTTACTTAGATTAATATCCTACCACAGTTCAAGAGGAGTCGTGTAAATAGGTTTTAATTGGGTACAGTCCCGAGCCACATAGAGGTAGAGAGCGATTGTCAGGGATTTGTCTCTCCTAGTATTAGGAGTCGATTTCGTTCTGTGTTCGGTTGGCTATCAGTCTAAATCCATGGTCATGGTGGATAAGATTTACTGATATGAGTTCAATAGCTTCTCGGTTGGTGATAAGGTTGACTCCGACATGACTTGTTGGGTTCTTAGTGGTTTGACGTTATCCACCCTCTAGATCCGGTATGCGATACTCTTAGACGAAGAGACAGGACTGTATGGAGATTGTCACATTCAAGCTTAGTAGGGTACGGACGGACTTAATTGTTGGCCTCCCTTTCGGCATATATCTGGGTAGCTTTTACGTACAGCTAGTGCCACTGACGTGCTTGTGGTTATGGATTTATCTAGTAACTTACTGCCAGTGTATTGTCGAGTGTTTAGAGTCCTACACATAGGGTTTTTCCGGTTCAGGAGATATGATGTAGATGACGTATGTTGGTACATACAGGGGTCCGATTAAATACGTAAACATGCTACATGGACTTTAATCCGACGGTTGATAATACTAGCCGACTTAGGATTAAGCTAGATTATTAAATCAAGTTTTGATTTAATAATTTATATATATAATTTTAATATATATTTTAGTATTATTGTTCACTATTCATTTTCTCACTCTTGGCTATTCGTATTTTTATACGGATACGCGTATATGTATTTCTATACGTATACCGGGTTGTATTCCGTATTTATACAGAATACTTCTAGAAGGAGGACACCTCATTATATAATTTTCTTTTAAAAAAATCATTTCCAAATGAGGTGGAGAGTGAGGTGGTATTGAGCATGGTTGAGGACATCTAGAGAGGAATGAGCTTCATTTGTTTACTGTGAAAAGGTTGTGATATTTTCTATATGGTTGTAAAAAGATGAAGCGATTCTCTTATTTTATTCATTCAGCCTTTGTTCATTTGGTTATGGCTAGCTTCTTCCTTCTCCTCCTCCTTCTTCTTGCATTCTCTCTTGAGATTGGGTTTTGAGAGAAAAAGATAGTGGAAAATTCCTACATCCCCACTCTCCATTCGTAGCAAGTTTGGAGCATCGGTTGCTTCAATAGGTGAAGCAGGAGCTTGGATCGGTTCTCTCGGGTGGATCATCTTCAGAAAGGGCGGTCTTCTCCCAAGCTTGTTCTCGACGGCCTACGAAGAGCTTGGAGGGGTCTTCCATGATTAGGTGGACACGCATCAAAGGTTGTAATACCTAAACCATTGCATGCTTTCTTTCTAGTTTTAGTGTTTAGAATGATCACTAGTGATTAGTTTCTAGTGCTCTCTTGTAAATTTTCGTTTTTTGGTTCCGCATCGGCCGCGGCTGCAGTGGCGAAGGCACTAGAAACTTTCAATGGTATTAGAGCCAAACCAACCACCAGAACTAGGTTAGACGATGTTTTAGTTTCGAGACCAAAAATTTATTTGTATTTAGTTTCGAATTCTAAGTTTTTGTCCATTTTAAAACGAAACCTGAATTTTTTTGTATATGTCAGTGGACTACATGTTAAGAAAGAAAACTAGGTATGAAATTCGAAGACAAACAGACAATGAATAGCCAAGATTTGGCCGATTTGCTCTTCCCATTTTTCTGTTTATTCTCAAATTTGTTAGTTGCTTGGATTTGTAGAAACTAGATTTTTGGTATATCTCTTTTTGCCTCGGATTTTTTTTGTACTGTTTATGCATACAGGCAATTCGGGACCGTTTTCGGTCGAAATTTTAACTACATTTATGTTTGTTTCTTGGGATATGTGCTGTTGAATGTCGTCTAATTGTTATATGTTCAATTAGACAGGGTTGCACACTTGCTTGTGTTGCTTCTTCTGTGATATATATATATATATATATATATATATATATATATATATCTTGTTATGGTTTAGCCGGATTGTCATGTTGAATAGCCTCTCGTGCGTTTTCTTGTACAGTTTTGAATTATTTTGATGTATTCATTTGTTCGAGATAAGCTCTAACATGTGGCCGTCGTTTCCGTATTATGTATACTCTTTCATTGGGCACAACCAGGATGCGGTCGATATCACCATTTTATATATTTCTTTTCTATACTAGGATTAACCTAGGAGAAGTGCTCGAGTAGCTGGATTCTAGAGTGCAGCAGGTGGCCATCTCATGGAGTTGGGACCGGGCCGCTTCACTCTAGAATTGGTGGGTTTCTCGCTGCACTTGTTGGGGTTAAAGGATCGACCCGTGGAGGGGGTGCACAAGTAACCGGATTCTAAAAAGCAACGGGTGACAGACTCATGTCATTGAGGACGAGTTACCCAATTTCTATAATTGGCAGGTGGCTTACTGCACTCATAGGGGTCTAGGATCGACTTTGTACGGGCTATCCACACGACCATGAAATGTCGCGTCTCATTTGTCGCTCAAATGAAACGTGGGGCTTCTAGTTTGTCCGGTATTCCATTTTGTTGTTCGCATGCCTGTGATGGGTATTATCTGCCTATGATGACACACACACACACACACACACACACACACACACACACACACTTCTATATGTTTTGCAACCGCGCTAGCCCTGTCTCCTCCCCACCGTAAGTTAAGTAACCTAACGGTGAAGGCCCGGGACCCCATGGCGAATGCGGATGGCATATAAAAACATGCTATTTTGGTTGTTTCTGGTGTGTCTTAGAAACTTGTTTGATGGGACTGCGTTATATGTTTAATGCAAGGAAAACAAACCTAAATGATGTTGTCGGAACCAATTTTTAAAACTACTCGGTTTTCTTCAAAACTATAATTATATTCTTTTGCTTTGTATAGAGATATTTGGTTAGGAATATCCTGCACTTCATTCTATGAGGATAGATCCTTGATCCTTTCGCGGGGAGTTTTGTCTTAAGAAAAAGTTTATGTTACTAGTTTTAAAAGCGGAGAATAAACCACTCCATTTCAATACCACTCGAGTTCATTCAACGATATCTAGTTCATTATGTTAAAGGATTTTTCGCCAAAAACCAGTTGTAGCCTTCCGTCATTTCAGATAGGTAGCGCCTACTATTCGTACTATGTTTGTTGGCATCCATCTATGTGTTATTTTTTTGCAGCATAGAGATACATTAACTTAGGATAGTCGTACAGCCTTGTTAACATCCGTCAAGGGCGAGTAAGGGTGGGTCTAAATTAATCGGGACAATGACGGGTAAAACTTGATTTGTGACTTATGATTTGTTGGCATCTATCAAGGTCATAAGACGCTTGTGGAAAAAACCACATCGGGAGTTTCAAATATAAGGAAAACTTGGCAAATTTGCGCATACCTTCTGGAATGTGGTAATTTTGGTCGGCTTCCATCAAAATTATCACACAATGATAGTTGGGTCCCGATTCCTACTAATGAGCAGGTATTACTTCTCGAGAGATTTTTACTTCACAACTAGATAACCTATTAGGTGTCTAGAAAGTGTTAACGGTGTTACGTCTCCGTGGAAACAAGGTTATTTAATTGGATCCGTGCGAAAGCACAGGGGACCTCCTTCGGAGTACCAACACTGGCCTGGCTGAACAGTTAGCAAACTTGTAAGGTGTATATGATCCCGACTAGTTCTCCTTTTAGGGTTTGAAGGAGAATTCGAGTATACAGTGGGAGCCATCCTAATTAGATAATGTGATAAACCATCTAATCTTGATAAAGTGCATGTCGAGTGTTTCTTTTTTCTCTTTACTTATAGCGACCCATGACTTACCTTAAACTAAAACTCATGAACCATGTTAACCGAAGTTTCTTACACACATTGGTTTTGGATTGTCATGATTTACGACAAAGTACCATATGTCCTTGCTACTCCTACTTTCGATTTGCTTTTCTCCAGAACACTCTGTATCACTACGATGATCCATATTGGTTGGAAAGGCCATCGTATAGTTACATACGAACTCGAAGAAGTTATTTCATTCGAGGATGGCCACTGGTTTTGGAAAAATTGAATAGGATTTTTCGATTGTCTCTTCCTTTTACCTTCTCTTAGGTTGCAAAAGCTCCTTGTATTAGGAGAGTACATCTATTATACTTATTGGATAGTATTCTTCTAAACCTTAGGCTGGTGCCGATAGGTAAGGAAGGAAGAAAACCAATTAGCTTAAGTGCGATGTACATAAGGTAAAATGTAGAGACATATAAAGGGATTGAAGTGAGAGCAAAGGAAATTACAACTACTGTCATGAATCTGGATAATGAAAGAGGGATTAATAAGAATACCCGGCCACCCTCTTGAAACATTTATATTTCAGAATTTCTGTGTACTTGTAAATGAGAACTGTTTTCCCAATTAATTTTGACTCTAGGGTTGTATATACTATATTAGAATCTCACAGCTGTATGATGTTACTGAAAGTAATAAATCTTTATACTAAGTGAACAAAGAGTACAACCTTTGTAGACCGGTCCTTCACTTCAAAAGCTCCATGTAGTAGTCCCTTAACTCTAAGTAGCGGTCCCAGAACTCTTCTTAGGCTCCACTAGGCGAAAGGAACGAGCTTACTTAAGGATCTTCGAGGCCGAAGATGATCTACGTTGAGAAATCTCTAACTCAAGTTCTCTTCAATAATTGAAGAATTAGTGGAGTAAACAACCTATACTTAATGGCTAGTTTGGTATAAATTGATGAAATTGAAATTTTGCTCACTGTAGAATTATTTTTCTCTCTTTCTTTCTTTACCTCACTCAAAGCTAGAGAGCAAAATGGGATGAAGAAAAATCTACTAATGTGACCCCTTGGGTGAGAAAATATCTTAAATCATATTTGTAGAGATTTAACCGCGGCTAAAGATAATGGTTGGGTTAATAAATATCTAGAGTAAAACAAAATTAGCGGACTAAGTCAAGACTTCTACATGCTTATACAAGCATCTTAAGCCATGATATTTTCCATCTAATTTTGGTTTATCCCTTAATAATTAAATCACCCAAATAATTTTTAGTTTGGTGTGAGTCTCATACACCCATGTCCAATGTATCATCTAGTATGACACAATAGTAAATACATTAAAATATATCTCATATATATTTATATGCATTTGTAGAAAGAAATTCTTAAGTGAGCTAATATTAGTTAATATATATTTATATATCAAATATATATAATTATATATTAAATTATTAAACCAAAACTTGATTTAATAATCCGACTATATCATATATAACCGACTAATATCATTTATATGTATATCAAATATACATATAACAAATTATTGAATCAACACTTGATTCAATAATCCGGTTATATCACATATAATTTATATCGTGGGATTAGAATACTGTATCACATACACGTATTAATCTTGGTCCCGCACATATCACATATGTGCCCAATTTCATTTCGCTTGAGCTAGGAAACCTCTGTGTAGGACTCTAAACATTCGTCAATACGCCAGCAGTAGGTAATGATCATATCAGTCACCCACAAGCCGTCAGCGATACTAGCTGGACGTAACGGCTACCCAGGTATTGAGCGATCAGAAGATTAACAAGCAAGCTTGTCCAAACTCCCGCAAAGCCTATATGTAACACTACCGTACAGTCCGGTCTCTTCGTTTGATATGTCGCATATTTAGTCTGAGGGTGGTAAATGTCATACCCCAATAACTTGATTAGTCATGCCGATGTGAGGCTCATAACGGGTTGAGAAACTACTGATAACACTTACCGGTAAATCTCATCATAAGCCCTGCCCAGGGACTTCCTGTTATCGCCAATCAAGCATAGCGCAACATCAACTCTCAATACCGGGAGAGAAGAAACCCCTCCTATCGCTCATTGCCTCCATGTGACTCGGGACTGTACCCAAAATCCACCTGTTTGCATGACTCCTTTGAGCCTTCGTAGGGAGGAAATCAAAGCACAGTGGGAGCCACACAAGACTCTATGACGATCTCGGGTCTACAGACTAACCTGTACCAGTGTCGCAAGAGAACTGCTATCTGACGATAGGTATAATACCATCTAAGAGTTCTCGGTGAGTCCTGTTCAGTGTACCCATTCTCTAATGAGCACATGTGTACAATCATTGATGTCAAACACCAATGGCTGTGGGATCAACCATCGCCCTATACACAGTCAAGAAATGTACACATTAGTCTACTCTGGAATATCGATGACCTGTCTCGATACTCTCTCGACTAGGAACAATTAAATGATGTACTTATGGACTACCCTGGCCCCACTAGTATGATCTCCATCATGGTCCTGGTAGTCAAGTCCACATCCTAAGAGCTTTATCAACATGTAACGGAGAGACAGTATAGTGAAACAAGTGTACATATTAAGATAAAGAGTAACCATATAGCATACTATTATGTCAAGCAAGAAAGTCCTCTCTATATATGTCCAAGCATCCACTATAATATACAATCATGTACAATAATGACCTCTAGGGCATACATATAACTAACAATCTCCCAGTTGCATTAAAACCAATTGCTGTAGTATCTCATACCCAACATCCTAAAAAGTATCTCAAATTGTATCTGGGGAATGGCCTTCGTGAGTGGATCCTCCGTGTTATTCTTCATGTCAACTCTACTGAACTCGATCTCCCGGTGATCAACTAGCTCCCGGATCAGGTGATACCGTCTAAGAATATGTCTGGATCGCTGATGGGACCGGGGTTCATTGGCCAAAGCCACAGCTCCATTGTTATCACAATACAAGGGTATTGGATGCTCAATGGATAGAACCACACCAAGTTCAGTTATGAACTTTTTCATCCCGATAGCTTCTTTGGCGGCATCGTTGGCAGCGATGTATTCAGTCTCTATCGTCGAGTCTACCATGGTATCTTGCTTGGAACTCTTCCAACATACCGCCCCTCTATTGAGGGTGAAGAAAAAACCCGAGACCGACTTACTGTCGTCCTTATCACTCTGGAATCTCGAATCAGTACAGGACTCCACCTGGAGTTCACCGTTACCATACACCAAGAACATTTCTTTAGTGCTTATCAAGTACTTAAGAATGTTCTTCACAACTGTCCAGTGATTCTCCCCGGGATCCAATTGATACCTGCATACAACACTAAGTGCGTAAGCTACATCCGGTCTGATACATAACATCGCATACATGATAGATCCGACTGCCGAAACATAGGGTATCCATTTCATGCGAGCCCTCTCTAAATCAGTCTTGGGGGACATCTCTTTGGAGAGAGTGATTCTTAAGATCGTGGGTAATTTTCCACACTTTGAATCTTACATACTAAACCTCTTTAGTATGGTGTCAATGTACCTAGATTGAGACAATCCCAACATCCGTTTAGATCTATCTCTATAGATCTTAATCCCTAAGACGTAGGAGATATCATCCAGATTCTTCATGGAGAACCTTTGTGATATGAAGAGCTTGACCGAGTGTAGCATAGGAACATCATTTCCTATCAAGAGTATGTCATCCACGTATAATACGAGGAAGACAACCTTACTCTCTACAACCTTTTTGTATATATAAGGTTCATCTACGTTTTTGATGAAGTCAAACTCTTTGACTGCCACATCAAAACAGATGTTTCAACTCCGCGATGCCTGCTTTAATCCATAGATTGATTTAAGCAGTTTTCACACCTTTCTGTTGCTCCCACTATCTACGAAGCCCTCTGGCTGTGTCATGTACACGCTCTTTTCTAAATCACCATTTAGAAAAGCGGTCTTGACGTCCATCTGCCAGATTTCGTAGTCATGGTATGCAGCGATGGCAAGTAGGATCCAGATGGATTTAAGCATAGCCACTGGAGAAAAGGTTTCATCATAATCCATACCTGTTCGTTGAAGAAAACCTTTTGCTACAAGTCTAGCTTTGAAAGTCTCAACTTTTCCATCTACACCAAGTTTCTTCTTAAATATCCACTTGCTCCTAATGGGTTTTACCTCTTCAGGAGCAACTTCCAAAGTCCATACTTTATTGGTGTACATGGATTCGATCTCAGATCGCATAGCATCCATCCATTTCACAGAGTCCCCACTCGTGATGGCCTGCTCGAAACTAGTTAAGTCATCATCTTCTATGATGCAATCCTCTCTCCCACCGTCTACGAGAAAATCGTTGTATCTCTTATGTGGATGGGGAACCCTACTAGATCTGCGGAGTGGCTGAGATTTGTTGGAGACTATCGTATCCTCTGGTTCCACCATCATTTGTAGTTTGTGTGGCTGGAACTTCTTCCAGTTCTACCTCATTACCACTAATTTCTTTTACAAGAAATTCCTTTCCTAAAATGGTGGCATATTGAGAAACTAACACCTTTTGTTCCTCACTATGATAGAAAAGATATCCATGTGAATTCTTTGGATATCCCAAAAACTTACAAAGAACTGACCTTACCTCGAGCTTGTCCGGATTTTTCTTTTTGTCACGACCCGCAAAGTACTGAACGCGACCGGCACTTAGATTACGAAACGTCTCAAGGCGTCCGTAAAATAAGTAAGTCGAAGCCCAGAATACCAAACCCAATTAAGATTTTTAGAGTGAAGGAAAACCAATTTATTTAAGTATTTTACTCCATTACCATATCAAATTCCCTTTTTAAAATAACTTTCTCTTTTTCCGAAAATTCCAGCAGAGTTTCTTTTATAAAACAAGCTCCAAATGAGTACAACAGGAATATAAATGAATAACATGAAAATGGCATCCCCAAGCGGGAGCTAGCTCTTCGCCTCAAGGCGGTCACAAATCCCACGCAATGTAAAATGACAATGTGCATAATAAGCATAAGAAATAACATGTCGACTCAAGTGAGCTCGACTCCAGATATATCATAAAATAAATTCCCAAGTCTCACAACCTCGTCTCTAAGTCAATATACAGTAATCCAAATAAGTCAGGTACAGCTGAAATAATAGTAGCAGTAGATGGAGTGTTCTAGATAAAATGAATATATAAGGTGGTACAAAATGATAATAACCCACCTATGAGCAAAAGCCTCGAGTCCAGGCAAAAAGGGCAAAATGAGCAAAAGTGTCCGCCGCTACAGTGCTGACGGAACGGACCTGCAGAAAAACTGTGGCACAACGGGGGTGAGTTGCCAGCTCGTGAGTAATAAATAACATCTACTAAGGCTACCGTATGCATGCACACAAGTACCCTAGCATCCCTAAAACAGGTATGGCTACATGTACTAGCAGGTATGAATGCATCATCAGTGTACTAACAAGTATATATGTCACATGGAGGTAATAACATGTATGTATGCCACATGAAAGTACTATCATGTATGTATGCTATATGAGTCAACTCAAGATCTCATCATGCAGGTATAAGAATTGTTCCTTCCTTTGTTTTGAAACTTCTTTTTAAAATATCAGCAACGACACCTCAAAACTGTCCAAATCTCATATATCCATGTCCAGTATCTCTGGCCTCATCCATCCGGCTGATCCATATCAAATATCCATATCTCAATCTAGCGGCCACGGTCGGTATCCTCTGGATATCCGCCGCGCCAAATGAAGTCACCGGTAGGTAATCCGTCCCCTGCCAGGCTCAACGCCATCTCCTGCGATCTTCTTGCCCCGGGGTACCGTACCGGGCCCACCATGTACCCGAGACGGTTCATCCACCTCCTCAAAACGGGTCTCGAAAACCATAGCAAAACTCATGGTGGACGACACTTTACATCACTAGAAAACCGCAACTTTTATATTTTAAAAGGTTATAAGTTTGAAATCTTGCGGTTTTCCCCCGAAATCCAGAAATATCATAAATCTCATGAAATCATCATGAATGCATATGTCAATGATTATGAATGCCTACGGTATCAATTTACAATGTACGATTTATACTAGGTATGAGCAAATAATATAATGACACATATGCATGAGGATAGTGATTCTTAGGGTTTCATTTTAAATATTTATTGCAATATCACATTTCTAGGCAATTAACATGTTTCAGATTTATAGTTATCTAGTGTTGTGACATGGCAATTACCAGGGTGTGTGTCCACATGAATAGTGCTTGTGCTGCATATAAAACCTGGTAATGGTGCATGTGTCCTACGAATGAGTTTGCATAAATGGAACATCATATAGATCCTAACTGCAGCAAATGTCATACAAGTACTATTATTCTAATGTCACAAGTAAATATCTACTATTTTCAAGTTTACTAAATCTATCGGGCGACTCGCGCCATCCAAACGATCGTCCCCCGTAGATGTTAAATCTACTCACCCGTGATCCCGTGCTAGGTGTGTCCGACCACCTGCTTTCCTTTCTCCGCTGCGGTTGAAGTCCCTGCCGGCGAACCTGGAATTTACAAAGTCACATACATCAGGAAAATCCAGCAAAACGCGATATATCGATAAAAGGATACGCGTGCGTGAAACTAAACGCGCGTGCACACGACAAAACGTGCACAAACCCACCAGAACCTAGACTGATACGCTGTGTCGCGCAGCGCGCCACAGAACTACGCGTATCACGCGCGTGCCGCACGAGACTTAAAACATCGGAAACCCACAAATAGCTCCAGATTGTGACTCTGGGCCTAAAACAAAAAGTTACAGATACCAACAGACTAACCTACCCAGAAGGACTCTACACCGAAAATCCCCACACCCCACCCCCTACTTTGGCCGCAATTTGCGGCCAGAATGATTAAACCGGCGGCCGTGAGGGGGAGTTGGGTCCCCGTGCTCTGTGTGTGTTTCTACTAGTCTCACCATGCTACAGTCTTCACAATTTTATTCTGAAGGTCTCGGGTCGATAGCAGATCCAACAGAGGCCAAAAAGTCGATAAAACTGCTAATTTACGCCAAGTCGGGTAAAACGGATGTCTTTATGAAATCTGGGGCAATCCTCTGGTTGACTGGCCTCATGAGCACCTAAAAGGGTTATTTTAACTAACACCACTTTCACTTTGCCAAAATCACCTTGAATTTCTCAAAATCACCATTAAAGCAGGAAATAAACACTAATTAAGCTAGATTCCGCAATTTTAGCAATTTTAAGGCTAACTATCTAAATTTAACGACACTATAAGGCTAAAACATACTAATTAACACCAAAAGGGTTCTATTAAGCTACAAGCATTCCAAGGTAACTAGATCTAGCATCACTACACAAGTTCTAGTACTAAAATCCTATTTAACACTAAACTAGTTTAACAATCACATAATATAAGTAATATGGAGAGAGTTTAGGAATTATACCCCAAGGAACCTTGCAGACAAGGAGAAAAAGAAGAAGAGGAAGGAGAAAGTGTGCTGTTGCTACAGCTCCAGGTGATGCAAACTTGACTGGATTGGAGCTGAACTGAGCCTGAACTGCTTAAATGGCGGAAGCTGTTGCTATTGTTGGGGTTGAAATGTTGCTGTTGCTGCTGTAGCAGTGGCAAGGGTTGAGGTATTGTTAAGGGAAGAGTTGTATGTTGTTGGGGGAGGTGTTATATAAAGAGTTGGGGTTGATATAGCAGCTGCTGCTGCTGATATTCTGATGGAAAGGGTGAAACTGATGGTAAGCAGGCTGATGGTGTACTGCTGAAGTTTTGGTCAGGGCTGATGGTGTTGTTTTGGAGGCTGATTTGAGCTGGAGTTGGGCTGATGTGTTGGTTTTGATGGCTGATGATGTGTTGCTACAGTGGCTGCTGTTTTTGTGTGAAGTTTGCTTGGCTGTAGCAGTAGCTACTGTTGCATTAGGGGCTGAGGTTGGTGATGGTGCTGCTGCTGGTGCTGCCACTGCTGAGCTAGGATTTAGGTAAGTATGGTTGCTGATGTTGTAGCTGAAGTGGGGATGATATGGCTGAGATGAGGATATATGGATGATGGTTTGAGCTGATGGCTATTTTCGGGGCTGAAACAGCTGCTGCTGCAGCAGTTTGAGTGAAGAGAAGAGCTGGAATAGGCTGATGGAAATCATCAGCTGCTGTAGCAGCACAATGTGGTGGCTTGGGGGCTGAATTGATGCAAATTTTGGGCTGAACTGATGTGTGAGTGAGAGAGGGATTGAGTGTGAGAAGACTTTGCAAAGTTTGAGGTGAAAGAGGGTGACAAATCCTTAAACCATCATGACAACATCACATCCCTCAGTCTCTCCCCAAGTCAACCTTAAACTCCCTAAATACCTATGGTCAAAGCCAACCATCCACACTTTTAAACTAATTAGTTTTAACACCCAAATAACCTAATCCAAGGACCTAACCCACCATGGTTAACTTAAACATAGTTAACCCACAAGCTCAAATATGGAAAACCCTAATCTTAACCCTATTTAACGTGCACAAGTGTGTGAGGTCGAGGTAAAATTCTACAAAAAATAACCATAAAACCAGATAAATTACTAGAATCCCATTTTGGTAAACTTTTTACCAAAAACCCCACATTAACACACCATTACCAACCCTAAACTCAGGTGTTACAGTCTTCCCACCTTAAGAAAATTCGTCCCCGAATTTTAAAATATGCAACTACGCGTACCTTCAAAAAGATGATGGAATCTCTTCCGCATCTCTCCCTCAGCCTCCCAAGTGATCTCCTCGCTGCTCGGGCTGCGCCAAAGAACTTTTACAGACGGCAGGACCTTTGATCGCAGTTTCTTCACCTGCCGATCCAATATCTCAACTGCCTGCACGGTGAACGAAAGGTCGGGCTCAAGCTGAACTGTCTGATGCTGGATCGTGTGGGAAGGGTCATGAAGATATCTGCGTAGTATCGACACGTGGAAGACGGGGTGAACATCTGAAAAGCTAGGTGGAAGAGCCAAACGATATGCGATAGTGCCGACACGCTCGAGGATCTCGAAGGGACCTACGAATCTAGGGCTAAGCTTTCCCTTTCGCCCAAAACGCATCACGCCCTTCATCGGAGAGACCCTCAGAAAAACATGGTCGCCAACTGCGAACTCTAATCTGCGACGGCGCCTGTCTGCATACGATTTCTGTCTGCTCTGAGCTACTCTCATCCGGTCTAGAATCAGCTGTACTTTCTCGGTCGTCTCATGCACGATCTGTGGCCCAAAAATACTGCTCTTGCTCAGCTCCGTCCAGCAGACGGGCGATCTACATCTCCTCCCATACAACGCCTCGAAAGGTGCCATATGAATAGTATCCTGGAAGCTGTTGTTGTAGGAGAACTCCACTAGAGGTAAATGACGGTCCCAGCTACCGCTGAAGTCCAGAACACATGCTCTGAGCATGTCCTCGAGAGTCTGAATGGTCCGCTCTGACTGTCCGTCGGTCTGTGGATGAAATGCTGTGCTGAAGCTCAAACGAGTGCCTAAAGCCTCCTGGAGTCTCTGCCATAGTCGGCTGGTAAACTGAGTGCCTGATCTGACACGATACAAGTCGGTACGCCATGTAGCCGCACGATCTCGTCAATGTAGAGCTGGGCATACTGAGCGAAGCTGAAAGTGGTCTTCACTGTCAGGAAGTGAGCCGCTTTCGTCAATCTATCCACGATCACCCAGATGGAGTCGTACCCTCGACTGGTCCTGGGTAGACCTACAACGAAATCCATCGAAATCTGCTCCCATTTCCACTCCGGAATGGGTAACGGCTGTAGCTCTCCTGCGGGCCTCTGGTGCTCGGCCTTGACTTGCTGACAAGTCAGGCATCTCGATACGAACTCCGCGATGTCCCTCTTCATTCCGTCCCACCAGTAGGTCTCTCTCATATCGTGGTACATCTTGGTGGAACCGGGGTGGACACTATACACCGATCGATGTGCCTCCTCAAGAATGTCGCGCCGCAGTTCATCAGCATCTGGTACGCACAGTCTAGATCCAAATCGTAATATCCCCTGATCATCAATCACGAACTCGGAAAATCTTCCCTGTCTCATCTGTGCCATGATCTCTGAGCAACGGTCATCTCTGCGATGTGCCTCATATATACGGTCAAGCAACTGTGGGCGTGCACGAACATGCGCAAGCTGTCCTCCTGTCGGAGTGAACTCGAACTCAACTCGGCTGTCGTATAAAATCTGCCAATCTGCTGACGACTGCCTCTGCACTGTGCGCAAATAGGATAGACTACCCCCGGGTCTCCTGCTCAAGGCATCCGCCACTACATTCGCCTTGCGCGGGTGGTACAAGATCTCACAGTCATAGTATTTCACCAACTCCATCCAACGACGCTGTCTGAGGTTCAGGTCTCGCTGCTGAAATATGTATTTTAAGCTCTTGTGGTCTGTAAATATTTGGCACGACTCGCCATATAGGTAATGTCGCCATATCTTCAGTGCAAAGACCACTGCAGCCATCTCCAAATCATGAGTGGGGTAGTTCTGTTCGTGTTTCTTCAATTGCCGAGAAGCATAAGCGATCACCCGGTCATGCTGCATCAACACGCATCCTAACCCCATCCGCGAAGCGTCACAGTAAACCACAAAACCGCCTGATCCTGAAGGCAAAGATAATACCGGCACCGTAGTCAAACAAGTCCGTAGCTGCTGAAAACTGCGCTCGCACTCCTCCGTCCAGACGAAGGGAACTCCCTTCCGGGTCAAACTGGTCAAAGGTGCAGCTATACGGGAGAAATCCTGAACAAAACGCCTGTAGTAGCCTGCCAGGCCTAGAAAACTACGGATCTCAGTAACCGATGTAGGTCGGGGCCACTGCTGAACGGCCTCAATCTTCTTCGGGTCCACACATATGCCGTCTTTCGTAATTACGTGACCCAAGAATCCGACGCTGTCCAGCCAGAAAGCACACTTGGAGAACTTCGCGAACAGCTGGTGCTCCCTCAGAGTCTGTAACGTAATCCGCAGGTGCTGCTCGTGCTCCTCTCGGCTCCGGGAGTACACCAAAATATCGTCGATGAACACGATGATGAACAAGTCAAGATACGGCCTGAATGTACGGTTCATCAAATCCATAAATGCTGCGGGGGCGTTGGTGAGTCCGAACGACATCACCAGAAACTCATAGTGGCCATAGCGTGTACGGAAGGCTGTCTTCGGTATATCCTCCTGCCGGACTCGCAGCTGGTGGTATCCTGATCGTAAGTCGATCCTCGAAAAATAACCCGCACCCTGGAGCTGGTCGAACAAATCATCAATGCGTGGCAACGGATATCTGTTCCGTATGGTAACCTTGTTCAGCTGGAGGTAGTCGATACATAAGCGCAAACTTCCGTCCTTCTTCTTGACAAACAGGACCGGAGCACCCCATGGAGAAACACTGGGCCGAATAAGTCCCTTATCTAACAAATCTTGCAGCTGAACCTTCAACTCTCTAAGTTCCGCCGGGGCCATCCGATAAGGCGGTATAGAAATAGGCCCCGAGCCAGGAACCAAATCAATACAGAACTCGACATCGCGCTCAGGTGGCAGTCCTGGCAGCTCATCAGGGAAGACATCGGGGAAGTCGCATGCAATCGGAACCTTGTCCAATGGAACATCCGTAGCTCTAGTATCGCATACACAGGCTAGAAATCCCCGACATCCCTTCCTCAACAGCTGATCAGTGTGGAGAGAAGAAATCAATATGTGAGGGGCGGCACCACGGCCCCCCTGCACAACAAAAGCCGACTCGCCGGGAAAACTAAATCTAACAGTCTTCTCGCGGCAGTCCACTGACGCATAGCACGTGGCTAACCAATCCATGCCCAAAAGAACGTCGAAGTCCAACATCTCAAGAAGGATCAAGTCGACAGGCAGCTCTCGCTCGCCAATACGAACGGTACAGGATCGGAACACGTGCCTAGTAACAAATGACTCTCCCACAGGAGTGGTCACAACAAGCGGCTGATCAAGCAAACCGGACTCCCTACCCAAACTCGGCACGAAGTGTGTGGAAACGTACGGGTGCGTGGATCCGGGATCAAACAACACGTGCGCATCAACAGAGCAAACTGATAGGGTACCTGTAACGACGGCATTAGATGCCTGCGCATCCTGGGGTGTCAATGCAAAGACTCGGGCCTGACCTCCTCCGATAGCGGGCTGACCTCGGCCTCGGCCTCTGCCTCCTCGTCCTCTCTGGATCGGTGTGCCGTGCCCACGGCCTCTGGGTGCACCTAACAGGCGTGGAGCATCGCCTGTGGCGGGAAGTAGAGCTCTCTGAGGAGGGGGCGGTGATGGAGGTAGGGTCACATGCGGAACTGTCGCCGCTCCCTGTCGTCTCACTGGACAATCTCTAATACGATGGTGCAGACTACCGCACCTAAAGCACCCTGGCGACGACTGCTGTCCCTGTGTATATGATCCATACAGCTGACCGTGTCCAAACCCTCTGCCGGTCCTATCTCTCGGAACGAATCTGGCATGCTGCCTCTGATCTGGCGTGCCGGTACGAATCCTCTTCGGCCCGGGAATGGCCGAAGTCGCTGAAATACGTGCCTCCATCCGCAACGCTGTGTCCATAGCTGCCGAATAGGTATCGAAATGCTGGGCGCCAATGGCAAGGTATAGCTGGGCATCCAGTCCCTGTATGAACCTCTTCACCCTCTTCGCTTCGGTATCCACCAGATACGGAGCATATCGGGACAACTGTGTAAACTGGACGTCATACTCAGACACCGTCATCCCTGGTGTCTTGATCAAGGCCTCGAAACTACGAGCTCTGGCGTCGCAAACGCTCTCCAGGAGGAAACGGGTAAGGAAAACTGCTGTGAACTCGGTCCAGGTCATGGGCGGCAGACCTGCAGCTCGACCTCTCAAAATGGACTCCCACCATATCTGTGCGAGACCCTCTAGTCGGAAACTCGCTAGCTCTACCCAGCGATCATCGGAACATCTCAGCGAACGGCAGATCCTGGCCAAGCTGTCAAGGAACGTCTGCGGGTCCTCCGCTGCATCGGTACCCGTAAAGACTGGAGGTCTCAGCCTCATGAACTCCTATAGCGAAACCGGAATGGTCACGGCGGTAGTAGTAGGAGCAGGTATAATAGTAGTCTGGGAGGTAGTAGGTGCGTCCTCCGGCCTCGGTGTACGACCGGCTGCAACTAGGGATCCTACCATCTGGCATAGCTCCTGCATACTCCCCATTATCTGTCGCAGCTCCTCCATACCAGTCTCAAGCCTATCCATACGGCCTGGGGAAGGTGGATCGGTCTGTCCCTGCGGCGTAGGCATACCACCCTGCTCAGTCCTAGTCTCGGATGAGCCAGCTCGAATCTCGTCTCGGGCGGCAGCCCTCTGTGCTCTGGTAGCCCTCTGTGGCATAGTGACTGGTACAGGAAACATGACAATAAGAATGGTGCAATAGAATCGAAGGATACATGGAATTGAAGAAGGAATTTCCAAGCAATATATCCTAAAGTCACCTAGGCGGAGTACCGCATCGCAAGTATGCCGCGGACATACGTACGCCACGCTACCCTGCTTAAGTAACTTACTCCATCTACTAAGGGTCATCCTACACTCGGAAAGGTGAAACCTATCGCTCTGATACCAACTTTGTCACGACACGCAAAGTACGGAACGCGACCGGCACTTAGATTACGAAACGTCTCAAGGCGTCCGTAAAATAAGTAAGCCGAAGCCCAGAATACCAAACCCAATTAAGATTTTTAGAGTGAAGGAAAACCAATTTATTTAAGTATTTTACTCCTTTACCATATCAAATTCCCTTTTTAAAATAACTTTCTCTTTTTCCGAAAATTCCAGCAGAGTTTCCTTTATAAAACAAGCTCCAAACGAGTACAACAGGAATATAAATGAATAACATGAAAATGGCATCCCCAAGCGGGAGCTAGCTCTTCGCCTCAAGGCGGTCACAAATCCCACGCAATGTAAAATGACAATGTGCATAATAAGCATAAGAAATAACATGTCGACTCAAGTGAGCTCGACTCCAGATATATCATAAAATAAATCCCCAAGTCTCACAACCTCGTCTCTAAGTCAATATACAGTAATCCAAATAAGTCAGGTACAGCTGAAATAATAGTAGCAGTAGATGGAGTGTTCTAGATACAACGAATATATAAGGTGGTAAAAAATGATAATAACCCACCTATGAGCAAAAGCCTCGAGTCCAGGCAAAAAGCGCATAATGAGCAAAAGTGTCCGCCGCTACAGTGCTGACGGAACGGACCTGCAGAAAAGCTGTGGCACAACGGGGGTGAGTTGCCAGCTCGTGAGTAATAAATAACATCTACTAAGGCTATCGTATGCATGCACACAAATACCCTAGCATCCTTAAAATAGGTATGGCTACATGTACTAGCAGGTTTGAATGCATCATCAGTGTACTAACAAGTATATATGTCACATGGAGGTAATAATAGGTATGTATGCCATATGAAAGTACTATCATTTATATATGCTATATGAATCAACTCAAGATCTCATCATGCAGGTATAAGAATTGTTCCTTCCTTTGTTTTGAAACTTCTTTTTAAAACATCAGCATAAACGACACCTCAAAACTGTCCAAATCTCATATATCCATGTCCAGTATCTCTGGCCTCAGCCATCCGGCTGATCCATATCAAATATCCATATCTCAATCTAGCGGCCACGGTCGGTATCCTCTGGATATCCGCCGCGCCAAATGAAGTCACCGGTAGGTAATCTGTCCCCTGTCAGGCTCAATGCTATCTCCTGCGATCTTCTTGTCCCGGGGTACCGTACCGGGCCCACCATGTACCCGAGACGGTTCATCCACCTTCTCGAAACGGGTCTCGAAAACCACAGCAAAACTCATGGTGGACGACACTTTACATCACTAGAAAACCGTAACTTTTATATTTTAAAAGGTTATAAGTTTGAAATCTTACGGTTTTCCCCCGAAATCCAGAAATATCATAAATCTCATGAAATCATCATGAATGCATATGTCAATGATTATGAATGCCTACGGTATCAATTTACAATGTATGATTTATACTAGGCATGAGCAAATAATATAATGATACATATGCATGAGGATAGTGATTCTTAGGGTTTCATTTTAAATATTTATTGCAATATCACATTTCTAGGCAATTAACATGTTTCAGATTTATAGTTATCTAGTGTTGTGACATGGCAATTACCAGGGTATGTGTGTCCACATGAATAGTGCTCGTGCTGCATATAAAACCTAGTAATGGTGCATGTGTCCTACGAATGAGTTTGCATAAATGGAACATCATATAGACCCTAACTGCAGCAAATGTCATACAAGTACTATTATTCTAATGTCACAAGTAAATATCTACTATTTTCAAGTTTACTAAATCTATCGGGCGACTCGCGCCATCCAAACGATCGTCCCCCGTAGATGTTAAATCTACTCACCCGTGATCCCGTTCTAGGTGTGTCCGACCACCTGCTTTCCTTTCTCCGCTGCGCTTGAAGTCCCTGCCGGCGAACCAGGAATTTACAAAGTCACATACATCAGGAAAATCCTGCAAAACACAATATATCGATAAAAGGATAGGCGTGCATGAAACTAAACGCGCGTGCACACGACACGACGCGACGCGCACAAACCCACCAGAACATAGACTGACACGCTGTGTTGCGCAGCGCGCCACAGAACCACGCGTATCACGCGCGTGCCGCACGAGACTTAAAACATCGGAAACCCACAAATAGCTCCAGATTGTGACTCTGGGCCCAAAACAAAAAGTTACAGATACCAACAGACTAACCTACCCAGAAGGACTCTACACCCAAAATCCCCATACCCCACCCCCTACTCTGGCCGCAATTTACGGCCAGAATGATTAAACCGGCGGCCGTGAGGGGGAGTTGGATCCCCGTGCTCTGTGTGTGTGTTTCTACTAGTCTCACCATACTACAGTCTTCACAATTTTATTCTGAAGGTCTCGGGTCGATAGCAGATCCAACAGAGGCCAAAAAGTCGATAAAACTGCTAATTTACGCCAAGTCGGGTAAAACGGGTGTCTTTATGAAATCTGGGGCAATTCTTTGGTTGACTGGCCTCACTAGCACCTAAAAGGGTTATTTTAACTAACACCACTTTCACTTTGCCAAAATTCCCTTGAATTTCTCAAAATCACCATTAAAGAATGAAATAAACACTAATTAAGCTAGATTCCGCAATTTTAGCAATTTTAAGGGTAACCATCTAAATTTAACGACACTATAAGGCTAAAACAGACTAATTAACACCAAAAGGGTTCTATTAAGCTACAAGCATTCTAAGGTAACTAAATCTAGCATCACTACACAAGTTCTAGTACTAAAATCCTATTTAACACTAAACTAGTTTAACAATCACATAATCTAAGTAATATGGAGAGAGTTTAGGAATTATACCCCAAGGAACCTTGCAGACAAGAAGAAGAAGAAGAAGAGGAAGGAGAAAGTGTGCTGTTGCTACAGCTCCAGGTGATGCAAACTTGACTGGATTGGAGCTGAACTGAGCCTGAACTGCTTAAATGGCTGAAGCTGTTGCTATTGTTCGGGTTGAAATGTTGCTGTTGCTGCTGTAGCAGTGGCAAGGGTTGAGGTATTGTTAAGGGAAGAGTTGTATGTTGTTGGGGGAGGTGTTATATAAAGAATTGGGGTTGATATAGCAGCTGCTGCTGCTGATATTCTGATGGAAAGGCTGAAACTGATGGTAAGCAGGCTGATGGTGTACTGCTGAAGTTTTGGTCAGGGCTGATGGTGTTGATTTGGAGGCTGATTTGAGCTGGAGTTGGGCTGATGTGTTGGTTTTGATGGCTGATGATGTGTTGCTGCAGTAGCTGCTGTTTTTGTATGAAGTTTGCTTGGCTGTAGCAGTAGCTACTGTTGCATTAGGGGCTGAGGTTGGTGATGGTGCTGCTGCTGGTGCAGCCACTGCTGAGCTAGGATTTAGGTAAGTATGGTTGCTGATGTTGTAGCTGAAGTGGGGCTGATATGGCTGAGATGAGGATATATGGATGATGGTTTGAGCTGATGGCTATTTTCGGGGCTGAAACAGCTGCTGTTGCAGCAGTTTGAGTGAAGAGAAGAGCTGGAATAGGCTGATGGAAATCATCAGCTGCTGTAGCAGCACAATGTGGTGGCTTGGGGGCTGAATTGATGCAAATTTTGGGCTGAACTGATGTGTGAGTGAGAGAGGGATTGAGTGTGAGAAGACTTTGCAAAGTTTGAGGTGAGAGGGTGACAAATCCTTAAACCACCATGACAACATCACATCCTTCACTCTCTTCCCAAGTCAACCTTAAACTCACTAAATACCCATGGTCAAAGACAACCATCCACACTTTTAAACTAATTAGTTTTAACAACCCAAATAACCTAATCCAAGGACCTAACCCACCATGGTTAACTTAAACATAGTTAACCCACAAGCTCAAATATGGCAAACCCTAATCTTAACCCTATTTAACGTGCACAAGTGTGTGAGGTCGAGGTAAAATTCCACAAAAATAACCATAAAACCAGATAAATTACTAGAATCCCGTTTTGGTAAACTTTTTACCAAAAACCCCACAATAACACACCATTACTACTAACCCTAAACTCAGGTGTTACACGTTTTGACATAGGCCAGACAACCCCATATCTTAACTCATTTAAGATATGGTCTCTTTGCACTCCATATCTCATATGGTGTTTTAGGCACCGATTCTGATGGAACTTGATTCAACAGGTATGCTGCTGTCTCAAGCGTATAACCCCAAAGAAAATAGGTAACTCAGCAGTACTCATCATAGAGCGCTGCATATCTAATAGGGTGTGATTCCTCCGCTCTGATACATCGTTGTGCTGTTGTGTATATGGAGGAGTAAGCTGAGAGAAAATCTCATTCTCTTTTAAATAGTCACAGAACTTCACGCTCAAGTATTCTCCTCCTCAATCAGATCGTAGGATTTTAATAATTTTACCCTTTTGGTTCTCTACTTCATATATGTATTCCTTGAATTTCTTAAAACCTTCAGACTTGTGTTTTAACAGGAACACATGTCCGAATTTTAAGAGATCATCGATGAACGTGATAAAGTACGAGGAAACATTCCTGGCCTGTATAGATATAGGACCGCATACATCACTATGTATCATTCCTAAGAGTTCAGTAGCTCTTTCTCCGTGTTCAGTAAACGGAGTTTTGGTCATTTTGCCTTTAAGACATGACTGACAAGTTCCATAAGATCTAAATTCAAACAGATTCAAATATCCATTTTTATGTAACTTAGCTAGTCGTATCGCATTGATACGACCTAGTCTACAACGCCACAAGAAGGATTCGTTCATTTCTGAACTTTTCCTCTTGTGCGTGTTCTGTATGTTAAGAACTGTATTTTGATTTAGAACGTATAAACCGTTACATAACGCACCAAACACAATCAACACTTGATTTAGGAAAATGTTCATAACATTTTTCTCTACTACAAAGTTATATACTTCTTTATCTAATAAAGAAATTGATATTAAATTGCACATCATAGATGGTACGTAATAACAGTCGTTCAAGATCAAAGTATTCCCATTTGGTAATACAAGGTGATATTCGCCAACTAGTTTGGCTGCAACATTTGGACCATTCCCTACTTTTAGAGAATGATCACCTTTTCCCAGTTCTCTATCTCTCCTAAGCCCATATAACTTGTTACATATGTAGGATCCTGATCCGGTATCTAATACCCCGGACGTAGAATGTGCTGAGAAACAGTTCTCAGTAACGAACACACCCGAAGAAGATGCATCAACATGCTCATTCCTCGTTTGGGTCGCGTGGGAATCTGGATATTCCCCTATTTTCTGCTCAGACTTATAACAATTATAAGGTTGAGTGGAACCAACGTTCCACAGCTCAGTATAACAAGCGGATTCGTTCAATAAATTCATATTATTATCTTTATTAAGGCGTGTCATGGTCGCTACCTGGAGAGAGAGAGAGAGAGAAGAAAACACTTTAGTGTATGCTCTTGCAAGATTAGATTGATTATTATTTTATCTAATCAGGATGGATCCCATTCTTTTTATCAAAGCTTCCTTCAAACCCTAAAAGGTAAGACTAGCCGGAATTAATTACACCCTATAAATTCGCCAATCGTTCAGCCAGGCAAGTATTGGTACTCCGAGGGTGTCTCCCCATGCTTTCGTATGGAACTAATTAAATAACCTCGTTTCCGCAGGGGTGTAACCCTGTTAACAGCTTTGTCAGACATCTATTATATTAGCTAATTGTAAAGTTCAAAACTCTCCCAGGAGTAACTCTTACTCGCAGTGGGTATCGGGATCCAACTATCTAATAGAAGGTAAGCAATCTCATTGCAAATTTCAACACTTGAAATTCCCAATATCTGGTTTTACCCCTAGCAACTTAGGACCTTAACAAGGTCAACAAATCATAAGCACTAGTCAAGTTCTACCCGTCATTTCTTGATTGAATTAAACCTACCCGTACGACCCTTAACAAGGTCAACAAAGCCGTACGACTACCATAATCCAACACATCATATACGGCAGATAAGAACTAATTAGCTACCGCAAACTACGCCTTAACATAGTCAACAAACGTAGCATGAATACTAAATAGCACATGTCTGAAATGATGGAGGGCTACGACAGGTTTTTAAGAAAACCTTTTGCGTAATGAACTTCATATCGTTGTAGAATCGATTGATTTTGGAAAGGAGTGGTATAAGCTCCGCTTTTTAAAAACGAATAGTTTTCAAAACAAACCGAGTGGGTTGTAGCATTTACTAGCTTTTGCTAAAGAGGTCATTCCTGGTGAAGGGATCTCGGCTCTTTCCTCATCGAATGAGGTGCTGGATATTCATAAAAAATACTGCTATGCAAAGCAAGAACTAGAGTTACCTTTCTGAAAATTTGATTCTACAATATCTTTAGGTTTCTTTTCTTTTCATTAATCTCATTAATGAAATTCCATCATTTATATTTTCTAAACATCACAGAAGAAATGAAAATAGAACGTACGCTTATGCCATCCCATCTGCCACGGGGTCCCGTAATGCAATGTTAGGTTACTTAACTAACGGTAGAACGGGGGCAGGACTAGCGCGGATGCAAAATATAAGCAACATTTATTATATATCATATATATAATAAAACATTCGTCTCACGCAGTTATATGATCTCATCACAGAACATTGCAGCAGAAGTCAACATATGAAATATAGGATATACTAGGAGGTCCATGTTTTAAATCAAGCCAGTAAAAAAACACGGATTCCACGGTCGTGATGAATAGCTAAACCCATATCTCTAGACCCCTACGAAAGCGGCAAGCAACTCCGCCAAAACTAGAGTTAGGAGCCCCGGTCTCGACTCCTGAAGATGGTCTCCCACTGGACTCTACAACCCGGTTACATATGCTCCCCACCTTGGGTTTATCCTAATGCGGAAAAGTAAATAATATACATCAACGGTGACATCATCCTTAACCCAGAAGTGTCCCAATAAAAGAATATTACATATAAATTTTTACATGAATGAAAATGGAAAACTCTCATCTCACGCAAAAAAACCCGGCTAGTCAAACACGACGATCCAATATATCATAACACAGCAACACATAACATCACATCTCATCAACGTAAGTAAATATGCGTATCCTAATTGTCGTTGATGTATAGCAACAAAACCGGCGATACACCGCATATTGCACTTACGGTCGCAGAAAAGAAATGAAAACTACAATAATTTGAATCCGCAAACACCTTAGACATCATAAACCCGGAATATCACATACTCCGGATTTCATACCTAACACTATAAACCCGGTATTTTAGTCTCAAATTGAAAACCCTTTTCAATAACCAGTTGGGCAATTCAACAAGATTCCCAACAAATGATCGAATGCTCGTCGGAAACATTAGTAGACGGCCACACCCCCGATGCCGTCGACGAAGCGCGCTTAGGCGGAACATCGCGGCCGTGAGCACCCGAACGGATGCTTTTGAAAATGGGGTTCTCCTACAGTCACTTGGTTGGGGCTATGGGGCGTAGCTATCTAGTAGTGTTGCCCGGCGAGTGTTCGCGTACTATACGGGATTGCGACGGAGTTTTGATCCGAATCGAAACTCTATGGAAATCTATCTAATGAGACTAAATTGCTAGATTTACAAAACACTAATTACTTTTCACAAAACTAATTATTGTAGATTCCAAATATTGTACCACGTATCACATTTATGGAGATGATGTTAAATATTTCAATCGATATCTCAAATACCCACAAATCACAGAGACCTCAACACTTGAGACTCACAAAAAAATCCCAGAGAATGCTAAATAATAAGATAGAGCATCGCAAGAAAGATGACCCAACAATTCCTCATTACTGCGGCGGAACCGCGGCCAAACCATGTGTTTGGCGGCGGTTCCGTGGCATGATGGTGGAATTATGGCGTCGAACTTCTTGGGGCTCCATCAAATAACCTGCATTATTTTTTGAGAATTTTTAATCTGAAAATTAACAATTTTTAAATTTTTTTACAGAAACATGAAAATATGGGTTTCGAAAAGTCGATCGAACACTTTAACGTCGTCTAGGCCACTCCTAATGCTCTAGCTTGACTCTGATACCATATAGGTCAGGCATCCACCCAATCCAATAGGGTCGCCGTGGCACCTACGGGTCCCTCGGCAGCTACTTTTTACGCATGCCCCCTCGCGAAGACTACAACCCGCCGGAACACCTTCCGGTCTCAAGACACCCTGGGGGTAAGAGCCTATACTTCATCATACTGTCACACAGTGAGAACCCCCTATAGGTCGACATCCAATGCCTAGTAGCTCTGATTCCATGAAATTATGCCTTAGTACCACTATTAGGTTTTTAGAGGCATCAAGTATGCAATTCTTAAAAAATCTAGTGTGCTAAGCTATGCTATCCTAGAATCGAACTAGAGAATTAGGGTTTATAAGAAAGTAATAAAGCTTTATACTAAGTGAACAAGGAATACAACCTTTGTAGACCGGTCCTTCACTTCTAAAGCACCGTGTAGTAGTCCCTTAGCACCAAGTAGTGGTCCTCGAACTCTTCTTAGGCTCCACTAGGCGAAAGGAACGAGCTTGCTTAAGAATTTTCGAGGCCGAAGATAATTTGCGTTGAGGAATCTCTAACTCAAGCAAGCTCTTCACTAATTGAGGAATTAGTGAAGTAAACAACCTATACTAAATGGCTAGTTTGGAATAGATTGATGAAGTAAGAATTTTACTCACTTTAGAATTATTTTTCTCTCTTTCTTTCTTCACCTTACTCAAAGCTAGAGAGCAAAATGAGATGAAGAAAAATCTACTAACGTGAACCCTTGGGTGATAAAATATCTCAAATCATATTTACAGAGACTTGACCATCGCTAAAGATAATGGTTGGGTTAATAAATATCTAGAGGAAAACAAAATTAGTGGACTAAGTCAAGGCTTATACATGCTTCCACAAGCATCTTAAGCCATGACATTTTCCACCTAATTTTGGTTTATCCCTTAATAATTAAATTACGCAAATAATCTTTAGTTTGGTGTGAGTCTCATAAACCCATGTCCAACGTATCATCTAGCATGACACAATAGTAAATACATTAATATATATCTCATATATATTTATATGTATTTGTAGAAAAGGAATTCTTAAGTGAGCTAATATTAGTTAATATATATTAATATATCAATTATATATAATTATATATTAAATTATTAAACCAACACTTGATTTAATAATCCATCTATATCTCACATAACCGACTAATATCATTTATATGTATATCAAATATGCATATAACAAATTATTGAATCAACACTTGATTCAATAATCCGGTTATATCACATATAACCTATATCACAAGATTAGAATATTGTATCACATACACGTATTAATCTCGGTCCCGCACATATCACATATGTGCCCTACTTCGTTTCTCTTGAGCTGGGAAATCTCTGTGTAGGACTCTATGTTGGATATATATATGCCCTAGAGGCCTTCATTGTATAGACAGTTAGGGATATGTATGTACATAACAATCTTGCTAATGATAGTACGCTATTTGGTTTGACTTTATCTTAAACGTGTGATATATTTTACTTTGTATTTATAAACATGTTGATAAAGCCCATAGGGTGTTTTGCCTGACTACCGGCGTCATGATGGCAGTCATACTTGTAGGAGCTGGATAGTTAATAGGCACATCCTTAAATGTCCCTGGTCGCAGGAGTATCGAGACAGGGCATCGATACTCCAGAGTAGACTAGTGTATACATATCTAGACCCTGACGAGGGGCGATGGATTGGTCCCGCAGCCATTGGTGATGTGCAACTAAGATTGTATACAGATGCTCAATTCATGTGAGTACACCAGACAAGACTCGTCGAGAACTGACTGGATGGTATTATACCTAACGTCAGATAGCAGTTCTCAGGTGACATGTGTGCAGATAGTCTGTTGACTTAAAGTCATCATTTGTCTCGTGTGAGTTCCCACTGTGCTTTGATTATTACCGTACCACGACTCAAAGGAGTCGTGTAAACAGGTTTTAGTTGGGCACAGTCCCGAGCCACGTGGAGGCAGTGGGAGACTGTTAGGGATTCGTCTCTCCCGGTCTAGGGAGTTGATATCGCACTGTGATCGGTTGGTCATTACCATAAGTCCCTGGCCAGGGCTGATTGAGAATTACTGATGGACTGATCAGTAGATTCTCGGATGGTCTTGAGCCATGCCGGCACGACTTGTACGATTATTAGGGGTCTGACTTTCACCACCCCCTAGACCATACATGCGATACTCTTAGACGAACAGACCGGACTGCGCGGATATTGTCACGGACAGGCTCAGTAGGATTTCGGATGGGTTTCCTCATCGGCTTTCTTATCGACATCTACCTGGGGACCGTTACGTACAGCTAGTGCCGCTTGCGGTCTGTGGTTAAACCCACTGCCAGCGTAGTAGTCGAGTCTTTAGAGTCCCACACAGAGATTTCCCAACTCCAGGCGAAACAATATAGAGGTCGTATGGTTTTACGACAAAGGGTTCGGACGAATACGTGTTTAAACGCACGTACGACATTCAGACAGTTTTTACTAGACGGCTTTGGTGTAAGCCAGATTCTAGTATCAGGTTATTGGATTTATACAGTCTAAATTTTTTCCGTGTTTTCACGGATAGGAGGGGCGTTCTCGTAATTTTACGGGAAGCTTCTAGAAGCATGGTGACTTGAGGGTTTAGGTGGCATTATCATTAAATGATATTGTGACTCATTTTGTGTGATTCATCATGTCATTAATGCATTATTAAATGCTTAATGACTCTCATAGTGAATCACTCATATTGAATTAATGTAGCATGATGAATAATCACATTTATTCATTTATTTGTTTATTCATTATGCTTCATATATTCAAGTGAGAAACAATATCATTATCATTATTATCTTCACCTTCTCTCTCCTCAAGCTCACTCTCTCTTCAAACTCTAATCCTACCACTCATGAGTTGAGATCAAGGATTAGAATATACTAAACACTCCATAACCTAACTCTATATGATCTAAGTTCCTTTAATTAGCAACTAGAGAAACTTAGTTACCTCAAGTTTGGAGGTGAAGCTTGGATTAGGGTTCTCGGGTGGATCATCTATCATGGGAAGGAGGCCGAGGAGGACGTAGAGATCGAAAAGACGAAGGACACGATTCACTAGGTATAATCTCTTTACATAGTAGCTAAGAACTTCTATGGTTGTTGTTAATTATCGTTTAGTAAAGATCTTCGGTTAGTCGATGTATGCTTAAAGAACAAGATCGTTTTTCAATTTTCCGCCTTCCCGCAACTCGTGGGGTGTTGCACATCGACTTACAGTGGTATCAGAGCCCCACTAAAAATAATTAACTCATTTGCAAAGTCGTATGAATTTCGAACGCAAAACGAACCGGAAAATATAACGATATCACATAGTTTCTGTCGATTTTAAAATGAGGCCCAAAAATTTTTCAGGGACCTCCAGAATAACCTACATGAAATTATAAGAACACAGAAAAAATGGGCTCCTGAATCGGCCACTGAGCCGCGGAACCGCGGCAGATCCCACCGATCCGCCGCGGATCCGCGGCCGAGTTGGAGCCGATTCAGCCCAGTTTTTCCCTGTGAATCTTCTGTGATGTTTTGTCTTTTCTGGAATGATTTATTTTCTGCTCAAGTTTCAGATTTACAGAGAAGTTTTGGAGTAGAATCTAATGTGTCTGATCGATCGAAATTATACGATGTTTGCTTGTTTGATTATATCTGTGAACTGTATTATGTGTTCGTAAACCTCCCCTAACTTCTAGTATGTCGGTTGGCAGGGGCTTGCACATATCTGTAATGTTTTAACTATTTGTGATTATGAACTGTATTGGATTGTTGTGATGATTAGCCGGGGTTTTGTGATGGGTTATTATATTAATTCATTCGATGTAATTGTAATATGTTGTAATATTATTTTGTGGGGCACATCCAGGTTGCTGTTGTAGCCACCGTTGTATTATTTCATTTTACTGTTTATGCTCTTAGGATAGACCCAAGGTGGGGTGCACAAACTACCGGGTACTTTGAAGTGTTTAGTGGCCTACTCACGTTGTTGAAGGAGACCGCTTCACTTCGGGCACTTGGCTGGTAGTTTGCCGTACCCGTAGGGGTCTTGGGTGGGGTAATGGCTATTCATCACAACTGTATAATCCGTCTTTCATTGCAGGCTCAAAAGAAACACGGATTGCTTGCATAATCCAATAATGTTCATCTGTGATCTGAAATGCCTATTATTGCGTCTGACGAATGTACAATATCTATATATAATAGCTATTTAGACGTCATTTATGTTTTACACACGCGCTAGCCCATCCCCACTCTGTCGTTAGTTAAGTAACCTAACGGGTGATGACGGGACCCCGTGGCGAATGCGGATGGTATAAGAGGACGTTGTATTTTCGTTGTTATCTGTAATGATAGGTTAATGATGTGATGCATTATTATTAATGCAAAGAAAATAAAACCTAAACTTAATCGTTGGAACAATTTCAAAACCACTCGGTTTTCTTCAAAAAGGCAAATTTTTAAATACGGAGCTTAAACCACTCCTTTTAAAAACAGCTATTTTGGTTCCTTCGATCATATCAAGTTCACTACGTTAACGGTTTTTTGCCAAAAACCAGTCGTAACCCTCCGTCGTTTCAATTAAAACAGCACATCGTATTCATGCTATGTTTGTTGGCCTACGTCAAGGCATAGTGGATGGTAGCAATGTGTTGCTTTTTTGTTGCATAGATAGATGCATTAGTTTAGGACAGACGTACAGCCTTGTTGGCCTACGTCAAGGGCATGTACGATGGACATAAATTAATCAGGACAACGACAGGTAGAACTTGACTTGCATCTTATGATTTGTTGGCCTACGTCAAGGTCATAAGAGCTTGGGGTAAAAATCACATCGGGAGTTTCAAAAATTGAAACTTGCAGATTTAGCATACCTTCTGGAGTATGGTGACTAAAGTGGCTTCCATCTAGGGCATCATACAATGATAGTTGGATCCCGATCCCACTGATGGGTAGGATTACTCTCGGGAAATTTTCTCACTTAACAATCAATGCTATAAACCAAGTAGGTGTCCAGAAAGGTGTTAGAGGGGCTACGCCTCCAGGGAAAAGAGATTATTTAATTAAGGAACTTCGCGAAAGCGTTGGAAAACCTCCCTCGAAGTACCAACACTGGCTTGGCTGAAAGGTTAAGTAAGTATTGTGACGTGTGATTAAATCCTGACTAGTTCTTCTTTTAGGTTTTGAAGAAGGATTTGAGGAAACAGTGGGAGCCATCCTGTTTAGATAAATTAATAAACCAATCTAAACTTGCAAAAGCATATGCTGAGTGTTTCTTTTCTCTCTCTCTGGCAGCTACCATGACAGGACTAAAACTATTACTTGAAAAATATATACTAACCGGACAGAACTATAAAGATTGGCTAAGGAACGTCAACATTGCACTGACTTATGAAAAAGTAGCATATGTTACCACCGCTGTTCCTCCCCTTATCCCAGGACTAGATTCCTCAATTGCGGACAAGGAAGTTCGCAAAACCTGGGATTTAGACTGTGAGAAAGCTAAGTGTATCATGCTGGCATCCATGAACAATGAACTCCAGAAACAGCACGAGAGTATAGATATTGTATCCATCTTTCTCCATTGCAAGGAATTGTATGGGGTGCACTCCCGTATCGCGAGGTACGAGACCTCAAGGAAACTCTTCCAGATGAGGTTAGCTCCAGGATCACCAGTAGGAGAGCACGTCCTCAAAATGATTAGCCTCGTTGAGGAACTCGTAAACCTGGGATGCGTGCTAGAGAATGATTTGTACATCGACTTGATTTGATTTTGCAGTCCCTTCCTCACACCTTCTCTCAGTTCGTGCTGAACTTCAATATGCACGAAATGGAAGCTGATCTTCCAAAGCTCCTCAACATGTTGAGGGTAGCAGAGACCTCCTTGAAAAAGGAGAAGACCTCTGTTTCGTATGTTGGCCAATCATCCTCTTCTAAATCTAAAGCGAAAGCTAAAGGGAAGAAGAAGATGAAAGCCACCAAACCGAAAGGCGGGGTCAAGAAGGTGTAGGGAACGAACAAGGCAGGAAGGATGAAGGAGGATAAGAATGAATGCTATTATTGTCACAAGCAAGGGCACTGGAAGAAGGACTGTATGGCTTTCAAGGCAAAGGACACGAAGCAGGCCGTTGCTTCTGCTTCAGGTGTGTTTGTAATCGAAAATTGTCTTTCACTAAACTCTACATCATGGGTACTTGATACCGGTTCTAGTTCTCACATCTGTAATTCTTTGCAGGATGTGAGAAATAGTAGAGTACTGGAGATAGGTGATATGACTCTCCGGATGGGCAATGGAATGCACATAAATGCTATTGCAATAGGAGAATATCACCTAGGGTTGACTAGTGGGAACATTTTGGTATTGTACAACTGTTTTTGTATTCCCAGTATGCTGTGTAATATTATATCAGTATCTTTATTGTCTAATAAAGGATATAATTTTGCGCTTGAAAGAAATGTTATGAACATTCTCCTAAATCAAGAAATGATTGGGTTTGGCACACTGGAAAACGGCATATACATACTTAATCAACCTCAAGTTTTCAATATTCAAAACACGCTTAAAAGAAAGGCACCAGATTCAAACCAAGCCTTCCTATGGCATTGTAGACTTGGTCATATAAACAAATCAAGGTTGACTAAGTTACATAAAGATGGATATTTAGATCCGTTTGAATATTCATCATATGCAACTTGTCAATCATGTATCAAAGGAAAAATGAAAAAATCTCTGTTCACCGGACACGGAGAAAGAGCCACAGAACTCTTGGGAATTGTACACAGTGATGTATGTGGTCCAATGTCTACACATGCACGAAGCGGTCACTCCTACTTCATCACTTTTACTGATGACTTCTCTAGGTATGGACATGTGTTCTTAATGAAGTATAAATCCGAGGCCTTTGAGAAGTTTAAGGAATATAAGAATGATGTAGAAAAACAGACTGGTAAAAGCATCAAGACACTTCGATCTGATCGTGGTGGAGAATACTTAAGTACCAGTTTCCTTGAATGCTTAAAAGAGAATGGAATTCTCTCTCAGCTTACTCCGCCTTATACACCTCAGCATAATGGTGAATCAGAAAGGAGGAATCGCACGCTATTAGATATGGTGCGTTCAATGATGAGTAGTGCTGAGTTGCCACTTTCCTTCTGGGGTTTTGCTCTAGAATCAGCAGCATACCTATTGAATAGAGTCCCGACTAAGTCTGTGCCTACCACTCCATATGAAATGTGGAGCGGGAAGAGACCATATCTCAAGTTAATCAAGATATGGGGGTGTCCGATGTTAGTTGTATGTATGCCCTAGAGGCCAGTATTGTACAGATGATGTATATTATATTGGATGCTTGGACATATATAGAGATGACTTTCTTTCTCGATATGATAGTATGCTATCTGGTTGCACTTTATCTTAACATGTATACTAGTCTCTTTAAACTATCTTATAGTTACATGTTGGTAAAGCCCTTAGGATGTGTACTTGACTACCTGGACTATGATGCAGATCATACTAGTGAGGACATGGTAGTCCATAAGTACATCCTTCAAGGTCCCTAGTCGTGGGTGTATCGAGACGGGGCATCGATATACCAGTGTAGACTAGCGTATACGCTTCTCGACCCATGAGATGGGCGATGGATGATCCCATATCCATTGGTGTTTGAAATCAGAGATGGTATACGGGTGCTCAGTGGAGACTGGGTACACTGGACGGACTCGCCGAGAACTCCCAGATGGTATTATACCTCACGTCAGATAGCAGTTCTCAGGTGACACTTGTACAGGTTAGTCTGTAGACCCGAGATCGTCATAGAGTCTTGTGTGATTCCCACTGTGCTTTGATCTCCACCTTACCACGTCCATGAGGGCGTGCAAAACGGTGGTCTTTGGGTACAGTCCCGAGTCACATGGAGGCAATGAGCGATAGGAGGGGTTTCGTCTCTCCCGGTATTGGGGGTTGATGTTGCGCTGTGCTCGATTGGCTGTAACAGGGAAGTCCCTGGCCAGGGCTGATCAGAGATTTGCTGGTAAGTGTTACTAGTAGTTTCTCGATCCGTTATGAGCCTCACATCGGCACGACTTATCGGTTATTGGGGTCTGACGTTTACCACCCCTAGACTTGATATGCGACATATCAGACGAACAGACCGGACTGTACGGTAAGTGTTACTGTTTGGATTCACAGGAGTGTGAGAGGGCTAGCTCGTCGATCTTCTGATCGCTCAATACCCGGATGGCCGTTACGTTTAGCAGACCGCTTGCGGCTTGTGGCTGATTGATATGATCATCATCTGCTACCGGCGTATTGACGAGTCTTTAGAGTCCTACACAGAGGTTTCCTGGCTCAAGCGAAACGAAATAGGAGCGCATATGAGATATGTGCAGGACCGAGAATAATGTGTGTATGTGATACCGTATTTCAATCTCGCGATGAATGTTTCGATTGGTTGTATGCGATATAACCTAGTTATCGAATCAAAGATTGATTCGATAAGTAGATTCATTGGATACTAGTCGGTTATGTGCGACATGACCGGATCATTGAATCAAGTGTTGATTTAATGATTTAATGTATAATTATATATTTGATATATTACTTTGCATTAACTAGTATTGGTTCACTTTAAAGGGTTTTTCTCACTTGAAAAGCACATTGTATATGCGATATATTTTGTGTGCACTTGATTGTATCATGTTTGATGTTGCATGCTAACTTGTGTTTTGTGTAAAGATTAAACCATCGTTGTGTAATGGTTAGGGTTTCCTTTTTTTATTACTCATTTATTTATTTATTGATTTTGGAAAGGATTATGAAGAAAAATGGTGGCTTTCTTTGTATTTAGTTGAAGCTTCATGAAGGTTTGACTTTGTTACCATTCTGTCTTCATCCTTAACCCTAACCATTCTAACTAACCATGATCTATTCTCTATACTTTACCATGGTTAGCATATGATAAGTATTGATTTTATTTTCATTTTAAAAGCAACACTTATCATATTCTATCATCTTCTTCTTCAAAGAAAAAGCTTGCTACCAACAATGGCATCTTGAGCTAAAGTGTGAGAAATCCAATTCTAAAGTGAACCCACCTCCTATTTCTTCACCCTCTACCTCTTGCCAAGTAGTATAGGGTGTTTTCTTCACAAGTTTCACAACTTGGTGAAGTTGGAGCTTGATCTTGTGTAACCTCGACGTAGATCATCTTCAGCATCATAGCCGACGACTTGTCCGCTCATTTCTCCGATGAAGCCGATGCTAGAGTCCGAGATCCGACTAGGACAGTGAGAGGACGTCTACGTGGAGCTAAGGAAGTGGAGAACCGGATCTACAAAGGTTGTAGCTTCTCACTTTTAGTTAAGTTGTTAACTAGCTTAATGTTTCGCCTAATATTCTAGTTAACGATCCGTATTAGGGTTTCTCGGCACCCATAAAATTTGAAATTGGCATGGTTGATGCCTTGTGAGACTTCATTAGCGTGCCTAGAAACCCTACAGTGGTATCAGAGCCTAGCTAGAGCCTTAGGCGATGCTTAGACGATATTTGAAACCCGATCGAACCCGAAACCCTAACTTTTTCACGCTCTCTGGACTTTTTTCTAAAAATGGGTTTTTTCCAGATTAAAAATGCTTAAAAAATTCAGCAGGGAATTATAAGAATTACGGTGCAAAATTTAACTCATGAACAGTACAAACGGCGGCGGAACCGCGGCAGAAGCCTTGCTTCTACGGCGGTTCCGCGGCCAGTTGATGACGTCATCCTCCCCTTTTTGCACAGTAATTCCTATTTCTGGATGCTGAGTTTTCTGGGAATTTTTAATTTGACTCAAGAGTTGAGTATTCTGCGGTTGCTTTGGGAATCGCAGATTCGATCGGATTATCTAACTTTGTCTATGTGTTTTTTTTTCCGGATAATTTTAGAATATGTTAAAAAGTTCGACCGGATGTAAATACCCAATCTTTCCCCTGCCCGGAAATTTCCAATTGTTGGACTTTTCCGTAGTTTAATGACGTTCTAAGTAGTGCAAGTAACGCGATGGTCCCTCTAGAAGACAACAAACCTTAACTCGATTATGTGACCGTCTTGAACTGCCCTCTGAACCTTAGGGTTTGGGGCAGTACGGCGTGCCACATGTGAGGCGTTGGCTTGACCCTTCTACGGCTGGACCGTTGGTACTGAGGCATGAAGTGAATGTCTTTGAACTTATTTCATGTGTTGATCGGTTTCGGGAAAACTTGGGTGTTCGAATGTTCGATCGGAATGTTTAATATTTTCTATTTATCCGTAATGGGATACAATAATTGGAATTCACAAACAGTTATGAGATAGCTGAATGAATGTTATAAATCTAGCGGTTTAGTCTCACTTGATATTGAAAAGAGTTTTCGATAATGGGACTAAAATGCGGGGTTTATAATTGTTAGGCATGTGATGTCTAAGTATTTCATTTGATTAGGCATGCGATGTCTAAAGAGGTTGCGGATTCCAACTGTTGTAGTTTTACACTTTCTTTTCTGTGACCGTAAGTGTAATATATGATATCGCCGGTTTCGTTGCTATATGTCAACGACAATTGGGGTGCGCATATTTACTTACGTTGATGACATGTGATGTTATGTGTTGCTGGATATGTTATATTGGATTGTCGTGTTTGAATAGCCGGGGTTTTTTATGTGAGATGAGTGTTTTTCATTTTCATTCATGTAAAAGCTTGTATGTAATATTCTTTTATTTGGGGCACTTCCAGGTTGCGGAAGTTGTCACCTTTTGTATATTATTTACTTTTCTGCACTAGGATAGACCCAAGGAGGGGAGCACAAGTAACCGGGTTCTAGGGTCCAGTGGGAGACCATCTCGAGGAGTCGAGTCCGGGTCTCCTAACCCTAGAATTGGTAGGGTTGCTTGCTGCTCTCGTAGGGGTCTAGGGGTGTGGGTTTGGCTATTCATCACGACCGTGGAATCCGTGTTTTATACTGGCTCGTATTGAAAACACGGACGTCCTAGTATATCCAATGTTTCATATGTTTCTTCTGCTGCGATATCTGTGATGTGATCATGTGATGTTCTGTGATAGATACAGTATATAGTATATATGATATATTATATAGACGTTACTTATGTTTTACACCCGCACTAGCCCTGCTCTGCTCTGTCGTTAGTTACCTAACCTAACGGTGCACGAGGGGACATCCAGGCGAATGCGGATGGCATAAGTGTACGTCGTATTTATCTGTGATGTTTAGGTGACATAAATGATGGGACTTCATTAATGTGATTAATGAAAGAAAAGAAACCTAAGATGTTGTAGAATCAAATTTTAAAAAAAAAAAGGTAGCTACAGTTCTTGCTTTGCATAGCGGTATATATGATATACCCTGCACCTTATTCGATGAGGAAAGGACCGAGATCCCTTCACCGGGAGTGACTCCTTTAGCAATAGCTGGCAGATGCTACACACTCGGTTTGTTTTTGATTGCTTCTATAGTTTCTGCTTTGCATAACGATATATATGATATATCCCGCACCTCATTCGACGAGGAAAGGACCGACGATCCCTTCACCGGGAGTGACCCCTTTAGCAAAACTAGAAAAGCCTCAAAATCACTCCATTTCAAAACTTCATTTGATTCTACAACGATATCAAGTTCATTACGCAATAGGTTTTCAGAAAAACCTGTCGTAGCCCTCCGTCATTTCAGATAAGTACTACTTAGTATTCGTGCTACGGTAGCTTGGCATTCGTCAAGACGTAGTGTACGGTAGCTAACTAGTATTTATCTGCTTATGCATATGATGCAGATTGGATTAGGGTATTCGTACGGCGTTGTTTGGCATTCGTCAAGGGTCGTGCGGGTGGGTTTAATTCAATCAAGAAATGTACGGGTTGAACTTGACTAGTGGACTATGGGTTGTTTGGCATTCGTCAAGGTCATAAAACACTAGGGGTAAAATATTATTGGGAATTTCAAGTGTTGAAATTTGCAATGAGATTGCATACCTTCTATGAGATAGTTGGATCCCGATACCCACTGCGAGTAAGAGCTACTCCTGGGAGAGTTTTACACATTGCAATTAGCTAATCAAGTAGGTGTCTAGAAAGGTGTCAACGGGGTTACGCCTCTGGGAAAACGAGGTTTACATTAATTAGGTTCGTGCGAAAGCACGGGGGACCTCCCTCAAAGTACCGACACTGGCCTGGCTGAAAGATTGGCGAACTTGTAGTGTGTAATTAATCCCGGCTAGTCTTTCCTTTTAGGGTTTGAAGGAAGATTTGATAAAAACCAGTGGGAGCCATCCTGATTAGATAAGATAATAACCAATCTGATCTTGCAAGAGCATACGCTAAAGTGTTTTCTTCTCTCTCTCTCCAGATAGCGACCATGTCATGCCCTAATAAAGATAATAATATGGATGTATTGACCGAACCCGCATGTTATACTGTGCAGGGGAACGTTGGACCCGTTCTTTCTTATAAGAGTTATAAGACTGAACAGGGAATAGGAGAATATCTAGATTCTCAAGCCGCCCAAAAGAACATACATATTGATGCATCTTCTTCGGGTGTGTTAGTTATTGAGAACTGTTTTTCAGTCCACCCTACGTCCTGGGTATTAGATACCGGATCAGGATCCCACATATGTAAGCAGTTACATGGGCTACGCAAAGGTAGAGAACTGGGTAAAGGTGATCATTCCGTTCAAGTAGGGAACGGTGCAAATGTTGCAGCCAAAGAAGTTGGCGAATATCACCTAGTATTACCAAGTGGTGATACAATGATTCTGAATGAGTGCTATTATATACCGAACATGATGTGCAACATTATATCAGTTTCTTTATTGAGTAAAGAAGGATATAATTTTGTAGTACAGGATAATGTTATGAACATATTCCTAGATCAAAAGTTGATTGCATCAGGCTCGTTACATAATGGCATATTCATTCTAAATCAAAATACAGTTCTCAATATACAAAACACACACAAGAGGAAAAGTTCAGAAATGAATGAATCCTACTTGTGGCATTGTAGACTTGGTCATATCAATGCGACACGACTGGCTAAGTTACATAAGGATGGCTATTTGAATCCGTTCGAATTATCATCTTATGATACTTGCCATTCATGTCTTAAAGGAAAAATGACCAAAGCTCCGTTTAGTGGACACGGAGAAAGAGTTACTAAACTCTTAGGACTGGTACATAGTGATGTATGCGGTCCCATGTCTACCCATGCCAGGAACGGTTCTTCCTACTCCATTACATTCACTGACGATCTCTCTAGATACGGGCATGTGTTCCTATTGAAACACAAGTCTGAAGCTTTTGAGAAATTCAGAGAATATAAGCAAGAAGTAGAGAACCAAACGGGCAAAAGTATTAAGATCCTTCGATCTGATCGAGGAGGAGAATACTTGAGCAATGAGTTCCAAGATTATCTAAAAGAGAATGGGATTCTCTCTCAGCTTACTCCACCTTATACACCACAGCACAACGGTGTATCGGAACGAAGGAATCGCATCCTATTAGATATGGTGCGTTCAATGATGAGTACAGCTGAGTTACCTATTTCCTTCTGGGGGTATGCGCTTGAGACAACCATACACCTATTGAATATGGTTCCTACCAAATCAGTGCCTACCACTCCATATGAGATATGGAAAGGGAAGAGACCATCTCTTAAGTATGTTAAGATATGGGGTTGTCCAGCCTATGTCAAAAGACAAAATCCGGACAAACTCGAGGCAAGATCAGTCTTATGTAAGTTTGTAGGATATCCCAAAAATTCACAAGGGTATATCTTCTACCACCCCGAGGAACAAAAGGTGTTTGTTTCTCGACATGCCACTTTCTTAGAAAAAGGTTTTCTTATGAAACAGATTAGTGGCATTGAGGTAGAACTGGAAGAGGTTCCAGCAACACAAACTATAACTGAAGATTTGGTAGAACCAGAGGATTCAGTAGTACCCAACGAACCCCAGCCTCTCCGCCGATCTAGCAGGGTTTCTCGTCCACCTGAGAGATACTACGGTTTTCTCATTGACGGTGGAAGCGAAGATTGCATCATGGAGGATGATGACCCAACTAGTTTCGAGCAGGCCATCACGAGTAGGGACTCAGTGAAATGGCTGGATGCTATGCGGTCCGAGATGGAATCCATGTACACCAACAAAGTATGGACTTTGGATGTTGCTCCTGAAGGGGTAAAACCCATTGGGAGCAAGTGGATCTTCAAGAAGAAACTTGGTGTAGATGGGAAAGTGGAGACTTTCAAAGCTAGACTTGTAGCAAAGGGTTTTCGTCAAAGACCAGGTGTGGACTATGACGAAACCTTTTCTCCAGTGGCTATGCTTAAATCCATCCGGATCATGCTTGCCATCGCTGCATATCATGATTACGAAATCTGGCAAATGGATGTTAAGACCGCCTTTCTAAATGGTGATTTAGAAGAGTGCGTGTACATGACTCAGCCAGAGGGCTTCATAGACAGTGGGAGCAGCGGGAAGGTGTGCAAGCTGCTTAAATCCATTTATGGATTAAAGCAAGCATCGCGGAGTTGGAACATCTGCTTTGACGTCGTTATCAAAGAGTTTGATTTCGTCAAAAACCCAGATGAACCTTGTATCTACAAGAAGGTAGCAGAGAGTAAGGTTGTCTTCCTCGTATTGTACGTGGACGACATACTCTTGATAGGAAATGATATTCCTATGCTGCAATCGGTCAAGCTCTTCTTATCACAAAGATTCTCGATGAAAGATCTTGGTGATGCCTCCTGCATATTGGGAATTAGGATCTATAGAGATAGATCCAAACGGATATTGGGATTGTCCCAATCCAGATACATTGACACCATACTAAAGAGGTTTAGTATGGAAGAATCCAAACGTGGGAATTTACCCACGATTTCTGGAGTCACTCTCTCCAAAGAGATGTCTCCTAAGACTGATTTGGAAAGAGCTCGTATGAAAGGGATACCCTATGCTTCGGCTGTAAGCTCTATCATGTACGCGATGCTATGTACCAGACCCGATGTAGCATACTCACTAAGTGTAGTGAGCAGGTATCAAGCTGATCCTGGAGAGAGTCACTGGACAGCTGTGAAGAGCATTCTCAAGTACTTACGAAGGCCTAAAGAGATGCTCTTGGTGTATGGTAATGGAGAACTCCAAGTGGAGTCCTTTACCGATTCGAGCTTCCAGAGTGATAAGGACGACTCTAAGTCGCAGTCGGGATTTGTCTTTACCCTTTACGGAGGGGCGGTTAGCTGGAAGAGTTCCAAGCAGGAAACCGTGGCAGACTCGACGATGGAGGCTGAATACATCGATGCCAACGATGCTGCTAAAGAGGCTGTCTGGATCAAGAAGTTCATTACTGAACTTGGTGTGGTTCCATCCATTGAGCATCCAATACCTTTGTATTGCGATAACAATAGAGCAGTGGCTTTGGCCAAGGAACCCAGGTCCCATCAGCGATCCAGGCATATTCTGAGGCGGTATCACCTGATCCGGGAGATAGTTGATCGCCGGGAGATCGAGGTCAGGAGGGTTGACACGAAGAACAACACGGCGGATCCACTCACGAAGGCCATTCCCCAGATACAGTTTGAGAGACTCTTCGGGATGCTCGGTATCCGATACTACAGCAGCTGGCCCTAGTGCAAGTGGGAGATTGTTAGTTGTATGTATGCCCTAGAGGCCAGTATTGTACAGATGATGTATATTATATTGGATGCTTGGACATATATAGAGATGACTTTCTTGCTCGATATGATAGTATGCTATCTGGTTGCACTTTATCTTAACATGTATACTAGTCTCTTTAAACTGTCTTATAGTTACATGTTGGTAAAGCCCTTAGGATGTGTACTTGACTACCTGGACTATGATGCAGATCATACTAGTGGGGACATGGTAGTCCATAAGTACATCCTTCAAGGTCCCTAGTCGTGGGTGTATCGAGACGGGGCATCGATATACCAGTGTAGACTAGCGTATATGCTTCTCGACCCATGAGATGGGCGATGGATGATCCCATATCCATTGGTGTTTGCAATCAGAGATGGTATACGGGTGCTCAGTGGAGACTGGGTACACTGGACGGACTCGCCGAGAACTCCCAGATGGTATTATACCTCACGTCAGATAGCAGTTCTCAGGTGACACTTGTACAGGTTAGTCTGTAGACCCGAGATCGTCATAGAGTCTTGTGTGATTCCCACTGTGCTTTGATCTCCACCTTACCACGTCCATGAGGGCGTGCAAAACGGTGGTCTTTGGGTACAGTCCCGAGTCATATGGAGGCAATGAGCGATAGGAGGGGTTTCGTCTCTCCCGGTATTGGAGGTTGATGTTGCGCTGTGCTCGATTGGCTGTAACAGGGAAGTCCCTGGCCAGGGCTGATCAGAGATCTGCTGGTAAGTGTTACTAGTAGTTTCTCGACCCGTTATGAGCCTCACATCGGCACGACTTATCGGTTATTGGGGTCTGACGTTTACCACCCCTAGACTTGATATGCGACATATCAGACGAACAGACCGGACTGTACGGTAAGTGTTACTGTTTGGATTCACAGGAGTGTGAGCGGGCTAGCTCATCGATCTTCTGATCGCTCAATACCCGGGTGGCCGTTACGTTTAGCAGACAGCTTGCGGCTTGTGGGTGATTGAAATGATCATCATCTGCTACTGGCGTATTGACGAGTCTTTAGAGTCCTACACAGAGGTTTCCTGGCTCAAGCGAAACGAAATAGGAGCGCATATGAGATATGTGCAGGACCGAGAATAATGCGTGTATGTGATACCGTATTTCATTGTCGCGATGAATGTTTCGATTGGTTGTATGCGATATAACCTAGTTATCGAATCAAAGATTGATTCGATAAGTAGATTCATTGGATACTAGTCAGTTATGTGCGACATGACCGGATCATTGAATCAAGTGTTGATTTAATGATTTAATGTATTATTATATATTTGATATATTACTTTGCATTAACTAGTATTGGTTCAGTTTAAAGGGTTTTTCTCACTTGAAAAGCACATTGTATATGTGATATATTTTGTGTGCACTTGATTGTATCATGTTTGATGTTGCATGCTAACTTGTGTTTTGTGTAAAGATTAAACCATGGTTGTGTAATGGTTAGGGTTTCCTTTTTTTTATTACTCATTTATTTATTTATTGATTTTGGAAAGGATTATGAAGAAAAATGGTGGCTTTCTTTGTATTTAGTTGAAGCTTCATGAAGGTTTGACTTTGTTACCATTTTGTCTTCATCCTTAACCCTAACCATTCTAACTAACCATGATCTATTCTCTACACTTTACCATGGTTAGCATATGATAAGTATTGATTTTATTTTCATTTTAAAAGCAACACTTATCATATTCTATCATCTTCTTCATCTTCTTCTTCAAAGAAAAAGCTTGCTACCAACAATGGCATCTTGAGCTAAAGTGTGAGAAATCCAATTCTAAAGTGAACCCACCTCCTATTTCTTCACCCTCTACCTCTTGCCAAGTAGTATAGGGTGTTTTCTTCACAAGTTTCATAACTTGGTGAAGTTGGAGCTTGATCTTGTGTAACCTCGACGTAGATCATCTTCGGCATCATAGCCGACGACTTGTCCGCTCATTTCTCCGATGAAGCCGATGCTAGAGTCCGAGATCCGACTAGGACAGCGAGAGGACGTCTATGTGGAGCTAAGGAAGTGGAGAACCGGATCTACAAAGGTTGTAGCTTCTCACTTTTAGTTAAGTTGTTAACTAGCTTAATGTTTCGCCTAATATTCTAGTTAACGATCCGTATTAGGGTTTCTCGACACCCATAAAATTTGAAATTGGCATGGTTGATGCCTTGTGAGACTTCATTAGCGTGCCTAGGAACCCTACATCCGACATATGTTAAAAAGCATAATTCGGACAAGCTCGAGGCACGATCGGTTTTGTGCAAGTTTGTAGGATACCCCAAGCATTCAAGAGGGTATATGGTCTACCACACTGAAGAACAAAAGGTGTTTGTCGCTCGCCACATTGTCTTCTTAGGGAGCGAATTTCTTGCAAAATAAATTAGTGGGAGCACGGTAGAGCTGGAAGAAAATACAGAACCTCAAACTACTACCGAGGACTTAGTAGAACCTTAGATTTCAATAGAACATGACGAACCAACGCCACTCCGAAGATCTAGTAGGCTTTCTCATCTTCCCGAAAGGTACTATGGTTTTCTTCTGGATGAGGATCGAGAGGATTGCATCATCGTTGATGATGAGCCTACTAGTTTTCAGCAGGCTATCACGAGTAGCGACTCAGTGAAGTGGATGGATGCTATGAGATCCGAAATGGAATCCATGTATACCAATAAAGTTTGGACTTTAGAAATTGCTCCTCCTGGGGTGAAACCAGTTGGATGCAAATGGATCTTCAAAAAGAAGATTGGTACATTTGGACAAGTGGAAACCTACAAAGCTAGACTCGTTGCAAAAGGTTTTCATCAAAGACCAGGATTGGACTATGATGAAACCTTTTCACCCGTAGCTATGCTTAAATCCATTCGGATCCTGCTTGCCATTGCTGCCTTCCATGACTATGAAATCTGGCAGATGGAAGTAAAAACAGCTTTTCTAAATGGACATTTAGAAGAGAGTATTTACATGGATCAACCAGAAGGTTTCTTAGACAGTGGGCGCAGCGGAAAGGTGTGCTAATTGCTTAAATCCATTTATGGATTAAAGCAAGCATCACGGAGTTGGAACATCTGCTTTGATGAAACGGTCAAGGAATTTGACTTTATCAAAAATGTAGATGAACCATGTATTTATAGGAAGATTGTAGAAGGAGCAGTACTCTTCCTCGTTTTATATGTCGACGACATACTACTGATAGGGAATGATGTCCCTATGCTACAATCAGTAAAGCACTTCTTGTCACAGAAATTCTCCATGAAGGACTTGGGAGATGCATCATACATTCTGGGCATTAAGATCTATCGTGATAAATCTAATAGAATATTGGGACTTTCACAGTCCAGGTATATTGACACTATACTAAAGAGATTTAGTATGGAAGATTCCAAGCGCGGTAATATACCCGCTTGTCACGGGATCACCCTCTCCAAAGAGATGTTTCCAAAGACTGATGAAGAGAGGGATCGCATGGGCATTATACCCTACGCTTCGGCAGTAGGATCTATAATGTATGCAATGTTATGTACCAGACCAGATGTAGCTTACGCACTTAGTGTGGTAAGCAGGTATCAGTCTGACCCAGGTGAGAAGCATTGGATAGCGGTAAAGAACATTCTCAAGTACCTGAGAAGGACTAAGGAGATGTTCTTGATTTACGGTAATGGGGACCTCCAGGTTGAGGCTTTTACCGACTCCGGATTCCAAAGTGACAAAGATGACTCTAAGTCCATTTCGGGTTTTGTGTTTACCCTGAATGGAGGGGCAGTATCTTGGAGGAGTTCCAAATAGGATACCGTCGCAGACTCAACTATGGAGGCTGAGTATATAGCTGCTAGTGAAGCCGCAAAAGAAGCTGTTTGGATGAAGAAGTTCATCTCTGAACTTATGGTGGTTCCGTCCATTGGCAATCCAATACCTTTGTATTGTGATAACAATGGGGCTGTAGCATTAGCGAAGGAACCAAGGTCCCATCAGAAATCCAGGCATATCTTAAGGCGGTATCACCTGATCAAAGAGATCGTGGATCGTCGAGAGATCGAGGTGCGGAGAGTGGACACAAAAGACAACACGGCAGATCCATTCACCAAGGTCGTCCCTCAAGTCCAGTTCGAAAGGCTGTTTGAGATGTTGGGCATGCGGTACGCCAACAACTGGATCTAGTGCAGACAGGGGGTACTCATTGCGCCAATTATAGGCCTTAGTGCAAGTGGGAGATTGTTGGATATATATATGCCCTAGAGGCCTTCATTGTATAGACAGTTAGGGATATGTATGTACATAACAATCTTGCTAATGATAGTACTCTATTTAGTTTGACTTTATCTTAAACGTGTGATATATTTTACTTTGTATTTATAAACATGTTGATAAAGCCCATAGGGTGTTTTGCCTGACTACCGGCGTCATGATGGCAGTCATACTTGTGGGAGCTGGATAGTCAATAGGCACATCCTTAAATGTCCCTGGTCGCAGGAGTATCGAGACAGGGCATCGATACTCCAGAGTAGACTAGTGTATACATATCTAGACCCTTACGAGGGGCGATGGATTGGTCCCGCAGCCATTGGTGATGTGCACCTAAGATTGTATACAGATGCACACTTCATGTGAGTACACCGAACAGGACTCGCCGAGAACTGACTGGATGGTATTATACCTAAAGTCAGATAGCAGTTCTCAGGTGACATGTGTGCAGATAGTCTGTTGACTTAAAGTCATCATTTATCTCGTGTGAGTTCCCACTGTGCTTTGATTATTACCCTACCACGACTCAAAGGAGTCATGCAAACAGGTTTTAGTTGGGCACAGTCCCGAGCCACGTGGAGGCAGTGGGCGACTGTTAGGGATTCGTCTCTCCCGGTCTAGGGAGTTGATATCGCACTGTGATCGGTTGGTCATTACCATAAGTCCCTGGCCAGGGCTGATTGAGAATTACTGATGGACTGATCAGTAGATTCTCGGATGGTCTTGAGCCATGCCGGCACGACTTGTACGATTATTAGGGGTTTGACTTTCACCACCCCCTAGACCATACATGCGATACTCTTAGACGAACAGACCGGACTGCGCGGATATTGTCAAGGACAGGCTCAGTAGGATTTCGGATGGGTTTCCTTATCGGCTTTCTTATCGACATCTACCTGGGGACTGTTACGTACAGCTAGTGCCACTTGCGGTCTGTGGTTAAACCCACTTCCAGCGTAGTAGTCGAGTCTTTAGTGTCCGACACAGAGATTTCCCAACTCCAGGCGAAACAATATAGAGGCCGTATGGTTTTACGACAAAGGGTTCGGACGAATACGTGTTTAAACGCACGTACGACATTCGGACAGTTTTTACTAGACGGCTTTGGTTTAAGCCAGATTCTAGTATCAGGTTATTGGATTATAGAGTCTAAAGTTTTTCCGTGTTTTCACGGATAGGAGGGGCGTTCTCGTAATTTTACGAGAAGCTTCTAGAAGCATGGTGACTTGAGGGTTTAGGTGGCATTATCATTAAATGATATTGTGACTCATTTTGTGTGATTCATCATGTCATTAATGCATTATTAAATGCTTAATGACTCACATAGTGAATCACTCATATCGAATTAATATAGCATGATGAATAATCACATTTATTCATTTATTTGTTTATTCATTATGCTTCATATATTCAAGTGAGAAACAATATCGTTATCATTACTATCTTCACCTTCTCTCTCCTCAAGCTCACTCTCTCTTCAAACTCTATCCTATCACTCATGAGTTGAGATCAAGGATTAGAATAGACTAAACACTCCATAACCTAACTCTATATGATCTAAGTTCCTTTGATTAGCAACTAGAGAAACTTAGTTACCTCAAGTTTGGAGGTGAAGCTTGGATTAGGGTTCTCGGGTGGATCATCTATCACGGGAAGGAGGCCGAGGAGGACATAGAGATCGAAAAGACGAAGGATACGATTCACTAGGTATAATCTCTTTACATAGTAGCTAAGAACTTCTATGGTTGTTGTTAATTATCATTTAGTAAAGATCTTTGGTTAGTCGATGTATGCTTAAAGAACAAGATCGTTTTTCAATTTTCCGCCTCCCCGCAACTCGTGGGGTGTTGCACATCGACTTACACTCTAAAGACTCGTCAATATGCTAGCAGTAGGTAATGATCATATCAGTCACCCACAAGCCGTCAGCGGTACTAGCTGGACGTAATGGCTACCTAGGTATTAAGCGATCAGAAGATCAACAAGCAAGCTTGTCCAAACTCCCGCAAAGCCTATAAGTAACACTACCGTACAGTCCGGTCTCTTCGTCTGATATGTCGCATATTGAGTCTGGGGGTGGTAAACGTCATACCTTAATAACTTGATAAGTCATGCCAATCTGAGGCTCATAACGGGTCGAGAAACTACTGATAACACTTACCAGTAAATCTCATCATCATCCCTGGCTAGGGACTTCCTGTTATAACCAATCAAGTATAGCGCAACATTAACTCCCAATACCGGGAGAGACGAAACCCCTCCTATCGCTCATTGCCTTCATGTGACTCGGGACTGTACCCAAAATCCACCTGTTTGCACGACTCCTTTGAGCCGTGGTAGGGAGGAAATCAAAGCACAGTAGGAGCCATACAGGACTCTATGACGATCTCGGGTCTACAGACTGATCTATACCAGTGTCACCAGAGAACTGCTATCTGACGATAGGTATAATACCATTTAGGAGTTCTCGACGAGTCTTGTTCAGTGTACTCATTCTCTAATGAGCACCTGTGTACAATCTTTGATGTCAAACACCAATGGCTGTGAGATCAACCATCGCCCCATACAGGGTTAAGAAACGTACACACTAGTCTACTTTGAAATATCGATGCCCTGTCTCGATAGTCTCTCGACTAGGAATAATTAAAGGATGTACTTTATGGACTACCCTGACACCACTAGTATGATCTCCATCATGGTCCTGGTAGTCAAGTCCACATTTTAAGGGCTTTATCAACATATAATGGAGAGACAGTATAGTGATACAAGTGTACATGTTAAGATAAAGAGTAACCAGATAGCATACTATCATGTCGAGAAAGAAAGTCCTCTCTATATGTCCAAGCATCCACTATAATATACAATCATGTACAATAATGGCCTTTAGGGCATACATATAACTAACAGTTACAGATGCTGAATAGGAGTAGAATATTGGGAAATAGGCTATTTGATCTTCAATATCGGAATTCATAGCAATTAGCGATATTGGATTAAACCGCCCGGTTTTTCCTAACGACAAATATTTGGTTTTCGAATAACCATTGTTATGCACCAATTTTTAAAATTGAATATCTGTATCTTTATTCTATAAAGTGAGATATAAATTTTGAAAATTGTGTTATAAACATTTACCTTTATCAGTTGAGGATAAGATAAGGTGTATTTAATAATGGTGTAAGATATTCTTAACCAAATATAGTTTTCAACTTACAACAAATGGAATTTGAGTTGGTATACACTTGGGACTTATACATGGCAATGTACGTTGTCTGGTGTCCTTTAGGACAAGGGATTGGTACTCTTACTTCATACAGGTTTACCTATGAGTTCTCTGGTTTTAGACACGCATTCGTTGAAATGTAATGTCCAAAGATTTTGAGGATTTTATAGGTATAAGAATAAAGTAGAGAACCATACATTGGAAATATCAGGGTTCTTCGAAGTGATTGAAGATGTAAATACTTATGCTAGACATTCCATCATATTAATATAGAGAATTTGATTCTCTTACAGGTTACTCATCCGTGGGTGCGCTCCTTGATGAGTAATGTTGTATTGGCCATTTTTCATTAGGTGATGTGCACTGGAAACAGCTGCATGGCATTCGAATCTGGTTCTATTCTAAATTTGTGCCTTTGATTCTATATGGACATAGATTGGTTGAATATCTTGAGGTTGTTAAGATATGGAGTTATCCAGTTTCTATTTAAAAGCAGAATCCGGACAAACTCAAGGCACGCTTCGATAAGGGCAGTTTATGGATTATCCCAAGTATTCGCTAGGGTTTTGTTTCTACCATTTTCAAGATCAATAGTTACATTGTTCTTGACTCGCCACCTTTTCATAAAAGGAATTTTTTTGCAAACAAAACTAGTGGGAATATGGTAGAACTGGAAGTGATTCCAGAACCATAAACGGTTACTAATAATTTAGTAGAGCCTGAGAATTCAATTTTACTTGACAAACCATTAATCACTCCACAGATTTTAGTAGATGACCTCAACCATCTAAGAGATATTTCGGTTTTCTCGTAGACGGTGACAGGGAGGTCAGCATCATAGTTATGACGGACCTACTAGTTATCTGCAGGTCATATGAAGTGGTAACTCTCAGGTGACCAGATGATTTGTACCCAAGTTGGACTCCACACACTTTAGCACATTGTGGATTTTGGACTTTACCGGGTGCTCCTGAAGGGGTAAAACCCATTAGGAGAAAGCAGGTCTTTCAAGATCTGTGTAGGTGAAAAGATATTAACCTAATATGGCTAGACTTGTTGTAAATATTCTCATCAAATACCTATTGTGGATTTTGATGAGACTTTTGCTTCAGTGTCTACGCTGAAATCCATATGGATATGACTTAGCACTGCTACTGTTCTTGACTATGATATTTAGCAAGAGGATGACTATAACGTCTTTCTAAATGGGAGTTTAGAAGTGCACGTGTATATAACTCCGCCATGGGGTTATCGTAGTCAGTGGGAGCAGCGGAAGGTGCGCAACTTGCTTATGTTTATTCATAGACTAAAGCATGCATAGCGGAGACGGATCGTCTGTTTTGATATGACAGTCAAGATGATTGACTTCATCAAAACAACAGATGAACCTAGTAAGAAGAATGTAGGGAGTTATGTCCTGAGATCTGAATGACATACTCCTGATAAGAAGTGATGTTTCTATACTATAATCGGTCAAACTTTGGTTGTTACAGGTATTTCTTCATATAGGATCTGGATAATATATGAAGAATTCTGGTGACTAGATCTATGGTTTTAGATCTAGATTTGGAAAGTGTCCTAATCCAGGTACATAGACACCATTCTAAAAATGTTTTCGAATGGACGACTCCTGGCATGGTATACCCGCAGGTGATGGAGTCACCCTCTATAAAAAGATGTCTTCTAGACTGATGAGGAGAGGGAATAGCATGATTGACATATCATTTGCTTAGACAATTGAGTCAGTCATGCAATGTCTTGTACAAAACCAGATGATGCTTCTACACTTTCTATAGTAAGTAGATCCAATCCTGGAGAAATAAAAAGAACCTGTTAAGAACATAAGAGGATGGTCTTGGTATATGATAACGACAGCCTCCTTCAGGAAGCGATTATCGATTCTGGCTTTCAAGATGACCTGGATGACAGAGATGTTGTCATAGTTTTTGAGTTTACCCTCTTTCGAGAAGCAGTATATTAGAAGGGGTTCCAATAGGGGTGCTGTGGTAGGCATGGTACAGAATACTGGTTATGACTCAACGGAGGATACAACCCAAGAATTTTGTTGGATAAAATTGTTTATTTATGAACTTGAACCCATCATGTATCCAGACAAATTCTTGAGGCTCATTATCGCTCAGTTCGGGAGATTGTTGATCTCTACGAAATTGAGATATAGAGAGATGATGTTGGAAGATTATAGCGGATCCACTCACTGAGGCTATACTCGAACACGAATATTTCTCAAACGAGCTTTGCAAAACTGATTAATAGATAAATTGGGTATTTGGTAACACACGGAATGTGGGTATGCGATACTGCAATGATTAGCCTTAAGTGCAAGTGGGAGATTGTTGGATATAGTGCCCTCAAGGTAATTATTGTAATTGCAGGTAAGTGATTATGATAATTGAAGGATGACCTATATAGGTAAAACAGTCTTACTCGAGATGATAATATGCTATTTGGTATGTCTTTATCATTGATGTGTATATGTTTTTACTTGTTATTACGTGTCGCTAATATATAATGATAAAGCCCGTAGGATTCTTACTTGACTACCAGCATTAAGATAGCAATCATATACGTGAGAGCTGGGTAGTCCATATGCACATCCTTAAATGTCTCTAGTCATGGGAGTATCGAGATTGGGCATCAATATTCCAGAGTAGAATAGTGTATATGTTTCTAGACCCCGACGAGGGGTAGTGGCCGGTCTCACACGCCATTGGTGTTTTGTCACCTAAGATAGTATACAGGTGCGCACTAGAGGTGAGTATACCGGACGGACTCGCCAAGAACTTCAACATGGTATTATATTTATCGTCAGATGGAAGCTCTCTAGTGGCATGAGTACAGGTTGGTCTTTTGACCTGAGATTGTCATTTGTCTCATGTAAGTTCCTGCTGTACTTAGATTACTACTCTACCACAACTCAAGAGGAGTCGTGCAAACGGGTTTTTGTTGGGTACAGCCCCGAGCCATATGGAGGCAGTGAGCGATTGTCAGGAATTCATCTCTCCTGGTATTAGGAGCCAATGTCGCGCTATATCGGTTAGCTATCACCCTAAATCTATGGCCATGGTGGATGAGATATACTGATAGGAATTCAGTATTTTCTCGGTTGGTGATGAGCTCGACTCCGACACGACTTATCAGGTTATTAGGGGTGTGACGTTATCCACTACCTAAACCCGGTATGCGATACTCTTAGAAGAAGAGACCGGACTGTACGAAGATTGTCATATTCGAGCTCAGTAGGGTACGGACGGACTTGAATGTCGACCTCCCTTTCGGCATATATTTGGGTAGCCATTACGTACAACTAATGTCGCTGATGTTCTTGTGGTTATGGATTTATTCTGTAACTTATTGCCAGCGTATTGTCGAGTTTGTAGAGTCCAACACAGAGGGGTTTTCCGGTTCAGGAGATATTATATAGATGGCGTATGTTGGTACATACAGGGGTCCGACTAAATACGTGTACAAGCTAAACGAAATTTAATCGGACGGTTAATAATACTAGCCGGCTTAGGATTAAGCCGGATTATTATATCAATTTTTGATTTAATAATTTATATATATATATATTTAATGTATATATTCTAGTATTATTATTCCCTATTCATTTTCTCTCTCTTGGCTATTCGTACTTTTATACGGATACACGTATATGTATTTCGATACGTATACCGGGTTGTATTCCTTATTTATATGGAATACTTCTAGAAGGAGGACACCTCATTATATGATTTTCTTTTAAGAAAATCATTCGCAAATGAGGTGGAGGATGAGGTGGCATTGAGCATGATTGAGAACATGTAGAGAGGAATGGACTTCATTTGTTTATTGTGAAATGGTTGTAATATTTTTTGCATGGTTGTAAAAAGGTGAAGCCATTCACTTATCTCATTCATTCAACCTTAGTTCATTTGGTTTTTGCTAGCTTCTTCCTTCTCCACCTCCTTCTTCTTGCATGCTCTCTTGAGCTTGGGTTTTTAAGAGAAAAGAATAGTGGAAAATTCCTGCATCCCCACTCTCCATTCCTAGCGAGCTTGGAGCGTCAGTTACCTCACTAGGTGAAGCTAGAGCATGGATTGGTTCTCTCGGGTGGATCATCTTCGGAAAGGGCGGTCGCCTCTCAAGTTTGTTCTCGACGGCCTACGAGGAGCTTGGAGGGGTCTTCCACGATTAAGTGGACACGCATCAAAGGTTGTAATACTTAAACTATTGCATGCTTGCTCTCTAATTTTAGTATTTGGAATGATCACTAGGGATTAGTTTCTACTGCTCTCTTATAAATTTTCGTTTTTCCGTTCCGCATCGGCCGCGGCTGCCGCAACGAGGGCACTAAGAACTTTCACACCTACTGCTGGAACTCCAATCACTGAAAAAATGGTGTTTCTGGAAGCTATCAAGAGCCTACTTGAGGGTCAGCAGGGACAGACAGCTCTCCTTCATCAAGGATTGGTTCGTCCTGAAGCAGAAGCACCGGGAGTAAAACAATTCCGAGCACTACACCCGAAAAATTTCTCTGGAAAAGAGAGCCCGCTAGATGTTGAAGAATGTGCTCAAGGTATCGAAGATGACCTGGAAGCAGCTCTAGTTCCAGAAGTTGCTTAGGTTTGACTTGTGAAACTCCTGCTTACAGATAATACCAGGGTCTGGTGAAAGGCCGAAGAAAGCCGAATTACCCAACCTATCGAGTGGAAGACGTTTCGTGAACTCTTTGACACCAAGTACTTTCCTGAGACCGCTCGTTTTGAGAAGGAGCAACAATTTTTCCACCTACAACAAGGATCCATGTAGGACAAGTCAATAGAAAAGTACGATGCCAATTTCACTATGCTTAGTAGATTCGCTGCCTATCTGATTTCCACCACCGAGATCTGTGCCAGACATTTTCAGCAGGGCCTAGACCTCCAGATCAAGGATGCACTAGCAACATGATATTATCCAACTCATGAAGCAGCTTTGAAGGCTGCCCATCGCTATGAAGCCGTGATCAAGAAGATGGGAAGGCAATAGTCGGCCAGAATGAAACGCCCTGATAGCCAAATCGCTGGAGGAGACTCCTCAATGCAAACAGAGTTACTGCATGAAGCAAGGACATCAGGCAAAAGAATGCCGACGAGCTAACAGACTCTGCCTAGTTTGTGGATCATCGATACACTCCATAGGAGCATGCCTACAGTACAGTGTTCGCTCAGCTCCTACACCTAGACCAGCTATACAAGTTCCTCCTCCCCGTTTAGCTCTCCCTACACCTCTTCGGTGCATACCACCCTTACCTCGTCAGCCCCCAGTATACTATCGGGCACAGAGGAACATGCCGAAATTCCAGGTTTTCAGCTGTAGAGCCTGAAGACACGAACCAGGTTAACACCGGTAATTTTCCTTCCATCATTTTTATCCATTTCAAATTCTTTCATCCTTTTGTTCCTTCCTTCCCACACAACTTCGGCACGGTATTAGAAGCCTGTATTCCATCCTTCTCGACTGCGTTATCCTAAAATTTTCCTCAAATCTGTTACAACATCCTCCTTGTAAAAATTTCGAGGACGAAATTTTTCTAAGGTGGGTAGGATGTAACAATCCTAAATTCCATATACCTTCCCTTTTATTTAGTTCATAAAATAGAATGTATTTTATCCTGATTTCAAGTTATAAAAAAATTCTTGTGAAATAAGTGCAAGAAACTCCTTGTAGCTCACTCGTTAAGACTCCCCTCTACTGTTTTATATCCTGCGTGTTCGAATCCTATCAACCCCAATTATTTTAATACTTTTTTTTAACTTTTTTGAAGCCCAAGAGTTTGCACGGGTATTACACAGTGAAACGAAAAGCTGTAACAAAAACAAATTATATAAATGCGACCTTTAAAACCAAAAGAGCACTTGACACATTTCTCGAGGTAAAATATTATGTTTTGGCTACCGGTTGGCCGCCCCTGTTGGTCCCACAAGCCCCGTTCATCCCCATTCTTTAAACGTGCATCTCTTCAGCTCTTTTCAACCCTGTTTAATACTTTAAAACTTCTAATTCAATTCTAAAACTTTCAGACCCTTCAATTACCCTATTTACTCTCTTTTAATCCCAATTTTAATTTTTTTAATCACAATTTTAATCTATTTAATTAATCATAGCCCTCTTCCCTACACCTATAAATACACACTCAGTCCTAATTTCTTCCCCTATGCATATTACTCTCAAAAATATATTTCTATTACTTCTACCTCTCAAGTTCTTTTAAGGAGTCAAGCTCACCTTCATCTCGCGACATTGTTCCCTCAAGCTTGTACCGTGCGGTGTCAGCATCACGGATTGACTTTTCTATATTCCAAGATCTTTTCAATCCTAGAAAGTCGAAGTTCCACTCGAAAACATGTTACTCTTTTTATTCGGAAATACGGTTGTTATACCGTATCGCACCGCGAGTAAGTCCCTATCCTATTTCTTTCCCCTCATCTTATTCCTCTTGATCGTTCCTTTCATCCATCTTGATGGATTCTTCCTTCCCTTACATGTGTGATATAACCGACACCTTGTTATCATATTGATAATATTAGACATAGCACCTACGATACCATGTTAGCACTAATTGAAACTCAACATATATAATTACGATCAATTTGTATGTGTTAGTAATATTCTACAACTTGTTCATCATTGTGTGTGCACTACCAAAACATGTTATATACATCACTTTTTATGACTCTTCTTTATATGAAATTGTTTGATATGCTTAATAAGATTTTTATAACATGTTAGCAAAACACAAATAAAAGATATATACCAATTAACGTTTTGATGCCATGTTCTTACACTAGCTTTATAATACTTTCTTGTGAAATGTTAATATTTCACGGGGTATGGACTTACCCCACATGCACACTTGTAAATCATAGCACGATCATATGCTTGTAGCATTATTTGAAAAGAAATCAATTTTCAATAAAATACCCTCGAATAAAAATACGATCGATAATTTTATCCTTTACAAATACGCCTCTACAACCCTCGTTAAGGGACCCGTTTGTAGATTGTACGGGTTATCGCACATTCTTGGGATAGTAGATTGAGATGCAGAACTGCTCACGGAGAATTCGCTCTCGAAAGGAATAAAATACGGTTTTAAAGAAATACGACTTTTAAAGAAAATTAAATCATCAGAAATTATATAAATCATAAATCTGTATTTTCAAGGAAAACAAATGGAGAAAACTATTTTTTTATGAGAAGATTAAAGTTTTAGGAAAATACCATCTAGTTTTCAAAAGTGGTATTTTCATTAAAATACTATAAACTTTAAAAGTTAGATTTTTACACTAAAATACCACAAAATATAAAATACGTTTTATACAAAAATCTTGACTTTTTAAAAAACATATATTTTATTGAAAACATATTCGAGTTTTTAGGACGAATTAAAAACCCTCGAGAATTTCAAATGACGTTTTTACTAAAATACCATAGAAATCAAATGACTAATCTAGGTTACATATTTTAGATTGCAGATTGGTTTGAGTGGCATCTTCTCTTGTCTGTTGTCTCGGGGTTCCCGGAGACGATGATGCACCATTTGTCTCTCCCTAAATATATATCGTAATCTTAGGGTAAAAATTATCAAATGATAATCGTCTTTACAAAGATACAAATCCTGCCGTCCATGTGCAGCGGTTATCGATATTTTCCAAACTCAAGAAATTTACAAGATTAAATATAGTAATATGACATTCCTAAAACCTTAATACAAAATCGAACTTGAACTCGAATTCGAACCCAAACTCGAACCTAATCTTGAAACTTGCACACTTGAACTTGAACTTGAATATTCAAACATGACTTGACTTGACTGAACCATGAATATGACTTGACATGAACTTGACATGAATACACGAATCCAATATGAATACCTGAACCCAATATATATACTCTTGAACCGAATTGACTCGAACCATGAATACAATTTTACATGAATACATGAACACTTGATCTTGACATGAACTCAATCTTGCAATTTGATGTATTCATGAATTTAAGCAAGACGGGTAACTTTAATCGTAATCTAGAATACGTGGGGTGTTGGGGTAGTTCGAGTATAGATCCAACGAAATCTCAGTAGTTCCCCTATTACATGAACTCTTAGATCGGAACGACTCCTCCACATCTTAGGGTCCCGATGCCACACTCTTGCTCGGGTCGACTCCTCCATAGCTTAGGTCCCGATTCTACATCCTTGATTCGGGCTGACTCCTCCACAGCTTGGGGTCCCGATATTCCTAATACTCTTCAGATTGGTTGTCTTTCACACTTGAACTTACGTTAATTACATTACCTTGTAGAGACCTTCTAAGACCCTTACATGCACTTCATGTACTCTATACCTACACTTCACGGACATGCTATGCTTGCTTGCTATACTTATGTCACATTGCCATGTTATACATGTTCATGTTTCATCTATATCACATACCACCTTGCATTATACATACATACATACACACACACACACACACACACATACACACACATCATATCTCTTTTTTTAGGACTTACCGAGCACAAGTTTGCTGACGGACATTCCACCCATCTTTGTTTCTTTGGAATGTTCGTCAGAGAATCTAAAAACTGAGGAGGTGGAACCAACTGCAAAGGACTATAACCATATCGCAGTGCAAGCCGACTATTAGATTTCCTTTATCGGTTTTCAGTACTAGTATGACACTTGTTTAGGCATTTCATTTCATGTTATTTCCTTTTCAGACAATCTATCATTGTAATTAAAGTTTGTTGAAGTTAATGTAAATAAAATTGTTGAAAATTTCAATCTCATATTAATTTCTTGTCACTTTTATACTGATTTTTACGCTTAGTATATTTGTTTCGAGAAAGGACCTTCTCGAAATAAATACGTCGTGGGTCTCGTCACGTTTCCTGCTCCTGTCTTTTGGGAAGTAGGGTATGAAGTTGAAGCAATGGAAATGAACCTAGTAACCGACATTGAACGAGATTTGTTCTTAAAAAGCATACGAGAAATGTTAATTAAACGCAAATAAAGATGGCGCCCCTTCATTTAAAATGCCAGCTGAAGCAAATGGCACGATTTATATGGTGATTTCTACAGGAACCGACAAAAAGATAGCTAACAAACTAGCTATAAAAAGACAAGGTTTAGGCCTTAAAGAAAGTTATACCTGGACTCTAAACATTAGGAAGCCAGAATGAGCGGTCTTCCACAGATACACCACGGTATCTAGATCATTCTTCGCGAAGGAGAAACGGTTCTGAATACTATTTACATGAAACAAGACGAACCATTTCATGTTTTGAATGTGAAGGACGTTCAATGTCGGTTACTGGGTTCATTTTAGGAAGACAGAATGAGCGCTTTATTGCTGGATGTGTCCTTCATAAGTAGTCGTTCCCTTGGTAACGAAGTTTTGCAGGAAAAATATAGCAGAGATTAGAATAGGAAGGACATTAAAAATCGGTTACTGGATTCGGTTGAAACTGCAAGGAAACACATAGCAGAGGTTAGAAGGAGAAAGTTCTCCATATGAGTTAGTATACTTAACAAAATGATGATGTTAGTCAAATTCTTGATCAAACAATGGGAATCTTCCACAACAGCGAGTCCTTCCACCTCCAAGAAGAACTATACTTAGTAAAATTCCATAGCCTTAACAAAAATCCCCTAAAAAGCCCGTTAACCCTAATTTAGATATGAAAACCCTAACAAAAATCCCCCAAAAATTAGAAAACTCTAAGCTCAAGAACCAGATTATGAATCGAAAAATAATAATAATAACTAACATAACCGCAACAAAAAGCCATGAAAATTTATCAAAACCCATTTTAGATCTGAAAACCTAACAAAAAATTGACCAAAATTTACCAAACCCAATAGTAATTAAGTAAATAATTTACCTTATGAGATCGATCCAAGAATCAAGAGAATTTTAGGAAGAATCACAGTAAAAATCACAACAAATATCGCAGTAAATAATTAGCAGTAAAAATCACAGCAAGAATCGCAGTAATAAATTAACAAACCCTAATACTCTTTATAGTAAATGCGAACCGCTATTTTACGCAGTGGTTAACTTTGAGCCGTTCATTCTAGACGCTACTTTAAATAGCGGATAAAATTAACGGTTCAGATTTGTTGGAAATAATACTAGATCAAGTTTCAACCACTTTATGAACTAACCACTGCTTTAAGTAGCTGTTAAATATCAACCATTCGATCTAATCACTACTTTAAATAGCGGATAAAAGTAACAGTTCGAATTCGTTGAAAATAATACTGGATCAAATTGCACTGAACTGGGATCAAATTATAAACGTTACTTTAAGTAGCGACTATATAGTCAGAGAGTCAAAATTTAACTAGCACAAAATATAACCGCTGTTTAGAATAAAGGTTAAATACTCAGTGAGATCAAATAATTAGTTGGACCTAATTTTCAACTGGAGTGTCCTTAAAATATAACGGATACTTTAAGTAGCGGTTAAATTTTGATCTGTTATGCACCTAATTTTCTAATAAAATTCATCATATACCGCTACTTTAAGTAGCTGTTAAATATCAACTATTTGATCTAACCGCTATTTTAAATAGCAGATAAAAGTAACGGTTCAGATTCGTTGGAAATAATACTAGATCAAATTGCACTGAACTGGTTTCAAATTATAACCGCTACTTTAAGTAGCGGCTAAATAGTAAGAGAATAAAAATTTAAGTAGCTCAAAATATAACCGCTACTTAGAGTAGAAGTTAAATAGTCAGTGAGATCTAATTAGTTGGACCTAATTTTCACTTAGATTGTCCTTAAAATATAACTGATATTTTAAACATCGGTTAAATTTTGATCTGTTATGCACCTAATTTTCTGACAAATTTCATCATATACCGCAAATAAATATCAGACTTCAGATACAAATATCAACACATACATATGTACAAAATCAGGAAAAAACTTTAATACACATCATATATACCTTAGTTCAAGACTAAAAACAAATATCATATTTATTACATTAATTTGGGTAGTGTCTATTAAATCTAAAAATTATAATTGACCATCACACAGTGATCTCAAAATTAAACCGCTACTTTAAATAGTCAGTGATCTCAAAATTAAACCGCTATTTTAAGAGGCGGTTAAGTAAATTTCAGTTCCACATAATTGAATCGCTACTTTAAACTACTGGTTACTTGGTTTGATCTATCTGCTAATTTAAATAGAGTATAAATTTTCATTCAACATTCATTCAGATAAAGTAAATAAAGATGGGACCTTATTCATTAATTCAACATTTTCATGGTGCAGCATACAAGTAAGAGGGTTAGTAAAACAAAATTCAAAATCCTTTAGCTTGCGCGCAACTTCTTCCACCATCTCCTGATGCATTTGCTCACGACAGCATGTTTCCAGATCACTGCTTATGTCCATGTTTGGGTCAAAAATTGCACCCCAGTTGACCAAGTCAAAGTCAAAGTCAACCCTAAGTAAGCGGGCCCAATCCCAGATCAAGTGGGCCCATGCTCAAGTCGAGCCCCGCGGCCGGCCTCGCCTCATTCCAAAATAAAATCATGTAATAAATAATTTTGATGTAATTTTTTATGCATGAATGTAAGAAAAATGGGCATAAAGCCAAATTTTTGTAAAGCCCATGGTTCATGTGCAAAAGAAATGAGCACATGAGGCATGGGATGGGCAAAATACCATTTTGTAAAGACCAATGGGCTATATGTAAATTTGTAAGCCTATATAAGGCAACATGATAATGAAATAAAAGATAACTTTTCATTCCCCTCAAAATCTAGTGTTTTTTGTGCCTCCTTCTCCTTCTTCAAAGTTCTAAACCTTCTTCCCCTTTTCAATTAAATCAAAAGTTTTATTCTTCATTTTCCAAAATTAAATAGTTTTCACAACAAAACCCACAAAAGGGAGCTTAGATCTTCCATCATATCTCAAAAAGGGAAGATTTTAAAATCTCACCCCCTTTCTCTAAGATCCGGTCAACCGAGAGGAAGAAAAAGGAGACCCATCTTCAAAAATCCCATCTTGGAAAGATCCAGGGCCAAAGGGGAGAGAAACAAACGGGCCCCCTTTGATCATTTCTAAAGATTTCTAGGAGTTTAACTCCATTCAAGATCTGTAGGATTTCAACTCCATAAATTATTCTCTTTTTACGAGTTTAACTCCAGAAGTCAAATTGGGAGCACAGCTCCCGGTGCAGGGACAAAATCCCTTTTCCTCCTGACGGCCAGTGCCCAGCATATGGGGCCCACGTGCCAAGCGCGTGAGGCGCCAGTGCCCAGCGCCTGCATGCTAGGCAAGTGAGGCACTGGCACCCATGTGTCCTTTGGACGCTATTCTTCCTTTTTTTTATATACACACACACTCTACAACACTGTCCCCCATAAAACTCTGTGGGGCCCCCAATATATCCAATTCCCCTTCAAAACACATACGCATACTGCACATTGAGTTCATATGACCTGTTTGACCCGTCAATCGGAGTTTCTCTCGCTATAAAAGCGAAGGGTAATTAACGGCAACTTAGTCCGCGGCTGTCGGAGATTCGGATCCCTACAACAATAAACCCCGGCCTGTCCTAGACAGGGGAAATTTGTAGTACGTCTGACAAGTGCGCGAGTATTTCCATCTCAATGGGGTGACGAAAAACACCCTACACTCCTCCCGATCATAAGAAAAGAGGGTGTTCCTCTGTTGATAAATGCGATACAGAAGCTTAGTGGAACGGTTCCTAACCTCTGTGAAATTAGTCCCATCTCGAATATGGAGTGCACCTGATCCTCCGCGGCATCAAAACATCCGAGTAAGACGTACTCTGGATGGGGAGGAAAACATATCAAGATTGTGGACAACACAATTGCAAGATAATGAGAATCGAGGGGTATTAAAGTATCGTTATGCACCTCTATCTGTTGAATGCTATCCTCACAATCAGCGTCACTGTAACCAGGGTGATAAAAACTAAACATTGTTGTAAGAAACAATTTCTCTAATGGGAACCATCTCAGGAAAGGAATAAGCAATAGAGCTATTTTCTATGATTATGAATGAAGAACAAAGCGAGAAATACCCGAGAAAAGAAGCTTTAAAAGATTCTCAAAAGACACGAAAAGACTTTAAATGAAACATCAAATCCTAAAGGGCTTAAATGGAATGAAAAATCGCTTCCCAATATACAACATTTCCCAAGAGACGTAACCTTTCATGCAAGAGACGGTCAAACTCCATCAACAAAGAAATATATGTGAGAAAATTATATAAAAAATGGCACCGCTGCTTAAAGTAGTAGTTTTAATTTGAGCTCCTGGAGTGGGATCGCTTCTTAAAGAAGCTGTTAAATAGTCCAGGCAAAATGAAACCTCTACTTTACGTAGCGGTTAAATTAAACCTCTACGTTATGAATCGGTTATATTTTACCTGTAGTGAGCTTAAAATCACACGCTAGTACAGGCAAAATCAAACCTTTACTTTTAGTAGCGGTTAAATTTTTATCTCAAATATACTTTTTTCTCAAGCTTCCGAGGGGGCTTTTTATATTAAATTGGAACCGCTACTCTAAGTAGCGGTTAGATATGAACCGTCCGATCTTAACCGTTACTTTAAAAATCGGGTAAAATTAACGATTCAAATTTTTTGGAAATAATAATTGGACAAATTAAAACCGCTACTTAATGAAGTTGGATATAAAATATTACAGTTACTTTAAGTAGCAGTTATATTTATCCACTACTTAAAGTAGTGGTTTAATTTTAAGTAGAACCAAAAGAATATAATTCAAGCTACTTTGTATCAGACTTCATATACATAAATTTACATCAGTTACATACAAATGTAGATCATTTACAGCCAAATTTACATGACTTTCTCATAAATTTACATCATTTACATCAAACAAATAACAAAGATAAGATAGAATCATCACCACACATCATATATGAAAATTGCAACCCACATCAACAAGACAACAACACACGTCATAAAATATTTTACATGGAGTGATCTCAAAATGTACTTCATTTTCTCACAAATTTACATCATATACAACAAACAAATATAAGACTTCAGATACAAACATCACACATCATATATACAAAATATCAACACACATTTCTGTACAACTGACTTTAAACATGGGACCAACTACTTACGAAGCTGTTTCTTGAGCTGTATGTATTTGATTAACATTTCTCGTATGCCTATTTTAGTGCAAAGCCTGTTCAATTCGTTTACTGGGTTCATTTCCATTGCTGCAATTGTAATTGAGGCAGTGAAAATGAACCCAGTAACAGACGTTGAATGAGATTTTGCTTTAAAATAGGCATACAAGAAATGTTAATCAAATACATACACCTATAGACATTGCTATGTAAGTAATCGGTCCCTGACGCTTCAGCTCAAGACATAACTTTGCAGGATACTTCAGCCAAAGACTTCAGCTCAAGACATAAGATGTTGCTTTCAGGAATTTTCTATCGGCGAACATCTACCGATGTTGACTCGGAGAAGTAAAAGGCAGAGATTAGAAGGAGAAAGTTCTCAAAAGGAGTTGAAACTGTATGTGCCAATCCTCTACAACAACTTCAATACATGGAACGAGATGAACCATTCCATGTTTTGAGAATGAAGGGCTGGCACAGATTTCTCCTTTGCATGCGTCTATTTCAATTACGGTTACTTGGTCCAAAACACTTAGAAACCTTTGATGCAAATCCTGTAAGGTATTTTAATCATTCTTTTCCAAAATCTTAAGCAATGGCTACTACCGAAACTACAGAGAAATACACATAGCAAAGATTAGAAAGAGAAAGTTCCCTTTTAGGGGTTGGTATACTTAACAAAATGACGATGTTAGTAAAAAGTTTTATCCAACATCAGTCTCTTCCACGACATTAAGTCCTTCCACCTCCAAAAAGGATTATACTTAGTAAAATTCTATAACCCTAAAGGAAATTAGAAAATCAAAATTTATATCTGAAAAACCTTTAAAAAAATCCCCCAAATATTAGCAAACCCTTAAGCCCAAGAACCAGATTATGAAAACCCTAACGAAAAATTACCAAACCCTAATTTAGATCTGGAAACACTAACAAAAATCCACCAAAAATTACCAAACCCTATACTAATTAAAGTAATTAATTTACCTTATGAGATCGATCCATGAATCAAGAGAATTCCAGCAAGAATCTCATATCACAGAAAAATAGCCTATTTCGGTTCCATAACCCTAAAACTGATGAAACTGGACTGAAGCTGTAGGGGGCTATATATATTAATTTAAAACTGCTACTTTAAGAAGCGGTTACAATTCAACCGTTCGAACTTAACCGCTACTTTAAATAGCGGCGAAAAATAAAATTAATGGTTCAAATTTGTTGGAAACAATACCGGGTCAAATTACTTTCAGAATGGATACAATACAACCGTTCGATCTTAACTGCTACTTTAAATAGCGCAGAAAATCGAAATTAACGGTTCAGATTTGTAGGAAACAATACCGGGTCAAATTACAAACGCTATACTGAAGTGAACTCAGAATATAACTGCTATTTAAAGTAGCGGCTATCATATATGACTGCTACTTTAAGTAGCGGTTACATAAAATTCTCTCTATTGCTGGAGTTTGATCAAGAAAACACTCGCCACTTTAAACAGCGGTTAAATATTTTGCTCTTACTTGACCGCTACTTTAAGTAGCTGTTACATAACCTGCTCTATGTTGCTGGAGTTTGATAAAAAAAACACTTGCCACTTTAAACAGCGGTTAAATATTTTGCTCTTACCTGACCGCTACTTTAAGTAGCGGTTACATAACCTGCTCTCTGTTACTGGAGTTTGATCAAGAAAACACTCGCCATTTTAACCAACGGTTAAATATTTTTCTCTAACTTGACCGCTACTTTAAGTAGTGGTTAAATAACCTGCTCGCTATTATTGCTGGAGTTTGATAAAAAAAACACTCGCTACTTAAAGTAACGGTTACATTTTCTTACAGATTGGAACCTATACTTTAAGTAGCAGTCGAATTTTCAGTAGGACACTAAAGAAATCTTATATTAGAGTTTCATATACATAAATGTACAACACACAAATACAGATCATTTACAGTCAAACTTACATCAATTTCTCACAAGGTTACCTCAGTTACAGCAAACAAATTACATCAGAGATCAGATAAAAAAATCACCACACATCATACATTCAAATTTCAGCACACGTCAACAAGACATCAACACACATCCTATATAGAAAAACAATGAAAACAAAATCTATAATTTATTACTTCATTTCGGTACTTTATTATTAGCTACCTCGTAAAAAATCCTATAACTAAAATTTTCTACAGCTTCGTTGTTCCATTTCTCATCGTTCAGTACAATTCCCTGCGACAAGCAATCGATGTATTACATTACAAATACACCACAATCTACTGATCCATCGGCCTGTCTCGGATGGCCCTCATTCTCATCCCACCGCCACTTCTTTGTTAAAACATCCTTGTTCCCCTCCGAACGGCTGCGCACAGGACCGCGAGGTCCTGACGCTGGGGTTCGGGGCAGATGGTATTTAGTTTTATCCGTCCACCTCTCCGAAGATGCCAAGTTGATTTATGGCACAGTGTATCGGAAGTTTAGACGGATGCGGCCGATGTAGCAGACTTCGTCAGATTCCCCCTCGCTTGAGGGGTTTTTTGATTGTGGGGACGCTCTTCCCTGCAGGCGCAAGCCCCTGCAGTTAATTACGCTACCGCATCGCGGTAACAACTTTCTCCTTCTCCAGAATTTCACTTCATGTCGTGTGTGTTTGTTTTGTTTGTGGTTGCCCGTGGATTGTATACGGAGACTGAGTAATGCCGTCGCCCGTAGGACGTGGATTAGTCCAAATCCGTATTTTCTTAGATTTGGGTTTTGGGTTTTGGTTTAAGGATACGTTAGCCATTTTTGAGGCTAAGATCAACTTAAACGTTTGTTAAGGATACGTTAGTCTAATTTCCAGACTAAGATCAACTTAACGGGATCGTCTAGATCCATTTCCAGTTTAGGGACATGGTGGTCCATTTAATATATGGCCGTCGGGACCCATCACCTCTCTGACGACGTTGAAGGATTACAACGACATGTGTCAGAGGGGTTCGGAGATGTACCCTTTGAACCAAAGTTGATTGGGGGTCTTATAGTCCAATTTGGGACTAAAGTCTGTTTGAATGTTTAAGAATACGTTAGCCATATTTGAGGCTAAGATCAACTTAAACTGGATCGTTTAGATCCGACAAAAGAGCATTTGGGAGCTCTATTGTTCCAGTTTAGGGACATGGTGGTCTATTTAATATATGGCCGTCGGGACCCATCACCTCTCTGACGACGTTGAAGGATTACAACGACATGTGTCAGAGGGGTTCGGAGATGTACCCTTTGAACCAAAGTTGATTGGGGGTCTTATAGTCTAATTTGGGACTAAAGTCTGTTTGAATGTTTAAGGATACGTTAGCCATATTTAAGGCTAAGATCAACGTAAACTGGATCGTTTAGATCCGACAAAAGAGCATTTGGGAGCTCTATTGTTCCAGTTTAGGGACGTAGTGGTCCATAGGTAGTTTAAGGACATTGCGGTCCATTGCCAGTTTAGAGACATGGTGGTCCATATTCCAGTTTAGGTACATGGTGGGTCATAGGTAGTTTAAGGACGTTGCGGTCCATTGTGCATGGCCATTGGGACCCGTCACCTCTCTGACGTTGCAGAAGGATTACAACGATAGGTGTCAAAGGAGTTCAGAGATGTACCCTTGAACCAAGTGTAAATTGATTTAAAAGAGCAGCCGTGCTCAGTCAATTTAATTTGAGGACTTACGGCCATGATTGGGCTAAGTACAGTTGAAGATGTTCAACGTTTTATTTGCATTGGTCCTATTAGGCCTTTACTAGGGCGCTGCCCCTGTTTAATAATGCAGTGCATTTTCTCTGGCCTTTTAGGCCCATAACATTTTATTTTGGTCTGATAGACCTTTATTTGGGCTTTATCCCTTTTAATAGTGCATAGCACTTTGTTTGGTCTGATAGACCTTTCTTTATTGGGCTCTGCCCTTGATAATGCATTGCATTAATTAGTCTGACAGAGTGCCACATGGCTTGTCAGGCGCTTTGCACTGATTGAGGAGCACAAGGCGCAAATCCATGGGGAAGTGACACGTGTCACGCTCAGAAGAGCGCAAGCGCAGTGCGTTGCGCCAGCGCGCTGCGCTATTGCGCTGCAACACGTGGCGCACTCTGGTGAGTTGCGCCAATTCATGAGAGCAGTGCTCTGTTTTTAAAAGCGCATAGCGCAGATCATCATGGGGCTGACGTGTGGCGCTCTCTGGTGGCTTGCGCCAGCCCAAGAGCGCAACAGCGCAGTTTTTTTCAAGTGCAAAGCACTATTAATTTGAGAATCTTTTTAGATTCAAGAACCAATGGTTCATAAAAGAAGTGCAAAGCACTATTTGATTTCTTGATCTAATTTAGATCAAAGAAAAACAAGTTTTTTTCTTATTTCAGAAACCAGAGGTTCATAAAAAGTGCAAAGCACTGTTTTTATTTTGTTTTTTTATTAAAGATCGTTGATCTTGTTTTTAGATCAATGATCTATCAGAAGAAATTCTTCTATCTAAAAGGTCTTTTACCTTTATTTTTTTATTGGAATTTCTTCAGAGTTCTCTCTGTTTGAAGTTCTTGATTTTTCCCCAAAATGTTCATGCCTTTGAATTGAGGTCTAGGGTCCTTTTTATAGTGCCCATAAATTAGTTAAAGAGATCTTTCTCTCAGTGATTTGGGGAATTTTCCCATCGTTGGATCTTTGATCTAAGGGCTTCTCTTTTACAGAAGAAAATCTTCTTGTTTTAACAAGAACAGAAAGATTTCTTAGAATTTTAATTCTGTTTGGCGCAAATGCTCCAGAGCGAGATACGTGTCACGCAGCGCACAGCGCAGCGCAACTGTGCTTGCGCAACTGCGCTGACACGTGTCGCGCAGCGCACAGCACAACACAACTGCGCTAGCGCAACTACGCTGACACGTGTCGCGCAGCGCACAGCGCAGCGCAACTCCGCTAGCACAACTGCGCTGCCACGTGGCGTGCAGCGCAGAGCGCAGGCCAGCTGAAGCGTTGCTTCTTTAATTAAAGTTTGAATTTTCAAAGTAGAGCTTTGCTCTGATTGGGGGAAGATGAAGTATTGCTTCATTTTCCGCCTTGGAATTTGAACAGAGCTTTGCTCTGATTGGGATAAACAAATGCCCCCCCACCGTTGCGCTTACATAGCCTCCAAACGTGAGCGCAGCGGTGGCAGACTCCCAACCGTCGCGCCATCCCTTGGAAGCTGAAAGGGCACTTGATGCCTATAAATAGGACCTTTGGTCCCTTAGATGATTTTCATCTTCACAATTTTACTTTCAGAACTTGAAGCCCTGCTTTCTTGTTTAAACACTTTTAAAAGTTCAAACTTTAGAGAATTTTAGGTAAAAATATTAATTTTGATTAAATTAAATCAATTTTAAGAGCATTGCTCTCAATAGATCCCAGATCTAAAGAAGACCCATTTAGGGTTTCACTTAGCAGAGCTTTACTCTAAGGGGGTCTATAGAAGAGTAAGGAGAGCCCTATTAGGGTTCCATTAATAGAGCTTTGCTCTCTAAAAGATCTTCCCTGTATTTTCTCATTTCATTAATGGAGCTTTGCTCCTCCCAAATCATATAGAAGAACTCTTAAGAATTCTTCATGGATCTTGGAAGTTAAAGATGGCATTTTATTTCTCAGTGCATTATATCGTTTTGCTTAATCAGTCTTTCTGATAATTTTTGTTGATTTTCTTTTACAGAAACAATGAACGCCCACATGTACAATCTTGACGAGATCATCTCTTACGGGGACATCCGCCGACTTGGCCGTTCTCAAAATCGAGAGTTCACAAATGCGGAGTGTGCTGAAATCATGAGCCGCTTCGACGCATATAACGGTCCACTGCTTCCCCGACGTTCCACCCTCCTGAAACTTATCATGGGAGCCATCTGGGAAGCGCTTCCCCTATTCTGTTCCGTTGTGCCGCTTAGGGCGTTGGATGCCACCGAGGATAAGGTGCACTCGGTGTACCTGATGAACTTTATCTCGAAGAGACGGCGAGACAGTCTCGTCGATCTCTGGCACGAGGTCTTCCAATAGTCTGCCATCAGGGGGGATCCTGACGCTTGCGCTCACGAAAGAAAGCACACCAGGATGGTCCGCGAGGCCTGGAAAGTCATAGAAAGGGTCGCATTCGAGTTCCTCAATCCATGTCCTGGGTTCGAGGTTATACCTTTGTAATAATATTTCTCATTTATTGCTTTATGATTGTAAGAATTCTTGGCAATATTAATGGAAAAGTTTTATCCCAGCTTGTCTTATTTTTCGTTCTGAGTCTTTTGCCTATACATGAATGAGTGTGTCTCGAACGCTCGATCAAACGTAAATCGGATGCTCCTTCTGTTGCTTTCTCCTTTCTCTTATTATTGGCATGCTGTCTTGATAAACATAGTTGACAGATAATGGCGTAAGCATCTTAGTTTCTTCAAGAGATAGCGATGGCTTAGGCCGCAGGTTCAGATCTGCTGCCTAAGACTTTTCAACTCTATGAGCCGTGAGGGTCTCATAGAGATTTTTCTCCCTACGGATCGAGAGGATCTCATAGTTGGATTTTCTCCTTAGGAATCGTGAGGATTCCTAAGTGTGTTTTCTCTTATAAGTCGTAAGGATCCTATAAGAGAATTTTTCCCTCTTACGAGTCGAGAGGACCCGTAAGCGGTTGCTTCCCTCCTTGTCGAGTTTCGAGTTTGGAGAGTGAGACCCGTGGATAGTGTGCAAGAGACCGTTGTGGGCCAACTTGCAGGGTCCCAGTGCTTAGGAACAGGCTCCTTTTATGCCTATTGCCTAAGGCTTTATCTCACAAGTCGAGCCGCATCGAAAATTTCTCGCAAAGACATCAATTTCTTCACAAGTCGAGACGAATCGAGCATTTCTTGCAAGAATATCCTAACGTCACAGTTAACCTCTGCTCTTTTCGACAGAAGTCCGTTAGGGTCTGTGGTATTTAGGGTTTTGGCCGTCGTACCGTCGCATAAGCTGATATGTTCCTCGATAGGCAATCGTGCTGCTCGAGTAGCCCTGCGACTGCCGTATCTCTGATCCCTTCGGGGGCTGGACAAGACGTCTTCAAGCAATCCTCCTTGGCAGTTTGACCGTCGGAAGAGCAAGCATTAGGAATTTGCCATGCCGCTTTTTACTTGAGGTTAGGCTCATTTTGGAGAGCCCCGATGAGTCATATCCACTCCGCGCTGGTGTGGGATGATCTCCGATAGTCTTTCAGGTTTTATGTGAGTTGCCGTCAAGACCCTGAAGCTAGGAATTTGGCCTTTGCTTCGTTTGCTAGTATCGCGTCTGCTGTATCGAGACGAATGTCGCTGTGGGAACTAGGGATTTTGCCGTGGCTCCGTTTGTTTGATTGTCGCGTCTGAATCCTGCTGGAGGAAAAACGCTGGGGTGACATCTCGTCTGCTGTATCGAGACGAACGTCGCGGTTGTCTCTAGGTTGCTGGTGAACCGTCGTGGTTTGGAACTAGGGATTTTGCCGTGGCTCCATTCGTTTGATGACGTTGCGTCTGCTGTGTCGAGACGAACGTTGGGGTGACATCTCATCTGCTGTATCGAGACGGACGTCGAGGTTGTCTCTAGGTTGCTGGTGAACCGTCGAGGTTTGGAACTAGGGATTTTGCCGTGGCTCCATTTGCTTGATGATGTTGCGTCTGCTGTGTCGAGACGAACATTGGGGTGACATCTCGTCTGCTGTATCAAGACGAACGTCATGGTGGAGCTGGGATTTTGCCGTTACTCCATTTGTTTGATGATGTTGCGTCTGCTGTGTCGAGACGAACATCGTAGTTGTCTCTAGGTTGCTGACGAACCGTCAAGGTTTGGAACTAGGGATTTTGCCGTAGCTCCATTCGTTTGATGACGTTGCGTCTGCTATGTCGAGACGAACGTTGGGGTGACATCTCATCTGCTGTATTGAGACGAACGTCGCGGTGGAGCTGGGATTTTGCCGTTACTTCATTTGTTTGATGATGTTGCGTCTGCTGTGTCAAGACGAACATCGTAGTTGTCTCTAGGTTGCTGACGAACCGTCGAGGTTTGGAACTAGGGATTTTGCCGTGGCTCCATTCGTTTGATGACGTTGCGTCTGCTGTGTCGAGACGAACGTTGGAGTGACATCTCGTCTGCTGTATCGAGACGGACATCGAGGTTGTCTCTAGGTTGCTGGTGAACCGTCGAGGTTTGGAACTAAGGATTTTGCCGTGGCTCCATTCGTTTGATAATGTTGCGTCTGCTGTGTCGAGACGAACGTTGGGGTGACATCTCGTCTGCTGTATCGAGACGGACATCGAGGTTGTGACCATTCTGTGCTGGTGCGAGATGATCTCCGATTGTCTTTCCGGTTTTATATGAGTTACCGTCAAGACGTTGAAGCTAGGAATGTGGCCTTCGCTTTGTTTGCTTTGGTGTGTCCAAATTCAGTTGGAGGAAGAACACTGGGGTTGACATTGCGTCTACTGTATCGAGACGAACGTCGAAATGAAGCTGGGATTCTGCCGTCGCTTCGCTTTGTTTCGACCGCAGGGTCTTTTTGTTGGGGTTGTATCTGCATCTTGATGGACTACGAAGGAACGCCTTTATTGACACCTCATCTGCTGTAACGAGACGAATGCTCAGATGGTCTCTAGGTTGTCTGTGAACCGTCGAGATTTGGCTTTGCCTTTTTATGGAGCCTGTTGGGAAGGTATGGTTCCTTCTTTGTTTGCACCCCTGAATTGTATACAGGAATTGATATGATCTAACCTGTAGGGGAGAAGTTTCATTCATTCATTTTTTATTTTATTTTTTTTATTTTCCGCGATGCTCTATCATTTCAGCTTTTATATCGCGAAAGTCGCGATTGCCCAATCATTTCGGCTATTTTTCGCAGTGCCCAATCATTTCGGCTGTTTATTTTTTTTTTTACTCGCTGCTTTTTATTGCGAGTTGCCCAATCATTTCGGCTGTTTATTTTATTTTTACTCGCTGTTTTTTATTGCGAGTTACCCAATCATTTCGGCTGTTTATTTTATTTTTACTCGCTGTTTTTTATTGCGAGTTGCCCAATCCTTTCGGCTATTTCGTGTGCATACGTTTTTACTTGCTGCTTTTTATTGCAAGTTGTCCCATCATTTCGGCTATTTTGTATGCATGTGTGGCCTATCGGCTTTCCACCGTAAACCTGAAATTAGACACCGATTTCGGCATCAGCACCGCTACAACTGGGATATTGCCAGGAGCGAATCATCATTTGCCTCCGTCGATGTTGAACAAAGGTGGCTTAGCGAACAGGGTTAAGGTCCTGTCGACTAAGACTTTTGACTTCATAAGCCGTAAGGGTCTCACAAAGTTATTTCTCCCCACAAGTCGTGAGGATCTTGTTGGTGTATTTTCTCCTTAAGAATCATGAGGATTCCTAAGTGTATGTTCCTCTGTAAGTCGTAAGGATCCTACAGGAGGGTTTTCTCCCTGTAAGTCGAGAGGACTTACAAGGGTTGTTCATCATGCGCACATATCCCCAATCACGGATGAAACTTGGTTAGGGAAATGTTTATTCGCGCCCGTGGATTGTTTACAAGAGCCAGTACTGGACCACTTGTAGGGCAGTATCGAAATTTGTGGGGGTTGCTTAAGTACAGGTTTGGGTCTCTGTAACTGAAGACTTTCAAATCTTATGAGCCGTGAGGGTCCCATAAGAGAGTTCTCCTTACGAGTCGTGAGGATCTCGCAAATGTATTTTCTCCTTGGGAATCGTGGGGATCCCTAAGTGTGTTGCTCCCTTGTGGGTCGTAAGGATCTCACGCGGGTGGTTTCTCCTTACAAGGTCGAGAGGACCCTGTAAGTGTCCTTTAACGAGGTTGCGCCCTTTCGGGTTTTCACAAACACTCGTCGATAGTCCTGCTGTTTTTACTCACGGAGCCCTTTCGGGTTTTCATCCATGCCCTTTTTGCTTATGGACATACCCTTTTTTTTATTCTTTTTATTTTTATATGTTTTTCTTTTCTTCTTCTTTTTTTTTACGAGGTCGCGCCCTTTCGGGTTTTCGCGAACACTCGCCGGCAGTCCGGCTGTTTTTACTCACGGAGCCCTTTCGGGTTTTCATCCGTGCCCTTTTGCTTATGGACATACCGTTTTTATATATTTTATTTTTCTTCCTTTTTTTTGTCAGCCTATGGATGCTGCGGTATTAGTTTAAAAACGTTTCGGTCGTCAGCTAGTTTTAGGACGTTGTGGTCCATCATTAGTTTAAGGACGTTTCGGTCCGTCGTTAGTTTAAGGACGTTTCGGTCCGTCGTTAGTTTAAGGACGTTGCGGTCCGTTGTTAGTTTAAGGACGTTGCGGTCCGTTGTCGCCACATTTGAGGCGAATCTCTAGTTTACTGACTTTTCGGTCTATGGGGTTTTCTCTATGCCTGAGCATGATGCCCCCGGCGTATCCGTCTTTCTCAGAGCGTGCGATTGTGGCGGGTTTACCTTCCAGTTTTCAGACAGCGCAAACTTGCCCTGTTGGTATTGGTCTTCAACCCAGTTTTTGAAGACGTAACAATCCTCGATCAGGTGACCTACTGTTTGGTGGTAAGGGCAATAGTTAGGATTATTACATCGCCTGCCGCAACGACGTTTTGGACTTGACAGATTGATGAGTTTGTCACGCACTGCCAGATCGAACATTCCCCATGTTTTATCTTGCGAAAACGAGTAAGGACGTTTCAACTTTTCTTGGGGGGGTTGCTGCTTGTTGTTTCGGGCAAACAACCGGTCTAGGGCCACTTGATTGCTGTTGAGCATTGCTACGAGGGCTGTTTTTCCCTTCCCTTTATCCTTTTTATTCGATCTCTTATTTACGGGGCCGAGATTTTTTTCGAGCAGCGTGCGATTACACGGCTGAACGTTATCGCAACTTCTCAATTCTTTCATCTTTGAAATGGATTCCTTGAGGAGAGGGTTGAGGGCAACTTCCTCGTCAGAGTCGCTTCCAAAGGTGATAATTTGCGATCCCTTAGAGTCGGCTATATGACAATCGTCGGCGGCTCTTTTGCGCTCATCTATCACATTTTTCTGATGTCTACGAGCTCCACACTTTGTCCTGTTGAAGTGTTGCTTTGAGCGACATAACCCTTGCCACCAACACTTAAAGGAGTCGCAGTCTTTGGTAGGAGGTGTGATCTTCTGATGATATAAGCAGAAGTTAGGATGCATCTCTACTTCACCGAAAGTATTTTCTTCAGAGGGTGGTAGCACCATTCCTGCTGACAGGGCTTTAGCGAACCTTTTCCTCGTCTTGAATTTGTCTTTATCCGCAGCGGATGGCTCTTGATTTGACGGAGTGCTTCGGCTCTTTGGTCTAGTAGTCGGCGTTTGGCTCCTTCCAGTATGGCCATCTCACGCTCTTGATCGGCTTTAACTTTCAAACGAATCTCCATTCAGGAAGGCATCGATCAACTCGTCTGACGACCGCGGAATTTCTGGCTCAGGGTCGGCCCTACGGTTTCTCGCGCAAGGAGCCTCTTTATTATCTGCCAATGAGTGAGAGATCACATGACAAGTTGCCCCCGGCGTGTCCATCTTCTTTGGAGTATGCGGCTGTGGTGGGTTTACCTTCCACTTTTCAGACAGCGCAAACTTTCCTTGTAGGTAGTGATCCTCGATCCATCCCTTAAAGACAAAACAATCCTCGATCGGGTGACTTACCGTTTGGTGATAAGGGCAGTAATCGGGATTATTGAGATCGCCTGGTCGCAACGGACGTTTTGGATTCGGCAGATTGATGAGTCTGTTGCGTACTGCCAGTTCAAACAGTCTTCTTGTTTTATTCTGAAGAAATGAGTAAGGACGTCCTAGTCTTTGCTCGAGGGACGGGCGTGGATGCACGTTATTTTGGCGAATGACCGGCTTTGTGCTGCTCGGCTGTTGTTTAGCGTTGGCAACGACAGTCGCCTTCCCCTTTTCCTTTCTCATTTCGAGAGTCTGGTTTTGGAGGAGACGGTCCCGTGGCCCATCTGGTCCATCTGGGCTAATTTGTCGATCAATGCTTGGAAGGTGGTCGGCCTGAAGAACATCATGAATTGTGAGATGGTCGCTTGCGGATCAAGAGTGCCCACGAACATGCCTACCGCAGGTGCCTCTTCTATGCGTTGTTCGCATTTCGACCATAGGTTCCGCCATCGTGTTGCGTATTGGACCCATGTTTCGCCTGGCTTTATCCTGGTATTTATCAGTGCTGTTATCGGGTGTGCGTTCACTAGCACTCGCGAATCTTTGCGTGAACAATAACTCTATCTCCGCAAATGTTTTGACAGAGTCGTTAGGTAGCTCCGAATACCATTCAAAGGCTGTTTCTGCTAGGCTGCCGACGAATTGACGAAGCAAACAATTTGTCATCACCTCCAGTATTGCCGCATAAGGCCCTGAATTGAGCGACATGCTGATGTGGATTCCCTGTCCCTTTATATCTTGGAACTTAGGGATCGTATATCCCCGCAGGTAACTGATTTGGTCACACCAGCCCGGATAGGGTCGTCCAGTTTTAACAGTTTGCCCAGCCGCTTCACTCACCTGATGAGCTCGTATTTGCTGAGCTATATAGTCATCCAGTGCGGCCTTGGAAATGGTTTCTTCCTTGGCTGCTGAAAGAGCCGGAGGAGGATCAGATGTTTCCCCTCCGTCATTTCGACAATGACTGGAGGGTCTTCAGCTGGAGGGTCCGGCTGTAACATCATCCTTACCATGTCTTGGAAGAGGAGTGCCATTTGTTTTATGTTAGCCGCTTGTTCTGCGGCTTCTGTGTTCTTCTTTTCGAGGATTCTACGTAAGAAGTCAGCATCAGTTTCTTGTTCGTGACGCTGCTCTGGTGATACTTCCGAACTTTCTTTTGGTTCGGTAAGTGCAGCCATCAGAGTCATCATTTCCTGAAGCTTCTGTTGCTGCTCCTGGGCTTTCGTCACAGATCGGGTGAGCGGTCGGTGATCCGTCGAAGCATGGCTTTCCTCCTTTCCGGAAGCCATATAAACGGTGTGCACCACCATGCCCCCAGACTTGGGGCGTTTGTGTTCGGTTTCTTTGCGATTTGCCAAAGACACAGGGGCTTTTTGTAAGTCCACGTTGCCCATCCCGGTGCTTGCGGGGAGGCGGAAACGGTATAAAAATCGGATTTTTTAGCACTCAAGGCAACATGGACTAACTAAAGGTGGGATCTTTTCTAAACAAAACTAGCTACCAAGCTAAAGAGAGTTAGCTACTCGGAAAAGAGGTTATACCTAGGGCTTTGTGTCCTTCTCTCCTTGCTCCTTGTAGTGAACGGAAGTGATCTCCTTGTCGTCTTCTCTCGTCGAAGAAGGATCCACCCGAGAGTCTCAACCTTTGGCTTCAACTTCAAACTAGAAGTAACTAAGATGCTAGAAGTGCTAATCCTAGAACCTTAGATGAGAGTAGAGATTATTTTAGAGTGGTTTTACTCAAGCTCATGTGTTTCTCAACTCATGAGAGGGGAGAGCTTGAGGAAGAGGAAGAGCAAGAGAGAGAAAGCATATGATAGAATGAAATGGTTTTTACAACCATAACAAAATATATGTGATTTTTCAAATAATAATATTAATCAAAATGAAAAGGTGATGGTTAGTTTGAAGAGACCATTATCATATCACAATAAATGAGTTTGCAAAGATCAAAGAGCATCTAAAAAGTAATGATGATGGTCAATGTTTCAAACCTAGTCAACTAGTCAACTATGGTCAACAAGTCAACTAGCCCAACCATGACACAATTTCACTTAATTAATATTATTAATTGATAAATCACAATATCATTAGGGTTTGGAAAAAGACGACTGTCAACTGTGCATACACACCCGTTCCAAAACCCTAATGAAAAATCTCTTCCTCCACCTCAATCAACTGTGCATACACACCCGCATTCATGTTCCAATGAACACGAACACAAAGAGATAAAACCAATCTCAAATCATATACTAGGATCTGGCTTAAACCAAAGCTCGCTAGTACAAGCTGTCCGAACATCAAACGTGCACAAGTGCGCGGATGTGAACGAACCCTGTCGCAAAACCATGCGACCTCTACTCATTTTGCCAAAAGGCGAATAACTCTCTGTGTGGGACTCTAAAGACTCGACACTACGCTGGCAGTAGGTTTAACCACAGACCGCAAGCGGCACTAGCTGTACGTAACGGTCCCCAGGTATATGCCGATAAGAAGACTGACGAGGTGAACCCATCTGAACTCCTACTGAGCCTGTATGTGATAGTCTCCGTACAGTCCGGTCTGTTCGTCTGATACATCGCATGGCGGGTCTAGGGGGCGGTAAACGTCAGTCCCATAATAGCCAGTATATCTCGCTTGCCCTGGCCAGGGACTACTCGTGTAATGGCTCTCCTAGACACAGCGCGATGTCAACCCCCAATACCAGGAGAGACGAATCCTGTCTAACCGTCACTGCCTCCAAGTGCTTCGGGACTGCACCCAACTAATACCTGTTTGCACGACTCCTTTGAGCCGTGGTAGGGTAGTAATCAAAGTACAGTGGGAACACACTTGAGGCGAAGTGACAGTGTCAAGTCAACGGACTAAGCTGTACTCATGTCACCTGGGAACTGATAACCGACGATAGGTATAATACCAACCAATCAGTTCCCAACGAGTCCTATCCAGTGTACTCGTAACCTAACGAGCACCCGCATACTATCTCAAGTACGACGTACTGACGACTGTGGGACAGACCGTCTCCCGCACTGGGATGAGAAGCGCATGCGCTAGTCTACTCCGGAGTATCGATGCCCTGTCTCGATAATCCCACGACTAGGGACGTGAATATAAGGATGTGCTTGTGGATTACCCAGCCCCCACGAGTGTGACTGCCATCACAACGCTGGTAATCAAGCAAAGATCCTAAGGGCTCCACTAATGCGTATAGGTGATACAATAAAAGAAACACAAGTACACAATAAAGCAGAGACAAACCAAGTAGCATACTACCATTTCGAGCAAGATTGTCTATACAACTGTGAATATCCCAATCTTTCATCAAGTAATATACATACTAGTATGATACAGTAATGGCCTCTAGGGCATATACACTAACACTTTTTGCGGCCTCCTTTTTTGAGTGATTGGAGTTGAGGGGGCCGTTGTAGTGGGCACCCAAGTAGCTTTTGCTTTTCGTGGCTTGACAGAGTAATCTTTCTCTTGCCGCACCTTCATCTTTTTCTGTCGGCGGAGATAGTTTTCATCAATCACCGACTCTTGGACCTGTCGCCAGACTTTGTAAATTTTAGAGGACAGCCGTTGCAGGGGCTGCTCTAGCTTCTTCTCTGGAGTATTCTCCACAGGTGAAGGAGTTCGCTTCAACATCGCCGTAGGAGAGTTTCTGCGCACCGTGTTCAGCAATTCAAAGCCGTTCCCGGTTGGAACAGTAACATCGATTCCCACCATCGGAGCTGGTGGCGTAAATCCAGAGGGGGAGTTGCCCCCAGCCTTTCTTACTCGACGCCAGTGGCGACGTCGAGCGTGTCTTGCGGATGGAGTCACTTCCATTGTTGGATAAGCTTCTTCATGCCCCCTCTGAGCAGGGGAAGCAGCTTTGAGGACCTCGCCTGGAGCAGCAACCGGAATAGCCAGCCTTGTAAAAACCGACTTCTTGGAAGGAGGAGCCTTTCCAATGATTTCGTCCGCTTGAGCCGGGATAGCTATCCGCTTTGGGATGGCAGCTTCGGGTATCGCGGGTTTGTAGACGTTCTGGCCCAGTCTGTTGAAAACTGAGGTATTGAAGCTGGGCGACCCGTTAAGAGGGGTCGCGGCAGTGGCAAGTCAATCAAAGACCGGCTTCTTTGGAGCTTCTTACGATGTCATTATGGCATTGAAGCTCGACGGTGGGAGCATAGTCCCAAAGAATAACCCAGCGGTGGCCTGAGTTACCTGCTCCACTGGCATCTTGAAAAGGGAGGCCGCTTGGGGCCCATAAATCACTCCTCCAGCAAGGACCGAGCGAGAGTGGCAGTTCAAGGCAGTGCAGTTTGAAGCGATCGATCTTCAGTTCTCTGCACGGAGCAAGACACCAAATCTTAGTACCTCGAATCCACAGGCAACCACAAAAAACCGCGATTTGTTCGTGAACACGACACACAAAGTGTGGAGTGGAAAGAGGAAAAGGTCCCACCGGACGTGCCAGAATCTGTTCCCCTCCGAATGGCTGCGCACAGGACCGCGAGGTCCTGACGCTGGGGTTCGGGGCAGATGCTATTTGGTTTTATCCGTACACCTCTCCGAAGATGCCAAGTTGATTTATGGCACCGTGTATCGGAAGTTTAGACGGATGCGGCCGATGTAGCAGACTGCGTCAGATTCCCCCTCGCTTGAGGGGTTTTTTGATTGTGGGGACGCTCTTCCCTGCAAGCGTAAGCCCCTGCAGTTAATTACTCTACCGCATCGCGGTAACAACTTTCTCCTTCTCCAGAATTTCACTTCGCGTCGTGTGTGTTTTTTTTTGTTTGTGGTTGCCCGTGGATTGTATACGGAGACTGAGTAATGCCGTCGCCCGTAGGACGTGGATTAGTCCAAATCCGTATTTTCTTAGATTTGGGTTTTGGGTTTTGGTTTAAGGATACGTTAGCCATTTTTGAGGCTAAGATCAACTTAAACGTTTGTTAAGGATACGTTAGTCAAATTTCCAGACTAAGATCAACTTAACGGGATCGTCTAGATCCATTTCCAGTTTAGGGACATGGTGGTCTATTTAATATATGGCCGTCGGGACCCATCACCTCTCTGACGACGTTGAAGGATTACAACGACATGTGTCAGAGGGGTTCGGAGATGTACCCTTTGAACCAAAGTTGATTGGGGGTCTTATAGTCCAATTTGGGACTAAAGTCTATTTGAATGTTTAAGGATACGTTAGCCATATTTGAGGCTAAGATCAACTTAAACTGGATCGTTTAGATCCGACAAAAGAGCATTTGGGAGCTCAATTGTTCCAGTTTAGGGACATGGTGGTCTATTTAATATATGGCCGTCGGGACCCATCACCTCTCTGACGACGTTGAAGGATTACAACGACATGTGTCAGAGGGGTTCGGAGATTTACCCTTTGAACCAAAGTTGATTGGGGGTCTTATAGTCCAATTTGGGACTAAAGTCTGTTTGAATGTTTAAGGATACATTAGCCATATTCGAGGCTAAGATCAACTTAAACTGGATCGTTTAGATCCGACAAAAGAGCATTTGGGAGCTCTATTGTTCCAGTTTAGGGACGTAGTGGTCCATAGGTAGTTTAAGGACATTGCGGTCCATTGCCAGTTTAGAGACATGGTGGTCCATATTCCAGTTTAGGGACATGGTGGTCCATAGGTAGTTTAAGGACGTTGCGGTCCATTATGCATGGCCATCGGGACCCGTCACCTCTCTGACGTCGCTGAAGGATTACAACGATAGGTGTCAGAGGAGTTCAGAGATGTACCCTTGAACCAAGTGTAAATTGATTTAAAAGAGCAGCCGTGCTCAGTCAATTTAATTTGAGGACTTACGGCCATGATTGGGCTAAGTCCAGTTGAAGATGTTCAACGTTTTATTTGCATTGGTCCTGTTAGGCCTTTACTAGGGCTCTGCCCCTGTTTAATAATGCAGTACATTTTCTCTGGCCTTTTAGGCCCATAGCATTTTATTTTGGTCTGATAGACCTTTATTTGGGCTTTATCCCTTTTAATAGTGCATAGCACTTTGTTTGGTCTGATAGACCTTTCTTTATTGGGCTATGCCCTTGATAATGCATTGCATTAATTAGTCTGACAGAGTGCCACATGGCTTGTCAGGCGCTTTGCGCTGATTGAGGAGCGCAAGGCGCAAATCCATGGGGAAGTGACACGTGTCACGCTCAGGAGAGCGCAAGCGCAGTGCGTTGCGCCAGCGCGCTGCGCTATTGCGCTGCAACACGTGGCGCGCTCTGGTGAGTTGCGCCAATTCATGAGAGCAGTGCTCTGTTTTTAAAAGCGCATAGCGCAGATCATCATGGGGCTGACGCGTGGCGCTCTTTGGTGGCTTGCGCCAGCGCGCTGCAACACGTGGCGCGCTCTGGTGAGTTGCGCCAATTCATGAGAGCAGTGCTCTGTTTTTAAAAGCGCATAGCGCAGATCATCATGGGGCTGACGCGTGGCGCTCTTTGGTGGCTTGCGCCAGCCCAAGAGCGCAACAGCGTAGTTTTTTTCAAGTGCAAAGCACTATTAATTTGAGAATCTTTTTAGATTTAAGAACCAATGGTTCATAAAAGAAGTGCAAAGCACTATTTGATTTCTTGATCTAATTTAGATCGAAGAAAAACAAGTTTTTTTCTTATTTCAGGAACCAGAGGTTCATAAAAAGTGCAAAGCACTGGTTTTATTTTGTTTTTTATTAAAGATCGTTGATCTCGTTTTTAGATCAATAATCTATCAGAAAAAATTCTTCTATCTAAAAGGTATTTTACCTTTCTTTTTTTATTGGAATTTCTTCAGAGTTCTCTCTGTTTGAAGTTCTTGATTTTTCCCCAAAATGTTCATGCCTTTGAATTGAGGTCTAGGGTCCTTTTTATAGTGTCCATAAATTAGTTAAAGAGATCTTTCTCTGAGTGATTTGGGGAATTTTCCCATCGTTGGATCTTTGATCCAAGGGCTTCTGTTTTACAGAAGAAAATCTTCTTGTTTTAACAAGAACAAAAAGATTTCTTATAATTTTAATTATGTTTGGTGCAAATGCTCCAGAGCGTGACACGTGTCACGCAGCGCACAGTACAGCGCAACTGTGCTTGCGCAACTGCGCTGACACGTGTCGCGCAGCGCACAGCGCAGCGCTACTGCGCTTGCGCAGTTAGCGCTTGCGCAACTGCGCTGACACGTGTCGCGCTGCGCACAGCGCAGCACAACTGCGCTGACATGTGTCGCGCAGCGCACAGCGCAGCGCAACTCCGCTAGCGCAACTGCGCTGCCACGTGGCGTGCAGCGCAGAGCGCAGGCCAGCTGAAGCGTTGCTTCTTTAATTAAAGTTTGAATTTTCAACGTAGAGCTTTGCTCTGATTGGGGGAAGATGAAGTATTGCTTCATCTTCCGCCTTGGAATTTGAACAGAGCTTTGCTCTGATTGGGGTAACAATCCTTGCAAGAATTTCGTACCTTCTTCAGCATATGCTTAACAAAATAATTTTGCTACAAATAAATTATTAACCTAAACAAATTAGTACATATTATAAGCAAATGAAAATAGTAATCATTCTAAAATTGGACTAACCAGTGCATCACATTCATCCGCATACATTTACTGACAATTTTGAACAGTGGATCATATAGCACAAAAATTTCCTTCTTTAATGTTCATGACACACAAAATCCAATGATTTCCGTGATGCATGGTAATATAAGCCTGAGATTAAAATTTTAAGTCATCATTATAAATCATATTTGTTGCAAATAAAACGAAAATGAGATAAATAAATTACAGACTTACCGTGTCACACTTTAGTACGGAATTCCCGAAAGGATTTTTACTATTGACCTATTCCCGTAAGCTGCCTCTACATTTGTGGCCACTCTTTTGGTTCTGCTTATTTTTGTAATCATCAAAAACAACAACGAACCAATGACTGGAAAATAAAAAGTATAATGAAGAACACAATAATGAATATTATTTAGCTTATATAAGAAACAAAAGTTAATAACAATGACTTAAACAAAATTCAGGCCTAAAGAAGAAGCTATTGGTGGAAGATCCGTGTCCCCGTAAAAGGTTGATGTAATCCGTTATCATTTCTCCTCTAACGCACTCCACAATTGTTGGATATAGTGCCCTCAAAGTCAAATATTGGACCGCGGGCATGTGATTGCAATGATTGAGGGATGACCAATACCGGTAGGATAGTCTTACTCGAGATGATAGTATGCTATCTGGTTTGTCTTTATCATCGTGTACTGCTTTAGGTGACATTACAGATCACAATTATACATTGATAGAGCCCTTAGGATTCTTTCTTGACTACCAGCAGTATGATGGCGATCATATACATGAGAGTTGGGTAGTCTATAAGCACATCCTTAAAGTGGTCCCTAGTCGTGGGAGTTTCGAGTCAGGGCATCGATACTCTGGAGTAGACTAATGTATACAGTCGAAACCCCGACGAGGGATGGTGGCCGGTCTCATAAGCCATTGGTGTCAGTTGGTTCACCTAAGATATATACAGGTGCCCATTAGGTTATGAGTACACCGGACAGGACTCGTTGGGAACCTGCTAGTGGGTATTATACCTGTCGTCAGATAGCAGTTCCCTGGTGACATGTGTACAGGTTAGTTGTTCAGACTATAATATTGCATTATTCATTCCCCTATTCTTATTCTCTTTATAAATAAACAGGTACTCTTGACGCACTTTTGATACATGTTACAGGATACAGAGCTTGGATGCAAATACAGTGAAAAAGACGAAAGCTGATGCAGAAAAGGGACTTTTGACCAACAAGTAGACGGATCCTAGTCAAGCCTAGTCGAAGAACAGTGCAAGGTCCAAAAAGTCAAGTGAACGGTTAAAAGATCGCTACAAGTATTCACTGAAATATCTGGAGGAGAATAAGAAGCCCAAAAGAGAAAATACATATGGAAATAGGAAGCCCAAGAAGTTAATAAGGAGTCCCAGAAGTTTGGTGAGCTAAGGCCACCAAAGGGCCGCGGAACCGCGGCCCAAGCGCCTTATTGCCGCGGTTCCGCGGCCGTTTGTTGCACGTGTCGGCACCGACTTCATGTGTCCATGCGACGGTTCGGGTGTTGGGATTTTTAGAGGTCAAATCTGTAATTGCGCATGTGCGAGAGTCTGTAACCCTAGGTTTTCTGTTTTCCTATAAATTGTATTTCCAGATCTGTAAAAACTTATGCCTCTTTTCAATCAATAAAATTCAGACTTTCTGGGAGTTTATTCAGATCTGTTCTTCTTGCTTGGAGGGAGCCATCGAATTAGTAAGTAATTTTGTTTCCGTTCCTTTAATTAAAATGTTTTCTCATCTCCTAATGAGCGAGTAATCTCCTCGCTTGTTAGGGTTAGCCTTAGGGAAAGGGTTGAGAGATGAGATCTCTCACCCCTTTCGATGCCGCATGTACCTAATGAATTAGAACTCCATGCATGCACGCACAACCGCTCCCTACGGCATCCTACCCCTCGAGGTAACGATGAACCGTAGTATAAAGGGCCGGTTGCGCGTGTTTTCCGTGGGGGTTAGGGTAATTATCAACAAAGGAAGGATACGAATCTAGAGGAAGAAACATCTTCCCAAAAGATTCAGATCCACTTTATTGATAATAACCGTAACATCTAACAGATCTAAAAAAGAAGGCATTGAAAGCGGTGAGGAAAACGTTAATCTCCAAAACTTCCTCTAAGCCTAACCCTAGCAAGACTTTTAATTAGATTAATTAGATCCAGTTTTCATAGATTTTTATAAACCAACCAAGACGACACCTTGAATCAACTCATTAAAACATATTAAAGAAATTTACCCATCTCTGTGGATCGACCCGTACTCACCGGCTAGCTGCAAAGCGACGCCGTTTCTGATTGCGGTAAACTCATATTTTTGGATCAATCAAATAGCGCCGTTGCCGGGGATGGCGTAATATTTCTTTTTGTGTATTTTTCGGGTTGATATAAATTTTAAAAAATTATAAAAATCTGAAAATATAAAAAAAAAACAAAAATTATCAATTTTTGATCTGTTTGAAGGGTGTATCTTTTGAATCTTGCAGGAACAGCGACGAATCGCGGATCTGGAATTTTACAGAGGGAAAAAACAGAAAAGTACATATAAGAACAGAGAGGAACTGAAGGTACAGAACGGCAGAAAATTTTTCAGAGCCCGATCCCTCTACTCCGCCGCGTTTCCGCCGCATTGGGGGCCACCAGACCGCGGATCCGCGCTCCTCCTGCCACGTCAGCATTCCAAATTTGCTCTGTTTGTTCTCTCCTTCTTCCCTCTGTCAACTCCATATCTCTGTCTGTAAAAAAAATTTCTGCAGGACTTCTTTGCATAAAAAGTCTTTCTCCCCCTTCTAAATAACAGATTTCTGCAGGTTTCTTTGCGCCGCGCTAAAAATTGATTGCAAGTGAAATTTTATTTGTTTTGCATAATTTAATCGGACTTTAAGGGGCTAATTGACCAAACTCAGATTGGGTGGGGATTTCATCACCCTTCCCAGGACCCCAGAAAACACCTAAAGCATTTTGCATCGACCACAATTAATTAAAAAAAGACTAGACTCAGACCTAAGGACATCGAGCTCAATAGGAAAAGGAGTAGTATAGGCATCGACCGTTTATCCTAACCGACATTGCGGTGTCTAGGCTAGTGGTTATTAATTAGGCCCACTGTAGTGGTGGTTCCTTCCCACTTACCTGGTCGTACTTGTCCGTGAAGAGGCGGTTTGAGGTCCTATTTCTAGCCCTAGTTAGGAGCTGTCTAGCAGACCTAGGCGACCCTAGATCTAGGCCTGATTGTGCATGTGTGGTTGATACATTTGTGTCACGAGTCCCTTTTCAAAAAACCTCTTTGCAAAACTCACACAAAAAAATAATATAATCTTTTCTAAAACTTGCAACTTGCCGCAAAAAAAAAACTTGCAACTCACTTCAACTAACTTCTTCTCATTGACGTTATCTTACCCCCACATTCTGTTTTTTTTTCTTTTTTCTTCTGACTATACAACTCCTTTAGTGTATGTCACTTTGGACTAGGGATACTGACGCCCGATTAGTCCGTGTCTCGTTGGTACCGACCGACGAACCTTTCGACACCGAAGTCGAAATTCCCTCCATCTCCTTACCTCCATTTTCAAATTCTTCTTTCGAAGGTATGTCGGGATTCAACCCCAATGATACTGTAGGGTGTTTTTCATCACCCCATTGAGATGGGAATACGCGCGCGCTTGTCAGGCGCACTACAGATTCCCCCGGCCTAGGGTAGGCCGGGGTTTATTGATTGTGGGGATCCGAATCTCCGGCTGCCGCGGACTAAGCTGCCGTTAATTACCCCTCGCCTTTGGGGCGAGGGAACCTCCGATTAACGGGTTAAACTGGTCATGCGAACTCAATGTGCAGTGTACGTGTGTTGTGTTTTGAAAGGGGGGTTTTGGACATATCGGGAGCCACGCAGAGTTTTTACGGGGGTCCCGCTACCCGGATAGCGGGCTGGGGGTCAAGGGGGCTAGCAGCCCCCTTGCGGGGTTCGGGGCAGCGCCCCGGCCCGAAAATTTTTTGGAGGGGGAGAATGTTGCGGGGTATGTGCATGTGTACATTTATATACATATGTATATATATATATGTAAATATAAGTAAAGGGGAAAAAGACATCCAAAGGATGCGTGGGGCCAGCGTCTAGAGCGCTGTGCGCTAAGGTGCTGTGCGCTCAGGCGCGCGCGCGCCACGTGGGCAACTTGCGCATGAGCGCTGCGCGCAGGTGCGCAAGCGCACGCGCCACGTGTCGGCATGTGGGCGTTTTGCGCAAGAGCGCTGCGCGCAGGCGAGCGCACTTGCGCAAGCGCGCCACGTGTCGTCACGCGGGCGCTTTGCGCACTTGCGCAAGCGCGCCACGTGTCGTCCCGCGGGCGCTTTGTGCACTTGCGCAAGAGCGCAGGTGCGCAAGCGCGCGCGCCACGCGTCGGCACGCGGGCGCTTTGCGCACTTGCGCAAGCGCGCCACGTGTCGTCACGCGGGCGCTTTGCGCACTTGTGCAAGCGCGCAGGTGCGCAAGTGCGCGCGCCACGTGTCGGCACGCGGGCGCTTTGCGCACTTGCGTGCGCGCGCCACGTGTCGGCACGCGGGCGCTTTGCGCACTTGCGCTGCGCGCCGGAGAGGACAAGAGGCTTCTAGCCTAAAAAGATTTCTCTGAAGAGAGATCTAAGAGGAGTTGGACTCCTGAGTGTTTTTTTCTTCTTTCTTGGGGGTTTAGTGAAAGATGTTCTTCTTCTTCCTCCTCTGTTGGCTGGATCTTGATGATCAAGAGATGTGAGATCTAAAAATCTCTCCTTTCTGAGATCTAATGGTAGATCCAAGTTCCCCTTTGTGGGTTTTGTGGTGAAAGACTTCTTAGTTTTTGAAAAGAAAGAGTAAAACTCTTGATTTAATTCAAAAGAAATTAGAAGGTTTAGAACCTTGGAGAAGGAGCAGGAGGCACAAAGAACCCTAATTTTTGGTGGAATGAAAAGTTTCTTTTTTTTTATTCATCATGTTGCCTTATATAGGCTTACATATTTACATATAGCCCCTTGGGCTTTGCAAAATGGCATTTTGCCCATCCCATGGCTCATGTGCCATTTCATTTTTGCACATAAGCCACGGGCTTACAAAATATTGGCTTTATGCCCATTTTGCATACATTCATGTATAAAAAAATTACATAAAAATTATTTATTACATGATTTTGTTGTTGGCATGGGGAGGCTGGCCGCGGGCTTGACTTGGGCATGGGCCCGCTTGACCTGGGCTTGGGCCCACCTAGCTTGGGGGCTGACCTTGACTTTGACTCGGTCAACCGGGGTGCAAATTTTGACCCCAACAAAGTGCCCCCCATCAATAAATGCACACCGCCCATTTGAGTTGTGTGCATGAAATTGATGGATCTTGAAGCTGGACTTCAAGGTGGAACATCATTCCGGGGGCGGAGCATCATTTCAAGGATCGGAGCATCATTCCGCTTTGCGGAGCATAATTCCAGGGGATCGGAGCATCGTTCCGATGGGCGGAGCATAATTCCAGAGATCGGAGGATCATTCCGATGATCGGAGCATAATTCCAGAGAGCGGAGCATAATTCCAGGATTCGGAGCATCATTCCGAAGGGCGGAGCATGATTCCAGAGTTCGGAGCATCTTTCCGAAGAGCGGAGCATAATTCCAGAGATCGGAGCATCATTCCGATGATCGGAGCATAATTCCAGAGAGCGGAGCATAATTCCAGGGATCGGAGCATCGTTCCGATGGGCGGAGCATAATTCCAGGATTCGGAGCATCATTCCGAAGGGCGGAGCATGATTCCAAAGTTCGGAGCATCTTTCCGAAGAGCGGAGCATAATTCCAGAGATCGGAGCATCATTCCGTTGATCGGAGCATAATTCCAGAGATCGGAGGATCATTCCGATGATCGGAGCATAATTCCATAGAGCGGAGCATAATTCCAGGATTCGGAGCATCATTCCGAAGGGCGGAGCATGATTCCAGAGTTTGGAGCATCTTTCCGAAGAGCGGAGTATAATTCCAGAGATCGGAGCATCATTCCGATGATCGGAGCATAATTCCAGAGAGCGGAGCATAATTCCAGGGATCGGAGCATCGTTCCGATGGGCGGAGCATAATTCCAGGATTCGGAGCATCATTCCGAAGGGCAGAGCATGATTCCAGAGTTCGGAGCATCTTTCCGAAGAGCGGAGCATAATTCCAGAGATCGGAGCATCATTCCGTTGATCGGAGCATAATTCCAGAGATCGGAGCATCGTTCCGATGATCGGAGCATGATTCCAGGATTCGGAGCATCATTCCGAAGTGCGGAGCATGATTCCAAGGATCGGAGCATGATCCCGATGAGCGGAGCAAGATTCCAGAGTTCGAAGCATCTTTCCGAAGAGCGGAGCATAATTCCAGGATTCGGAACATCATTCCGAAGAGCGGCAGACATTCTGACCGAAGCATGATTTCGATGCAGAGGTAGATTCCTAGGCGAAGTATAATTCCGACAAGGGAAGGCAAATACTCCGAGGCGAAGCATGATTTCGACATTGGGTACATTCTGAGACGGAGCATGATTCCGGCGCAGAGCTTGTCGGTTGACTTGATTCCAAGGCGAAGCATAATTTCGACAGGGAAGGGAGGTACACCGAGGCGAAGCATCATTTCGACACGGGGTGTATTCTGAGACGAAGCATAATTCCGACGCAGAGCTTACTGGTTGACTTGATTCCGAGGTGGAGCATAATTCCGACGAGGAGGTCGTTGGTTGATTTGATTTTGGTTGACATCAGCATCGCTACACTGGAATATGGTACCAGGAGCGAATCATCATTTGTCATGAGAGGATTTGGGAATTGTTGTTTTTTTTTTGTTTTGGCATCAGCATCGCTACACTGGAATATGGTACCAGGAGCGAATCATCATTTGCGCTTGCTTATTAGGAAACGATGGCTTAGGAGACAGGTTTTAGGTCCCTATCACCTAAGACTTTTCAATTTTGTGAGCCGTAAGGGTCTCATAAAGCATTTTCTCCTTACGGGTCGTAAGGATCCCGTAGGTGTATTTTCTCCTTAGGAGTCGTGGGGACTCCTAAGTGTGTTGCTCCTTTGTGAGTCGTAAGGATCTCACGCGGGAATTTTCTCCTCACAAAGTCGAGAGGACTTTGTGAGTGCATTTCATCTCTTTTTCACGAGTTTGCGCCCTTTCGGGTTTTCACAAACTCGCCGGCAGTCCTGCTGTTTTTACTCACGGAGCCCTTTCGGGTTTTCATCCGTGCCCCTTTGCTTGTGGACATACCTTTTTTTATTTTTTATTTTTTTTTTTTTTTTTTGGTGGGACTTTGAATGTGGTCTCACCGGTAGGACTTGGAAGAGATTGGGATCGTTTTACGCCCGTGGATTGTATACGGTTTTGCAGGATGTATGATCCAGACCGTAGGACCATAAAAATTTTGGGACTTTGTTGGCGTCTGCATCGCTGCACTGGAACATGGTACCAGGAGCGACTCATCATTCGCCGTTGGGGTATGGGAGTTGGAATTTGGTTGGCGTCTGCATCGCTGCACTGGAATATGGTACCAGGAGCGACTCATCATTCGCCGCTTGGGAATTTGAGTTTGGAATTTGGTTGGCGTCTGCATCGCTGCACTGGAATATGGTACCAGGAGCGACTCATCATTCGCCATTTTGGGATATGGGGTTTGGAATTTGGTTGGCGTCTGCATCGCTGCACTGGAATATGGTACCAGGAGCGACTCATCATTCGCCGCTTGGGAATTTGAGTTTGGAATTTAGTTGGCATCTGCATCGCTGCACTGGAATATGGTACCAGGAGCGACTCATCATTCGCCATTTAGGGATTGGGGAGCGATGGCTTAGGAGACAGGTTTGGATCCCTATCACCTAAGACTTTTCAATTTTATGGGCCGTGAGGGTCCCATAAAAGCATTTTCTCCCTACGAGTCGTAAGGATCCCGCAGGTGTATTTTCTCCTTAAGAGTCGTGAGGACTCCTAAGTGTGTTTTTCCTTGGTGAGTCGTAAGGATCTCATGAAGGTTTGTTCTCCTCATGCATCGTGAGGACACATAAGTGGGTCTTTCCAATGAAGCATAATTCCAAAGGCGGAGACCAGCCGCGTAACTGGTGGTTGCGGTGGGCCATGGGTATCCTGAGAATTATTTGAGCCCGTGGATTGTATACGGTAGTCAATTTGGGGACTGGCCGTAGGGCTGAAAGAATTTTGGGAAATTGGATTTTGTTTGGCGTCTGCATTGCTGCACTGGAATATGGTACCAGGAGCAACTCATCATCCGCCCTTATTTTTTTTGTTTTTTTTTTATTTTACCGCGATTGCTCTATCATTTCAGCTTTTCTTATCACGAAGGTCGCGATCGCCCTATCATTTCGGCTACTTATTCGCGGTTGCCCTATCATTTCGGCTTTATTTTCATTTTCATTTTTACTCGCTGATTTTTATTGCGAGTTGCCCCATCATTTCGGCTTTTCTTTATTTTTCTTTTATTTACACATTTTTTTATTATTTATATTTACATTTTTTTTTTACATTTCCAGTTTAACGACTTAGAGGTCGATTGTTCCCAGTTTAATGACATGGTGGTCGACTGTGTTCAGAGGAAGGCAGATGTCTGAGAGAATTAGTTTCACGAAGAACTTCGGTCTCCGTTTGTATGAAATTGGCGGTCGCATCTTGACTGTTTACTAACACGCCTTTGGACAGTTCTATCTCTCCTGCCTTGTATTGCTTTTCGACCCAATCTTTGAAGACGAAGCAGTCCTCAATGGCATGACCTATCACTCTGTGATAGGGGCAGTATTTAGGGTCGTCGGTCCTATTCGCTTCCTGCGGTCTTTTTGACTCTGGCAGTTGTAGACCGTTCTTCAGGGCGTCTTTGAATATTTTACGGATTTTGTCCCTTCTGAAGGAATAGACCTTATCCAGCTTCTCTTTCAGTGGAGATTCTCCTCCCTCTCCGAACACTGGCTTCCGAGGCTGGTTGGCGCTAGGCCCGCTCATCCCTTTCTTATTTCGGTTAGCCGAAGTGTTGAAAGATTCAGAATCATCGGAGTTTCCGCCTTTGCGATTATCGTCCTTTCGGTTTCTCCAGGACCTATTATTATTTTTGGAATCCGAGGAGGACTCCTGTTTTGAGCGCTCCAGCATCTGAACTTTCCTGGTCAGCTCTTGGAACGTTTTGAGACCCGCGGTACATAGAAACGGGGCCATCCAGTTGTTGAGATTTCCGACAAGGAGACTGACAGATTGGTCCTGCTCTATCGGCGGTTCGCATTTGACGGAGAGATTGCGCCATCGGGTTATAAAATCCGTGCTGCTTTCGTTGTTCTTGGGCTTGGTCCTTACGAGCTCGGCAATGGTAATCTTATCGCTGACGCTCATGAACCTCTGCCGAAACAGAGACTCCATTTGGACAAAAGTTGTGACGGAGCCATCCGGTATGCTCGCGTACCAGTCGAAAGCAACATCGGTCAAGCTATTAACGAACTGGCGGAGGAGAAGCGCATCATTGCCCCCAGTATTCCCGCAAGAGGCTTTGAAGTGGGCGATGTGTTGATTCGCATTTCCCGTCCCATCGAATCTTCCGAATTTAGGGATGACATAGCCGCTAGGAAATTCCACCAGATCATACTGAGCAGGATATGGTCTCCCACTACTGCTGATATCTTTTTGCGCCTCGGCTTCAGCCACCAATGTTTTGACTTTGCTGGCAACCATATCCATGATTTGATCTTGAGTTAGCGGGCTACTGTCATCGGTAGCCAAGACATTTCCTGAGATAGGATGCGATTGACTTTCATGAGGTCCGCCCACTTTTGGATTTGAGGGAATAGGCGTCGGTTGCTTTGGGACACCGTTTCCCGGTTCATGAGCTGAGCCCTGTGCTTGATTGGGCGGCTGAGAGGCAAGTTGGGCCGTAAGCCGTAAGACGACATTTGTCAAGTCGTCGATCTTTGAGTAGAGCTTGGCCATCTCCTTATCTTTGCTTCTAAGCTGTTTTCGGAGCTCTTGAAGCAGCTCTTGCTCCGCGGTCCTGGGGAGGAAAGTCGGCTCTTCTTCGCTTTCCGAGCCCGACTCCTCATGGACCGAAGGGTCTTTCCGCCTATCATCCTCATCAATAGGGTTTTCATCACCCAGCAGAGGCGGCTGTTCTTGGGAAGTGGCAACCACATTCAAGCCAGATTGGATTTGAGATGTGGTGGCCCCGTCCTTGCTCTTGCTGCGCGTGCCCACCACGTAGACAGTGTGGATAATACATTCAGCCATCCCCTCATCTTTGGCGGGGTAACCCTGTTCTTCGAACCTCATGAGGTTTAGCCTGGCAGTAGCCCTAGCCCTTTTGTTAGCTCTATATCTGAGCCTTTTCTCCCTCAGCTTCTCAATTTTGAAGGCTTGGCGGGCATCTGCTACCCGGGAAGCCATTGTGAGTTGATCATAGGGGAGCTTAGAGAAGACACCCGATCGAGCAGTGGTCAAGGGCACCGCTGGAGCTTGCTCAGGACGTGTTGTAGCTTTATTGGTGTTGATGGCCTTGCCCCCAGCTGGGGCCAAGGAAATTCGTTCAGACACCGACTTGCGTTTGGGTTGGGGCACCCTTGAGATCACCACATTTGGTCTCCTGCCTTTCGAGACCGGTTTGTCTGCCACCGGGGCTTGAGGAGCTGGGATGGCGCCAACTGGCATGAACATAATAGAGCCGAATGGTAGCAGCGGCTCCTCCCATTGTCGCCCGAGACTGGCCGGGAGGACCGTCCTAGAGTCTATCCTCATCGTGTAGGAGACGGGAGCCGTGCTGAGAGCTGAGTTCATCATCGGAGACATTGTTGAAAGGTGATCGCTTGAAAATCCTGCATGAAAAAAGCATTATTTTTAGTATAAGTATAGGTATGTATATTGATTGAGTTCGCATGAACGCTTAACCCGAAATATGGGAGGAGAGATTGGTCCCACCGGGCGTGCCAGAATCTGTAGGGTGTTTTTCATCACCCCATTGAGATGGGAATACGCGCGCGATTGTCAGGCGCACTACAGATTCCCCCGGCCTAGGGTAGGCCGGGGTTTATTGATTGTGGGGATCCGAATCTCCGGCTGCCGCGGACTAAGCTGCCGTTAATTACCCCTCGCCTTTGGGGCGAGGGAACCTCCGATTAACGGGTTAAACTGGTCATGCGAACTCAATGTGCAGTGTACGTGTGTTGTGTTTTGAAAGGGGGGTTTTGGATATATCGGGAGCCACGCAGAGTTTTTACGGGGGTCCCGCTACCCGGATAGCGGGCTGGGGGTCAAGGGGGCTAGCAGCCCCCTTGCGGGGTTCGGGGCAGCGCCCCGGCCCGAAAATTTTTTGGAGGGGGAGAATGTTGCGGGGTATGTGCATGTGTACATTTATATACATATGTATATATATATATGTAAATATAAGTAAAGGGGAAAAAGACATCCAAAGGATGCGTGGGGCCAGCGTCTAGAGCGCTGTGCGCTAAGGTGCTGTGCGCTCAGGCGCGCGCGCGCCACGTGTCGACACGTGGGCAACTTGCGCATGAGCGCTGCGCGCAGGTGCGCAAGCGCACGCGCCACGTGTCGGCATGTGGGCGTTTTGCGCAAGAGCGCTGCGCGCAGGCGAGCGCACTTGCGCAAGCGCGCCACGTGTCGTCACGCGGGCGCTTTGCGCACTTGCGCAAGCGCGCCACGTGTCGTCACGCGGGCGCTTTGCGCACTTGCGCAAGAGCGCAGGTGCGCAAGCGCGCGCGCGCCACGCGTCGGCACGCGGGCGCTTTGCGCACTTGCGCAAGCGCGCCACGTGTCGTCACGCGGGCGCTTTGCGCACTTGTGCAAGCGCGCAGGTGCGCAAGTGCGCGCGCCACGTGTCGGCACGCGGGCGCTTTGCGCACTTGCGTGCGCGCGCCACGTGTCGGCACGCGGGCGCTTTGCGCACTTGCGCTGCGCGCCGGAGAGGACAAGAGGCTTCTAGCCTAAAAAGATTTCTCTGAAGAGAGATCAAAGAGGAGTTGGACTCCTGAGTGTTTTTTTCTTCTTTCTTGGGGGTTTAGTGAAAGATGTTCTTCTTCTTCCTCCTCTGTTGGCTGGATCTTGATGATCAAGAGATGTGAGATCTAAAAATCTCTCCTTTCTGAGATCTAATGGTAGATCCAAGTTCCCCTTTGTGGGTTTTGTGGTGAAAGACTTCTTAGTTTTTGAAAAGAAAGAGTAAAACTCTTGATTTAATTCAAAAGAAATTAGAAGGTTTAGAACCTTGGAGAAGGAGCATGAGGCACAAAGAACCCTAATTTTTGGTGGAATGAAAAGTTTCTTTTTTTTTTATTCATCATGTTGCCTTATATAGGCTTACATATTTACATATAGCCCCTTGGGCTTTGCAAAATGGCATTTTGCCCATCCCATGGCTCATGTGCCATTTCATTTTTGCACATAAGCCACGGGCTTACAAAATATTGGCTTTATGCCCATTTTGCATACATTCATGTATAAAAAAATTACATAAAAATTATTTATTACATGATTTTGTTGTTGGCATGGGGAGGCTGGCCGCGGGCTTGACTTGGGCATGGGCCCGCTTGACCTGGGCTTGGGCCCACCTAGCTTGGGGGCTGACCTTGACTTTGACTCGGTCAACCGGGGTGCAAATTTTGACCCCAACAGATACCTTACCGACGGGAATGATTCCACCTCCGTTAGGTGCGAATAACCCGAATCTACCGCCTGTTGTAGCGCCCGCACGAGTTGCGCTCCAGGATCTCTTCTACCCCATCCGCACTTCTTTACCTACATGTCTTTCACCCCCACCGGCAAATGGGGATAATTTTGAAATAAAATCACAATTCATCAATATGCTGCCAAAATTTCATGGTTTGGAATCCGAAGATGCATATATTTTTATTAATAAATTCCAAAATGTGTGCGCTATGATGAAGACAACCCAATTAAGTGATGACGCTATAAGACTAAGGGTCATTCCTTTTACCTTATGTGACCTAGCCGAATAGTGGCTATACAGCACCGCATCACATTCTATTAGAAATTGGGACGAGTTTGTAAGAGCTTTTCTGAAAAAGTTCTATCCTCATCACAAAACTGCTAGAATCCGAAATGAGATTATACAATTTTCACAGCTTCCTTCCGAACCATTTTTGAAGTGCTTCGAGAGATTTAAAGACCTACTCGTTCAATGCCCTCATCATGGGATCGAAAGTTGGCAACTTTGCCAAACATTATACGAGGGATTGAACGCAGCAACGAAGCAGTTGCTAGAAACAATATGTCAAGGTCATTTTCTCTCCAAGTCTAGTGATGAAGCGTGGTAGTCTCTTGAGGACCTTAGTGAGCAAACAATTCAGTGGGAGAGTACCAAGACCACATCATCTTCTTCTGTTGGTCAATCTAGGGCAGGCATACATCAAGTAGATATTTCGATTGCTATGAAGGCCGAGATGGCCTCACTTATGAAAAAGCTAGAAGCCATTGAGACCAAAATCTCATCGTCTTCTCCTGCCCCTACTCTACCCACACGAACTGTTTGTGCTTGTTATGCGAATCCATCGCATCTAACCGAAGAGTGTCCTTATAATGCACCTATTCAAGGACAGGATCAAGTCAATGCTGCATTTCAGCAACGACAAAGAAATGATCCGTACTCTTCGACATACAATCCGGGGTGGAGGAGTCACCCGAATTTCGCTAGAAACCAAAATCAACAAGTCCAAGGGAACAATAATTTTCAAAGACCTCCTCCACAACAACAACAAGCACCCTTACAAACTCAAAAGCAGCAACCTTTCCAACAACAACCTTATACAAATCAAACGAACAATTTAGTTCAACCAAATGATGATAAGGTTAGCTCGCTCGAGAAAAGTCTAGATGCTTTTCTCAAGCAATCTACAGAATCAGCAGCAAGATTTGAAAGTTATGTTCAATCTTTAATGCATAACAATGCCTCACACGATCAAAGTATCAAATCTATTGAGGCATAAATTGCACAATTAACTGCTGCATTGAGCGAGAGAGAAAATGGAAAGCTTCCATCTCAACCATTGCCAAATCCCGGTCACACACAAAACGCATATCACAATCACAATGTAAATGCGGTGACCACGTTGAGATCCGGAAGAGAGTTGCAAAATAATGTGGGAACTCATGATGACATACCCGCCGGTGGTTCTTCTTCGTCTTCTTCTTCTTTTTCTCCATCGTCATCTTCCCCTTCTTCAATTTCTTCACTTTCTTCTTCACCTTTTTCTTTAGAGACTATTCTCCACCCTTCACACGGCTCTATTTCTTCCAGCTCGAACGGACCCATTTCTCACAACATGAACACATCTACACCGGGATCCGTTCCTACTCCACATTCTACTCCACAGACATTTGACTCAACGAATTTTCAAAATGCTCCATTCCCAAACAGGTTGAGTCCCAATAAACCAACTGCACAAGCGGAGAAGATTGTGGAGATATTTAAACAGGTTAGCATAAATATACCTCTCTTAGATGCTATCCAACAAGTCCCTTCATATGCGAAAATCTTAAAGGGCTTATGCACCTCGAAGAGAAAGGCATCTCAAGTACCCAAGAAAGTGCTAGTGGCTAGTGCAGTGAGCAATGCTATTAACCACCATCAAACCTTACCCCAAAAACGAAAGGACCCCGGCTGTCCTACGATTTCAATCACAATTGGGGATAAGAAAATTAATCGAGCACTTTTAGATCTTGGGTCTAGTGTTAACCTGATTCCCTACTCCGTGTACGAACAATTAGGGGTTGGAAAGCTGAAACCCACTCGTTGTACTCTCCAAATGGCTGATCGATCAATCACCTATCCACGGGGTCAGCTAGAGGATGTGTTGATCAAAGTGGGGGAGTTCATATTCCCCGTTGATTTTATTGTTATGGATACACAACCTGTTGCTAACCCCAGAAACCAAATTCCGGTGATCCTAGGTCGACCATTTTTGGCCACTTCCAATGCTGTAATAAACTGTCGCAATAGCTCCATGACTCTATCCTTTGGGAAAATGTCTAGTGAGTTCAATATTTATAAGATGGGAAGTCCGCCCCCCGTGCCTAAAACTAGTACACGAGAAGTTTGCTCTATTCACGAAATCACGCAGGAGGACTGCGAGCTTGAAAGATTCTTGTTTAATGAAAACAGTTTTGACGCCACTAGTGCGTCCCTCCTTGAGCCTACCACCGTTGATACAACCGATGTTGATTATGAATGTTTCACTTTTTTGGATGATGACGACTCACAGCCCGAATATGAGTCGTTTGAATTTTTGGATGAGTCAGTCGAGCCATCCGAATCGGTTGTTTGCAGTGATTTCGAACCTGTGTTGGAGTCCTTTGAGTTCGAGGTAGATTCCGCAATGATTCTTTCACCTCCAAAACTCGAACTCACGCCCTTGCCGTCTCACCTTAGATATGCTTACATAGGTGAGAATGAGACCTTTCCCATTATCATATCGGCCTCTCTAGCCCTCGAGCAAGAGAACGCCCTCGTAATGGTCTTACAAGATAGGCGGCAAGTTTTCGGTTGGACTATGGCAGACATCGAGGAGATCAGTTCCCTGATAATTGAATATCATATGAAATTGATGGATAATGCCAAGTCAATAGAGGACCCACAGGAACATCTTGGGGGTATTGGGATGAGTCAACCTCCTTTAGAAGTTGAAATACCCCCATTTCTTTTAATAAGTTACGAGAATGCCAATACTCCACTAATTGCTGATCATTTACATTCTCGTTTTGATATATCACCATCGCCTGTATATTTACCTCCACACCTTCCATACCTCTACTTCTACCTTTCCCAATTCTTTGCGGATCGCTACAACTTATTCTTCCACCAACCAATACTCTTTACTGATAAATTTTTCAACTGGTTGGTGTTGACGTTTGGTCTAGGCAAAGTTTGGCAGTAATGTCTAACATAGTTTAAATGAAGTTTGGGGGAGGGCCTTTTTATATATTCTTTGTTTTTCCTAACAATAAAAAAAATTGTAAATAAATAAACAGGGGTGGGCCGACATTTTGACCCTCTTGGTTTAGTATGACAGTGAGGACACTGTCAAGTACAAGTTTGGGGGTATGCTCGGTACGTCTTCTTCCTTCGCATTCATTTGTATATATTTTTGCATTTGCATACTTATTTGAAAACCCATAAAAAATTGAAAAATTTCAAAAATTATAAAACTTAATGTATTCGATTTTGGCTAATTGACTTGAGTTTGAAAAATAGGTTAACTGGCTAGGAAAAACTAGATCTTAGACTTAGTAAATTAAAAACCCTAAAAATAACCTTCCTTAAAGTTTAACGGTAGAAAGTATATGCCTTTGTAGTTTATCTAGAAATAGGCAAATTTTGGGATCACTTCTTGGGCTAAGTCAAAATAAGGGAAGTGTATTAATGTTTTAATTAGAGTATAAGTTTGAAAAATAGTTCCTAGCTTAAGTCTAGATTCTGAAAATGTATACCCTACAATTTGCACAATCACGCACCTTGAAACTTGGAATAGTAGAAGAGACCTTGAAGTGCTCTTGTCTAAAGTCCTTAGTACAATGAAAATAAAGAAAAAAAAAGGGTGAATAAAGAATAAAAAATGGACACTGGTTTTTGTGATTGCTTAAGGCTGCAAAAATAGAAAAATATTTAGCGAGGGTGCTTCATCACCTAGTGCCTTAGACCAACTGGTTTGGGAGTCACTGCTAAAGCCTTGGGTATTGCAAAACTAGGAAATACGCTTTAAAGTGCTAACGCATCTTGTAATCGGTTGTTGGTACCTCAAGAAGTATTAACGGTCGCATGAAAGATGTGTAAGCAAAATTCAATTAAAAATTCACCAACTAATTAGTACTTTAGACAACGGACAAGGGTATGATTGCTTGATTTGAATTTCCAAGTGTAGGGGTGATCTATACACACACGTAGGGATATGTAATTGGAGTTTAGATGAGAAAAAGGGATGAAGAATAGAACTTGTATCTTTAATAGAGTTGATAAAAATTCCTAAATGGAGATGGAACCCTAGAAGGAAGACTTAAGAGATGCCGAAAGCTAAATAAGTCTATAGAACATATATAATCTTAAGTTAAATGATGAGGAAGTGTGAAGAATATGGGTGGGTGATTTACAAGTAGAAGATAATAGAATTCCTTGTTAGAAGACCTAATTGGAGAACAAAAGTCAATAGGCTGAGTTGATAGGATTTTGTGGGTGTAATCCGCTGAAAACCCTCAGGAGACAACACTCCTCCTACTAGGGACACCTAGAGGTTTAACGGCTTGTTGCACGTGCTCAGTGCAATCGCGTTTCCCTGCGAAAGTGTGGTTAGGATTTTAGTGAATAAAAATAATAAGTTTGCTCGAGGACGAGCAAAAGATAAGTTTGGAGGTATTTGTTCAGACTATAATATTGCATTATTCATTCCCCTATTCTTATTCTCTTTATAAATAAACCGGTACTCTTGACGCACTTTTGATACATGTTACAGGATACAGGGCTTGGATGCAAATACAGTGAAAAAGACGAAAGCTGATGCAGAAAAGGGACTTTTGACCAATAAGTAGACGGATCCTAGTCAAGCCTAGTCGAAGAACAGTGCAAGGTCCAAAAAGTCAAGTGAACGGTTAAAAGATCGCTACAAGTATTCACTGAAATATCTGGAGGAGAATAAGAAGCCCAAAAGAGAAAATACATATGGAAATAGGAAGCCCAAGAAGTTAATAAGGAGTCCCAGATGTTTGGTGAGCTAAGGCCACCAAAGGGCCGCGGAACCGCGGCCCAAGCGCCTTATTGCCGCGGTTCCGCGGCCGTTTGTTGCACGTGTCGGCACCGACTTCATGTGTCCGTGCGACGGTTCGGGTGTTGGGATTTTTAGAGGTCAAATCTGTAATTGCGCATGTGCGAGAGTCTGTAACCCTAGGTTTTCTGTTTTCCTATAAATTGTATTTCCAGATCTGTAAAAACTTATGCCTCTTTTCAATCAATAAAATTCAGACTTTCTGGGAGTTTATTCAGATCTGTTCTTCTTGCTTGGAGGGAGCCATCGAATTAGTAAGTAATTTTGTTTCCGTTCCTTTAATTAAAATGTTTTCTCATCCCCTAATGAGCGAGTAATCTCCTCGCTTGTTAGGGTTAGCCTTAGGGAAAGGGTTGAGAGATGAGATCTCTCACCCCTTTCAATGCCGCATGTACCTAATGAATTAGAACTCCATGCATGCACGCACAACCGCTCCCTACGGCATCCTACCCCTCGAGGTAACGATGAACCGTAGTATAAAGGGCCGGTTGCGCGTGTTTTCCGTGGGGGTTAGGGTAATTATCAACAAAGGAAGGATACGAATCTAGAGGAAGAAACATCTTCCCAAAAGATTCAGATCCACTTTATTGATAATAACCGTAACATCTAACAGATCTAAAAAAGAAGGCATTGAAAGCGGTGAGGAAAACATTAATCTCCAAAACTTCCTCTAAGCCTAACCCTAGCAAGACTTTTAATTAGATTAATTAGATCCAGTTTTCATAGATTTTTATAAACCAACCAAGACGACACCTTGAATCAACTCGTTAAAACATATTAAAGAAATTTACCCATCTCTGTGGATCGACCCGTACTCACCGGCTAGCTGCAAAGCGACGCCGTTTCTGATTGCGGTAAACTCATATTTTTGGATCAATCATTAGTTCATCGACCTGAGATCGTCATTTGTCTCATGTGAGTTCCCACTATTCTTTGATTATTACCCTACCACGGCTTAAAGGAGTCGTGCAAAAAGGTTTTAGTTGGGTACAGTCCCGAGCCACATGGAGGCAGTGAGCGGATCGGTAGGGGATTCGTCTCTCCCGGTATTGGGGGTGAGATCGTAATGTGTCTGCAGAGCCATTACACAAAGTCCCTGGCCAGGGCAAGCGAGATTTAATGGTCGGTACTCCAGTAGTATCTCAAGGTGTTCTAGGCTACACTCCGACACGACTTATACCGCTATTGGGGGTCTGACGTTTACTAGCCCCCTAGGCCCGATATGCGATACTTATAGATGAACGGACCGGACTGTACGGATATTGTCACTGATAAGCTCAGTAGGGTTTCAGGATGAGTTCGCTCATCGGCCTCCCTTTTACTCAATACCTAGGCAGCCGTTACGTATAGCTAGTACCACTGACGTGCTTGTGGTTAAACCCACTGCCAGCGTATTGACGAGTCTTTAGAGTCCCCCATAGATTGTTTCCCAAGTTCAGGTGAAACGTTGTAGAGGCCGTTACGTACATATTTTCTTTTATGTACTAGGATTACCCCGCGATGGAGTGCACGGATAGCCGGGTACTAGAGGGCAACGACCCCGCATCTCATGGCTTTGAGACGGAGGGGGGCCTCACTCTAGAATTGGCAGGCTATTCGCCGCACTCGTAGGGGGTACAGGTTGACCCAAGGAGGGTGCCTAAGTTACTGGATTCCGTGAAGTGCGTGGCGGTCCATTCACTTTGCTGAAGGGGGCTGCCTCGCTTCAGATTTGGCGGGTAACTTACCGCACTCTTAGGGGTCTAGGTTTTCATTGCACAGGCTATCCACACGACCAGGGGAACGTCGGGTTTCAGTTGCGGCTCAATGAAACCCGGGGCTCCCAGATTATCTGTATAGTTCTGTGATGCTTATTACTTTTCTGTAATGTTGCATTTATCACGCCTAGAGTGATTATTGTATATTGATATATATACTAGTAGATGTTGTATATGTTTTTATCCGCTCTAGTCCAGTCCCTGCTCTGTCGTTAGTTAAGTAACCTAACGAGTGATGACGGGACCCAGTGGCGAATGTGGATGGCATATACGTACATTTTATTTTCGTTCTTTTCTGGTGTGATTAATTGATCGGACTGCGTTGATTTTGATCAATGCAAAGGAAAAAAACATGTTGGATGTTGTTGGAACATTTTTCAAAAAGCTGTTATTACAAGGACGTTTTCTTTTGTCTTCCACAGTGGTATTTGATTATGAATATCTAGCACCGCATTCGACGAGGCAAAGACCGAGATCCCTTCATCGGGAGTGACCCCTTGGACAGAGGTTTGCGTCAGGGTAATAACTTCACTATAGTCGATTTCTTTTTGCTTTGCATCGCGGTATTCAGTCGGAATATCCTGCACCTCATTCTACGGGGAAAGAGCCGAGATCTCCTCACCGGGAGTGACCTCTTTAGCAAAGGTTTTAGCCACTATATTTTTGTAAAAAACTATCAGGTTCCTTCCACGATATCAAGTTCATTACGTTAAAGGCTTTTCGCCAAAAACCAGCCGTAGCCCTCTGTCATTTCAGACGGGTAGCACTTAGTATTCATGCTATGTTTGTTGGCCTTAGTCAAGGCATAGTGTATGGTAGCTATTTGTTACTTTTCTGTTGCATAGATAGTTGCGTTGGTTTGGGACAGTCGTACAGCCTTGTTGGCCTTAGTCAAGGGCTTGTACGGGTAGGTTCAAATTAACCTGGACAATGACGTGTAGAACTTGATATGTGACTTATGATTTGTTGGCCTTAGTCAAGGTCATAAGAGCATGGGGTAAAAAGCACATCGGGAGTTTCTAAAGAAACTGAAACTTGCCAGGCATGCGCATACCTTCTCGATTATGATAACGTGAGTGGATTCCATCACGTTATCATGCGATGATAGTTGGATCCCGATTCCCAATGAGTTGGTTTACTCCTCGGGTGATCCCGACTAATTCTTCTTTCAGGTTTGGAGGAGAATTTAAGGATACAGTGGGAGCTTTCCTGATTAGGTAAAGTAATAACCATTCTGATCTAGATTAGAGTGCACGCAGAGTGTTTCTTTTCTCTCTCTCTCTGGCAGCGACTTTAGCCCGACCCTAGACTATGACTCGGTAACCAAGTTGACCGAACTTTCTCAAAACACTGGTTTTTGGATTGTCTGAGTTGCAAACATCATTGCCACTTCTTATTTTACCCTTTTCATTTCTCCAGAACACCCCGTATTACTACGAACATCCACTTCCATTGGATAAATCCATAGTATGGTTATATACAAACTCGAAGGAAGTTGTTCCAGATTCGAGGATGGATTCTGGTTCTGGAGAGATTGAATAGGACTATTCGGTTGTGTTTTCCTTTTACCTTCTCTCAGGTTGTGTGGGCTCCTAGGATTAGGAAAGAGTACACCTATTACGCTTATTGGATAGTCTTCTTCCAAACCATAGGCAGGTGCCGAAAGGTAGGAAATGAAGAAAACCAATTAGCTTAAGTATGGTGTACAGAAGGTAATAAGTAAAGACATATAAATGGATTAGAAAGAGGGCAAAGTAAATTGCGACTGCTATCACCCACGACCAAACCACGTATTTCATCGCTACTCCTACTTCACCTTTGCTTTTCTCCGGTTCAGGAGAAATAGAATAAAGTTTATTCAGTTGTCTTTTATCATCACCTTCTCTCAGGTTGCGAGTACTTCTAGAATCAGGAGAGTACACCTATTATACTTATTGGATAGTCTTCTTCCAAACCATAGGCTGGTGCTGAATGGTAGGGAAGGAAGAAAACCATTAAGCCTAACGATGGTGTACAGAAGGTAATGACTAAAGACAAATAAAGGGATTTGGAGAGATTACAATGAAATATACGGTTACAGTCATGAATTTGGATAATAGAAGAGGCATTACTAGGAATACCAGGATACCCCTTTGAAACATTTTCATGTTTCAGCTTCACTGTGCGTTGTTAATTGAAAACTGATTTCCCAATTAGATACTTACTCCAGGGTATGTATTTACCAGGTATGATTCTCACATCTGTATGGTTTTACAGATGATGAGTGGGAGTAAGTTATTGGGAATTAGGTGATCATCCTCATTATATCGGAATTCGTTGTAATTGGTGATATTTGAGGAAATCGCCTGGGTTTTCGCCGGACGACAAATATTTGGTTTTGAATATCCATTGTTATGCACCAATTTCAAACTGATATATCTGTACGTTTATTATATAAAGTGAGATATAACTTTTTGAAATTATGTCGATGACATTTACCTATATCAGTTGATGGTTAGGTAAGGAGCATTGAACAGCGGTGTAATTCTTCTTAACCATAGTACAGTTATCAACCTACGACGCACAGGGTTTGAGTTATTCAATTCAGGGGACTCATATAGAGTATTGTATGTTGTCCAGTGTCCATTAGGACAGAGGGGTTGGTACTCATACTATTTTTTGTTTACTTGTGACTTCTCCATTTTTAGACACGTGTTTCGTAGAAATACAAGGTCTAAGTTTTCAGAAGTTATAGGTACAAGAATAAAGTAGAGAACCAGGTATCGCAAGTATCGGGATTCTTCAAGGTGATCAAAGATGTAGATACTTGTGTTTGATATTCAGTTGATAGTAATAGTTTTGATAAACTTGTTTCTCTTTCAGATTACTCATAATTGGATGAACTCCTAAGTTGAGTAATGCTGATTAGCCTCTCACCATTTTGTTGACATGCACTGGAGACAGCGGCATGATTTGAATCTGGTTCCAATTAAATTAGTGCCTATGTTTCTATATGGTATATAGAATGGTTCATATCTTAACAATGTTAAAGTACGGGGAGTTGTCCGGCTTATTCTTAAAACCAGACTCTTGATAACTCAAGGCACGTTTCTGTAATGGCAGTTTGTGGGTTAACCCGGGCTATGACGAGGGTTGATTTTCTACCATCTAGAAGATCAATAGTGATATTGTTCTTGACTCGCCACAGTTTTAGGAAAATGGACTTTTTTAGAAAACAGTAGTGGGAGTATGGTAGAACTGGAAGTGATTCTAGAACCACAGACGATTACTGAAAATTTAATAAGAACCTAAAGATTCAATCAGGTTTGACATTCCATTAGCCACTCTGCAGATATGGTGGGTAACGTCAGGCACCCGAGAGGTACTCCGGTATCCTCAAGGACGATGACAGGGAGGTTCTTGTTTACCCAAACTTTCCATTACTGATGTTCTAGACTATGAGACCCGGTAGGAGGATGAGTATAGCATCGTTCTAAACTAGCTTTAGAAGTGCACGTGTGTATGATTCTGCCAGAGGGTTGTTGTAGTCAGTGGAAGCAGCGGAAGCATAGTGGACAAGTAGTTTATGTCTATTAATAGACTAGAGCAGATATAGCGGAGAAAGATCATCTATTTTTTGATGTGACAGACATGGGCTTTGACTTCATCAGAATAGGCCATGGATCTGTTAAGAAGGTATTAGGGTGTGATGTCCTGGTATTTGGATGACATACACATAGTAGGAAGTGAAATTCCTACACTACGATCGGTTATACTGTGGTTGTCACACAGTTGTTTCTCCACACAGGATATGGATATAATATCAGACATTCCGGTTACTAGATCTATGGTTTTAGATCTAGATTTGGGTAGTGTCCCAATCTGGGTACTTAGACAGTATTCTAAAAGATATTTAGAATGGACGACTCCTGGCATGGTGGTGTACCTGCAGGTGATGGAGTCACACTCTCTAAAGGTGTCTTACAGACTAAAGGGGGGAGGGATGTGCATGATTGGCATATCACTTGTTTTGGCAATTGAGTCAATCAGGAGATGTCAAGTACCACACCAGATGTTGTTTTTGCACTAGATGCAATATGTTGATATTAATCCAATCGTGGAGAAACGATCGGAAGCAATTTTAGAACATAAGTGGATGTTCTAGGGATTTGATGATGGCAGCCTCCTTCTGGGGACGGTTATCATTCCAGGCTTCCAAGGTGACATGAATGACAGAGTGACTATCAGAGTTAAAGTTTTCCCTCTGATGAGGGGCAGTAGTTTGGAAATGTGGTCCAAGCGGATACTGAGGGAGGCATGGTGCAGGATACTGATTAAGTTCAGTTGACGATACAGTCTAAGAAGTTTGGATTTAGAGTTCATTTATGAACTAGGTCCCATCAGATATCCAGACATATTCTAAGATAGGTATTGCTCATTTCGGGAGATGGTTTTCTCCACGAACTTAAGATTAAGAGAGACATAGAAAGAAACATCATGGCGGATCCACTCACTGAGGCTATTTCTCGAACACAATAGTTTTACAAACGAGCTTTGTGAAACTGATTAGTAGAGGAGTTGGTTGTTCGGTATCACACGGGCTGTGAGTATGCGACATCGCAATAATTAGCCTTAAGTGCAAGTGGGAGATTATTGAATATAGTGCCCTCAAAGTCAATTATTGGATCGTAGGCACGTGATTGCAATGATTGAGGGAGGACCTATACCGGTAGGACAGTCTTACTCGAGATGATAGTATGCTATCTGGTTTGTCTTTATCATCGTGTACTGCTTTAGGTGACATTACAGATCACTATTACACGTTGATAGAGCCCTTAGGATTCTTGCTTGACTACCAGCAGTATGATGGCGATCATATACGTGAGAGTTGGGTAGTCTTATAGCACATCCTTTAATTAGTCCCTAGTCGTGGGAGTTTCGAAACAGGGCATTGATACTCCGGAGTAGACTAGTGTATACAGTCGAGACCCCGACGAAGGACGGTGGCCGGTCTCACAAGCCATTAGTGTCAGTTGGTTCACCCAAGATGTATACAGGTGCTCATTGGGTTATGAGTACACCGGACAGGACTCGTTGGGAACCTGCTAGTGGGTATTATACCTGTCGTCAGATAGCAGTTCCCTGGTGACATGTGTACAGGTTAGTTCATCGACCTGAGATCGTCATTTGTCTCATGTGAGTTCCCACTGTGCTTTGATTATTACCCTACCATGGCTCATAGGAGTCGTGCAAACAGGTTTTAGTTGGGTACAGTCCCGAGCGACATGGAGGCAGTGAGCGGATTGGCAGGGGATTCGTCTCTCTCGTTATTGGGGGTAAGATCGTGCTGTGTCTGGAGAGCTATTACATAAAGCCCCTGGCCAGGGCAAACGAGATTTACTGGTAGGTACTCCAGTAGTATCTCAAGGTGTTCTGGGATACACTCCGACATGACTTATACCACTATTGGGGGTCTGACGTTTACCAGCACCGTAGGCCCGATATGCGATACTCATAGACGGACGGACTGGACTGTATGGATATTGTCACTGATAGGCTCAGTAAAGTTTTAGGATGAGTTCGCTCATCAACCTCCCTTTTGCTCAATACCCAAGCAGCCGTTACGTACAGCTAGTACCACTGACGTGCTTGTGGTTAAACCCATTCAGAAAGTCTGTTCTAATTGTTCAAACAAGGGATTCTTAACCGAAAGGCAGCCCCTCATACGCCGGGGGCTAGTGCCACGTCCGCTCCCCTCACTTGGTCCCGAATTGACGTATAATGACAGAAGAGAGGGAAAGGAATGCATGAGTATTCATCGAGTTCCTATTGGTTTTTTTTCTCTTTCTTTCCCTTCTTCCTGGATTCTGGGATGACTTTCTAATTGGATTTTACAAGTGAGCTAATCACCAAATGAGCATTAACCTAACGACGGAGTGAGCGCTAGCGCGAAAGCCATTGTGCGGTAGCACATCTGTTTTCTTGCTCAAGTTCAAACTACCTTATGGAGGAAAGCAAAAGTGATCAATTTGATCATGGAATCGGGATAAGAAAAGTAGGAATACCAGTCAATTTGTCCTAGAGTGATTCTAGCTGATGACTCCCTTACTCCCAACCTCCTGGATGAAACCCCCTTCACCCCACCCCCTAAAGTATAGTAAAGAAGGCTTTTTGGTCTCATTTTCTTTCTATCTGACAGGACAAACGTATTGACGAGTCTTTAGAGTCCCCCATAGATTGTTTCCCAAGTTCGGGCGAAACGTTGTAGAGGCCGTATGGTTTTATGGCAGGGTTTGAAAATACACGTGCACTTGTGCACGTGTCATGATTCAGACGGATAATACTAGTGGGCTTTGGTTTTAGCCGGATCCTAGTATTATATTGTGTTGAAATACTTTCATCTCGGAGTATTCGTATTCAGTCGGAATACGGATGCAGGTATGTATTTACAGGTGAGGGCTATTCTCATAATCCGTTACGAGATTACTTTAGATGATGCATTTCTTTTTGGTTAAATTTTTTGGTTTAAATGTTTATTGGATTTGGAAAGTGTGACTCATGTAGTGAGTCATTATTTCTAGCATGTTCACTACTGACTCATGGTAATGAGTCATGATAGATTAATGACTTTGGTTTTGGGTATGATATTTTAGGGTTTTGTGGGAGATATTTTGGTGAGATATTTTTCTTTGTTTTTCCATCACAAAACCTCAATATATCACCCAAACAAAAGAGAGGGCAGCCACATGATATTTTTGGTCTTGGTTTTTTTTGCTCTTTTAAGATTTTCTTGAGCTCACACTCTTCATCTCATTGCATCTTCTTCAACCTCCACCCTATCCCTCTCATGTGATGAGAATCCTAGGGTGTATTGAGACAAATTATTCACACTTCTCTCTACTTCAATTTTGGACATGTCGGCTAGCAAACTTCATGTCCGAGTTGTTTCAGTTTGAAGCGGGAACCCGTATACAGATTCCTTGATGTGGTGCCACTTCGACAAGGAGACCGGAGATCGAGCGAGATCGGAGATGCCGCAACAAGCTAAGGATGGTGGCTAAAGACCGAAGGACACGGATCGATCGGTATAGCCATTTTAACATCTTTGTAGTATACTAGTTTACGGTTAATGGAACGATCCGGGTTTTAGTTTTACGTTAGCGCCAGTTTTGTAAAAGTTTTTAGTCCGCGTTTCGCCTCGGATTAACGGCCGGGGCACTGGTGTAAACTTACACCAATTCACTGCAAGAGAAAGTCGGTATAATATACAATATCTCCTTTTAAAGTAGCAAGAAATTCAACTTCTCTGGATGTTATCAAAACATCAATATTCAGTATTAACTTTTAAAATATGAAATTATAATTAATTCATTAGAAGTATAAAAACCTTGGTTGCTAACTCTCGTCAAGGAATTTCTTCCAAATTTCATCCTGCATGTACTTTTTTTCTTTTCCAATATGTCATATTTCATTCCTTGTACATGCTTCTTTACTTTACTTTCCTTTTTCACTGAATTTGTGTAAAGCGAGATCAAGAAATAACTTGGCTTCTTTGCTCTTTTAGCATTTTCCATTTCTGTTTTTAAAAGATCTTTCCCAAAGGGAGTGGTCTGATATACACCCATTTCACGGACACGTTTAGCACAATCAACAGCTTCCGCATCCTTCATGACGTTTTGACGTCTGACTGGGGTCGTCAAATCCATCATAATAAGTGTTTACATCGGTAAATCCGTAGGGATTACCTCGGCCAATTCGGGTTGGTCAAAAGGTTTTTCGTTTTCAACTACGAGGTTTATATCTCCCAACTTATCATACAGGTCTTTATCTACGGCAACCCTCGATTGAACCTCAAAACTGGGATCAACACCGGACCCAGCTCCAACGCTTTTTCAATCGTCTTATCAACATTTACATCCCCCAATCTTTACTCTAACCCGTCGGTCTTCTCCCCCGCATTTGTATCATCGGCCGACTTAATATTTGCATCATCGGCCGTCTCAATATTTGCCTCACTTGGCTCCTTATCGATGCTCTTCTCATGCACATTTTCCTCACTTGGTTCCTCCTTAATGCTCTCATCATGCACAATTTTCTCATCGGCCACCTTGCACTCATTTCGAACAATGGGAAGATTAGTCTCGGTATTTTCATTTCCAACAATGGGAAGACTTGTCCCGGCATTATCATCCCTTTTTAGGACTTCATCCCCCTTGTCATCAGTCTCACCCTTTAGCACTCTTCTTATCTGTCTGTGTAATCTATTGAGATTTTCAAAATCCAACAAAGATATATTGCCTTCAACCTCGCTCAGCTACAAATATAAGTAATACATATCAATAATTGGATCGAATATGTTAAAGGTGATATAAAACAAAACAAAACATAAACAATACTTACGGAATCAAGAAGTAACCGACGGTCGATCTCGATGTTAAGCTCGTAGGTCAGAGTTGGTTAACTGTAGGGGGTGTATTATATTTTTGGTAATACCAGAGTACCAAACCATGTAGTCGTTAGCCACATCCCCATCTTCCGCTATAGGAGACTCAGTTATAACACCTTGTCCGCGATATCATTTTGGACTACGTCGCACAAATAGATATAATCCGAAACCACATCGTATACCGGTATCTTCTTGGTTTCCTTCTCTTTCTCAGCTCGTATACGATGAACGGCAACGAGTGCCCTCTGAATACCGACGAATTGTTAGATTATCCTATCAGGCTATTGCCACTGGACAATATCGAAACATATGAGTAGAACGCGTATCAGTCCAACGTGCCTACTGTGAACCCAAAATTCTTGGGAAGCCCCTGACATACTCAGTGTACGGATGCCATGTGAACTGTCATTAAAGAAACGATTGAAAATATTTAACATTATTCATAAATAATAAAACAAATGCCATTAAATTAGGTAATGAAATAGTAATTACATGTAGCTCCTTCAAATTTTCAAGCACTAACCGGTAAAAAAGTTTATTATAACGGGGAGTGTTCACTGTCGGAAGACAGACTGGGACGTTGGGACGTTTGGCCTGAATTCTGGGGGCAGACGCTATTTGGATTTATCCGTCCACCTCTGCGAAGATGCCAAGTTGATTTATGGCACCATATATCGGAGGTTTGGATGGATGCGGCCGTTGAAGCATGACTTCATCAGATTCCCCCTTCTTTGTGAAGGGTTTTTGTTTATGGGGACGTTCTTCTTAATAAGCGCAAGCCCCTTCAGTTAATTACATTACTGCATCATGATAACTGCTTTCTCCTATTCCGAAAGTTCGCTTCGTGTCGTGTGTGTGTTTTTGTTTGTTTTGGTTGTCCGTGGATTGTATACGGAGACTAGTTTATGATGTCTCCCATAGGGCGTATATTAGTCCAAATCTGTATAATTTTAGATTTGGGTTTGGGTTAATTTAAGGACTGGTTTGAGATTAAGATCGACTCAAAACGTATGAACGCTCGGGCTTAATTATTTTAGTTTAAGGACATCGCGGTCCATTTGCTCTATGTTTGAGGTGAGGTGTTAGTTTAAGGATGTTTCGGTCCTTTATCGCCGTATTTAGGGGCAAATATTAGTTTAAGGACATTTCGGTCCATTATCCATCTTGCGCGCACGTGAATTTGTTACATGACGAAGTGAACAATGGTGATATGGAATGTGCCCAATTTGGGGCACGATCTAATTTGAGACGTGCACGTCAATTGGAAGTGCATCAACGAAAGAAGTTGTTGGTCGTCGGGACCCGCTACCTCTCTAAAGACGTTGAGGAATTACAATGACATGTATCAGAGGTGTGAAGAGATGTACCCTTAAACCAAATTCCGTATTTGAGGGAAAAGGAGTTGTTGTGGACTTAAGAATTTTTGGTCATATTTAAGACCTTGGAAATCAAGAGCATATGGGCTCAATTGATTTAAAAACAAAGAGGTTTGATCTCAGGAAACTTAGCCAATTTTAGGCTAAGATTGAGTTTCCATAATTACACAACAGTGCTGAGCACTAGAACATACAACGCTCACGTATGAAACACGTGGGGTGCTGGATTATTTCTAAGCACTAGAGTCCTGTGGTACTCACGTGTGATACACGTGAGGTGTTCATATGTGAGCGTTTTTAGTCATTTTTAACTAATCATAGAGTGCTGAGCACTCTTCATGATACTCACGTGGGAAGAACGTAAGTGCTGGGCTTTGGATTTTATTTGTTCGTTTCCCTCTTTTTACAGATGTGCTAAGCACTTGGATAGATCTCACATGACTGCTTCCTTTTGGGGCGGCTGTCTAATTGACAAAGAAGTTTTTATTTGCTTTCTAGGCGCCCACATGAGAAACACGTAAAGCTGTTCTTTTTGTTTGTTTTTTTAAGCGCTTCTCGTGGGAAACGCGTGAGGTTTCAAAATAGTGCCAAGCACTAATCGAGTCACCAAGTTGTTCTTGTGTTTTCTTAGAGATATTGATCTCTGTTAATGACATTTTTAGTCATTGATGATCATCAAGATTTCAGATTTGAAGATCTTGGACCATCATTATCGTTTGCATTGAAGAACAAAGTTCTTTTTCACTTTTCTAAGAAAAAAGTTCTTTATATAGGGTTAAACCCTAATTTTTGAAGGAATTAAATTCACATATGTTTCTGTTCTTTCTTTTTAACTTAGTTCTTTTCCCCTAAGTTTTGAATCTGCAGAATAGAATCTTCCCGGTGAGAATTAAATTCTCAACTGTGGGGAGATTTTCTTATGCAAATCTCAACCAGAGAAAGAACTGAGTTCTTGTATGAAGGGTTAAACCCTTAGAGAGGCAAAGGAGAGATAATATGATCTCTGTGGTTCTTTACCTAGGCTTTCAACGAGGCAAGTCTTCTTTGAGAATTAAATTCACTTTTCTATCAATGGCTCACTGTATTCTTTAAGAGCTTGTGGGAAGTTCTCTTTGTATATTCTCTCTCTTTTCTCTCCGTCTCTCCCCCCTTCTTTCTTCTCTATCTATTTATAGTAGAAGAGAAAAGATCAACTTGTCAAGAAAATCTCTGATTGAGAGATCGTGATTGATTTCATAATCAATCCAAAATGATCTCTTAGATCACTTGATGAATTTTATTCACCATTGGATTTTTAATCCAAAGGCTCTCTGTTTAACAGAGAAGTTTTCTTGTTTATTTAACAAGATTAGTAAATATTTTTCCTAAGATAGAATTTTATTCTATCAGATGATCGGTGGGTGATTTTATAATCACCGTTGGATCCTTGATCCAAGGGTCCTCTTTTTAACAGAGAAAATCTTTCTAGTTTGAGAAAGATCAAGAAAATATTTCCCACATAGAATTTTATTCTATCAGATTGTTCATTTGGTGATATTTTATCACAATTGGATTTTAAATCCAAGATTCTCGGTTAGAGAAAGATCTTTCCATATTAGAAAGATCAGGGAAAAGATTTCCCAAATAGAATTTAATTCTATCACATAGAATCAGATGTGAGTATTTTAAAATTGGGGCTCTCACATGCTTTGCATGTGAGCGCTGTCAAAGAATGTGGCAGGAGGACTCACGTGTTTAACACGTGACCCTTAGCGTGGATTTTGGCCAGTTTATTTTCAGCGCTCATATGCTTTGCATATGAGCGCTCACGTATTTAATACGTGAGGCATGTTTGGCCTTTAGTTTATTTTATTCAGCGCCCATAAGCTTTGCATACAGGCGCTCACGTGTTTAACACGTGATGCCAGTTTGGCCTTTAGGTTTATTTTATTCAGCACTCATATGCTTTGCATATGAGCGCTCAAATGTTTGACACGTGAGGCCAATTTGACCCTTAGTTATTTGTTTTCAGCGCTTATATGCTTTGCATATGAGCACTCACGTGTTTAACACGTGAGGCCAGTTTGGCCTTTAAGTTTATTTTATTCAGCGTTCATATGCTTTGCATATGAGTGCTCACGTGTTTAATATGTGAGACCAATTTGACCCTTAGTTATTTATTTTCAGCGCTTATATGCTTTGCATATAAGTGCCCACGTATTTAATACGTGATGCCAAACTATGAGGATTGTTTTTCTCTTTCTTTTCTCTCCTTTTTTTTATAAGGGAACAAATTGCTCTTGGCCAAAACATTTGGCAGGAACAAATGCCCCCCACTACATTGCCCGCATAAGTATGTACGTGGGTGAAGTAGTGCAGAGTTATGCATGGCCATACAATTGATGGCTTAGGATACAAGTTTAGGATCCTTATAGCCTAAGGCTTTTTTTTTATCTTCATGGGCTATAAGGGTCTCAAGAAGGTTTTTTCCCCTATGAGTTTTGAGGATCTCATAAGTGTGCATTCCCCCTAGAAATTGTGAGGATTTCTAAGTGTTTATCGCCTCCGTAAGTCGTAAGGATCTCACTCGAGTATTTTTTTTCCTTACGAGTCGTGAGGTCTCGTAAGTAGCTTCTTCATTTCATTGGAGAATGTGGCTCGTGGATAGTATACAAGAGTCAATTTGAACCTCCTTGTAGGGCAGCGATGGCTTAGAAAACAGGTTTAGATTTGTCGCCTAAGACTTTTCAACTTTATGAGCTGTAGGGGTCTCATAAAGACTTTTCTCCCTACGAGTCGAAAGGATCTTGTAGGAGTATTTTCTCCTTAGAAGTCATGAGGACTCCTAAGTGCGTTTTCTCTTGAGAGTCGTAAGGATCTCACAAGAGAATTTTCCCCTTACGAGTCGAGAGGACTCGTAAGTGGTTTCCCCTACTCGTCGGTATACGACTTTGGAGAATGTGGCCATTGGATAGTATACAAGAGTCAATTTGGACCTACATGTAGGGCCACGGTGTTTAGGAAACAGGTTGATATCCCCGTCGCCTAAGGCTTTTCAACTTTATGAGCCATGAGGGTTTCATAAAGATGTTTTTCCTTATGAAATGAGATGAGTCGAGAGGATCTCACAGGTGTATCCTAACGTGAAATATAAATAACCCCTATTCTTTACGACAGGGATCCGTTAGGTTTGTGGTACTAGGGTTTTAGTCTTTGGTACCGTCGCATTGACTGATGTATCCTCGATATGCAGTCTTTAAGCTGCTATTCGAGTAGCCCTGCGACTGTCTGTCTCTGATCCCTTCAGGGGATGGACAAGACATCTTCAAGTAATCTCCTTAGGTCATATTACCGTCGGAAGAGCAAACGTTAAGAATTTGCCATGACGTTTTTTACTTGAGGTTAGGCTCGATTTAGAGCCCCGATGAGTCATAACCACTCCGTTCTGGTGTGGGATGACCTCCAATCGTCTTTTCGACTTTATATGAGTTACCTTCAAGACCTAAAGCTGGGAATATGCCATTGCTTCATTTTTTTAACGATGTCGTGCCGATTCTTTGCTGAAGTAGGGCAGACATCTGTATGACCTCTATGTTGTATGTATTGCAATTGAAGTCTAGAGTTAGGAATACGCCATCGCCCTATGATTGTCGTGTCTCTGATCCCTTCGGAGGCTGGACAAGACGTTTTCAAGTAATCTACTTAGGTTATATTACCGTTAGCAGAGTAAGCGTTAGAAATTCGCCATAACGCTTTTTACTTGAGGTTAGGCTCAATTTGGAGGCCCGATGAGTCATAACCGCACCCTTCTTGGGTGGGATGATCTCCAATGATCTTTCAGGTTTTATATGAATTGCTGTCAAGACCCGAAGCTAGGAATATACCATCACTTCGTTTTTTTCTTTGACGATATCGCACCGATTCTTTGCTAAAGTAATGTAGACATATGTAGGACCTTTATGCTGTTTATATTGCAGTTGAAGCCTGGAGCTAGGAATATGCCATTGCTCCAATTTCATTTGATAGTTGTATCTGCATCCTGCTGAAATGAGGAGGGAAACGTCGAGATAGTCTCTAGGTTGTATATACGCCGTCAAGACTTAGAGCTAGGATTTTTCCATGGCTCCATTTTTGATTTGACCCTTGGGTCTTTGTTGACGTTGCGTCTGCATCCTGCTGGAGTGAGAAGGAACGTCGGGATAGTCTCTAGGTTGTATATGAACCGTCAAGACTTGAAGCTAGGATTTTTCCGTGACTCCATTTCTATTGACCCTTGGGTCTTGTTCATATCATAATTTTGTATTATTATATTCCCCATTCTTAATCATATTGCAAATAAATATGTGCTTTTGATCCATGTCTGCTAAATAGTTGCAGGTTATAGGTTCTCAGAACAATACAGTGAAAATGGTGAAAAGACGCTACAAATGTGAGACTACGACCAACAAATAGATGAATCTGCAAGATACCGCCTACCAGTTTGAGGAACAAACGAAGATCAATGAACAGTTCGATTGCACCAAGTACGAAGGCAGCACAAAGATTCAAGACTTCAACGCGAAGCTTTCGGTAAAAGTCCACAAATTCTGTACTGTTGGAAATCTGGAAGAAAGTAGAAAAAATTATGAAGAACCAAGAGAAGAAAATAGAAGGAAATAGCACCCTGAAGCAACCCTGAAAAGAAGAGTCAAAGATCCCTCAAGACGGCCGCAGATCCGCGGCCAAACAAGGCTTATGGCCGCAGTTCCGCGACCATGCAGAGCACGTGTTGGTGCAAAGTGTCGGTGGTGTCGGTGTTTTGACCCGGCTTTCTTAGGGTAGTCTTGTAATTTCAGATGTGGATCAGATGTAAACCCTAGGGTTTCTCCTCTCTATAAATAGGAAAGCCTACAGCCTCTTTTGGGGCATGTCACTTTTTAATTCTAGATTAATCTTTCAATTCCATTGTAATCGTCAAGAAGTGTCAATAAAAGTAAGTTTTTTATCTTGAATTTTTCTTATCTGCAATTTTATTTCTCTGCAATTTTTTATCTATCTTTATTTATCTGCAAGTTCATTAGTTAACGAAAAAGAAAATTTATAAAAATGAATTTTGTCGCAATTTCCCTAATGAGTGAGTAGTTCCTCACTTGTTAGGGTTAGGTTTGGGGTAGGTTTGAGAGATGGAAATCTCTCACTCCTTTCTTGTCGCCCGTATAATACTTCAAATTAGGACTCTATGTTAATCAAACACACACCGCTCACTACGGCACCCTATCCTACGAGATAGCGGTGATTCCTTAGTTTGACCGGTTGTGGTTGATTTACATAAAGGTTAGGGATAAGAGTTAAGAAAAAACGGACAAGGACCAAAAGGAAGAAACTATGTTTCTTTCTAGTCGTGCTAATCCCCTTTGTTAACTGTTACCCTAACACCTAAGTTCTTAATTAGGGCAAAGAAAGTGGTGAGTAGAATTAACTTTCCAAACTAACCTAATCCTAACCCTAGCAAGGTTTTAATCCAAATCAAATTCAATCTTAGTTTTTATAAAAATCAAAAACTACCCGACTTGATCGGACTTAACTCGTAAGAACAATAAGAAAAGAACACGTTTTTCCTGTGGACCGACCCGTACTCAATCGGCTAGCTACCAAGCGACACCGTTATTGATTGCGGTATTCTTAACTTTGATTTTAAAACGCACGCACACAAAATCGATCTCTTCAATCAAATGGCGCCGTTGCCGGGGAAAACGGTAGTTATTTTCTTTTTGTAATTTCGGGTTAATTAAAAATTAAAAAAATCATAAAAACTGAAAAATATAAAAACAAAAAAATTATCATCTTGTTATTTTTTGAAGGGTTTTTGTGCAAATTGTGTAGGAACGGAAAGACGAACAGATTCAGATCTGGAGCAAGCTCGGTAAACAAATCCATAAACAGAAGATCTGAACAAGACAGAGGAGAACCACAACAGAAAATAGAAAGATTTTGGAGATCTGAACCTATTCATCAACTGCGGAACCACAGCACAAACATACAATTGGCGGCGGAACCGCGGCGGTTTGCTGACGTCAGCAATCCAAATTCTCTGTAAGTATTCCTTACCTTCTCTAAAACCCCTTGTGCTCCTCTGAAAAATTTTCCTGTTGGATTCTTTGTGCAAAACTTCTTCCCCCTCTCCAATAAATCAATCTTGTGCAGGATTCTTTGCACCGCAAATAAAGAGAAAAAAAAATTTTGGCAAGTGTTTTGGATTTTTTTGTGTTTACTGCTTTGTATTTTTAAAATGGACTTTTAAGGGGCTATAACACCAATCCAGATTGGGTGGGGATTTCATTACTCTTCCTAGGACCCCAAAAATCACAAAAGGTATTTGCATCAAACCTCGAGTTAATTAAAAAATATTTAGACTCAGCCAATAAGGACTGTCACGCTCATTAGGACAAAGGAAGGTTGTGGGCAATCGGTCGTTTATCTAAACCTGACTTTGTGGTGCTTAGGATAGACAAGTGGGAAAGGTAATTTTAAAAGGCCCGTCTCACGGTGATTCGTGAGCGGATCCCTCCTTTCTTTACTTGTGCTTACCTCGCCACAATTGGCGGTGAAGAGGCGATTTGAGGGATATCTCACAACTTGTCCTTTGGATCAGTTAGGAGCAGTCTAGTTGATTTAGGAGACCCTAGATCTAGACTTGATTGTGCATGTTCAAATTGTGATTGCTTGAAAGTGTGTCGTAGTTCCATATAAAATCTTTTGCAAAAATCTTTATAAAATTTTTTTTTTATAAAAACTTGCCATTTTTTTCGCTAGAAATCCATTGCACCCAACTTGCACCCACATTCTCTCATTGACATTTTCTTACCCCCACCTTCTACTTTTTCACTACACTACACCTCGTTAGTGTATGTTCGGTTGGACTAGGGACACTAGCGTCCGTTTAGTCCATGTCTCGTTAGTGCCTACTGACGACGCGTTCGACTCCGAAGTCGAAATTCCATCCACTTCTTTACCTTCATCTTCACATTCATCATCTTCTAAGGAGATGTCGGGATTCAATCCTAATAACCCCTTACCTACTTCGGGACTGATTCCACCTCAACTGGGTGCGAATAACCCACTACACCCGCCTGTTGAAGCGCCCCAACGAATCGCGCTCCAGGATCTTTTCTATCCAACCCATACCGCACTTCCTACTTTTCTTTCACTTCCACCGGCTAATGGGGATAACTTCGAAATTAAACCCCACCTCATCAATATGTTGCCCAAATTTCACAGGCTGGAATCCGAAGATGCCTAAATCTTCATTAACAAATTCCAGAATGTTTGCGCAATGATGAAGACCACCCAACTTTCCGATGATGCTATAAGGCTACGTGTCATTCCTTTCACTTTATGTGACCTAGCTGAAAAGTGGCTATATAGTACACCATCGCACTCCATAAAAAGTTGGGAAGAGTTTGTTAAGGCTTTTCTAAAAAAGTTTTACCCACACCACAAGAACGCGAGAATCAGAAATGAAATTAAACAATTTTCCCAACTTCCTTCCGAACCTTTTTGGAAGTGTTTCGAAAGATTTAAGGACCTTCTTGTTCAGTGCCCTCACCACGGTATCGAGAGATGGCAACTTTGCTAAACTTTATACGAATGACTGAACACAGCAACTAAGCAGTTGTTGGAAACCATTTGTCAAGGTCACTTTCTTAAAAAATCGAGCGAGGAAGCTTGGCAATTTCTCGACGATCTTGCTGAACAAACACTTTAGTGGGAAAGCACTAGACAGACCACTTCATCTACTTCATTAGGTCAGTCTAGGGCAGGCATACATCAACTTGATATGTCGATTGTAATGAAGGCCGAAATGGCTGCACTCATGAAAAAACAAGAAGCAATTGAGAGCAAATTCTTATCGCCTTCCCCTGCCCCAGCTTTACACCCACGCACTATTTGCGCTTGTTGTTCGGATCCATCCCATTTAACCGAAGAGTGTCCTTACAACCCACCTGTTCAAGGACAAGATCAAGTCAATGTTTCCTTTCAGCAAAGACAAAGAAATGATCCATACTCTTCAACTTATAATCCTGGTTGGAGGAGCCACCCAAATTTCGACTGGAATCAAAATCAATAACAATTCCAAGGCAATAACAATTTTCAGAGGCCTCCTCCACAACAACAAGCCCTTCAACAAACTCAATATCAGCAACCTTTCCAACCCCAACCTTACCAAAACCAAATGAACAATTTTGTACCAAACAACTCTTATCCTCAAAACAATTTTGTTCAACCAAATAACGATAAGGTTTCCTCGCTAGAACGAAGTCTGGATGCGTTATTAAAACAATCTACGCAATTCTCAGCCAGCATCCAATCTTCCATTCAGTCTTTGGTGCAACACACTACTTCACATGATCAGAGCATCAAAACAGTTGAAGCCCAAATTGCACAACTGAATGCTGCGTTAAGCGAGCGAGAAAAGGGAAAGCTTCCATCTCAACCATTGCCAAATCCCGGTCAGACACAAAATACATATGTTGCTCATGAACAACAAAATCATAATGTGAGTGTCGTGACTACATTGAGATCTGGAAAAGTATTGCACAACAACATTGGAAATAATGATGACACCCCGGCCGCCGCTTCTTCTTCTTCATCTTCTTCAGAGCCTGTTCTTCATTCTCGACAAGGCTCTACTTCTTCTACTAACGGACCCACATCTCACTCCACGAAAACACCAATACTGGGATCTGTTCCAACTCCTCAATCTACTCCACAAACATTGGACTCAACAAATCTTCAAAATATTCCATTTCCAAACAGGTTGAGATCCAATAAACAAACTCCACAAATGGAGAAGATTGTGGAGTTATTCAAACAGGTTGGCATTAATATACCTCTCTTGGATGCAGTCCAACATGTCCCTTCTTACGCTAAAATATTAAAGGACTTATGCACCAAGAAGTGGAAATCGCAGGTACCTAAGAAAGTTTTCTTGGCTAATGCAGTAAGTGATGCTCTTACCCAACCTTTACCCCAAAAACGCAAGGACCCTGGATGTCCTACAATTTCAATAACTATTGGGGATAAGAACATAAATCGCGCACTTTTAGATCTTGGTGCCAGTGTTAATTTGCTTCCCTATTCAGTATATGAAAAATTAGGCGTTGGAGAGCTGAAACCCACACATTGTACTCTCCAAATGGCCGATCGATCCATCACCCATCCTAGGGGTGAGTTAGAGGATGTGTTAATTAAAGTAGGGGACTTCATTTTCCCCGTTGATTTCATTGGTATGGACACACAGCCTGTAGCTAACCCCCGGAGTCAAATTCCGGTGATACTCGGTCGGCCATTCCTTGCAACTTCTAATGCGGTGATCAATTGTCGAAACGGTTCGATAAACCTATCTTTTAGAAACATGACAATTGAGCTCAACATTTTAAAGTTGGGGAATCAGCCCTCCGAGCCTAATACTAATATACTTGATATTTGCTCGATCCAAGAGATCACTCAGGAGGATGTGAGCTCGAAAAAATTCTGTTCGATCACAGCAATTTTGACGCCACTAGTGCGTTCCTCCTTGAATCTGACACAGTTTTCACACCCGATAACGATTACGAGTGTTTCACCTTTTCGAATGATTTTGAAGAATCACCACCCGAGTTTGAGTCCTTTGAATTTTTGGATGAGTTAGCTGAACCATCCGACTTGGTTGCTTACACTCTCTTTGAACCTCTATTGGAATCCTTCGAGTTTGAGACAGTTTCACCAATTTTACCTTCAATTGTTTCGCCTCCAAAGCTAAAACTAAAGCTATTGCCGTCCCACCTTAAACATGCTTACTTAGGTGAGAATGAGACCCTTCCTGTTATCATATCGGAATCTCTAGCCCCCGAGCAAGAGAAAGCCATTTTAACGGTCTTACAAAACAATCGGCAAGCTTTTGGCTGGACTATGGTGGACATCAAGGGGATTAGTCCCCTCATAGTTGAAAATCATATTCATATGATGGATGATGCCAAGCTAGTAAGGGATCCACAAAGACTCCTCAACCCTGTAATGAAGGAGGCTGTTAAAAAGGAGATTGTAAAATATCTTGATAGTGGTATCATTTACCCTATCTCTGATAGCCAGTGGGTTAGCCCCATTCACGTTGTCCCAAAGAAATCGAGCATAACGGTCATAACCAATGAGGCGAATGAGTTAATACCTACTCGCACCAAAACTGGGTGGCGAGTATGCAACGATTATAGAAAACTCAAGGCCGCGACACGGAAAGATCACTTTCCATTACCTTTCATTGACCAAATGCTAGAACGATTGGCTTAGCATGAATATTACTGCTTTTTGGATGGCTACTCCGTCTATAATCAAGTTCCCATCGCTGAAAAGGACCAAGACAAGACCACATTTACTTGTCCTTTCGGTACATTCACTTACCTTCGCATGCCCTTTGGGTTATGCAATGCACCCGCTACTTTCCAGCGGTGTATGATGGGCATTTTTTCAGACATGGTGGAAAAATTCTTGGAGATTTTTATGGATGATTTCTCCATTTGCGGCGACTCCTTTGACAAATGTTTGCTACATTTAGACGCGGTTCTTACCCGGTGTGGGGATAAGAACCTCACCTTAAATTGGGAGAAATGCCACTTTATGGTACGAGAAGGTATTGTCTTAGGACATATCATCTCGCAAAATGGCATTGAGGTTGATAAAGCTAAAATTGAAGTCATTTCCAATCTTCTTACTCCCAAGTGCGTCAAAGACATCCGAGCCTTCCTTGGCTATGCCGGTTTCTATAGACGGTTCATCAAGGATTTTAGCAAGATAGCTAGACTCTTGGCTCTTTTATTTGCCAAGGACACCACTTTTCATTTCGACTCAAGCTGTATGAAGGCGTTCGAGTCGTTGAAAAACTCACTTATTTCCGCTCCCATTCTTTCATCTCCTGACTGGACGCATCCATTTGAAATTATGTGCGATGCATCTGATTTCTCCATTGGTGCTGTCCTTGGAAAGCACATAAATAAGATGCCACATGTAATTAATTACGCTAGCCGAACCTTAAACGAGGCCCAATTAAATTACACAACAACTGAAAAAGAATTCTTAGCTGTTGTGTTTGCACTAGAAAAGTTCAGGCCCTATTTAATCGGCTCTCCAGTCATCGTTTACACTGACCACTCGGCTCTTCGCCATCTTTTTGCGAAGAAGGATGCTAAATCTCGGCTGATACGTTGGATCCTCTTACTACAAGAGTTTGACCTTGTCATCAGAGACAAGAGAGGATGCGAAAACGTAGTCGCCGACCATCTTTCACGCCTTCCTTCTTCGCCTATACTTCAAATTCCTATTAAAGACATTTTTCCAGATGAGCAGTTCTTAACTGTGTCATGCGAACCTTGGTTCGCTGATATCGTAAATTATTTGGCCACCGGACTGATACCGAACGAATGGTCAAATCAGGACAGACTCAGATTTCTATCCCAGGTAAAACATTTTTATTGGGATGAACCGTATCTATTCAAATACTGTCCCGACCAAATTATTCGTCGGTGTGTCCTCGACAATGAGTTTAAGAGTGTGCTTTCATTCTGCCACGATCAAGCGTGTGGCGGGCATTTTGGAAAAAGACAGCAAAAAAGATCTTGCAGTGTGGCTTCTACTGGCCACAACTTTTTAAAGATGCACATGAGTACTGCAAGATATGCTCCCGGTGCCAACACTTGGGCCGGATATCTCGGAGAAATAAAATGCCGCTCCAACCAATTTTGGTTGTTGAAATTTTTAATGTTTGGGGGATAGACTTTATGGGACCATTTCCTAACTCTTTTGGGAACATGTACATTCTACTCGCGGTTGACTATGTTTCTAAATGGGTCGAGGCTGTGCCAAGCCGAACTAATGACAACAAGGTTGTCGTTAGATTTATCAAAGAAAACATTTTTTCTCGCTTTAGGCATTCTCGCGCGATTATCAGTGATAATGGATCTCACTTTTGTAATAGGACTTTCGAGTCCTTAATGCGGAAATACTCCATTACTCACAAGCTGTCAACGCCCTATCATCCCCAAACTTATGGGCAAGCCAAGATTTCGAATCGGCAGATTAAACAGATATTGGAGAAAACGGTTTCCAAAAACTGTAAAGATTGGTCATCAAAACATATTGATGCTTTTTGGGAATTCTGTACTGCCTATAAGACCGATCTTGGCATGTCTCCATATAGGGTTGTTTGTGGAAAGGCTTGTCACCTTCCAGTTGAAATAGAGCATAAGGCATTTTGGGCAATAAAAGAGTTGAATATATCTTTGGGAGATGCGGACAGCCATAGAAAGCTGCAATTGAATGAATTGAACGAGCTGCGGGATGAAGCTTTCGAGAATGTTGTAATCGTCAAAAACCGAACGAAAGTGTTCCACGATAAACACCTTATGCACAAGACTTTCAAACCTGGTCAACAGCTTTTACTTTACGACACTCGGTTACATTTCCATCCCGGCAAGCTCAGATCTCGATTGAAAGGGTCATTTTTGGTACGCACCGTATATCCGCACGGTGTGGTCGATCTAGAAAACCTGGAGGACGGTTCACTGTTTAAAGTGAACGGATATCGACTTAAACTGTTCCTCACTGTGGACCCTTCGGAGGAGCTCCTGTTTTTACAGGAGCCGATCTACATTGACTTACCTTCCTCCATTTATCCCAAAATTTCGATTATCTAGCCAAAACACTGTTTCAAACAAGTTTAGGGGTATGTATCATTTGTAATTATATAAAAATAAAATTAAAAAAAATAAAAATAAATAAAAAAAATTGGGTATTTTTGTAAATTTTCAGTAAAAAAATAAATAAATAATAAAATATTAAAAATTTGTATTTACAAATAATTTTCCCTTTTTTAGAGAGGCTTTTTGCAAATAACCAACACATTCCCCCCTATAAATAAAACCCGACCCCTCTCTGTTTTTACCAAACCCTAAATTTTCATTTCATCAAATCTTGGCCGCCGCTCCAACTTCTGCAGAGAGATCCCCCCTAGACGCCGCCCTTCCGCCGCAAGAAGCCTGCCTTCGGCCGCGCAACCGCCGCGCATTGGTGTCTGCTCCCTCTGAAATCTTCAGAGGAGGTTTGCTTTCTTTGATCCTCTCTGTTAAATTTTTTTTAGATCTGTGAATTTTCTGAATGGCACCAACAATGCAGTTAGAACGAGATTTTTCACAAATCTTTTCACGCACAATTTACGGAAGTTATTTTGCTGATGAAATCACACGGCGAGGAAGGAATTTTTTAATTTACAATCATCCGAATACCTACGCCCTTCCAGATCTAGTCACTTGTTTTTCCGAGTGCATGGAGGAGGGCTGCCTTGCACAATACGGTTTTATTAAATTACTTTGGGACGATAGGGAAATAATCATTGACAGGGACTTCATCCATGAAGTCACTTTAATTCCTAGATTACCTGTTCACAACCAACCTCTTCAATTTGAAGACTATATGGCCTTAATGGGTAATGACTGCTCAAGGGAACCTAGGAAGGGAATACAGGCTAGAACCCTCTTCGCCAATGTTTTAACCGTGTGCCGGTGGGCACAAAACAACATTTTTGGCAGTTCACATAATACCACATTTTTCATCCCGTCTCTTCAAATCGTGCACACCTTAATGACTAGGAACCCTAGATTTAACATGTGCACAGTTTGTCTTTAATCAATTGGTGCTAGCAAAAGGGCTGCAAATTACCCATGCCCTATGTTAGTGACACAACTGTGTGACTATTTCCTCCCTGTGGAGGAATTTGAATTCTACATGCATGGAGGTATACCCATTAGGCCTCTCATTAAGGGCGTATCCACGTCCTATACCCGCTTGACTGATGTATGATCACAAAGAGAACCGGCCGAACATGTACCCGCCAGAACACCCAGCTCCAGCTCGACCACGAGCGAGGAAGAGCTTACCCCCATAGAACATGCACGTCTTCTTAGAAGAGCCATTAGGGGGATTGATAATTTGGTTGGGATGGTGACCAACTTGGATCACCGAGTGACAGAGATTGAACATGGCGTATCTACGCTGCTGGCGCGAGAGGCGCGTTCCCGTTAACGTTCAAGGGGACGCCGAGGGCCTGAGCAGTGAGGGCACTGCTTTTGGTAAGTTTGGGGGAGGAGGTGGTTTGTAAATAGTTATCATTGTATTGCATATTTTAATTTTTGTACATATTTTTCTTTTCTTTCTTTGCATGTTTAATTCTGCATTGCATCTTTATCAAAAAAAAATTATAAAAATTAAAAATGAAAATAAAAGAAATATAAAACAAAAAATCAAATAAAAATTGAAAAAACTAAAAAGAAAAAGAAATTCAACTTGGCCATAATTGACTTAAGTTTGAAAAAACGGTTAACCAGCTAGGAAAAACTAGATCCTAAATTTAGTAAATTAAAAACCCTAAAAATAACCTTTCTTAAAATTTAACGGTAGAAAACATATGTCCTTATAGTTTACTTAGAAATAGGCAATTTTTGAGATCAGTTCTTGGGCTAAGTCAAAATAAGGGAAATGTATTGTAATTTTTATTGAAGTGTAAGTCTGAAAAAAATAATTCCGAACCTTTAGTCTAAATTCTGAAAATATATACCTTACAACTCGCACATACACACACCTTGAAACTTGGGATAGTAGAGGATACCTTGAATTGCTCTTGTCTAAAATCCTTACTATGAGAAAAAATTAAATATAAGTATGAATAAAGAGATATAAAAAAATGAACACTGGTTTTGTAATTACTTAAGGCTGCGTAAAATAAAAAAATATATAGCGAGGGTGCTATATCACCTAGTGCCTTAGACTAACTGGTTTGGGAGTCACTTCTAAAGCCTTAGGTCTTACAAGACGAGAAATTATGCCTTAATGCGCAAACACATTTTGTAATCGGTCGTTAGTACCTCAAGAAATATTAACGGTCGCATGAAGGATGTGTGAGCAATTTCATCTAAAATTCACAAACTAAAAGTACTTTGGACAATGGACAACGGTATGATAGCTTGAATTGAATTTCCATGTGTAGGGGTGATACATACACACACGTAGGGGTATGTGATTGGGGTTGGATGAGAGATAGGAATGAAAAATAGGACTTATATCTTCAGTAGAGATGATAAAAATTCCTAAGTTGAGATGTAACCTCAGAAGGAAAATTCAAAATATGCTAAAAGCTAAGTAAATTTACAGAACATATACGACCTTAAGTTGAATGATAAGTGAGTGTGAAAAATACGGGTTGATGATTTCTAAGTTGAAGATAATAGAATTTCTTGCTAAAACACCGAATTGAAGAATGAAAGTCAATAGGCCAAATTGATCGGATTTTGTGGGTAGTATCCGCTGAAAACCCTCAGGAGACAACACTCCTCCTACTAGGGACACCTAGAGGTTTAACGGCTTATTGCACGAGCTCAGAGCAATCGTGATTCCCTGCAAAAGTGAGGTTAGGTTTCTTTTCGAGAATAAAATTGGTTTTGCTCGGGACGAGCAAAAGATAAGTTTTGGGGTATTTGTTCATATCTGAATTTTACATTATTATATTTCCCATTCTTAATCATATTGCAAATAAATAGGTGCTTTTGATCCATGTCTGCTAAATAGTTGCAGGTTACAGGTTCTCAGAACAATACAGTGAAAATGGTGAAAAGACGCTACAAATGTGATACTACGACCAACAAATAGATGAATCTGCAAGATGCCGCCTACCAGTTTAAGGAACAAACGAAGATCAATGAGCAGTTCGATTGCACAAAGTACGAGGGCAGCACAAAAATTCAAGACTTCAACGCGAAGCTTTCGGTAAAAGTCCACAAATTCTGCACTGTTGGAAATCTGGAAGAAAGTAGAAAAGATTATGAAGAACCAAGAGAAGAAAATAGAAGGAAATAGAACCCTGAAGCAACCCTGAAAAGAAGAGTCAAAGATCCCTCAAGACGGCCGCGGATCCACGGCCAAACAAGGCTTATGGCCGCGGTTCCGCGGCCGTGCAGAGCACGTGTCAGTGCAAAGTGTCGGTGGTGTCGGTGCTTTGACCCGGCTTTCTTAGGGTAGTCTTGAAATTTCAAATGTGGATCAGATGTAAACCGTAGGGTTTCTCCTAACTATAAATAGGAAAGCCTACAGCCTTTTTTGGGGCATGCCTCTTTTTAATTGTAGATTAATCTTTCAATTCCATTGTAATCGTCAAGAGGTGTCAAAAAAGTAAGTTTTTTATCTGCAATTTTATTTCTCTCCAATTTTTTATCTGTCTTTATTTATCTGCAAGTTCATTAGTTAACTAAAAAGAAAATTTATAAAAATAAATTTTGTCGCAATTTCCCTAATGAATGAGTAGTTCCTCACTTGTTAGGGTTAGATTTGGGGTAGGTTTGAGAGATGGAAATCTCTCACTCCTTTCTTGCCCGTATAATACTTTAAATTAGGACTCCATGTTAATCAAACACACACCGCTCACTACGGCACCCTATCCTACGAGATAGCAGTGATTCCCTAGTTAGACCGGTTGTGGTTGATTTACATAAAGGTTAGGGATAAGAGTTAAGAAAGGACGGACAAGGACCAAAAGGAAGAAACTATGTTTCTTCCTAGTCGTGCTAATCCCCTTTGTTAACTATTACCATAACACCTAAGTTCTTAATTAGGGCAAAGGAAGCGGTGAGTAGAATTAACTTTCTAAACAAACCAAATCCTAACCCTAGCAAGGTTTTAATCCAAATCAAATTCAATCTTAGTTTTTATAAAAATCAAAAACTACCCGACTTGATCGGACTTAACTCGTAAGAACAATAAGAAAAGAACACGTTTTCTCTATGGACCGACCCGTACTCAATCGGTTAGCTACCAAGCGATACCGTTATTGATTGCGGTATTCATAACTTTGATTTTAAAACACACGCACACAAAATCGATCTCTTCAATCAGGTCTTTGGTGACGTCGTGTATGCACCCTGCTGCCATGAGGAGAACGTCGGGATGATCTATAGGCTTTAAATGTTGCCATTAAGATCTGAAGCTAGGATTTTGCCATCCCTTCACATTTATTTGATTGTTGCGTCCTCATCCTGCTGAAATGAGGACAACGTCGAGCTGGAGCTAGGATTTTTTCCATCACTCTACTTTTGTTTGTTGACGTTGCGTCTGCCCCGAGAGGGAACGTCGAGTTGGAGCTGGGATTTTGCCATTACACCTTTTTGATTTCGACCCTTGGGTCTTTTGTTGACGTTAGGTCTGCATCCTGCTGGAATGAGAAGGAACGTTGAGATAGTCTATGAGTATATGAACTATCAAGACTTGGAGCTAGGATATTGCCATGGCTCCTTTTTTTGTTCGACCCTTGGGTCTTTGTTGATGTCACGTCTGCACTGAGAAGGAACGTCAGGCTGATCTCTAGGCTGTAGATGTTGCCATCGAGATCTGGAGCTAGGGATATGCCGTTGGTCCTCTTTATTTTGGTGATGTCATACTGATTCTTTGCTGAAGTCGGGTAGACATCCAAATGACCTTTATCTCCATCGAGGTCCGGAGCTGGGAATATGCCATTGCTCCAATTTCATTTGACAGCCACACCCGCACCCTGCTGGAATGAGGAGAACGTCGAGCTGGAGCTAGGATTTTTTCCATCACTCCACTTTTGTTTGTTGACATCGCATCTGCATTGAGAAGGAACGTCGAGCTGGAGCTGGGATTTTGCCATTACTCTTTTTTTGTTTGACCTTTGGGTCTTTGTTGACGTTGCGTCAACATCCTGCTGGCATGAGAAGCACGTCGGGCTGGAGTTACGATTTTGCCATCACTCCTTTTTGATTTGGCTCCTTGGAGCCTTTGTTGACATCATATCTGCATCCTGCTGGCATGAGAAGCTTGTCGAGCTGGAGTTAGGATTTTGCCGTCACTCTTTTTTTATTTGGATCCTTAGAGCCTTTGTTGACGTCGCATCTGCATCGAGAAGAAACGTCGAGCTGGAGCTGGGATTTTGCCATTACTCCTTTTTTTTTGACCCTTGGGTCTTTGATGATGTTGCGTCTACATCTTGCTAGTATGAGAAGCACGTCGAGCTGAAGTTAGGATTTTTCCATCACTCCTTTTTGATTTGGCTCCTTGGAGCTTTGTTGACGTCACGTCTTCACCCTGTTGGAATGAGGAGAGCGTTGAGCTGATCTTTAGGCTATAGATGTTGCCATCAAAATCTGGCTCTCCCTTTGACGGAGCTTGGTGGGAAAATATGGTTCCCTTTTCTTTTATTTGTGTCCATGGATCGTATACAAGAGTCAATATGGACATACTTGCAGGGCAGAGGAAATTTTATTTTATTTTATTTTTTATAGCCGCGATGCTCTATCTTTTCAGCTTTTCATATCGCGAAAGTCGCGATTGCCCAATCATTTCGGCTTTTTTATCCGCGGTGCCCAATCATTTCGACTATTTTTTATATTTTTACTCGCTGTTTTTTTATTGCGAGTTGCCCAAACATTTCGGCTGTTTTTATATGCATATTTTTTTGCTACTCACTGCTTTTTTTTATTGTGAGTTTGGAATCTGATACCAACCTAGGTATCAGTATCGCTACAACTGGAATATTGCCAGGGGCAAATCATCATTTTCCATGAAATGACTTGGAGTTTGACACCTTTTTAGGCATTAACATTGCTATAAATAGAATGTTTCCAGGAGCGAATCATCATTTGCCGTAAAAGGACTTGGAATTTGACACCCGTTTAGGCATCAGCATCGCTACAACTGGAATATTGCCAAGAGCGAATCATCATTTGACTTTATCGATTTGAACAAAGATGGCTTAGTAATCAGGGTTAAGATCCTGTTGACTAAGACATTTTGACTTTATGAGCCGTAAGGGTCTCATAAAGTTATTTCTCCCTATGAATCGTGAGGATCTCGTAGGCGAATTTTCTCCTTAGGAATCATGGGGATTCCTAAATGTGTTTCTCTTATAAGTCGTAAGGATCTTATAAGAGTATTTTCTCCTCATAAGACGAGAGGACTTACAAGTGTCATTCACCATATGAGGACATTTCTCGTCATTGGTGGAACCTGGCGGGGAAATTGTTTATTTATGCCCGTGGATTGTATACAAGGGCTAATATTGGACCGCCTGTAGGGTAACATGGGGGATACAATGGCTTAAGAACAGGTTTGGATCCCTGTAGCTTAAGGCTTTTGAATCTTATAAGCCTTGAGGGTCTCATAGGGGGAGTTCTCCTTACATGTCGAGAGGATCTCTTAAGTGTAAAAAAAATTTACGAGATTGCGCCCTTTCGAGTTTTCATAAGCTCACCGGTAATCCTGCTGTTTTTACTTACGATGACCTTTTGAGTTTTCATCCCTGCCCATTTTGCTTGTGTACAAACCTTTTTTTACGAAAATACGCCCTTCCTGGTTTTCAAAAGCACGCCGGTAATCCTGCTATTTTTACTCACGGTGCCCTTTCGGGTTTTCATCTATGCCCATTTTTCTTGTGGGCATACCGTTTTTTTTAATGACCCATCTGTTTGCCAGTGGGACTTGAGAGTGACTTCACCGCTGGAGTAGCTGTGTAGCCAGTGGGACTTGAGTTGCATCCTTCACCATTGGGGCTTCGATTGCAATATAGATCGCAAGAGAGCATATCGCTGTATTTGAGGCGACGCGCTAGTTCACGGACGTTCCGGTCTATTATCACCGTGTTTGAGGCGAATTTTTAGTTTAAGGACTTTTCAGTCCATTGCCGCCATGTTTGAAGCGAATAATTAGTTTAAGGACTTCTCGGTCTGTTGTCGCCTTGTTTGAGGCAAATAATTAAATTAAGGAATTCTTGGTCCGGTATCGCCGTTTTTGAGACGAAGTTTTAGTTTAAGAACATCTCGGTCCAATGTCGCCATATTTGAGGCAATGTTCTAGTTTAAGGACATCTTGATCCGTAATCGCCATATTTGAGGCGAATTTTTAGTTTAAGGACATCTCGGTCCGTTATCGCTATGTTTGAGGCGAATTTTTCGTTTAAGAATATCTCGGTCCGTTATCGTCATTTTTGTGGCGACGGAGCTTCTTTGCATACCACTCTCAGAGTTTTTGACTCAGGAAGATAACGAGAAGACACGAGCGTCGTCATCTATCATTGACCTAAGTTATGACTCGTCAAGCGTAGTATTTTTTTAGGAACCGACCATTTATTGCCCGGAAAGGTCTTTCGCCATGCATATCCATGAGCAGGTAGACTCTACGTTGGTAGAATTTGTCCATGATATACGAGCCTTCATAGTTCGGCTCGAATTTCCCCCGTTTTGCATGATTGGGGATCATTGGTCTTTTGACAACTAGTACGAGTTCGCCTTGGCGGAATATTCTCGGCTTGGTCAGTCTTTCATATGACCGCATCATCCTTACCTTATAAGCCTCTAGGTTTTGCTGCGCTATAAGGCGGGTTTCGTCGAGGGCATCGAGCTCCTCAAGCTGAAGATGAGCATTTTCTTCATCTGTCAACTCGTATCGAACCGCTACTCGTAGAGAAAGGATTTCTATCTCCAAGGGAAGCACTGCTTCTGTGCCGAATACCAACATGTATGGTATTGTATTCATAGCTGTTTTGAAGATTGTGCGGTATGCCCAGAGAGCTTTATGCAGCCTTTCATGCCAGTCTTTTTTGTTTCTGAACACCGTTTTCTTTATAATCTTCGTCAATGTCTTGTTGAAAGCTTCAGCTAGACCGTTGGCATGAGGATTATAGACTGAAGAGTATCTCCAATCTATCTTATGTTGTTTTGCGAAGAGGCTGATTTTGTGGCTTCTGTAGGATGGCCTATTATCCGAGATAATTTGTCACGGAATGCTGAACCGGTAGATGACATGGGTTCTGAAGAACTGGAGGATATTTTCCGTCTTCACCTCCCTTAGTGGTACTGCTTTTGCCCACGTAGAAAAGTAATCGGTAGTTTCCAGTATGAACCGATGTCCTTTGGATGATGCTGGTTCAATGGGGCCGATTATATCGGTTCCCCATATTTCGAACGGCCAGCTAGCTACCGTTGGGTGTAGCGGATTTGGATGCTGGTGGATGAAGTCCCCATGAATTTGGCATGAGTGACACTGCTTCGCATATTCGAGAGAGTCCTGAATCATTGTAGGCCGATAATAACCCGTTTGTTTGATCTTCAGCTTCATCTTTGGCCCAGCTTAGTGAGAACCGCAGAGTCCGTCGTGAGTTTCTTGGAAGACTATATTCTCTTCTTCTGGTCCCAGGCATCTTAGCCACAGACAGTCGAACAATCTCTAATATAGAGTATCATTGACGAAGGCGAAGGACATAACTCGTTTCATGAGCTGATGTCGCGACGACGCATTTTTGGGCGTTCGTCGAGATTTGAAGTAGTCTATGAAGACTTCTCTCCAATCGATGACATTTTCTTCATCCCTATTTGAAGGGCTACTTGTTCAGTCGTTTCTTTTCCTATAGATAGCTCTGTTAAGTCTTTCGAGGATATATCTGTTGGCGCGAGTATCCTGCGACTTTGCACGATGATATTTACGTCATCAAGGTCTTCGTCGTCTAATTCCTTAGCCAATTTGGCCAACGCATCCGCCTTATTGTTTTCTGCATGCAGTATACTCTCCAGAATATAGGAGGGGATTTGTGTCAACAGTTGTTGCACTCTTTCACCATACTTTATCAGCTCCGGCTTGCATGTTTGATAGTCGCCATTTACTTGGCTAAGGATCAGCTGGGAGTCTCCATATATGAGGAGGTCTTTGATTCCCATGTCGACAGTGATCTCAAGACCTGATATCAAAGCTTCATATTCATCTTCATTATTAGTCCTCGGCTCCGTTAAGGAAAAGACGTAATGCATTGTCCCTCCCTATAGAGTCATGAAGATAAGGCCCACCCCTGCTTTGATTATGGGGTATTTTGCTTTCGCCTCTTCATGGAAGATACTCCATCGAAGTAGAGTTCCCATCGGGAATCATTTTCTTCCTTCTCTCCTTCGATGGTGTCGAACGCATGTTCATCCGGCAACTCGCAATTTAAGGGGGAGTCGGCTGGTATCGGATGCTCGGCGAGAAAGTCGGTGATGGCCTGGCCTTTCACTGCTTTGAGAGTTCGATACGTTATCGAGAACTCCATCAGAAGGAGGGCCCATTTGGCAAGCCTTCCTGTTAATATGGCCCCTGACATCAGATATTTAAGATGATCTACCTTTGATATGAGATGGACCTCATGTGCTTCGGCGTAATGTCTGAGCTTCGTTATCACGAAGATCGGTGTCGAATAATGCTTTTCGATATGGGGTAATTGTTTTCTGTCCCCAGGAGAACTCGGCTCAAATAGTACAAAGCTGACTCCTATCCCTGATCGTTCTCTTGTACCCATAGCATGCCTAGAGAACCCTCAAGGGTTGTTGTATATAGGATAAGGGATTTTCTCTTAACCGGAGCAATCAATATCGACAGATTTTACAGGTATTGCTTGATTTCGTCTAGTGTATTTTGACACTTTTGATCCCAGACGAATGGGGTTCCTTTCCTAATCAGATAATTATAGGAACGACATTTTCTGGAAAGGTTGGTTATGAACCGCCGGATACATACGAGCTTTCCTTGAAGGGATCGCAACTGTTTGAGGGTCCTTGGCATAGGCATTTTCGTAATTGCCTTGATCTTTGAGGGATCAATTTCGATACCCCGGTGTCGTATGATGAATCCTAGGAATTTGCCTGAGGAGACTCCAAACGCACATTTCAGAGGATTCATCTTCAGATTATACTTCCGAAGATATTAGAACACTATATCTAGATGTTCCTAATGTTCCTCGTAAGACTTGCTCTTCACCACCAGGTCTTCAATGTAGCACTCGACAATCTCATCTATGAAGTCGTCGAAGATCTTCGTCATGGCCTTCTGGTAGGTAGCGCCAGCGTTCTTTAAACCGAAACGCATCGCCTTGTAGCAGAATATGCCCAGCGATATGTTTTTGGTCTTAAGGATGCATTTTTATTTGGTTGTATCCTGAAGATCCATCCATGAAGGAGAAGATATCATGGGTAAACGTGTTATCGATCATCATCTCGGTAAAAGGCACTAGGAAGTCATCCTTCGGGAAAGCATTATTGGGGTCCCGAAAGTCCACACAGATGTCACGACCCGAAATGGCACGTGACTGGCACTTGAATCATATGAAGTCTATAGGACCCCATCTAATTCAAGTAAGCCAAAAGCCCAAAAATCTAAACCATTTTAAAGAGAAGTGAAGGAAAATTTGTTTTAAAGTAAGTGGTTTTAATAAGATAGGTGGCATAAAACATTTAAACGCAACATCATATTTTCCCGAAAATTTCGGCAGAGTCTCCTTTGTAAATACTGGCCCCAAACAGGTACAAACATGAATAATATACATAAAGGCATCCCAAAGTGGGAGCTATCTCTTCGCCAATTGGCGGACAAAACCACGCAATGCAATATAATATACAACGCCGAAGGGCGAGGATAAAACTCAGAATGAAATCCACATCATCAAGAAAACCATAATAATACAACGCGTGACTCTAAGGTCGAAAGAATATACAATGGTCTTCTAAGTCTATAAAGTATATAAGTCTGGTTGATGGAGTTTCTAGATACAACTGAATATAAATAAAGTAAAATAATAGTCACGATGCGAATGAACCCACCTACCAAAGCAATCACCCGAAAAGGAGCAGTGTGCCAGCAAAAGCCGCAACGAAACCTGTACGGCAAAACCTGCAAGAAACTGTAGCACAACGGGGGAGAGTTGCCAACTCGTGAGTAGAAAACATCACCGAGAAAAAATCGTATGTATGACTCAATCCTAGGTCAATACGATCAGTAATATATATATCCTCAAAATAATATGGCCTGAAGCATATAATAATGCCAAGGGTAGCATCTATGCATAAGTGTAATCCCATGTGCTCGTGTCGGTGCCTCAGGTAGCAATATCTCATGGAAAGTCTAAAATCCAAAACTGAAGAGTCAATAATAATGAATACTGGGCTCCGGCAATCCGTACTGGCCCTTATAATATTGCATCACAATGAATATATGAATGCATCAGATATCAAGAAAGGAATGCAATAATTAAACTAGCATATGAAAGCAATAACATATAGGAACTATCAGCAAGCAAGCTATGTCAATGAAATAATATTCTCTAAAGTGTACATAACATAGCAATTACCGATGAAGATGTGTGTGAGCCGGCAAGCGAGTGTACGTGGAGCATACGCATCATCGGTAATGGTGTTGGTGTCCTAATAACAGGTTTCATCATTATTAACGAAAATACATATAAGCATGCAATGCAATGCGAACAGCAGAATAAATGGAAAATGAATAGTAAATGCAGCAATAAAGAAATAAACATTCCTATATACGAGTCATACATTTTTTGGTATCTGAAATCGCACGAATCATGGTGTTTTGAAAATAGGGCTATGGTGTTTTTATGAAAAGTACATCCTTTGAAATATCTGTAGTATCCCTTGACCTGTCTTTAAAATACTCACGATTCGATAGATTTGGAAATAAGTATGACTCGTGCTCAGTCTAACATCAACTAAGTAAACTATAGTACTAAACTAACAGACTAATCGAAAGGGTAAGGAAATCCATCTAAATCTGAGTCGATCTATATAAATAATAGTCGGTGATCCCGTCTCAATAATATCGTGTACGATACAATATATATATCCTGTGACATCCTCGAGTCAAGAGTGCGGATCTATCATCATAATTATATCTCATACAGTAAATCCATCGTACGGTATCCCAAATCAGGGTACGGGTCAATATCACATTTATCTCATTATTCAACTGGTATCCTTATCATCATATATCATGAGCGGGATACTGATCTACGTCTAGTATATACTGATACTATTAATAATATATATGCGTGTGTCTGAAAACACATCGCCTAAAGATCCGCTATAAAATCATGTCGTATCTCAAAATACGAACCAAATCACATCACCGATCTCATGGCATCATGCCCATTCATATCGACTCATCTCCAAGTACCATATACTATCCTCATCATCCATGTATATGTATACGTGTGTGTGTGTGTGTGTGTGTATACACATAGTCCCATACCTATGTGTATATATATATACATATCCCTATATACGCATAAGAAAATAAAATGTAAGCATGAGTGTGTGCGTGTGTGTACAATTCACTACTCTAGGGTTCGCGACTAAGAAACTAACTAAATCACTATTTTTTTCGAATACGCTAACACTAACCCAAAGTCCTCTAAAGCATTTCTAGCTAAGCATACATCTTATAATAACATATAAATATATAGATATAACACATTTGCCTACTGCACTACGAAACTGCAGGGGTGCTATACGCCATCCAGCCGACTTCCCCCGTAGATATATATATCTACTCATCTGGACGCCTCGGCGAATCTGTTACGATTTCAGCTCTGTCATTCCCGCGCCACGCCCGATGCCTCTGCACCCGATCCTAGCAACATACACAAGGAAAAAGAGAATAAATATAAATAGTCATGGACATATACAATACAAGTCAACCACACGCACTAATTAGACACGCACACACTTGGTGCACGAAACGCGTCGCGACAACGCCACAAACTACAACTAGGATCGCAATACGTGACAACACCAAACCAAAAACCGAATCGCACTAATCGCGCGTTCACAACGCAATAATTAGTGCGTGTGGTTGACTTCAAAACTTAATTTAAAATCGATTTCTTTCAAAAACCTAGTAAGCACAAATTACCCGTTTTACTTCAAAACTTGATATTTTAACAATTTTAGTTGCTACAATTCTCACTAAATACCTTAACCAAGTCACACAACCATTAACTAGATTTTAATCTCAACAATTTATATAAAACCTAAAACCTAGTTTACAAAATAGCCTAATTAGGAAAATTTAAAAGTAACAATTAGTAGTTCAACAACTAGATTACATTTTGCATACTTTAAGATGTTACACTACACTTTCATACCATAATCAATTTATAAAACCCTAATTCTAATTTAAACCCTTTTCTAGAAATTTCGAACTTGTGATTAAACCCACATTACAACCTAATTAAATTTGATCTCTAGTAATTAAACAACAAGTTAGCTATAGGGTTAAGATTATACCTCCACAAGGGGGATTCATGCTCGCATCAAGCATGCAACTTGCCTCCAAAATGGTCTCTTGCTACTTGATTCATGCTCGCTTGGGCAAAGAAATTATGGGTAAAAGTTTAATTAGGATTATTGTGGGATTCTGTGTGGATTTGGAATGAATTTTGTGGATTTTGGAGTGAGAATAGATGGAGAAAAAAGGGGGAAATTTCAGCTGGAGGCTCGGCTTTGAGGGGGGCTGAAATGAGTGGAGGTGGAGAGAGAGAGAGAGAGAGATGTGTAATATAAAGTCAAACTCCTCATACCCCTATCCTACACCATGCTTCTTTTCTTATTGTTTTCTCTTTTTAATTTCATAATCATTTAACTTGAAGTGGGAAATTGGGGGGCAGCTTGGGTTCGGCAGCATGGGGTGTAGGTGTGTGTGTGTTTGTGGAAAGTTTTCCAAGTAAGGAAAACCAATAATTCAAGTCACAAGCCCATGTCTCACTTCTCTTTAATTTATTTTCGCAAAATAAGCCTTTTTCCTTGATATTTTCTAAAACCGTCTTGACAATTTTTTTCATTTCAAAAACAACAAGTTACATTTTGGTTTAATGTGTCACGATGCACTTAACTTGTATTAACCCATTCCAATTTGTAATTATCCCTAATTAAAAGTATTAGTGAAGGCTTAAAATAATATTTAAAATAATTAATTACGGAAAAAAATTTGTAAACCAGAAATTTTATAAGTGACCCATTAAATCAAATACTAGCAATTACATAGCTAGAATAGATATATTTAAGTTTATGTGGAAAAATAATTATTTCCTGGTTTTTATGGAAAACACCAGTTATTTTACCGAAAATCGGAAATTTCACCTAAACGATTTTCAAAACGTTACAGCAGATGTGCATCGTCCTATTCTTCTTCATCACTAGGACGATATTAGCGATCCAATCAGGATATTGAACTTCTTGGATGAAGCCGGAGTCGATTACTTTCTTGACCTCAGCGTTTATACTCATCTCAAGTTCAAGCTGCATTCTTCTTGGCACCTGTTTGACTGGCTTTATGTCCTGCGATATGGCCAGTTTATGTACTGCTACCTTTGGATCTAGACCCGGCATTTCGAAATAGTTCCATGCGAAGCAGTTTTTATACTGCATGAGCACGTCTTTTAACGTGGCTACCTGTTTTCTACATAAAAGCTCACTGACGGACGTTGGTCTCGGATCGCTTTCCGTCCCTAAGTCAATTTTCCTTAGATTGTCCGCTATAGTGTGTATCCTGTCTTCCAGCTCTTTTGGTGGTGGTAGAAACTCTGAGATCACCTCGTCCTCGTCTTTATTTGCGAAGCACTTGAAGGGTTCATCTATAGTCTCGTTCCCTCCCTCCTTTGAGAGCGTTATCACATGAAAGGTACGGATTCGCTTCCATTCATGATGTTGAGCTGGTCCCATCCTCACAGTATAAGTCCTCTTTGGCTCATGGGGTTACCCTCCAGTTGTCGGATAAAGCGAACCCGCCTTATTGATACAGATCTTCTACCCAGTCTTTGAAGGTGAAGCAGTCTTCAAGGGCATGCCCTATTGCTCGATGGTAGGAGCAATAATACGGGTTATGGACCTTGTTTATTTGTTCGGGGTGCCGAGACTCCGGGAGCTTCATCATTTGATGCTTTATAACAAGGCTAAATATTTTCGTTGTCTTGTCTTGAGGGAAAGAGTATTCCCGTCCCATCTTCTTCATAAAGGACGGGTTCCAGGTGGTTTTTCCTCGATTGTACGACTTCTTGAATCCATTTTGCTATTTTTGAGCGTTATTTGCTTTCTTCGACTTGTTTTTGCCTCTATTTCGGGATTTTTCTTCGAGGCGAGAACGTACAGCTGGCTAAGGATGAAGGACATTATAGTTTTCTTTCTCCGCGGACTGCTGGTTGAAGCGTTGCATCCTGGCCTTTTCATAAATAGCTATTTCGCAACTGTGGTTATCCCGAATCTTTTGACAGGCTTCTTTTATTAGCTTGTCAACTTGTTCTTCGAACGATAGGCTTAACGTTCTTAGAGCATGATCTCGTTCTGTTTCAACATCACAGCTATTTGGAAGAGCATTCTCTTCTTCACCAGAGCTGTTTATGACGCAGCAGCTGTAGAGTCATTCCCGTTTCTTGGACTGAACGTATCCGAGCCCGGTTGTTTCCATCTTTCCATTAGGCAACTTTCATTGGGTCCCAGGGATATGCCAAATCTTTTTGTAGAAGTGGGCTTGTCGAACAGTTTGTTCGAAGGGTACGCCTTGGCATCTTAATCGCCTTTTCAGTCCATCCGCATAGTATGTTAGCAGATGGATTGGTTGGAGCCTATCAAGTGTAAAATCGGCACCATGCCAGACCTCTTTCTCTACTCTGTTCTCCGTAGATTGGTAGAAGAGGATCGCATTTCACCTCTTCGCCTGGGAGGCACGTAGAAAGTTTGTAGTTCATGTATGCTATATGTATCGAGCGCATCAAGTTCTTTATAATGCCAAGGGGAGCTATTGTGATTTGCAGTTGTGATCTGCTCTGGTAAGGATTTGCATCGATGGGCGGATGGAGAAAACGGCGTTAGCTTCGTCTTGAGAGTCGCTGCCAAAGACCGGAATACGAGTAGACGGTCTGGGCCTGTTGTCTTGGGGTTGTCGAGTAGACTATTTCTTCATCTTCCTCAGTATCGCTCCTAAAGATCGGGATGGTGGAAATGGACTTTCGTTTATCCTCGGTTTATGCCACCTTTTCGTATCTTCGAATGGTAAGAAGTACTTTGCGTCTTTATATTTTCGAACCTCGTTTAATGAGAACGGGTTTAGCTCCCCTATGACGATGTATTTCGAGCCGCCTTTGGAATACTTCATATACTGATGTTGTGTAGAAGGGATGACGTTGTATTTGTGTAACCAAGGCCTGCCGAGAAAAGCGTTATAGCAAGTCTTGGCGTCAATGACGTGAAATTTAATGTCAATGACGAGCAACCCGAAGCGTAACGTCAGTATTACTGACCCAAGAGTCCGTGATGACTGTGAGTCGAACCCGGAGATGATAATTTTGTCTCGGGCCAAGTGCTGAACGTTCATAAAAATCTTGTAACAACCCTAAATTTTCTGTTCAGAATTTTTTCAAAAAATATAGAAAGGAATACCTAAGCCTGAGCACAAGTTATAAATTTAATTTGCTTTTGAACAGTAAGAAACAACTTGTAGCTCATTGGTAAAGTTTTGCACTGCTGTGACATAGCCCCTATGTTCAAATCTCCCCAGCCATATATTATTTTTATTGATTTTTCTTATAAACTTTTAGAAGCTTAAAAATTTGCACGTGCACTGCACGTAAAATGAAAAGTCACAATAAAAACAAACATGTGGAAATTGCTATTTACACAGCCTAGAACACGTGTCAAAGATCCAGAGCCCAATTTGCCGACGAGATTCTCCATGGTACCGGCGCCGCCGGTCCTCTCCGTCCCTATTGCTCTAATTTTCTAACCCTACATCCCTTAGCCTCCCCCCTTAACTCCAGTACTGTTTGATTTTCCTGCACATTAACAAAGAATTAAAAAGAGCCTTAAAACCAAATTTTAATTCATTATTCAATACCCTAAACCCTAATTTTCTCTATAAATACCACACTACATTTTACCCCTCCTCATTCAGAAAATCCATGCCAAAACACTCTAAATAATTCTAAGTCCAAAAGTTGTACAAGTGGAGTTAATAAATGTCAAAATTCCGGCGACGTTTCGGGAAGAATCCGGCGACGAAACGACTCCCCGACGATCCCAAAATCTCCTTCTACCTCTTCTCTCTAATTCCAATCTGTAAGTCCCCTCTCCCCTTCTCAATCTCTTGTCTAAACCTTCCACTTTTCAAAACTCGTCAGAAGCGGAGTTATTCTGACTTTAGATTCTCTTTTCTTTAAAAACTCAATTTTTTCTTAAACAAAAAATTACCATCTCTTCTTATATTGTTGAACAAACATAAAAAATATTCACAACAAGTTTTAATTCAAAATAATATGTATTGCAACTTCTATTCCATGTTTACGGTAAAATACCATCATGTTTATATACGACATTGCTTATTCATTTTACCCATATTACCTTTAGAAAACTCACGAGATAATGACCTATCTCATCGCAACACACATTTTTGGCACAGCATGATGACTTTTGGAACATTTAAATACCCTAAACATTCAAAAATCGTTTTCTTTAAAAGTATATTATTTAATTCCTTACAAATACGCCTCTACAACCCATTTTAGGAAACCCTGATCTGGATGGTGCGGGCTATCGCACATCCACGGGCCTAGTAGAGCGAGTTGCAAACCTCCTCAAGGAGCATCCGACCTCGATGGAATTTTTAATGCAATATTTAAGAAAAACGTGATTTCTATTTAATAAATAAGTTCTATTTTTTATAAATAAATATATATATATATTATCAAAATATATACTTTAATTATACAACATATACATTCTATATTTTTTAAACCAAAGGAATCACAAAGTTCATGAAAATACAATTACAACTCAATACAATTTCAATATTACACTAAAATACCATATACAATTCAAGTTAGGTTTATATCCACTAAAATATTTCATTTCATAAAATTTACAACTAAGAAAGCCCTAAAGACGATAATTAAATACTTGAGGTGTATTTTGAAAATATATCAAAACTATTTTTCATAAAACCCCCTCAAGTTATATTAATTTACAATAAGAACTCCAGTAAACATAGGTATAAGCGGGAGCAGTTCTCTTGAGCCTCAGGGAGCTGGAGAATATGGGTGCTTACCTATCTAAGGTAGATAACCTAAAAGCGGTGTTATCAATACGGTAATTGTCTTGCAAAAAGACATAAATCTTGTCGTCCATGTGCAGCATATTTCATAACGTAGTTTATAGCATATTGTAAAGACGTCTGCAAAGTGTTACCGATAACACCAAAACTAATTCAGGACTTCAACTCTTTCTAAAAGGTCTGACTCGGTCTGGGTCTCAGTCTAATATGAAATCAATCTGACTTGAATTCAATTCAAGTATAACTACAATATAACATGAATCCATTTATACCAGATACAATCTATAACAACATGACTCGACTAAACCGAACCATGGATATACTCTGTTTACATGATTATCTATTTATATCCATTCCATTTACATGATATCATGGTTTCGGTAAGTCTTCCATCTGCAAATTACTAAAAAACAACATACATCAATACAAAAGACATTACGAGGTTTTAAAAGGGTAGACTGGTACGGAACATGTTAAGGGTGGCACGAGGTGGTCACTAAAAGACGTAACTATACATCCATGTCGTTGTTCCGTGGTTTTATCGACGTAGCCTTGTACTACGGGTTACCAAAGTCCACGGTGTAAGTTGGAATCCCCTCGTATACACAGGCATCTTCTGTACCAAGCTACAAACAACTGCGTTAACATAACAATCAAACATCATAATAGTTATATTCTCCCACCTGTCTATTCTATTTCTTTCTTTCTTTAGGACTTACTGAGCGATTGTTCGCTCACGACATTCCTATTTCTCTTCTTTCTTTGTAATGTTGTTAGGAGGACCCGACTCTGAGGAATTCGAGACCATCCAGGAGCACTTGGAGCAGACCACTAAGCAGCACGGCCATTAGACTTTACTTGTACTTACTTTTCATTCAGTTCATGCCATTGTTTAGGCATAGCTTTCCATTCCTGTATTCACATTTTCAGTTGAACTTGTAAAGAAATGTTTAATAAATAAAAGTTGATATTCATTTACACTTCATGTCTTCTTGTGTATATTTACATTATATTGCTTAATTACGCTTAGCGTGTTTACTTCTGACTAAATACGTAGTGGGCCTCGTCGCGTCTCCTTACCCGTACACTGGGAAGTGGGGCGTGACAGGTTTTGTTGGTAGCCCATACAGATCAGTGTTGCATGCAACCCTACCATGCAGTTCAGTTCTGCATGGACATGCAGGTCAATTTTGCATGGAGTCTTAAGCAATATAACATAAGAATCAGCAACTAAAAACATTCTTTACATTTCATATTTCTTGAATCTTACAATTTCATATACTTTGAATCTATCCTAACACTATTTTTCTTTCAACGTTATAGATTCTCCAGCCAATACCAGCATCAACTTCAACAACACACCACCAGCTCTATCGCTTACGCCTACCGTTGCTGCTCCAACCAATGAGCAAACAGTACAGCTTGAGGCAATCTGAAACCTCCTGAAAGGACAGCAGCAACATATTGTTATATTACTGAACCATCCAGAAGCGGAAGCGCCTGTACTAAAGCAATTCCGGGCATTGCACCCAAAGCAATTTTCAGAAAAAGAGAGCCCTATGGAAGCTGAAAAATGTGCTCAGAGTATTGAGGATGATCTGGCGGTAGCACAAGTGCCAGAGATCGCTTGGGTATGAGTTGCGAAGCTGCAACTCACCGACAACGCCCGAGTTTGGTGGAAGGCAGAAGAAAGCCGTCTTGATCAGCCGATCGAATGGAAAACTTTTCGCAACATGTTCGACGCGAAGTACTTTCCAGAGACTGCCCGATTCGACATGGAGCAGAAATTCATCCACCTACAACAGGGTTCGATGTGGACCAAATCTGTGGATGAATTTGATGCTGAGTTTACCATGCTCAGTAGGTAAGATATGTCTCAATATTGAATTTTCTAATATCACATACTATACAGCTAACACAGGACCGTAACAGGTTCGGGGCACACCTCATTCCTACTGCTGAGATCATGTCCAGATGATTTCGGCAAGGGTTAGATCTGGAGATCCAAGCTGTCTTATCTACAGGGGATTTCCTAACCCACGAACTGGCTCTGAAAGCTGCCCGTCGATATGAGGCAGTAGTGAAGAAGAACGGAAGACTTCAATCTGCCGGTATGAAGCGCTCTGCCACCCAGATGGCAGGAGGAGCCTCTTCAATACCAACTTTTTAACCTAGGAGACTGGAAGTAACCAACAACCGGCCAAGTCCAGATTTTTGCTTCTTCTGCAAGAGGGATGGACACCTGTGGAAGGACTGTAGAAGCGCAAAAAGCCTGTGCTTAGTTTGTGGCGCATCCAATCATGAAATTGGAACATTTCCTTATAGACACAACCCAGTTCCAACTCACAACACTTATCCGCAGCAGCCAGCTATCCAGGCTCATTCACCTCTTTTTGCTCTCCCAGCTCCACCTCCATGAGGACCTCCTGCACAGCCAAATTGCCAATTCTATCAGGCACCGAGGAACATGCCTCGAGGGCAGAGAAACATGCCCCAAGGACAGAGAAATGTGCTTCCAGCTAGGAGGAATGTATCTCGGCGACAGGCTTTCACATTAGCGAATGTGCTTCCAGCTAGTAGGAATGTATCTCGGCGACAGGCTTTCACATTAGCGGCCGTAGAAGTCGAGACTGTAGACCAAGGTAACTCTGGTAATTCCCTCATATCTTTTTCAATCTTTCAAAAACTTTTGCATTCTTTCGTTCTTCCAAATATTTTTCATGCACTATCAATAGTTCTATCACCAAACTTTTCTTGAATACGTTACACTTTCCTTCTATAAATTTCGAGGACGAAAATTTTATAAGGAGGGTAGAATGTAACAACCTTAAACTTTCTGTTCAGAATTTTTTCAAAAAATACAGAAAGGAATACCTAAGCCTGAGCATAAGTTATAAATTTAATTTTCTTTTGAACAGCAAGAAACAACTTGTAGCTCATTGGTAAAGGTTTGCACTGCTGTGACATAGCCCCTATGTTCAAATCCCTCCAGCCACATATTATTTTTTTTATTTTTCTTTCAAAATTTTAGAAGCTCAAAAGTTTGCATGTGCACTGCATGTAAAATGAAAAGTCACAATAAAAACAAACATGTGGAAATTGGTATTTACACAGCCTAGGACACGTGTCAAAGATCCAGAGCCCCACACCCCAAAATTGGCCGGCGAGATTCTTCATAGGGCCGGCGCCACCGGTCCACCCCGTCCTTATTGCTCCAATTTTCTAACCCTGCACCCCTTGGCCTCCCCCCTTAACCCCAGTACTGTTTGATTTTCTAGCACATTAACAGAGAATTAAAAAGAACCTTAAAACCAAATTTTAATTCATTATTCAATACCCTAAACCCTAATTTTCCCTATAAATACCACACTAAATTTTACCCCTCCTTATTCAGAAAATCCATGCCAAAACTCTCTAAAAAATTCTAAGTCCAAAAGTTGTACAAGTGTAGTTAGCAAAGGTCAAAGTTTCGGCGACGTTTCGGGAAGAATCCGGTGACGAAACGACTCCCTGACAATCCCAAAATCTCCCTCTACCTCCTCTCTCTAATTCCAATCTGTAAGTCCCCTCTCTCCTTCTCAATCTCTAGTCTAAAACTTCCACTTTTCAAAACTCGTTGGAAGCGGAGTTATTCCGACTTCCGATTCTCTTTTCCTTAAAAACTCAAATTTTTCTTAAACAACAAATTACCATCTCTTCTTATATTGTTTAAAAAACATAAAACAATATTCACAATAAGTTTCAATTCAAAATAATATGTATTGCAACTTATATTCCATGTTTACAGTAAAATACCATCAAGTTTACATACGACATTGCTTATTCATTTTACCCATATTACGTTTAGAAAACTCACGAGATAATGACCTACCTCATCACAAAACATATTTTTGACATAGCATGATGACTTTTGGAATATTAGTTTGCGGGAAAATACGAGTTTACATTTAAATACCCTAAACATTCAAAAACCGTTTTCTTTAAAAATGTATTACTTAATTCATTGCAAATGCGCCACTACAACCCATTTTGAGGAACCCTGATCGTCATGGTGCGGGTTATCGCACATCCTCGGGCCTAATAGAGCGAGATGCAGATTTCCTCACGGAGCATCCGATCTCGATGGAATTTTTAATGCAATTTTAAGAAAAATGTAATTTCTATTTAATAAATAAGTTATATTTTTTATAAATATATATATATATATATTATCAAAATATCTATTTTAAGTATACGATATATACATTCCATGTTTTCTAAATCAGAGGAATCACAAAGTTCATGAAACTACCATTACAACTCAATACAATTCCAGTATTACACTAAAATATACTATTCAAGTTAGGTTTATATCCACTAGAATATTTCATTTTATAAAATTTACAACTATGAAAACCCTAAAGACGATAATTAAAAACTTGAGGTGTATTTTGAAAATATATCAAAACTATTTTTCATAAAACCCCCTCAAGTTATATTAATTTACAATAAGGACCCTATTAAACATAGGTTTAAGTGGGACCAGTTCTCTTGAGCCTCAGGAAGCCGGAGAATATGGGTGCTTGCCTATCTAAGATAGGCAACCTAAAAGCGGTGTTATCAATACAGTAATTGTTTTGGAAAAAGACACAAATCTTGTCGTCCATGTGCAACAGTTACCGATAGCACCAAAACTAATTCAGGACTTCAACTCTGTCTAAAAGGTCTGACTCATTCTAGGTCTCAGTCTAATATGAAATCAATCTGACTTGAATTCAATTCAAGTATAACTACAATACAATATGAATCCATTTATACCAGATACAATCTATAACAACATGACTTGACTGAACCGAACCACAGATATACTCTGTTTACATGATTATCCATTTATATCCATTCCGTTCACATGATATCATGGTTTCAACAAGTCTTACATCTACAAATTACTAAAAAAAAACATACATCAATACAAAAGACATTACGGGGTTTTAAAGGGGTAGACTGGTACGGAACATGTTAAGGGTGGCACGAGGTGGTAACTAAAAGACATAACTATACATCCATGCCGTTGTTCCGTGGTTTTATCAACGGAGCCTTTTACTACGGGTTACCAAAGTCCACGGTGTAAGTTGAAATCCCCTCATATACACTGGCATCTTTTGTACCAAGCTATAAACAACTGCGTTAACATAAAAATCAAATATCATAACAGTTATATTCTCCCACCTGTCCATTCTATTTCTTTCTTTCTTTAGGACTTACCGAGCGATTGTTCGCTGACGACATTCCTAGTTCTCTTCTTTCTTTGAAATGTTGTCAGGAGGACCCGACTCTGAGGAATTCGAGACCATCCAGTAGCACTTGGAACAGACCACTGAGCAGCACGGCCATTAGACTTTACTTGTACTTATTTTTCATTCAGTTCATGCCATTGTTTAGGCATTACTTTCCATTCTTGTATTTACATTTTCAGTTGTACTTTAAAGAAATGTTTAATAAACAAAAGTTGTTGTTCATTTACACTTCATGTCTTCTTGTGTAAATTTACATTATATTGCTTAGTTACGTTTAGCGTGTTTACATCTGAGTAAATACGTAGCACGCCTCGTCGTGTCTCCTTACCCTACACTGGGAAGCGGGGCGTGACAAATCCCCTTCAGCACTTTCACGTTGAGAAGGTTGACGGAGGATCCGTTGTCGACAAGGATTTTCCCTATCTTGATGTCGTGGCAGTACCCGGTGACGTATAATGAGCGGTTATGCTCGCACGTACCGAGGAGGAGGTCTTCATCGCTGAATGTAATGTCAGCTGTGTGAATCTCCGGCAGCTCATCCTTCATCTTTTCTTTTGCGAAGAAAGCTTGAAACTGATCGGGTTCTTGTAATGCCATGATCAGAGACTCTCTTACTTCTTTGGACAAGAGGAGAGCATCCAATATGATCAGTTGTGAGGGCATTTTCCTCAGATATGCCAGAAAGTTGTAATCCACCTTATTTTTCGTAGTGGGTCCCTCACTGCGAGTTCTTTGACAACTCCATCATCAAGGACAATTTCCTCAGGGATTTTTTCTTTCCCTTTGTCTTTTTTTCTCAAACCTTTGTTTGTAGGTCTGAGATTCTTCTCAGGCAGCGTACGGTTACATAGCTGAATGTTCTCGCAGTTCTTCTCCTCCTCTTCTTTTTTGGAGGTAGAGTCCTTGAAGAGAGGGCTCAGGGTTATTTCATCCTCAGAATCGCTCCCGAAAGTAATAATTTAGGGTTTTTCCTTTTCCGAACTGGTATCAACCATATGACAGTTGCCATTCGTTTTTTCATGCACATCTGTCGTATTCTTTTGTTGTCGACAAGCTTCGCGCTTCATTTTCTTGAAGTGTTTTTATGGGCAACGTATCATTGCCACCACTTCTTAAAGGCACTGCATTTCTCGGTGGGGTAGGTGACCCTCCGATGATATAGGCAGTAGTTCGGATGTGAATTCTCTCCGTCGAGGCATATGACCCCGGGAGAGCTTCCCACGAGAGGTGGCAGCTTCATTCCCCTTGACAGGGCTTTGGCGAAACTCTTCTCTGCTTTGATCCAGCTCTTATTTGTAGCAGGTGTGCTTCGGCTTGGTTGGAGTACTTTACGACTCATCCTCGCCATAGCTTCTTCATTCTGACGCTGACGCTTAGCCTTTCCGTATATGGCTGTTTCGCGTTCTCGGTCAGCTTTGCTTTTCCGAAAAGCTTCATTAAACAGCCTATCTATCGGGTCTTCTGACAGTTCCGGCGATTTTAGTGTCATCTTTCCCCCAGTTCCTCCACTTGGTTTTCTGACACTGAGGAAGCTCCTTCGCCATTCATCGACAAATGGGAGACCATATGGCAACTTGCTACATAGTCTTCAGTTTCTTCTGACGAGTCATTTTCCTCATCGTTGTCGCTATCTTCGTTTTCAAGAATATTCTTGAGGAACTCTTCAAGGACGACCGGTGTCCGCGCCTTCTGGTTGTACTCTTCCAACGCGTCAATGTACTTTTGTATGTTTGTGCGCTTGTGTCATACTCGGCAAGCTGCACAGGCTTCTTGGACTTCTTCTTTTTCTTTGAAGACTTTGAAGGCTTGATTTGGGGATTCTGCACTTTGTCAACAACTTTCGACACGGGACGCGATTTCAGCATCCTTTCGATGATTTCGGGTTTAGGTGGGCTTTTCCACCTGACTGTTGTTCCCCTCCGAAAGACGGCGCAGAGACGCGGCGGGCGTCTCGCCTGAAATTCGGGGCAGATGCTAATTGTTGCTATCCGTCCACCTCTCCGAAGATGCCAAGTTGATTTATGGCACCATGTATCGAAGGTTTAAACGGATGCGGCCGATGTAGCAGACTTCGTCAGATTCTCGGCCCCTCGTTTGAGGGTTTTTTTTTTATTGTGGGGACGCTTTTCCCTGCAGGCGCAAGCCCTTGCAGTTAATTACGCTACCGCATCGCGGTAACAACTTTCTCCTTCTCCATGTGGTCACTTCGTGTCGTGTGTGTTTGTTTTGTGTTTGGTTGCCTGTGGATTGTATACGGAGACTAATTTGTGTTGTCGCCCGTAGGACGTGGATTAGTCCAAATCTGTATCTTTCTTAGATTTGGGTTTGGGGGGTTTGTTTAAGGATACATTAGCCTTATTTAAGGCTAAGATCAACTTAAACGTTCGTTAAGGACACGTTAGTCTAATTTTAGACTAAGATCGACTTAACGGGATCGTTTAGATCCGACAAGAGAGCAGTTGGGGGCTCTATTGTTTAGTTTAGTGACATTTCGGTCGATAGGTAGTTTAAGGACATTACGGTCCAATGTTAGTTTTAATACGTTGCGGTCAAGGTTAAGGACATCATAGTCCATGAGTTTAAGGACCTCACAGTCCAAGTTTTAAGACATCACGGTCAAGGTTAAGGACATCATAGTCCGGCATTAGTTTTAAGACATCACGGTCAAGGTTAAGGACATCATAGTCCATGAGTTTAAGGACCTCACAGTCCGTAGCAGTGTGTGGTTGTCGGGACCCGTTACCTCTCTGACGACGTTGAGGAATTACAACAACAGATATCAGAGAAGTAAAGAAATGTACCCTCGAACCGGGTGTAAATTGATTGGGAGAGCAGTTGTGCTCAGTTCAATTTAAATTGAGGACTTATGGCCAGAATTGGGCTAAGTCCAGTTGAAAATGTTCAACATTTTATTTATACTTGGCCTGTTAGGCCTTTACTTGTGCTATGCCCTTTTTAAACAATGCATAGTATTGGGCTCTGTAATTAAATGCATGGCATTTATATTAGGCATGTTAGGCCTTTTAATTGGGCTCTGCCCTTTTTTAAATAATGCACAGCATTTAGTGGTCTGACAATGTGCCACGTGGCTTGTCAGGCGCTTTGTGCCGATTAAAGAGCGCAAGGTGTCAGCGCATGCGGAGGTGACACGTGTCAGCATGAGCGCAAGTCTGTTAGCGTAGTGCGCTGGTAACACATGGCGTGCTATGGTGCAGTGCGCCAGTCCAAGAGCGCAGCGCTCTGTTTTCAGGAGTGCAAGGCGCAGATTGTTCTGTGGTTGACACGTGGCGCGTTCTGGTAACTTGCGCCAGTCCAAGGAGCGCAAAGGCACAGATTAAGAGTGCAGGGCACTGTTCAATAGCGCAGGGCGCATCTTGATCAAATTTAGATCAAAGGAAAATAATCTTTCTAGTTCTAAATAGGTTCTACATCAAGATTCAAGAACCAATGGTTCATCAAAAGGTTGTGCCTGTATATAGATCAAAAGATCTAGGGGTGAAGTAAATTACTTCTTTATTGTTTTTGTGATTAGATCTTTATGATCCTTTTTTTTATTGAAGATCTTGATCTTGTTCTTAGATCTTTGATCTTTTTAGAAGAAATTCTTCTTTTTTAATGAGATGGTTTCATCTCTGTTCTTCAAGAATCAAATTCTTTACCTTGAAGAAGATGATCTTCTTTCTTCAAAGGCTTGCCTTTTTTAATTTTTTTCAGAGAGTTCTCTCTTTTCTGTATATGTGTATCTGTGAGACTTAGAGTCTGGGGGCCTTTATATAGGGCCAATTGGTTTGTTGAGTTAGTTACAGAGATCTTCCTCTGATTGATCTGGGGATATTTCCCCACCGTTGGATCTTTGATCCTAAGGCCTCTGTTTTAGAGAAGACAATATTCTTATTTTAATAAGATTGGAAAGATCTTTCTAGAATTTTAATTCTGATTAATTAAATAATTTATTATTTAAATTTTAGTGCTGGCGCAGTTGGCGCAAGCGCACCTGCGCTTGACACATGTCGCGCAGCGTACCTGCGCTAGGACTCTTGCGCTGACACGTGTCGCGCAGCGCAGAGCGCAGCGCAACTGCGCTGACACGTGTCGCGCAGCGCAGAGCGCAGCATAACTGCGCTAGCGTACCACTGTTTGACACGTGTCGCGCAGCGCAGAGCGCAGCGTAACTGCGCTAGCGCACCACTGTTTGACACGTGGCGCGCAGCGCAGAGCGCAAGTTATCTGAAGCGTTGCTTCTTTTATTTAAAATTTGAATTTTAAAACAGAGTCTTGCTCTGATTGGGGTGTGCTGCCTCGAGCGCAGCGCCCCCTCACGCTGGCGTGTCTGCTGTTGACACCTGGCGCTCTGCGCGCAGCGCAAGAGATCTGAAACGTTGCTTCACTTTTTGAATTTTTAAATTCAAATAGAGCTTAGCTCTGATTGGGGAAACAAATGCCCCCCCTACCGTTGCGCTAACGTGGCGCACACGTGAGTGCAGCGGTGGCAACATCTGATCCTTTGGATCGATTCAGGAATTGAAGAGGCGCTTGAGCGCCTATAAATAAGACCCTTGGTCCTCCGCAGATGATTATCATCTTCAAGAATTTTATTTTCAGAGCCTTGCTCTTGTTTTCCAGAACTCCAAGAGTTAAACTCAAAAAAATTTTAGGTAAAAATTAACTTGAATTAAATTAAATTAATTTTAATTAATAGAGCCTTGCTCTCATGGATCTTTTGATCCAAAAAAAACCCCTTTGGGGTTTCATAAACAAAGCTTTGCTCTCAAGAATTTGTTTCAGGGTTTCTTAACCCATGAACAGAGCTTTGCTCATTGACAGAATATAGGTCTTTTGATCTTCTGATGATGAACTCTTAAGAGTTTTTCATGGATTTTTAAGATCCCAGAACTTTGATTTTTAGGAATAATTTTTTTTTTTCTTTTGATGGATTTTTCCATCATTATTACAGAGCTAGGCTCTTTAAGGAATTTTATTCCCTTGTGACCACAGTTTGACAAGTGTCACTCTGTGACAGAGCTTTGCTCTGAAAAGGGATATTTTCTCCTTGTCTCAAGGGATTTCTCATTTAATAAGAATATTCTTTTGAGGATCTTCTCATTAATTGACAGTCTCATCCAATGATGAGGCTGTCTTATTAATTGATGCATTGTCATCTGGATTTTGTGGGTCCCTCTTTGGTCCCCTCTCCACTGCATTGCAGTGTAGTACAAATTTCAAAGTACCAAGCATCGGAATTAAATTATGATACTGATCATTGAACTTCGCTTTTTCTTGCAGGCAACATGTCTACTGATCTTTCGTTCCCATTTTTCCGCTCAGAGGGAGGATTCCCTGAGGCGCCAGTGGACCGGGAGGTTCTTACTCTTATTAAGGATTACGACCGCAAGTATAAGAACCTTCACCTGTGGGGTAGGTGGTACAGTGAAATCATCAAGGGTCGCCGAAGCTTTTCTTGTGCGACGCCGTCAGAGCCGATCTCATCGATCCCATATGCAGATGCACCCCCGGTGAACTATGCCGTGGAGGTCATAAATTGGAATTCGGAGGATCTTCTTCAGCCTTCGATTGCCGTCATTCCCGTGCAGTCGCCGCCAGCTGTGGATATTCTGGGGCGGCGCATATGCCAGGGTGAAGCGCGCCCTTGGAGACAACCTTACAACATTGGATTGACCCCTCGACAATCGGCCGGGTATTTGCAGTGGGCCAGATACATCTTGTCAGCGAAGAAGACACATTTGATGAAGATTGGGCTATACCCCGCAGTCTACGCTTCATTGTTCGAGTACCCCGTTCCTCCGACATGGTGGGTTAAGGCATTCGTGGAACAATGGAACATTCCCACCCATTCCTTTCTTCTGACGGACAGGGAAGTCTCCATCCTCCTGGAAGAATTTGCTGAGATTTGCGGTTTGCCGGTGAGGGGGGAGCATTATGAAGAGTTACTTCCTCCCGACGAATATGTCTTCGCCACCAAGCCGCTGGTAATGGGCCTAATGCTGGAGAATGCTATTCAGCACCAGTTTCCGAGCCTGGTGAAGGTGCTGAATATGTATGAAAGTCTCTACTTGGAATCGGGAGACCGGGGAGTTAATTTTGCAGATTTCATCGCCCGCTTTCTTCGACCGGAGATTCTATCGCAGCAGAGCGAAAAATTCGCCAAGCTTGACGACCCCTTCGGCTTTGGCTTAGATCGTCGACCAGCACTGGAGGACGACCAAAAGGGTTTCTACCTTCCCGACGCTGCGATCATGCCCTTATCGGAAATCGCCGCCCCGGTCATAGACGAGGAGACTTTCTTCCTCGGGTTTCTGTGGTTATGGCTGTGTTGGTTCGCGCTCCCCATGCACCCGCGTTACATGAGGCCGTATGTTTTCTACCCAGCGCATCGGATGGTGGCTGGTATACAGTTGTCGATTGGAATCGCCGGGTTGGCCCATCTGTACCATGGACTCAGCGTGGCGGCGGACGCCAATGAACCCGGGGTGCAACCCGCCAATCCCCCGATGCACTACTTTACTTCATAGATGGAAATGCATGTGCTTGGGGTTTTTGGTGTTCACAAGAGGCCCTCGTTCTATGAGAAGTGCAAACTCCTGAGAGTCATGCGGTTAATTGGCGCTTCCATTATGAATCCGCCCCCGCGGGAGGTTAGGGGGTTACTTCTTCGTCTGCGCACGGTCGGAGCGGGCATCTCTTTTACGGACAAGGTCATGACCATTGGTCCGGAGACCTCCAAGGCGGTGTTGGTGCTGCGTGATGGTTTCAAGGACGGGGCCTCCGTATTGAAAGCTTGGGAGATTCTTCATTTATACTCCATCCGGCCGGGCTTCCTGGTGTTCAGGCAAAATGATATGGCGCTCTTCATGAGGTACAACCCCCATCGGTTCGCCCATCAGTTAAGTTATAACCAAGCGGTCCCACTGGAGGCGTTTTTGGAAGAGCCTACGGCTACCAGGGAGGGGATAAGGAATGCACTACACCATTTTATGCGGTTAAACACAGGCTCCCATTTCTTCATCAGCGAGCCAAGTTGTGTTCCAAGGGCCCTCAACGTGTACGGGGCTTGGTATCAGCACGCAATGGGTGCTGTTATCCGAGAAGAGAAGCGGCTGCTGATTGACCGCAAGGGTGTGCCCCCCGCCAGCGATCGCAAAGTCCCCTTATGGCCAAGGACCCATGTTGTTCCTCCGCTGAGAGGAGATGCTGGAGATGAGCCTCCACGTGTGCTAAGCCCCCTGCGCGGATTGCCCCGTGATACCGTGGACATGCCCCCAGCGCCCCATGCTCCGGTGGAGACGGTGAATGTGGTTTCTCCTGAATCTGGCGTGGGCTCGGACATCGGGACCCGCTGTTCTAAGGTGCCCAGGAAACGTAAATTGATTTTGAGTGCACCCGGGGCTCGCGTGCAGAAGAGGAAGAAGAAGTCGATCCTCTCTGCTGACGTTGTGTTCGGTCAGGAACCTCATGCTCCTTATAGCGAGGGCTTGGGTGAGTACGAGACCAACGAGGGATTATTTATGCCGCCAGACGACACTGATATGGCGGCCGCCATCGCAGCTTCAGAGCGATTGGCGAGGCGCGATGCGTGGTTGGCTAAACTTACGCAATCGGGTAATCACTAGTTGTATTTTCGTCATTGCATCGTACCTCTATCATTGTTTTTTAACTAATGCTTTTCCTTCTTTTAACAGGCATTTCTACCGAAGAAGCTATCGCTGCTTCCCTCAAAACTTTCCAGGAGGAGGAACGACTCAGAGCATCTTTAGGCCTTGGTACATTTTCGGTTTACTATGTCTTTCCTTCCATTCCTTATAAGTAATCTTACCCCCTTTTTGTCTTATCGCAGGGACCACAAGACCTATCTCGCAAACTGATGCGGGACTTCTCTTCGGGCCAGCTACCAATGTTCCGGCCTCTTCGGAATTGCCGTAAGAGACCCAACTCAAAAATCCGATAATGGATTCCTTGAAGGCTCTGGAGGCAACTCATAACGCGTACGACGACGCCTTGCTGAAGGAGGCTTCCAAGAGGTCCGTCATGACGGCCCGGGAGGAGAGGAAGCGCTTGAGGCGCGCAGCGAAGGAGCGTAGCGCTGCTTTGGCCATGGGAGCGGGCCCAAGCACCGTTCCTCCTACTGCTACTCCTTCCGAGGAGCCCCCGGTCGCCTTGTCTACTGCTCATAGACGGGCGGCGCGTGCAGCTCGGGAAGCAAACGGTCAATCCTCCTCAGGTAATGTGCCTTTCGAGGTTTTGTTGCAAAAGTTGTAAAACTATCAGTTCTCATACATCTTGTCCTGCAGGGCCGAGTCCTACTGAAGGAGCGGCGGCGACCGTCGAGCCTGAGGGGACGGTAGAGAAGGTAGCAGCTGATCCCGAAGCGACGGTAGGCGGTGCAGCCATAGTCGCCGGGCCTGAGCTAGTGGCTGACGAGACAGTCACGACTACTATGCCCGAGACGGCCACCACTGCTGAGCGCGAGGTGGCGGCAGATAAGACGACTGCTACAACCGAGCCTGAGGCAGCGGCGGATGGAGCGGCTGCGAGCGATGAACCCATGGCAGTGGTGGACGAGACGGTTGCGACCGCTGAGCCCGAGGTGGTAGTGGATGAGACGGGCATGATCGCTGAGCACGAGACGGCCGCTCTTTCTCAAGAGTCGTGCGCCGCACCGATCATCGCTTTCCCCGCTTACGGCTCCTTATCGTCTTCCGGCGTCGCGAGCGTGACGACGGCTCCCGTAGAGTCTGGCGATGAGGCAACGGGAGGTGAACCCTTGCCAATGGAGGAGGGAGACACCGCCGTTTCGGCTGGCGACTCATCAGGTAAATTTTGGGTTACCGTCCTTTTTATTCTGCAATTGATTGTCACGATCTAACCGTGTCGTGTTTAAAAAGAGTTTTGAAATTACCGCAATCAAAACGGTGTCACTTGTAGCAATCCGCGATGAATATGGGTCGTCCGCAGGGAGATGGTAAGTTTTTATATCTTGTTTTAACGAGTTAATACCGGGTTTTGATTTATTGGTTAACTAATTGTCGTAACAAAGATATGAATAAAAAGGACTTGTTATGGGTAGTAATAAGTTAGATTGTATGAAAGTGATGTTTGCCAATTCCTTATAGCCCCAACTTGGTATTGACACTAAAACAATAGGTAACAACGCGGATTAGGGAACTTGAAATATGGTATTTGCGGCATTTCGCTAAATCCGTTTTCCTTGTCCCTTGTCCTTCCGTTGTTATCTCTTGATTTTAGCCTTCGGCAAACCACGGGCATTCCGGTCATGATTAGGAATCATCACTATCGTGGTAGGATAGGATGTCTAGTGAGCGGAGTTGCGGGTGATTTGCACGAAGTTTTAATAGGCAAGTTTTAGGTTTTAAAGTTTGGACAAAGAAAATCTTCGAATACGATCTAACATATTACACCCTTAACAAGTGAAAAGATTACTCACACATATTTACAAATTAACAAGAAAGAAAAGATAAGATACATAAAAACATGCAATGAAATAAAGAGGAAAAGAGAACCGATGAGTTCAAGCTTTTTATCTCCAAGTGTTCGATCCCCGGCAACGTGTGAAATCCGAATACCAAGCTTTAAGGTTGCAAGCTCACTTAAGAGGTTGCAAGATCAAAGCAAAGCATGAATTTCACAATTGAAATTATGTAAAGTGGAACAAGACATGTAAGAAAAATATGAACTTTTATTGAAGAACAAACTTGTTACAAGAGATCTTGAAGTCAAGAACCTAAGCCTTAAGCTTGCAAGTTCTAAATGAGAAGTTGCAAGGTTAAGACAAAGGGGCAAGAGCTCAAGAATAAAAAGAAAAATTACAATAATTCTAAGATAAAAACTATAGAAAAAAAAGATACCTTTTCCTCTTGCCTCTGGTCTCTATTTATAGGCTCGGAAAGAAATATTCATATCTGCCCCATTATGGCTCATGCTGATTTGCTTGATTGCCTTTGATTTGAACACATGCTTTTTAGTCTTGAATGCATATAATATCATATGCATATAGAATCATATCCTTGATTGCATATAAAATCATATCCACATGTGCTTAAAAGTCTTGTGTACACACTTGTTGTGTTGGACCATTTAGAAAAAAATGTGTACACAACTTGTTGCGTAAAGGAACTCCTGAAGTATCGGTCAGTTAGCGTTTCTGGTCGCAGTGTCTTCCCTCAAGTGATATATCCATGCTGTTGGATGCATTTCCAGTATTTTTTCATGGATACCTGTAATCTGTAATACTGAGCAGACACTGGTCAATAATACCGATAAATACAACAATTAGATAATGAATGAGCGGTATTAGAATGCAATTTTCTGATATGAACAAATACCCCCAAACTTATCTATTGCTCGTCCCGAGCAAAACCATTTATTCACAAAATAAAATCCTAACCGCACTTTCGCAGGGAACGCGATTGCACTGAGCATGTGCAACAAGCCGTTTAACCTCTTGGTGTCCCTAGTAGGAGGAGTGTTGTCTCCTGAGGGTTTTCAGCGGATACTACCCATAAAATCCCGTCAAGCTAGTTTTGAGAATTAACTATAATTCAAACCCTAAGGTTTTGTTTTCAAAAATAGCAATTCTATTATCCTAATTCTAGACTATCGAACCTTTATTTTTTACACCTTGCTTCTCATTTAACTTAAGATTTTATATGTCTTTACGTGCGGTGTAAATAGTGTCGTTAAGTTTCAGAAGGATCGATTAAAGTTGTCATGTCACAAAACAAAGCCCAGATAAAAATTTAAAGAGGATCACATAAGTTTTATAAAGAGTTAAGTATTTCTCAAGTTTCTTTTTCCAATTAGGTTTCAAATTCAGAATTTCTATCTTCCTTAACAGGAAACTAGGTCATATTTTTCACTCCACCTCTTTCTTGTTTTCATTTCATACACACCTCTGTGAACGTGCAATAGTCTTTATCATAGAATAAAACCTTCATATCTCCGCTAGAAATACTTTTTTTTTTATAAAAACCTGTCTTTTGTCAAGATTATTTTCACACAAAGAACGGTTAGGAATTTTAACTCGGAGAGAACACTTGCTTGACTTTGTTTTAATCTGGACTTTCCAGGCTTCTTAGCGAGCTTTGGGCCAATGCTCCCAACCCAGTTGGTTTTAGGGCATTAGGTGTAGAGACACCCCAGCGGACTTAATTACTCAAGTTACCTAGGCCCAAAAACAAAAGACAATTTTGGCGTGAAAATCATAACGATTTAATGCGAACGGAGATATAATCGGTAGTTTAATTATTTTTTGGATAAAAGACGTGTCTAATGGGTCAGGTGTGTAATCATTCCAATCAAGTTCCAGATGGGTTATTTTTCAGAATTAGTTCTTATCAAGGCATCAATAACATCCCTTCATATTCTCTTCACTTCATAAACTATTCTTGATATTATTTATTTCAGAACAAACCTATTTGATCCTTAGAAAATAGTTTATCAAAAAAAAAATTCAGACATAATAGACTTGTCATCTAATTTCTCAAAAACTCACGACACGTGTAGTGTGATATAAAGACATATAACAGCATTAGTTAACTTCAAAGGAGAGTTATTTTTCAGGTTTTCAAAATCTAAAAATAGGATTTAGTTGTTCCTATCTTATTAAACAAAACCGTCGAAATATTGAATCTAAGTTCTTTCACTAGCTAACTTGGCGACAAAATTTTTATATTTTTAGAAAATTTTCTGATTTTTATGGGGGTTTTTTTATTTAAATAAGTATGAAAATGCAGAATATACAAATGAATGCGAAGGTTAGAAATGCGTACCGAGCGTACCCCCAAACTTAAACTTGACAGTGCCCTCACTGTCATTGTACATTAAAAGGGCAAAAATACTGAAGGTTAGATATACAAAAAAAAAATTATTTTTTATTTTTTATTTTTTTATATATATATTTTAACATATATACAAAGGAAAATCTTATATACATACCCCCAAACTTATTTGAAACAGCGTCCACTGTTTTGGCTGGATAACCGAAGTTTGGTGGTAGACAGAGGAAGATTATGCAGGGTAAACCGGCTCCTGCAAGAGCAGGAGCTCCTCTGATGGTTCAACGCTAAGGTACGGTTTCAGTCTGTGTCCATTTACTTTGAAAAGCGAACCGTCCTTTGGATTTTCCAAATCCACCGCGCCGTGCGGATATACAGTCCGCACAACAAATGGTCCTTTCCAGCGAGATCTGTGCTTGCCGGGATGAAAATGCAGTCGGGTGTCATAAAGAAGCACCTGCTGTCCAGGTGTGAAAGTTTTGCGCGTGAGGTGTTTATCATGAAACACTTTCGTTCTGTTCTTTACAATAACCGCGTTGTCGTAAGCTTCATCCCGAAGCTCGTTCAATTCGTTCAGCTGCAGCTTCCGATAGCTGCCCGCATCTTTGAGAGATAGATTCAGCTCCTTAATCGCCCAAAATGCGCGATGCTCTATTTCGACTGGAAGGTGGCAAGCCTTTCCGTAAACAAGCCGATAAGGAGACATGCCGAGATCGGTCTTATAAGCAGTTCGAAATGCCCAAAGGGCATCATTGAGTTTTACCGACCAATCCTTACGGTTCTTGGAAACCGTCTTCTTCAGTGTCTGCTTGATTTGCCGATTTGAAACTTCGGCTTGCCCATAGGTTTGGGGGTGGTAGGGCGTAGATAGCTTATGATTAATGGAATATTTCCGCATCAAGGCCTCGAAAGTCTTATTGCAGAAATGAGTTCCATTGTCGCTAATGATCGCTAGGGGGTGCCCAAACCGGGAGAAAATGTTTTCCTTGAGAAATCTAACGACAACCTTGTTGTCGTTAGTCCGGCTGGGCACAGCCTCGACCCACTTAGAGACATAATCAACAGATAGAAGGATGTACAAGTTCCCAAAAGAGCTGGGAAACGGCCCCATGAAATCAATCCCCCAAACATCGAAAATCTCTACAACCAAGATTGGTTGGAGCGGCATCTCGTTTCTCCTGGATATCCGGCCCAAGTGTTGGCACCGGGAGCAAGTCTTGCAGTAATCATGAGCGTCTTTGAAGAGTTGTGGCCAGTAGAAGCCACACTGCAAGATCTTCTCAGCTGTCTTTCTGGGGCCAAAATGCCCGCCACATGCTTGATCGTGGCAAAACTACAGCACACTCTTGACTTCATTGGCAAGGACACAGCGACGAATAATCTGGTCGGGGCAGTACTTAAACAGATAGGGTTCATCCCAGTAAAAGTGTTTCACATGGGATAGGAATCGAAGTCTGTCCTGACTTGACCATTCAGTCGGTAGTAGTCCTGTGGCCAAATAGTTCACAGTATCTGCGAACCAGGGTTCGCAAGATACCGTCAAGAGTTGTTCATCCGGAAAAACATCGTTGATCGGAATTTGAAGCGACGACGAAGAAGGAAGTCGTGAGAGATGGTCGGCGGCCACGTTTTCACATCCTCTTTTGTCCTTGATGACAAGGTCAAACTCTTGAAGCAAGAGGATCCAACGTATTAGCTGAGATTTAGCATCTTTTTTCGCAAAAAGGTGGCGAAGAGCTGAATGGTCCGTATAGACAATGACTGGAGAGCCGATTAAATAAGGCCGAAATTTTTCAAGTGCAAACACAACTGCTAAGAACTCTTTTTCTGTTGTTGTGTAGTTTAGTTGGGCCTCATTTAATGTACGGCTAGCGTAATAAATCACGTGCGGCATTTTATTAATGTGCTGTCCAAGAACAGCACCAATGGCAAAATCCGATGCGTCGCACATAATTTCGAATGGGTGCGTCTAGTCTGGAGATGAAAGAATGGGCACAGAAATGAGAGAGTGTTTCAATGACTCGAACGCTTCCATACAAGTTGAGTCAAAATCAAATGTTGTGTCCTTGGCCAATAAGAGAGTCAAAGGTCTAGCAATCTTGCTAAAATCCTTGATGAACCGTCTATAAAAACCGGCATGGCCAAGGAAAGCTCGAATGTCTTTGACGCATTTAGGAGGAGGAAGATTAGAAATGACTTCAATTTTGGCTCTATCAACCTCTATGCCGTTTTGCGAGATGACATGTCCTAAGACAATACCTTCTCATACCATAAAGTGGCACTTCTCCCAATTCAAAGTTAGATTCTTATCCCTACAGCGGGTAAGAACTGCATCAAGGTGTAGCAAACACTCGTCGAAGGAGTCACCAAAAATGGAGAAATCATCCATAAAGATCTCCAAAAACTTTTCAACCATGTCTGAAAAGATCCCCATCATACACCGCTGAAATGTAGCGGGCGCATTGCATAACCCAAAGGGCATGCGACGATAAGCAAAAGTGCCAAAAGGACAAGTAAATGTGGTCTTGTCTTATTCCTTTTTGGCTATGGGGACTTGGTTATAGCCGGAGTAGCCATCTAAAAAGAAATAAAACTCGTGCCCGGCCAATCGTTCTAGCATTTGGTCAATGAAAGGTAAAGGAAAGTGGTCTTTCCTTGTCGCGGCATTGAGTTTTCTATAGTCGATGCAAACTCGCCACCCAGTTTGGGTGCGAGTGGGAATTAACTCATTTTCCTCATTGGTAATAACCGTGATGCCCGATTTCTTTGGCACAACATGAATGGGGCTAACCCATTGGCTATCCGAGATAGGGTAAATGATACCACTATCAAGACATTTAACAATCTCCTTCTTGACAGCCTCTTTCATAATGGGGTTGAGGCGTCTTTGTGGATCCCATACCGGCTTGGCATCATCCATCAAGTGTATATGATGTTCGACTATGAGGGGACTAATCCCCTTGATGTCCGCCATAGACCAGCCAAAAGCTTGCCGATTATTTTGCAAGACCATTAAAAGGGCCTTCTCTTGCTCAAGAGCTAGAGAGGCCGATATGATAACGGGTAGGGTCTCATTCTCACCTAGATAAGCATATTTTAGGTGCGACGGAAAAAGCTTTAGTTCGAGTTTAGGAGGTGAAACAATAGATGGTAACAATGGAGTAACTGTTTCAAACTCGAAGGATTCCATCAAAGGTTCAAATTGAGTGTACGCAACCGAGTCGGATGGTTCAACTAACTCATCCGAAAAAGCAAAAGACTCAAGCTCGGGTGGTGACTGGCTAAGATCGTTCGAGAAGGTGAAACACTCATAGTCATTGTCGGGCGCAGAAACAGCAGCAGGTTCGAAGAGGAACGCACTAGTGGGGTTAAGGTCGTCGTGATCAAACAAAAACTCCTCGAATTCACACTCCTCCGGGATGATCTCCTGGATTGAACAAACGTCTAGTATATGAGCATTAGGTTCGGAGGGCTGATTCCCCAACCTAAAAATGTTGAGTTCAATTGTCATGTTTCCAAAAGATAGGTTCATCGAACCATTTCGACAATTGATCACAGCATTTGAGGTTGCAAGGAATGGGCGACCGAGTATCACCGGAATTTGATTCCGGGGGTTAGCTACAGGTTGTGTGTCCAAAACAATGAAGTCAACGGGGTATATGAAGTCCCCAACCTTGATTAACACATCCTCTAGCTCTCCCCTAGGATGGGTGATCGATCGGTCGGCCATTTGGAGAGTGCAGTGTGTGGGTTTTAGCTCTCCTACACCTAGTTGCTCATATACTGAATATGGAAGCAGGTTAACACTGGCACCAAGATCTAAAAGTGCGCGGTTGATGTTCTTATCCCCAATGGTGATAGAAATCGTAGGACAGCCAGGGTCCTTCCGTTTTTGAGGTAAAGATTGGATAAGAGCATCACTCACAGCACTAGCCAAGAAAACTTTCTTGGGTACCTGAGATTTCCTCTTTTTCGTGCACAAGTCCTTTAAGATTTTCGCGTAGGAAGGGACTTGTTGGACAGCATCTAAAAGAGGAATGTTGATGTTAACCTGCTTAAACAATTCCAGAATCTTCTCCATTTGTGGATTTTGTTTATTAGGCCTCAACCGGTTTGGAAATGGAACGTTTTTAAAATTGGTTGAGTCCAATGCTTGTGGAGGAGATTGTGGAGTTGGAACGGATCCCAGAGCTGGTGTTTTCTTGGAGTGAGAAATGGGTCCGTTTAGAGCAGAAGAAGAGGAAGAGCCTTTTGAAGAATGGAGAATAGGCTCAGAAGATGAAGAAGAAGAAGATGAAGCGGCCGGGGTGTCATCGTCAATCCGTGTGCCAATGTTGTTTTGCAGCATCCTCCCAGATCTCAATGTAGTCACGGCACTCACATTATGGTTTTGTTGTTCAAGAGCAACATGTACATTATGTGGATGACCGGGATTTGGAAGTGGTTGAGATGGGAGCTTCCCCTTCTCTCGCTCGCTTAAGGCCGCATTCAGTTGTGCTATCTGGGCTTCGATAGTCTTGATGCTTTGCCCGTGTGCAGCAGTGTTTTGCACCAAAGATTGAATGGAAGACTGGATGTTGGCGGTGGATTGAGTTGATTGTTTTACGAACGCCTCCAGACTTCGTTCTAGCGAGGAAATTATCGTTGTTTGACGGAACAAAGTTGTTTTGAGGAAAAGGATTGTTGGGTGCAAAATTGCTCGTCGGATTTTGAAAAGGTTGGGGTTGGAAGGGCTGCTGAAATTGTTGTTGTGCTTGTTGTTGAGGAGGCCCCCTTTGAATGTTGTTCTGCCCTTGGAACTGATTTTGATTCTGGTTCCAAGCGAAGTTAGGGTGGTTTCTCCATCCAGGGTTGTAAGTGGAAGAGTATGGATCGTTTCTTGGTCTCTGCTGAAATGCAGCATTGACCTGATCCTGTCCTTGGGAAGGTGGGTTGTAAGGACACTCTTCGGTTAGGTGAGATGGATCGGAACAACAAGCACAAATGGTACGAAGGGGAAGAACGGGGGCAAGAGCGGGAGATGAAAATTTGCTCTCTATCGCTTCAAGTTTTCTCGTTATTGCAGCCATTTCAGCTTTCATTGCAATAGAGACATCGAGTTGGTGAATGCCTACCCTAGAATGACCAGTAGAAGTAGAGGAAGAAGAAGAAGTACTTGGTCTGGTGCTCTCCCATTGAAGCGTTTGTTCCGCAAGGTCGTCGAAGAATTGCCATGCTTCCTCGTCAGATTTCGATAGGAAGTGGCCCTGACAAATGGTTTCCAACAACTGCTTGGTTGCTGGGTTCAGGCCCTCGTATAAAGTTTGGCAAAGTTGCCATTTCTCAATACCGTGGTGAGGGCACTGAACAAGAAGGTCTTTATACCGGTCAAAACACTTCCAAAATGGTTCATTAGGAAGCTGGGAGAATTGGTTGATTTCGTTACGGATCCTCGCAGTTTTATGATTCAGATTGAATTTCTTGAGAAACGCTTTCACAAACACGTCCCAACTGGTTATGGAGTGGGAAGCGGTGCTATATAGTCACTTTTCAGCAAGATCGCACAAAGTGAAGGGAATGACCCGTAGCCGTATAGCATCGTCAGACAGCTGGGTCATTTTCATCATGGCACAAACATTTTGGAACTTGTTGATGAAGATATAGGCATCTTCAGATTCAAGCCCATGAAATTTCGGAAGCATGTTAATGAAGTGGGGCTTAGTTTCAAAATTATCCCCATTGGCCGGTGGAAATGAAAGACATGTTGGAAGTGCAGAGCGGGCAGGGTAGAAACGATCCGGGAGCGCGATTCGCTGTGGCGCTGCAACAGGTTGCGGGTTATTTGCACCCAGATTAGGTGGAGTCAGTTCCTAGGCAGGTGGAGGGATGTTAGGATTAAATCCTGACATCTCAGAAGAGGAATTTGGTGATAAAGAAGGTGAAGATGTATGAACAGAATCTCGGTCAACGTCGGAGTTGACCGGCAAAGGTAAGGGTGATAAAGGGGTGGGGGGATTTTCGACGTTGGAGTCGAACGCGTAGTCCGTAGGGACTAACGAAACGCGGACTAAACGGGAACTAGGGTCCCTAGTCCAAGCGGACATACACTAAACGAGTTTAGTGTAGTCAAAGCGTAGAATGTGAGGGTAAGAAAACGAAAGTTGAGAAAAATTGGGTGATGGTGGTAAAAATGGCAATTTTGTGTTTGTTTCAAAAAATGGGAAAATGAAACGACTGTTCAACAAACACAATCACAAATGCACAGTTACAAATGCACAATCAATACCTAGACTAGGGTCCTCTAAGTCTACTAGACCTGCTCCTAACTGTTCCAAAGCGACAAATTGTGAGATAACCCTCAGATCGCCTCTTCACAACCAGTTGTGGCCAGGTAAGCACAAGTGAGGTATGGAGGGATCCGCTCACGAATCACCGTGAGTCGGGCCTTTTAAAGTTACCTCCTTACTTGTCTTGCCTAGGCACCACAAGAGTCATGTTTAGATAAACGATTGAATGCCCACAATCTTCCTTTGTCCTATTGAGCGCGACAAGTCCTTAGTGAGCTGAGTCTAGATATTTTTTATTAAACTTGAGGTGACACTTATGCAATTAGTGATTTTCGGGGTCTTAGGAAGGCTGATGAAATCCCCACCCAATCTGGATTGGTGTTAGAGCCCCTTAAGTCCGTATTAAATGATGCAATGCGCAAAATTCAACCAAGTTTTGTTTTCAAGCAATCAGTTATCGTTTTTTTACTTTTAATGCGGCGCTGCAACAAATACGGTTAGTTTTTTTTCTTTGGTTTTTTGCGGCGATTTTTTGCTAAGAATCCTGCAAAGACAAGAATATTGGAGCGTCGGGTTTGAGAGGGGAAGTTTAGAAAAATACGTACCAAAAAAACACGAGTTTCAGAAACTCGTGTTGATATTGCCTCCGAGTGGTCGAATGGTTCACTTACGCGGGTCTAACTACCCGGATCTTTGGCACTGAGTGTTCACCCTCCTTTGCACTTGAAAATGCCCCTTTGTTCCGTATGATCGCTGCTCAAAATCCGTCAAATCTGCATATGTTGGAAAAATACGGATATTGAGCCAAAATGCAATATTAACAACCACAATTCTGAACACAAATAATTAAGAAAATCAGAGTGTTAGCAGAATTCAAATCAAGAGAAGAAAAGAATTTTATTTGTGTTTGTGGTTGGTTTCAAAAAGAATGGTTATTTGTTTGAATGTGTTAGAAGTTAGTTTTATACAGAATATGCACAAATTTAACCCGAAACTACAAGTATAAAAAGCGTTACCGTCTCCCCGGCAACGGCGCCATTTGATTGTCACGATCTAACCGTGTCGTGTTTAAAAAGAGTTTTGAAATTACCGCAATCAAAACGGTGTCGCTTGTAGCGATCCGCGATGAATACGGGTCGTCCACAAGGAGATGGTAAGTTTTTATATCTTGTTTTAACGAGTTAATACCGGGTTTTGATTTGTTGGTTAACTAATTGTCGTAACAAAGATATGAATAAAAAGGACTTGTTAAGGGTAGTAATAAGTTAGATTGTATGAAAGTGATGTTTGCCAATTCCTTATAGCCCCAACTTGGTATTGACACTAAAACAATAGGTAACAACGCGGATTAGGGAACTTGAAATACGGTATTTGCGGCATTTCGCTAAATCCGTTTTCCTTGTCCCTTGTCCTTCCGTTGTTATCTCTTGATTTTAGCCTTCGGCAAACCACGGGCAATCCGGTCATGATTAGGAATCATCACTATCGTGGTAGGATAGGATGCCTAGTGAGCAGAGTTGCGGGTGATTTGCACGAAGTTTCAATAGGAAAGTTTTAGGTTTTAAAGTTTGGACAAAGAAAATCTTCGAATACGATCTAACATATTACACCCTTAACAAGTGAAAAGATTACTCACATATATTTACAAATTAACAAGAAAGAAAAGAGAAGATACACAAAAACATGCAATGAAATAAAGAGGAAAAGAGAACCGATGAGTTCAAGCTTTTTATCTCCAAGTGTTCGATCCCCGGCAACGTGTGAAATCCGAATACCAAGCTTTAAGGTTGCAAGCTCACTTAAGAGGTTGCAAGATCAAAGCAAAGCATGAATTTCACAATTGAAATTATGTAAAGTGGAACAAGACATGTAAGAAAAATATGAACTTTTATTGAAGAACAAACTTGTTACAAGAAATCTTGAAGTCAAGAACCTAAGCCTTAAACTTGCAAATTCTAAATGAGAAGTTGCAAGGTCAAGACAAAGGGGCAAGAGCTCAAGAATGAAAAGAAAAATTACAATAATTCTAAGATAAAAACTAAAGAAAAAAAGCTACCCTTTCCTCTTGCCTATGGTCTCTATTTATAGGCTCAGAAAGAAATATTCATATCTTCCCCATTATGGCTCATGCTGATTTGTTTGATTGCCTTTGATTTGAACACATGCTTTTTAGTCTTGAATGCATATAATATCATATGCATATAAAATCATATCCTTGATTGCATATAGAATCATATCCTTGATTGCATATAAAATCATATCCACATGTGCTTAAAAGTCTTGTGTACACACTTGTTGTGTTGGACCATTTAGAAAAAAAATGTGTACACAACTTGTTGCGTGAAGGAACTCCTGAAGTATCGGTCAGTTAGCGTTTATGGTCGCAGTGTCTTCCCTCAAGTGATATATCCGTGCTGTTGGATGCATTTCCAGTATTTTGTCATGGATACCTGTAATCTGTAATACTGAGCAGACACTGGTCAATAATACCGATAAATACAAAAATTAGATAATGAATGAGCGGTATTAGAATGCAATTTTCTGATATGAACAGTAATCCTTCCTGACAGGGCTTATCTTGTTTCTAACGCAGGTACGGCTAGTGCTGATGCCACTTTACCCGAGGGAGCGCCGTCAGTTACTGCCCTGATGGTGGCCACCTCTCTACCCTCCTACGTACCATCACAGATGCTGGAAGGTATGGATTTGTGACTTATCAGTTTCATCTTTATGCTGCATAATCTATGTACTGACGTTGTACTATTGCGTCTTTGCAGGAGTGCTTTTTGATCACCTGTACCAGGTGCTGCATCCACACTTCTCCTTCCCGTCGGAGCTTGCTTCCTCCAGTGGCGCTGGTGAGTATGGTTTTCAATTAATGCCTTTTCTTTTTTCATTAATGAAATTGTTTTTGATTTTTTTTCTTGTCCTGATTGCAGTGCTACAGATCGAAAGAGGAGATAAAAGATCGGTTGTGCTACCGGTCCTCCCAGCTTTGCCGCCTGCTGCAGCTGGTATAGTAAATTCCATTGTTCATGAATCTCTTGTATTTTTAGGTCTGTCATCTGATTATGATTTGTTTTGCAGCTATCGCTCTGGTTCCAGTTCGTTTCGAGTCCCGCATTATGATGCCGGCAGGCCCATTCTCCAGACGTCCATCCTCAAAGGGTGCTGCGATGAGTCTGAGTATGCTGAGCGGATGCGTCGAGGATCTTGACGCAGAAGCTCCTGTATCTGCCGCAGATTTCGCTGCTGAGGTTAATCCGATGCTAGCGACGCTTGTAAATTTCCACAATGAAGGCGTCGTCGAGTCTTGGGTTAACCACTGTAGGGAGATCGAGGCCCGCTTGTATCAGCTGGAACTTATGCGTCCTGCCCCCGAGATTTTGGCTACGAGCACTCAACGGGCGGCATGGATCGAGTAGAGCGCTTCTTACTTTCGCCATCTTGAACAAGAAGCGGCTTTAAGGCGGAGGGAATGCAAAGAGACCTCAAGCGAGTCTGCTCGACTGTGTGCTGAGGTCAACGCGAACACTGCTCGAGTGAAAGCTATCTTCGAGGGCCTCCTGCAAAGTATCTCCGACGGGTTAATATTGAAGCAGAAGCTCGATACCGTTGAGCGTGATGCTCAAGGTCGTGAAGCAGCTCAGCGAGCCATCGAAGAACAACTTTCATCCTTCTTGCAGCAGCGGGCCCAGGTGGAAGCAGAGTTGGCTGCGGCAGCTGATCAGGAGAAGGCGCTGAAGGAAGTGCGAGAGCAACTTGCAGATTTGTTGAAGACGCTTCCTTCTCCTTGAATATTTTGTATCATTTGTAATTGTAAATAAAATGTATTTGTTTATTCTTTAACACGATGTAACTTGTACTCAGTTGAATTCATGAATAAAAGATATACATTCTTCATAATGTCTTGTGTCATTTCTCTGCTTTCTTCTTTCTTGCTGTGCTGTTTGCCCTGCGATTTTAGCAAGTACGATCCGTAGATAGTATATAACTGTCAATCTTATGCTTTTTGTAGAGTGACGATGGCTTAGAAAACAGGGTTAGGATCTGTCACCTAAGACTTATCAACTTTATGAACCGTGAGGGTCTCATAAAGTATTTTCTCCCTACGGGTCGAGAGGATCCCGTAGGTGCGTTTTCTCCTTAGGAATCGTGAAGATTCCTAAGGATGTTTTCTCTTGAGAGTCGTAAGGATCTCACAAGAGAATTTATTCCCTCACGAGTCGTGAGGACCCGCAAGTGACGGGTGAAGTTGCCTTTATCCGCATTTTACGGAGTTAAGGGTTGCTCTGGATGCTTTCCGGGGTACCGTAGTTTAAAGACGTCGCGGTCGAGGTTAAGGACATCATAGTCCGTGGATTTAAAGACTCCATAGTCCGGTATTAGTTTTAAGACATCACGGTTGAGGTTGAGGACATCATAGTCCATGAGTTTAAGGACCTCACAGTCCGGTGTTAGTTTTAAGACATCACGGTCGAGGTTGAGGACATCATAGTCCGTGAGTTTGAGGACCTCACAGTCCGGTGTTAGTTTTAAGACATCACGGTCGAGGTTAAGGGCATCATAGTCCGTAAGTTTAAGGAGCTCACAGTACAATGTTAGTTTTAAGACATCACGGTCGAGGTTAAGGACGTCATAGTCCATGGATTTAAGGACTCCACAGTCCGGTGTTAGTTTTAAGACATCACGGTCGAGGTTAAGGACATCATAGTCCATAGATTTAAGGACTCCACAGTCCGTGAAATGCATGGTTACTGGGACCCGTCACCTCTTTGAAGACGTTGAGGAATTACAACGACAAATATTAAAGGAGTGAAAAGATGTACCCTTGAACCAAGGTAAAATCAGTGTAAAATCACTGTGGTTGATTGTTAGTTTTAGGACATCACGGTCGAGGTTAAGGACATCATAGCCCGTGAATTTAAGGACCTCACAGTCCGATGTTTGCTCTGGGTTCACTGCCGTGTTTGGCGAGGACCAGGCTCCGCTCTGGACGTTTTCCACGGGGTCAGAAGTGACGTTATCCGTGTTCCACATGACCAGGAATTTGCACTAGATGCTTTCCACGGGTTCACTGCCGTATTCGGCGAGGACTAGGCTTCGCTCTGGATGCTTCACACGGGTTCACTGCCGTGCTCTGCAAGGACCAGGATCCACTCTGGACGTTTTCCACGGGGTCAGAAGTGACGTTATCCGTGTTCCACGTGACCAGGAATTTGCACTAGATGCTTCCCACGGGTTCACTGCCGTGTTCGGCGAGGACTAAGCTCCGCTCTGGATGCTTCACACGGGTTCACTGCCGTGCTCTGCGAGGACCAGAATCTGCTCTGGACGTTTTCCATGGGGTCAGAAGTGACGTTATCCGTGTTTCACGTGACCAGGAATTTGCTGATTATATCCGCATTTCACGGAGTTGGGATTTGACTCTCGGTCATCTGTATAACGTCGAGTCATGGAACTGGGAGTTGTCGCTGTTCCGCTTTACCTGATATTGTGTCTGCTGCAATGAGACGAATGTCGAGATGATCTCTAGGCTATCTGTGAACCGTCGAGATTTGGCTTCTTCTAATGATGAAACCTGGGAGAGAAGGAGTGCGATTCCTTCTTTGTTTGCGCCCCTGGATTGTATACAGGAATTGATGTAACATCACCTGTAGGGCGTAAATTTCATTTTTATTTTTATTTTATTTCTTTCCGCGATGCTCTATCATTTCAGCTTTTATATTGCGAAGGTCGCGATTGCCGAATCATTTCGGCTATTTTTCGCGGTGCCCAATCATTTCAGCTATTTGTTTTATTTTTACTCGCTGTTTTTTGATTGCGAGATGTCCAATCATTTCGGCTATTTTGCATGCATACATTTTTTTTACTTGCTGACTTTTATTTGCAAGTTGCCCCATCATTTCGGCTATTTCGTTTGCATGTGTGGCCTGCTGGCCTTTCGCTGCAAGCTTGGGACTAGACACCGATTTCGGCATCAGCACCGCTATAACTGGGATATTGCCAGGAGCGAATCATCATTTGCCTATGTCGATGTCAGACAAAGGTGGCTTAGTAAACACGGTTAAGATCCTGTCAACTAAGGCTTTTGACTTCATGAGCCGTAAGGGTCTCACAAAGGTATTTCTCCCTACAAGTCGTGAGGATCACGTAGGTGTGTTTTCTCATCAGGAATCGTGAGGATTCCTAAGTGTATGTTCCCCTGTAAGTCGTAAGGATCTTACAAAGGGGTTTTCTCCTTATATGTCGAGAGGGCTTACAAGGGTTGTTCACTGTACGAACATATCCCTAGTCACGGATGGGACTTGGTTAGGGAAATGTTTATTCGCGCCCGTGGATTGTATACAAGGGTCAGTATTGAGCCACTTGTAGGGCAGTATCGGAGGTTGTGGGGGTTGCTTAAGAACAGGTTCAGGTCTATGTAACTTAAGACTTTCAAATCTTATGAGCCGTGAGGGTCCCATAAGAGAGTTCTCCTTACGAGTCGTGAGGATCTCGCAAGTGTATTTCTCCTTAGGAATCGTGGGGATCCCTAAGTGTGTTGTTCCCTTGTGAGTCGTAAGGATCTCACGAGGGTGATTTCTCCTCACAAGGTCGAGAGGACCCTGCAAGTGTCTTTTAATGAGGTTGGGCCCCTTCGGGTTTTCACAAACACTCACCGGTAGCCCTGCTGTTTTTACTCACGGACCCCTTTTGGGTTTTCATCCGTGCCCATCTTTCTTATGGACACACCGTTTTTTTTCTTTTCTTTTTTTTTCTAACGAGGTTGCGCCCCTTCGGGTTTTCACAAACACTCGCCGGTAGCCCTGTTGTTTTTACTCACGGGGCCCTTTCGGGTTTTCATCCGTGCCCATTTTGCTTGTGGACATACCGTTTTCTTTTTTTTATTCATCTTTTTTATATTTTTTTTGTATCAGCTTTGGGATGCTGCAATCCACCGTAGTTTATTGACATCTCGGTCAACAGCTAGTTTTAGGACATAGTGGTCCGTTGTTAGTTTAAGGATGTTTCGGTCCGTCGTTAGTTTAGGACGTTTCGGTCCGTCGTTAGTTTAAGGACGTTTCGGTCCGCTGTTAGTTTAAGGACGTTTCGGTCTGTCGTTAGTTTAAGGACGTTTCGGTCCGCTGTTAGTTTAAGGACGTTTCGGTCCATGGTAAAGTAGGTCGGTTACTACTTATAGAGTTTGGGCTTAGGAAGATAGTGAGCGGACATAGTCGTCGTCATCTATCATTGACCTAGGCCGTGACTCGTCAAGCGTAGTACTTCTTCAAGAAGCGACCGTTTATTGGCCTGAAAGGTCTTTCACCATGCATGTCCATGAGTATATAGGCTCCACCCTGGTAGACTTTGTCTATGATGTACGTGCCTTCATAGTTCGGCTCGAATTTTCCCCGCTTGGCGCGATTGGGGATCATAGGTCTTTTGACCACTAGCACGAGTTCGCCTCGGCGGAATGTCCTTGGCCTGGTCAATCATTCATATGAGCGTGTCATCTTTGCTTTATAAGCTTCCAGATTTTGTTGCGCCATGAGCCGGGTTTCATCAAGGGCATCGAGCTCCTCAAGCCGAAGGTGAGCGTTCTCCTGGTCCGTCAGCTCGTAATGAACCGCCACTCGTAAAGAGGGTAACTCTATCTCGAAGGGGAGTACCGCTTCTGTACCAAATACCAACGCGTACGGCGTTGTGTTCGTGGCCATCTTAAACGTAGTTCGATACGCCCAGAGAGCTTCTTGCAGTCTCTCATGCCAGTCTTTCTTATTTCGGGACACTGTCTTCTTCACGATCTTTGTCAGTGTCTTATTGAAAGCCTCAGCTAGACCGTTGGCTCAGGAATTATAGACTGATGAATACCTCCAGTCTATGTTATGGTGTTGTGCGAAATGACTGATTTTGTGGCTTCTATAGGCTGGCCTGTTATCGGATATGATCCATCGCGGAGTTCCAAACCGATAAATAACGTGCATCTTGAAGAAATGGAGGATATTCTCCGTCTTCACTTCCCTCAGCGGTACTGCTTCTGCCCATTTGGAGAAGTAATCAGTTGTCGCTAAAATAAAACGATGTCCTCTGGACGATGCTGGTTCGATGGGGCCGATTACGTCAGTTCCCCACATTTCGAACGGCCAGCTAGCCACCGTTGGATTTAGTGGATTTGGATGCTGATGGATAAAGTCCCCATGGATTTGGCACGAGTGGCATTGCTTCGCATACTCGAGGCAGTCCTGGATCATCGTGGGCCAATAGTAGCACATCCTTTTAATCTTCAACTTTATCTTCGGCCCGGCTTGATGAGAACCGTAGAGTCCATCATGAATTTCTTGGACGACTCTCTTTGCTTCTTCAGGTCCCAGGCATCTTAACCATAGAGAATCAAACGATCTCTTATATAGGGTATCATTGACGAAGGCGAAAGATAGGGCTCGCTTCATGAGATGATGTTTTGAGGACGCATCTTCAGGCGTTCGACGGGATTTGAAGTAGTCTATAAAGACTTCTCTCCAATCCTCAGCCTTTTCCTGGTCTTTTATTCGCAGGGCCGTCTGCTCAGTCGCTCCTTTTTCTTCAGACAACCCCGGAGATATTTCTGCCGGTGCAAGAACCCGACGGCTTTGCACAACGATCCTCACGTCATCGAGGTTCTCGTCGGCCAGTTCTTTAGCGAGCTTGGCTAATGCATCCGCTTTGCTATTTTTCGCACGCGGTATGCTTTCTAAGGTATAGGAAGGAATTTGAGTCAGCAGTTGCTGCACTCTTTCGCCGTATTTCACCAGTTCTGGTTTGCACGTTTGGTAGTCGCCATTTACTTCACTGACAACCAGTTGGGAATCTTCATATATGAGGAGGTTTTCAATTCCCATGTCGATAGCGATCTCGAGACCTGCTATCAAAGCTTCGTATTCAGCTTCATTGTTCGTCCTCGGCTCTGTCAAGGAGAAGGCGAAGCGCATTATCCCTCCTTATGGAGTCATGAAGATGAGGCCTACCCCTGATTTGATTATAGGCGCGTTCTGTTTGCGCTTCTTCATGGAAGACGCTCCATCAAAATAAAGTTCACATCGGGTATCACCACAATCGATCGTGTCAAACGCATGTTCGTCTGGCAGCTCGCAATTCAAAAGAGAATCGGCCGGTATCAGATGTTCAGCGAGGAAATCGGCGATGGCCTGACCTTTCACTACCTTAAGAGGCTGATAGGTTATTGAGAACTCCATCAAAAGCAAGGCCCATTTAGCAAGTCGCCCCGTCAATATGGCCTTTGACATCAAATATTTGAGAGGGTCCGCTTTCGATATGAGACGGACTTCATGTGCCAATGCATAGTGCCGGAGCTTCGTTATCACGAAGATCAACGCCAGGCAGTGTTTTTAGATGGGAGAGTAATTGCTTTCTGCCCCCAGTAGAACTCGACTCAAATAGTAGAGGGCTCTTTCCTTTCCTTGGTCGTTATCTTGTGCCCATAATGCACCTAAGGAACCTTCGAGGGTTGTTGTATAAAGAATGGGAGGCTTTCCCTTGACCGGAGCAGCCAGCACTGGCGGGTTCTGCAGGTACTGCTTGATTTCATCCAGTGAGCCTTGGCATTTGTGATCCCAGACGAACGGGGTTCCCTTCTTCATCAAGTGACTGTACGGGCGGCACTTGCCGGAGAGATTGGATATAAATCGCCGGATGTATGCGAGCTTCCCTTGGAGAGACCGTAATTTCTTGAGAGACCTTGGCAGAGGCATCTCTATGATCTCCTTGATCTTTGACGGGTCTATTCCGATACCTCGGTGTCGGACGATGAATCCTAGGAATTTACCTGAGGACACCCCGAACGCGCATTTGAGTGGGTTCATCTTCAAGTTATATTGCCGAAGGCGTTGAAACACGATCTTCAGATGCTCGAGATGTTCCTCGTATGATTTTCTTTTCACCACGAGGTCGTCGATATAGAATTCGACGATTGTATAAGGTCATCGAAGATCTTCGTCATGGCCCTTTGATAGGTGGCACTGGCGTTTTTAGACCGAAGGGCATCACCTTGTAGCAGAATATACCCAAAGGGGTCCGGAAAGCGGTTTGCTTCTGGTCCTCTAGATGCATCTTTATCTGATTGTATCCTGACGAGCCGTCCATGAAGGAGAAAACTTCATGAGTGGACGTATTGTCTATCATCAGCTCGGTGACCAGTACTGGGAAGTCGTCTTTCGGGCAGGTTTTATTGAGATCTCGAAAGTCCACACATATGCGCACTGTCCTATTTTTCTTCATCACTGGGACGATGTTGGCGATCCAATCAGGGTACTGCACTTCTTGGATGAAGCCAGAGTCGATTAGCTTCTTGACCTCGGCGTTGATGCTCATCTTAAGCTCGAGCCGCATTCTTCTTAGTGCTTGTTTGATTGACTTGACGTCCGAGGATATCGTTAGTTTATGGACCACGATCTCCAAATCTAATCCTGGCATTTCGGAATAGTTCCATGCGAAGCAATCTCTATGCTGCATAAACACGTCTTTTAGCATAGCCACCCTTTCTTCAGATAGCAGCTCACTAACGAATTTTGGTCGCGGGTCATTTGCCGTCCCCAAATCAATCTTCTTGAGGTTATCTGCAGTAGTGTGTATTCCATCTTCCAGCTCTTTTGGCGCCGGTGGAAACTCTGAGATCACCTCGTCATCATTGTTTTCGAAGCACCAGGGAAGGTCATACATATTCTCAGGTTCTTCTTTTGATGATGTTAGCATATGACAAGTACGAGTTCGCTTCGAAGACCGATGTGTATCTGGTTCTACTCTCGTAGCATTGGGTTCATGCTTCTGCGGCGGTGTTACCCTCCAACTGTCGGATAGAGCAAACTTGCCGAGCTGATATTGATCTTCAACCCAGTTCTTAAAGGTGAAGCAGTCTTCGAGAGGATGTCCTACTGCTCGGTGATAAGAGCAATAGTCTGGGTGAGAGACTTCGCCTGCTTGCTCAGGGTGTTTAGACTCCGGCAGTGTAATCATTTGATGTCTCATAGCGAGGTCAAGTATCTTCTTTGTCTTGTCTTGAGGAAAAGAGTATGCTCGACTCATCTTCTTCATAAGGGACAAATCCGGACCGCTTGATTCCCGCTCGCGTGACTTCTTAGTCCCGCTTTGTCGTTGCTGAATGCCTTTTCCGCTTTTTGACTTGTTTCTGCCTCGGCGTCGGGCCTTTTTTACAACAGGTTGGCAGGGAGGGGCATTTTCATTTTTCGCAGCCTGTTGAAGAAGGCGTTGCGTCCTGGCTTTCTCATAGATGGCCATTTCGCGGTTATGGTCGTCTCGAACTTATTGACCAGCTTTCCTTATAAGCTTGTCCATTTGTTCTTCGAACGACGGACTGGGCATTTTTACGTCGGGGACTTTTTCTGGTTCAGGATTAGCACTCTACTATTAAGCATCTCCTTCTTCAGCAAAGTCATGTATGACATAGCAGTCGCGGAGCAGCTCTCGTTTCTTGGACCGAACATATCCAAGCCCAATTGCTTCTATTCTCCCATTGGGCAACTTGCGCTGAGTTCCTGGAACGTTCCAGATCTTGTCATAAAACTTGGCTTTTCGAGCGATCTGTTTGAAGGGTATCCCTTGGCGCTTCAACAGCCTTTTCAAGCCTTCTGTATAATATCTAGGCAGACGGATGGGCTGAAGCCTGTCAAGTGTAGAATATGCGCCGTGCCAGATTTCTTTCTCCATTTTGGTTTCCCCAGAGCGGTAGAATAGGATCGTCTTTTCGCCTTCTCACGGGGGGAGGGGACATAGAACGTCTGTAGCTCTTCCACACTGTAGGTGTTCGATATAGTGCCCTCAAAGTCAATTATTGGATCGCAGGTACGTGATTGCAATGATTGAGACATGACCTATACCGATATGACAGTCTTGCTCGAGATGATAGTATGCTATCTGGTTTGACTTTATCATCGTATACATGCTTCAGTTCACTATTGCATGATGATAGAGCCCATAGGATTCTTGCTTGACTGCCAGCAGTATGATGGCGATCATATACGTGGGAGCTGGGGTCTATAAGCACATACTTAAAGTGTCCCTAGTCGTGGGAGTTTTCGAGACAGGGTATCGATACTCCAGAGTAGACTAGTGTATACAGTCGAGACCCCGACGAGGGGCGGTGGCCGGTCTCACAAGCCATTGGTGTTAGTTGGTTCACCTAAGATGTATACAGGTGCTCATTGGGTTATGAGTACACCGGACAGGACTCGCCTGGAACATGCTAGTTGGTATTATACATATCGTCAGATAGCAGTTCCCTGGTGACATGTGTACAGGTTAGTTCATCGACCTGAGGTCGTCATTTGTCTCATGTGAGTTCCCACTGTGCTTTGATTTCTACCCTACCACGGCTCAAAGGAGTCATGCAAACAGGTCTTTTTTGGGTACAGTCCCGAGCCATATGGAGGCAAGTGAGCGGATCGGCAGGGGATTCGTCTCTCCTGGTATTGGGGGTGAGATCGCGCTGTGTCTAGGAGAGCCATTACACATAGCCCTCGGCCGAGGCAGGAGATTTACTGGTAGGTACTCCAGTAGTATCTCAAGGTGTTCTGGGCCACTCTCTGACACGACTTATACTGCTATTGGGGGTCTGACGTTACCAGCCCCTAGGTCGATATGCGATACTCATAGACGAACGGACCGGACTGTATGTATATTGTCACTGTTAGGCTCAGTAGGGTTTATGGATGAGTTTGTTTGTCAGCTTCCCTTCCAATCAATACATAGGAAAACGTTACGTACAGCTCGTACCTCTGATGTGCTAGTGGTTATACTCAGTGCCAGTGTGTTGATGAGTCATTAGAGTCCCCCACAGACACTTTCCCAAGTTCGGGCGAAACATTGTAGAGGCCATGGCAGGGTTCGGAAAATGCACGTGCGTTTACGCACGTGTCATATTTCGGGCAGATAATACTGGTGGGCTTTGGTTTAAGCTGGATCCGAGTATTATACTGTGTAGATATAATATCTTTGTCTCAGTTGCATTTGTATTCGGTCGTAATACAAATGCGGGTATGTTTATACTGATACGGAGTCATCCTGAAATTCATTTCAGGATCACTTTTGGAAGTTGCCAGTTTCCAGTTTTCTATCAGCGGTATTAAACATTCGGTTTAATACGGATTTATCTTTTCTTGAGATGAGTGTGGAAGCTTCTAGATGATGACTAGGATGGTGAGGTGTTAAGTGACTCATTAGTGCATTTAATGATTCATTTAATGCAAGGGTGACTAGGTTAATGACTAGATTTTTGTTCATTGGTTTTCTTTAAATGTGTTCATACAAGGTGTTTCATGACTCATTCTTTCATTCATGGTAATGGTCACCCCCCTTCTCCTACACTCACCTCCCTCATCCTCTATATATGGCCGGCCCCTCCCCTCTTGTGAGATAAAGTTTCTTGAGAGAAAAAAGATGATAGCTTTAGTGTATGGAAATTTGATAGATACTCATTTCACATTTCCACCCGATCCAAAAGGCAACTTCATTAACCGTTCGTCCATAGCTTTGGACGTAACGAGACAAAGTGTTCTACTCATTCTCTACATCAATCTTGGTCATCTCTTTTAGCAAACTTGATGATCGAGTTGCCTCGGTTCAGAGGCGGAAGCCCGTTTAAAGATCTGTCAACGTGGTGCCACCTGGACGAGAAGACTGGAGATTCAGGAAATCGAAGCAGCCGCAACAAAGCGTGGGATGATGGTTGAAGACTGAAGGACTCGGATCGTTCGGTATAACATTTCTACCCACCTTGTAGTTTGTTAGTTTATCTTTAACGGCATATCCGGGTTATAGTACGCGATAGCGCCAGTTGTAAAAAGTTTTTGTTACGCATTTGGCGTATGTTAGACGGCCGGGGCGCTACCGTGGACTTACTGTGGTATCAGAGCCTCACCATTAAGCTATACTAACTTGTGCTAACACGTTTAAAACATCGATCGAACGGAATTTCGAAAATCACTTTTTTCAGTGTTAAAGTTTCTATCGATTTTTAAAAGGGTTTAAAAATTATTTTGAGCATCACAGAAAACTAAGCAAGCTTTTCTAAGCATTATGGAAAAATTTGGGCACGTGATCCCACAAGACCACCGCGGAACCGCGGCGTGTCTGTGGGAACAGTGCTCCAACATTTTCCAGAAAGCTTCATTTTGGAAATTGTGGTTTTTGGTATATATCTTTTGGGCCCAGATTTTGTTACTGTACAGCAGATGTACGTGGGGCCCACTTCGGGAAGTTTTGTCGATCGAAATTTTAAACTTGTTAGTTTGCAGTATTTACATTATATCTCTGACTGGGAATGTCATTTGAGCGGTAAACCGCGTCTAATTGCTATAGTTCTTTTAGACGGGTTTACGAACGTGACATTCGTGTTGATGTTCTGTGTTGTGCTGTGATGTTGCGGATTTGTCGTGGTAGATAGCAGGCTGCAATGATAGTGCAGTTTGGATTTATTTGTACATTTGATATTTCGGGGCGAGCGTCCAACATGTGGACTGTCGTCACTGCCTGTTGTATAATATTCTTTTGGGGCACGACCGGGTTGAGATCGATGTACCCGTTGTACGTATTTTTATTTCTGTACTAGGTTTACCCCGCGACGGAGTGCACGGATAGCCGGGTTCTGGAGGGCAACGGGTCCGTATCTCATGGCTTTGAGAGGCAAAAGGACCTCACTCTAGAATTGGCAGACTATTCACCGCACTCGTAGGGGGTACAGGTTGACCCAAGGAGGGGTGCTCAATTTACCGGATTCCGTGAAGTACCGGGTGTTCCATTCACTATGTTGTGGGGACTACCTCGCTTCAGGTTTTGGCGGGTAACTTGCAGCACCCGTAGGGGTCTAGGTTTCATTGCACAGGCTATCCACACGACCAGGGGAACGTCGGGTTTCAGTAGCGGCTCTGTGAAACCCGGGGATCCCAGATTATCTGTATTGTTCTGTGATGCTTATTACTTTTCTGTAATGTTGCATATTATCACGCCTGGATCGATTATTGTATATTGGTGTATATACTATTAGATGTTGTATATGTTTTACACCTGTGCTAGTCCAGTCCCCGCTCTGTCGTTAGTTAAGTAACCTAACGGGTGATGACGGGACCCAGTGACGAATGCGGATGGCATATACGTACATTATATTTTCGTTCTTTTCTGGTGTGATTGATTGATGGGACTGCATTGATTCTTATCAATGCAAGGATAAAACAAACCTATATTTGATGTTGTTGGAACAAATTTTAAAAGGTGTTATTACAAAGATGTTTCCTTTTGTTTTGCATAGCGGTATTCAGTTGGAATATCCTGCACCTCATTCGACGAGGCAAGGGCCGAGATCCCTTCACCTGGAGTGACCCCTTGGGCAGAAGTTTACGTCAGGGTAATAACTTTACTATAGTCGATTACAAGTTGCTTTGCATCGCGGTATTCAGTTAAAATATCCTGCACCTCATTCCACGAGGAAAGAGCTGAGATCCCTTCACCGGGAGTGACCTCTTTAGCAAAAGGTTTTCGTCACTATATCTTTATAAAAAGCTATCAGGTTCCTTCAACGAGATCAAGTTCATTACGTTAAAGCTTTTTCGCCATAAACCAGCCGTAGTCCTCCGTCATTTCTTATGGATGGTTAGTAGTATTCAAGCTATGTTTGTTGGCCTTCGTCAAGGCATAGTGCTTGGTAGCTGCTGGGGTATTCATTTGTTGCATTGATAGATGTGTTGGTTTGGGACAGTCGTATAGCCTTGTTGGCCTTCGTCAAGGGCTTGTACGGGTGGGTTCAAATTGACCTAGACAATGACGGGTAGAACTTGACATGTGACTTATGATTTGTTGGCCTTCGTCAAGGTCATAAGAGTATGAGGCAAAAATCACATCGGGAGTTTCAAACATAAAGAAACTTGCCAAATATGTGCATACCTTCTGGAGTGTGATAACGTGAGTGGATTACGTCACGTTATCATGCGATGAGAGTTGGATCCCGATTCCCACTGATGAGTTGGTTTACTCTTCGGGTGATCCCGATTGATTCTTCTTTAAGGTTTGGAGGAGAATTTGACGGTACAGTGGGAGGTTTCCTGATTAGATAAATTGATAACCATTCTGATCTAGGTTTGAGTGCACGCAGAGTGTTTCTTTTCTCTCTCTCTCTTTGGCAGCGACCTTTGACCGACCCTAGACTATGACTCAGTGACCAAGTTGATCAAACCTTCTTAAAATACTGACTTTTGGATTGTCTAAGTTGCATAAGTCATTGTCGCTCCTTCTTTTACCCTTTGCATTTCTCAGAACACCTCGTATTGCTACGGACATCCACTTCCATTGGATAGATCCATCGTATGGTTATATACGAACTCGAAGGGACTTCTTCGAGGATGGATCCAGGTTCAGGAGAAATAGAATTGGTTTATTCAGTTGTCTTTTATTATCACCTTCTCTCAGCTTGCGAGAGCTCCTTAGTTTAGGAGAGTACACCTATTAGGCTTATTGGATAATTTTATTCCAAACCATAGGCTGGTGCCGAAAGGTAAGGAATGAAGAAAACCAATTAGCCTAAGTAGGGTGTACAGAAGGTAATAGCTAAAGACAAAATAAAAGGATTAGAAAGAGGGCAAAGTAAATTGCGACTGTTATCATTCATGACCAAACCACGTACTTCATCGCCACTCCTATTTCACCTTTAATAGAATAAGGTATTATTCAGTTGTCTTTTATCATCACCTTCTCTCAAGATACGAGTACTCCTTGGTTTAGGAGGGTACACCTATTATGCTTACTGGATAGTCTTCTTCCAAACCATAGGATGGTGCCGAACGGCAGGGAAGGAAGAAAACCATTTAGCCTAACGATGGTATACAGAAGGTAATGAATAAATACAAATAAAGGGATTTGGAGAGATGGCAATAAAATATACGGTTAAAGTCAAGAATTGGATTATAGAAGAGGCATTACTAGGAATACCAGGATACCCCTACGAAACATTTTCATGTTTCAGTGCATTGTTAAAGGAAAATTGTTTTCCCAATTAGATACTTACTCCAGGGTATGTATTTACCAGGTATGATTCTCACATCTGTATGGTTTTACAGATGATGAGTGGGAGGAAGTTATTGGGAATTAGGTGATCATCCTCATTATATCGGAATTCGTTGTAATTGGTGATATTTGAGGAAGTCGCCTGGGTTATTGCCGGCGGGCATATATTTGGTTTTGAGTATCCGTTGTTGTGCACCAATTTCAAAATGATATATCTGTACGTTTATTTTTTATAAAGTGAGATATAACTTTTTGATATTATGTCGATGACATTTACCTGCATCAGTTGACGATTGGGTAAGGAGCATTGAACAACGGAGTAGTTCTTAATCATAAGTACAGTTTTCAACCTACGATGCACATGTTTTGAGTTATTCAACTCAATGGGACTTATACAGAGTATTGTATGTTGTCCAATGTCCGTCAGGACAGAGGGGTAGGTCATCGTACTATGTTCTGTTTACTTGTGACTTCTCTAGTTTTTAGACAAGTGTTTCATAGAAATACAATATCTAAGTTTTGAGAAGTTGTGGGTATAAGAATAAAGTAGAGAACCAGGTATCGCAAGTATTGGGATTCTTCAAAGAAATTGAAGATGTAGATTCTTGTGATTGGTATTCAGTTGATAGTAATGGTTTTGAGAAACTCGTTTCTCTTACAGGTTACTCATGATTGGATGGATTCCTAAGTTGAGTAAATGCTGAGTAGCCACTTTCCATTAAGTTGATATGCACTGGAGACAGCTGCATGATTTGAATCTGGTTCCAATTAAATTAGTGCCTCTATTTCTATATTGTATATAGAATGGTTCATATCTTAACGATGTTAAGATACGGAGAGTTGTCCAGCTTATGCTTAAAACCAGACACTGGATAACTCAAGGCACGTTTCTGTAATGGCAGTTTGTGGGTTGACCCTGGCTTTGACGAGTGTTGATTTTTCTACCATCTGAAAGATCAATAATGACATTGTTCTTGACTCTCCACAGTTTTAGTAAAATGGATTTTTTCAGAAAGCAGTAGTGGGAGTATGGTAGAACTGGAAGTGATTCCAGAACCGCAAACGATTACGGAAAATTTAATAGGACCTATATATTCAATCAGGTTTGACATTCCATTAGCCACTCCGCAGATATTGTGGGTAACCTCAGACACCCGAGAGGTACTCCGGTAACCTCAAGGACGGTGACAGGGAGGTTCTTGTTTACCCAGACTTGACACAACTGTTGTTCCAGACTATGAGACCCGGCAAGAAGATAAGTATAGCGTCGTTCTAAACTAGCTTTAGAACTGTACGTGTATATTATTCTGCCAGAGGGTTGTTGTGGTCAGTGGGAGCAGCGGAAGCATAGTGGGCAAGTTGCTTATATCTATTTATAAGCTTGAGCAGATATAGCGGAGATAAGATCATCTATTTTTGATGTGACAGTCATGGGTTTGACTTCACCAGAATAGGGGATGGATCTGGTGAGAAGGTAGTAGGGTGTGATGTCCTGGTATTTGGATGACATACATAAAGTAGGAAGTAAAATTCCTATACTACGATCAATTGCATTATGGTCGTCACACAGTTGTTTCTCCAGACAGGATATGGATATAATATCTGACATTCTGGTTTCTAGATCTATGGTTTTAGATCTAGATTTGGGTAGCTTCCCAATGTGGGTACTTTGACAGTATTCTAGTAGTATTTTAGAATAGATGACTCCAGACATGGTGGTGTACCTCCAGGTGATGGAGTCACCCTCTCTAAAAGTGTCGTACAGACTAAAGGAGAGAGGGATGTGCATGATTGGCAGATCACTTGCTTAGGCAATGGAGTCAATCATGAGATGTCAAGTACCACACCAGATGTTGTTTTTGCACTAGTTGCGATAAGTTTATATTAATCCAATCCTGAAGAAACATAAGGAAGCAGTTTTAGAACATAAGTGCATGTTCTACGGATTTGATGACGGCAGCCTCATTCGGGAGACAGTTATCATTCCAGGCTTCAAAGGTGACATAAATGACAGAGTGATTGTCAGAGTTATAGTTTTCCCTCTGACGAGGGATAGTATTATGGACAGTTGGTCCAAGAGGATACTATGGGAGGTATGGTGCTGGAAACTGATTAGGTTCAATTATCAATACAGTCTAAGAAGTTTGGATTCGGAGTTCATTTATGAACTAGGTCCCATCAGATATTTAGACATATTCTAAGACAGGTATTGCTCAATTCGAGAGATGGTTTTCTCCGCGAACTTGAGATTAAGAGAGACAAAGAAAGAAACATCAGGGTGGATCCACTCACTGAGGCTATTTCTCGAACACAATAGTTTTACAAACGAGTTTTATGAAACTGATTAGTAGAGGAGTTGGATGTTCGGAATCACACGGACTGTGAGTATGAGACATCGCAATAATTAGCCTTAAGTGCAAATGGGAGATTGTTGGATATAGTGCCCTCAAAGTCAATTATTGGATCGCAGGTACGTGATTGCAATGATTGAGACAGGACCTATACCGATATGACAGTCTTGCTCGAGATGATAGTATGCTATCTGGTTTGACTTTATCATCGTATACATGCTTTAGTTCACTATTGCATGATGATAGAGCCCATAGGATTCTTACTTGACTGCCAGCAGAATGATGGCGATCATATACGTGGGAGCTGGGGTCTATAAGCACATCCTTAAAGTTTCCCTAGTCATGGGAGTTTTCGAGACAGGGTATCGATACTCCAGAGTAGACTAGTGTATACAGTCGAGACCCCGACGAGGGGCGGTGGCCGGTCTCACAAGCCATTGGTGTTAGTTGGTTCACCTAAGATGTATACAGGTGCTCATTGGGTTATGAGTACACCGAACAGGACTCGCCGGGAACATGCTAGTTGGTATTATACATATCGTCAGATAGCAGTTCCCTGGTGACATGTGTACAGGTTAGTTCATCGACCTGAGGTCGTCATTTGTCTCATGTGAGTTCCCACCGTGCTTTGATTTCTACCCTACCACGGCTCAAAGGAGTCGTGCAAACAGGTCTTTTTTGGGTACAGTCCCGAGCCACATGGAGGCAAGTGAGCGGATCGGCAGGGGATTCGTCTCTCCCGGTATTGGGAGTGAGATCGCGCTGTGTCTAGGAGAGCCATTACACATAGCCTTCGGCCGAGGCAGGAGATTTACTGGTAGGTACTCCAGTAGTATCTCAGGGTGTTCCGGGCCACTCTCTGACACGACTTATACTGCTATTGGGGGTCTGACGTTACCAGCCCCTAGGCCGATATGCGATACTCATAGACGAACGGACCGGACTGTATGTATATTGTCACTGTTAGGCTCAGTAGGGTTTATGGATGAGTTCGCTCGTCAGCTTCCCTTCCAATCAATACATAGGCAAACGTTACGTACAGCTCGTACCTCTGACGTGCTAGTAGTTATACTCAGTGCCAGTGTGTTGATGAGTCATTAGAGTCCCCCACAGACACTTTCCCAAGTTCGGGCGAAACGTTGTAGAGGCCATGGCAGGGTTCGGAAAATGCACGTGCGTTTACGCACGTGTCATATTTCGGGCAGATAATACTGGTGGGCTTTGGTTTAAACTGGATCCGAGTATTATACTGTGTAGATATAATATCTTTGTCTCAGTTGCATTTGTATTCGGTCGTAATACAAATGCGGGTATGTTTATACTGATACGGAGTCATCCTGAAATTCATTTCAGGATCACTTTTGGAAGTTTCCAGTTTCCAGTTTTCTATCAGCCGTATTAAACATTCGGTTTAATACGGATTTATCTTTTCTTGAGATGAGTGTGGAAGCTTCTGATGATGACTAGGATGGTGAGGTGTTAAGTGACTCATTAGTGCATTTAATGATTCATTTAATGCAAGGGTGACTAGGTTAATGACTAGGTTTTTGTTCATTAGTTTGCTTTAAATGTGTTCATACAAGGTGTTTCATGACTCATTCTTTCATTCATGGTAATGGTCACCCCCCCCTCTCCCACACTCACCTCCCTCATCCTCTATATATGGCCGGCCCCTCCCCTCTTGTGAGATAAAGTTGCTTGAGAGAAAAAAGATGATAGCTTTAGTGTATGGAAATTTGATAGATACTCATTTCACATTTCCAGCCGATCCAAAAGGCAACTTCATTAACCGTTCGTCCATAGATTTGGACGTAACGAGACAAAATGTTCTACTCATTCTCTACATCAATCTTGGTCATCTCTTTTAGCAAACTTGATGATCGAGTTGCCTCGGTTCAGAGGCGGGAGCCCGTTTAAAGATCCGTCAACGTGGTGCCACCTGGACGAGAAGACTGGAGATTCAGGAGATCGAAGCAGCCGCAACAAAGCATGGGATGATGGTTGAAGACCGAAGGACTCGGATCGTTCGGTATAACATTTCTACCCACTTTTTAGTTTGTTAGTTTAGCTTTAATGGCAAATCCGGGTTATAGTACGCGATAGCTCCAGTTGTAAAATTTTTTGTTCCGCATTTGGCGTCTGTTAGACGGCCGGGGCGCTACCGTGGACTTACAGTAGGTATCAAGCGCGTCTAATTTTTTATGATGTTTGGGCGGAACCTTGGCATCTTGCAAACTTTGCTCTTCATCAGCGAATGTTCGTATTGGAGGCCGAGCAGAGAATATAGCATGGACCTCATCTTCCGAGTCGCTGCCAAAGATCAACATAGGAGCGGACGGTCCTGGCTTGTTGTACTGGGGTGGGCCTGAATAAGCCATCTCCTCCTCTTCCTCTTCCTCAGTATCACTCCCGAAGACAGGAATGGTGGCGATAGCTTTGTTCTCCGGTTTGTGACATCTCTCCGTGTCCTCGAAATCTGGCAAGAAGTATTTTGCGACTTCATACTTGCGGACTTCGTTCATGGAGAATGGATTCAGCTCTCCTGTTACGGTATACTCGAGACCATCCTTGAAGTATTTCATACACTGGTGTTGTGTAGAAGGGATGATGTTGTATTCGTGCAACCAGGGCCGACCGAGCAAAGCATTGTAGCAATTCTTAGCGTCAATGACGTGAAATTTAATATCCGTGACGAGTAGCCCGAAGCGCAGCGTCAGTATCACAGACCCGAGATTCCGTGATGACTGGGAGTCGAAACCAGAGATGGTGATTTTATCACGAGCGAGATGCTAGACACTCATGCAGATTTCCTTCAACGCTCGCACGTTGAGAAGATTGATGGAAGACCCATTGTCGACCAGGATTTTGCCTATCTTTATATCGTGGAAATACCCTGAGACATAGAGGGGACGGTTGTGCTCGCACGTCCCAAGGAGGAAATCTTCATCGCCGAAAGTGATATCGGCTGTGTGTACTTCCTCCAGCTCGTCCTTCATCTTTTCTTCGGCGAGAAAAGCTTGGAATTGCTCTGGTTCTTGTAGCGCTTTGATCAATGAATCTCTCGGTTCTTTTGATAGTAAAAGGGTGTCGAGAATACTGAGCTGCGAGGGTAACATCCTCAAGTGCTCTAGAACGTTATAGTCCACCTTACTCTTCTTTGGCGGGTCTTTTGCGGTCATTTCTTTCATGACTTGGTCATCCAGGGCGATATCCTCAGAGACCTTCTCTTTTCCCTTATCTTTTTTACTCGTGGATCCGAGATTCTTTTCTGGAAGTGTGCGATTGCGCAGCTGGATGTTTTCACAGGCCTTCGGTTCATCCTCCTTCCCCAATGAGGATTCTTTAAAGAGGGGGCCAAGAGCCATTTCTTCGTCAGAGTCGCTTCCGAAAGTGAGAATTTGTGATCCCCCGGTGTTGACCGTGCGAAAAGTACCGGTATCTCTTTTATGCTCCTCAGTCGCACTTCTCTGCTCCCGTCGAGTTTTGCGTTTTATCCGCTTAAAATGTTGCCGATGAGCAACATATACTTGCCACCATCTTTTAAAAGCATTACAGTCCTTGGTGGGGTGCGAAATCTTTTGATGATATAAGCAGTAGCTAGGATGCGTCTTTGCTTCATCGGGAGGGTTTCCTTCGGAGGACGGTAGCTTCATTCCCATTGACATGGCTTCAGCAAACCTTTTTCTCGTCTTGAACTTTTTTTTATCCACAACGGATGTCTTTTGATTTGGCGGGAGTGTCTCGACTCTTTCATCTAGTCGCCGGCGTTTGGCTCTTCCAAATATGGCCGTCTCACGCTCCCGATCATCTTTACTTTTCAAAAGAGCCGTGTTCAGGAATACATCAATTATTTCATCTGACGGCTCCAGAAGTTCCGGCTTAAGATTTGCCCCCAGCTTCTCAGTGCAAGGAGTTTGTTCATCGTCTATCGACGAGTAAGAGATCACATGACAACTTGCCACATACTCCTCAGATTCATCCGACGAGCTTTCTCCATCATCTTCCTTCTGAAAGACATTGCTGAGGAACTTTTGGAGCGTGATGGGAGTCCGCGCCTTCTGATTATACTCCTCCAGCGTGTCGATATGTTTCTGTAGGTCCGTGTGCTTGTCGCCAGGCTTCACGGGCTTTTTGGATTTCTTCTTCTTTTTCGAAGATTTCGGCGGCTGGGTGTGAGCACTTGGGCCATCACCACCAATCTTTAGAGTTGGGCGCGGCTTCAGCATCCCTTCGATGATCTGAGGTTCCAGCGGGTTCTTCCACCTGATCGCCGGGCATGTCTGGAGCTCGTTCAGCATCCTTTTGGTTTTGGCTGAAAGCACGACCTCCCATGGAGCTTCTTCAACAAAAGAACAACTTTCCCCCGGTGTGTCCGTCTTCTTAGGAGTGTGCGGTTGTGGTGGGTTTACCTTCCACTTCTCGGACAGCGCGAACTTGACTTGCAGGTATTGATCCTCGATCCATCCCTTAAAGACGAAGCAATCCTCGATCGGGTGACTTACCGTTTGGTGGTAAGGGCAATAATTAGGATTATTCACTTCACTGAATTGCGGGGGTCACCTGGGATTCGGCAAGTTGATAAGCCTGTTGCGCATTGCCATCTCAAACAGCCTCTTTGTTTATCCCGCGGGAATGAGTAAGGACGCTTCATTTTCTCATTGTAATAGCGTTTTCTCTCTTCTAGTTGATCTGCTAACTTTAGGGAACTGGGTTGTTGTTAGGTGTTCGCGACGAGGGTCGCCTTCCCTTTACCCTTGTCGTTCCGAGGTTCCGGCTTCGGGGGAGACGGTTTGTGGCCCATTTGATCCATCTGGGCTAGCTTATCAATTAGAGCCTGGAACATGGTCGGTTTAAAGAACATCATGAACTGTGAAATAGTTGCATGAGGGTCTAGGGTGCCCACGAACATGCCCACCGCTGGTGCTTCATCGATGCGCTGTTCGCATTTCGAACACAAGTTCCGCCACCGGATTGCATATTGAACCCATGTCTCGCCCGGCTTCACCCTTGCATTAATCAACGCCGTTATTGGGGTGCGTTCGCTGGCGCTTGCGAATCGCTGGGTGAATAGCAACTCCATCTCTGCGAAAGTTTTGACGGAGTCATTCGGGAGCTCGGAGTACCACTCAAACGCCGTCTTTGATAAGCTGCCGACGAATTGGCGGAGCAAAAGCTTATCATCGCCGCCGGTGTTGCCACAAAGAGCCCTGAACTGGGCGACATGTTGATGGGGATTGCCTGTCCCCTTGTAGACATGGAATTTTGGGATCGTGTAGCCCGGTGGGTACTTTATCTGATCATACCATCTCGGATATGGTCGCCATGTTTTGACGACTTGGCCGGCTGCCTCATTTGCCTGGTGGACTCTTATTTGTTGAGCAATGTAGTTGTCCAGGGCAACTTTGGAAATTGTCTCCTCCCTGGTTGTTGAAAGAGCCGGCGGTGGATTTGACGTTTCTCCTCTGTCATCTTCAAGGATAATTGGAGGATCTTCGGCTGGGGGATCCGGCTGGATCATCATCCCGACCATGTCTTGGAACAGGAGAGCCATCTGCTTTATATTGGCTACTTGTTCCGCGGCCTCCTTGTCCTTCCTTTCAAGCATTCTACGAAGGAATTCGGCATCGATCTCGTGTTCGCGACGTTGTTCCGATGACGCCTCCGAACTTTCTTTGGGTCCGGTGAGTGCGGCCATCGCAGTAAGCATCTCCTGGAGCTTCTGCTGCTGTTGTTCCTGGGCTCTTGTGATGGATCGAGTAAGTGGTCGGTGGCCCGTTGAAGTGCGGCTATCCTCTTTCCCAGATGCCATGTAAACGATATGGACCGCCATGCCCCCAGACTTAGGGCGTTTGGGTTTAGCGCCTTTGACATTCTTCACAGGCATGGGGATCTTCTCCAGCCTTCTCTTCTCATGAGCGGTCGAAGTTGAGGGGGTCGTTAAGGTAGGCACCTAAATAGCTTTTCGTGGCCTGGCAGGATGGCTTACATCCTGTTGGACCTTCAGCTTCTTGTGCTGGCGGGAGAAATTTGGACCGATAACCGAGTCTTGGGCCTGCCGCCAGACTTTATAGATCTTGGAGGACAGCCGCTGAGGGGATTGGGACCGTTCTGGCTTTGCTACCATAACCTTCTCCGGTGGAGGAGGAGACCTTTTCAGTATGGTGGTAGGAGAATTCCTACGCACCTTATTCAACAGCTCAAAGTTGTTCCCGGTTGGAACAACAGTATTAATTTCCGCCGTCGGGGCTGGTGGAGTTAGTCCAGAAGGGGAGCTACCTCCGGACTTCCTCACTCGGCGCCAGTGGCAACGTCGAGCATGTCGAGCTGTCTGAATTGGCTCGGTGGCGGGGACGGCCTTGTCTTGCCCCCTGTTCAGGTGAGGGGCTGTTGTCGGTGTCAGCCTATTAAAGACTGATGTCTTCTTAGCAGCAGGAGCGGGAGTGGGAGTTGGGATGGTCAGTCTTGTAAAGACCGATCTCTTAGTAGGAGAAGCCGCCTTGAAGACTTCAGGAGTAGGTTTGGCTACTCTCTTTTGAATAACCTTCTCTGGGACCGCAAGCTTCATCGTGGGCCCGCAGGAGTTTTGGCCCAGTCTGGAGAAGACCGAGGCACTGGTGTTGGGCGATCCGTTGAGAGGGGACGCAGCAGCTGTAAGTCGATCGAAGACCGACTTCTTAGGAACTTCTGGTACGAGCACTTGGGCAGTGAAGCCCATTGACGGGAGCATGGTCCTGAAAAACAGTCCAGTAGTAGCCTGGGTGATTTGTTCTACCGGCATCGTGAACAGTGATGCCGCTTGAAGTCCATAGGCTACACCTCCAGGTGAGGCGGAGCGTCGGTTGCAGTTGCAGTTAGAGCTGTTCGAGCAGGTAAATGCCATTGCTGTTTGCTTTCTGTGCCAAGCAAGAGACCAAATCTTAGTAACTTAAAACCCGAGGCCAACCATTAACAAACCGCGATTCGTTCGCGAATACGACACACAAAGTGTGGAGTGGAAAGAGGAAAAGGTCCTACCGGGCGTGCCAGAATCTGTTCCCCTCCGAAAGACGGCGTGGAGACGCGGCGGGCGTCTCGCCTAAAATTCGGGGCAAATGCTAATTGGTGCTATCCGTCCACCTCTCCGAAGATGCCAAGTTGATTTATGGCACGAGGTATCGAAGGTTTAAACGGACGCGGCCGATGTAGCAGACTTTGTCAGATTCCCCCTCGTTTGAGGGGTTTTTTGATTGTGGGGACGCTCTTCCCTGCAGGCGCAAGCCCCTGCAGTTAATTACGCTACCGCATCACGGTAACAACTTTCTCCTTCTCCATATGCTCACTTCGTGTCGTGTGTGTTTGTTTTGTGTTTGGTTGCCCGTGGATTGTATACGGAAACTAATTTGTGTTGTCGCCCGCAGGACGTGGATTAGTCCAAATCCGTATCTTTCTTAGATTTAGGTTTGGGGGTGTGTGTTTAAGGATACGTTAGCCTTATTTGAGGCTAAGATCAACTTAAACGTTCGTTAAGGACACGTTAGTCTAATTTTAGACTAAGATCGACTTAACGGGATCGTTTAGATCCGACAAGAGAGCAGTTGGGGGCTCTATTGTTTAGTTTAGTGACATTGAAGTCGATAGATAGTTTAAGGACATTACGGTCCAATGTTAGTTTTAAGACGTTGCGGTCAAGGTTAAGGACATCAGAGTCCGTGAGTTTAAGGACCTCACAGTCCAGTGTTAGTTTTAAGACATCACGGTCAAGGTTAAGGACATCATAGTCCGGCATTAGTTTTAAGACATCACGGTCAAGGTTAAGGACATCATAGTCCATAAGTTTAAGGACCCCACAGTCCATAGCAGTGTGTGGTTGTCGAGACCCGTTACCTCTCTGACGACGTTGAGGAATTACAAAGACAGATATCATAGGAGTAAAGAGATGTACCCTCGAACCGGGTGTAAATTGATTGGGAGAGCGGTTGTGCTCAGTTCAATTTAAATTGAGGACTTATGGCCAGAATTGGGCTAAGTCCAGTTGAAAATGTTCAACATTTTATTTATACTTGTCTTGTTAGGCCTTTGCTTGGGCTCTGCCCTTTTTAAACAATGCATAGCATTGGGCTCTGTAATTAAATGCATGGAATTTATATTAGGCCTGTTAGGCCTTTTAATTGGGCTCTGCCCTTTTTTAAATAATGCACAGTATTTAGTGGTCTGACAATGTGCCACATGGCCTGTCGGGCGCTTTGCGCCGATTAAAGAGCGCAAGGTGCCAGCGCATGCGGAGGTGACACGTGTCATGCTCTGCATGAACGCAAGTCTGTTAGCGCAGTGCGCTGCTGAAACGTGGCGTGCTATGGTGCAGTGCGCCAATCCAAGAGCGCAGCGCTCTGTTTTCAGGAGTGCAAGGCGCAAATTGTTCTGTGGTTGACACGTGGCGCGTTCTGGTGAATTGCGCCAGTCCAAGGAGCGCAAAGGCACAGATTAAGAGTGCAGGGCACTGTTCAATAGCGCAGGGCGTATCATGATCAAATTTAGATCAAAGTAAAAGAATCTTTCTAGTTCTAAAGAGGTTCTACCTCAAGATTCAAGAACCAATGGTTCATCAAAAGGTTGTGCCTTTATATAGATTAAAAGATCTAGGGGTGAAGTAAATTACTTCTTTATTGTTTTTGTGATTAGATCTTTATGATCCTTTTTTTTATTGAAGATCTTGATCTTGTTCTTAGATCTTGTAGGGTTCCTAGGCACTCTTGTGAAGGTTCATAAGGCATCAAACATGCCTGGATAAAAATTTAGACGTGCCGAACAACCCAAAGCCGGGATCTTTGCTAGATTATTAGGGTTTAACATGCAAGATGATAACTTTTATCTAAGTGTGAGGGATTACAACCTTTGTAGTCCGCTCATTCGCTTCACAAGCTCCGAGTAGAAGTCCCTTTGCCGCGATCCATGATCTCCCGGACTCATGAGAGGCTCCACGACTCGAACGATCCATGCTAGCTCGAAGTATTCCAAATCTCCGATGATCTACCTTGAAGTTGCAAAGACTCAAGCTTTCTCACTCTAAAGAGATGAACACACTAATCTCATGGGCTAGATGAGATGAGAATGAGAGAGTAGTATTTTTGCTTTCTTTTTATATCATTTTCTCATATTTATTCATCACATGAAGAAAATCTAGTAAGCTTTCTCAAGAGAGAAGAAGATGATTATGGAAAAGATAAAATGAATTATCTCTTTTGTGATGAATAGAAAACAAAGCTATATGATTGATATATTAACCATGGTCAAGGATGAGTGGATAAGATTGTGTAGAGAATAAACTAGAGTTAGGGTTTGGTTGGGTTAAGAATGTGTCATCACAAAATATCTTAACCATGATAAAAGAAGTTGCTTCTAGAAGGTGCATGAAGCAACCAACCCTAATCAAACCCTAACCTCATATAATCATCCTTAAACATGTTTAATAATAAATCATATCATGTCACAATAATATCTATCACATATATATTATATATTTGCAACAAAAGAAAATAATACAATTAACATATATCGCATATATATCAATGTATCATCCAGTGAGAAAATGAAATAATAAAGCGAGCCAATATTAGATAATGTAATAATATATCATATATATATTATTATACATTAAATCATCGAATCAACACTTGATCCGACGATCCGGCTATATCAAATATAACCGACCAATATATCATGTACCGATTCATCGAATCAACAGTTGATCCGATGACCCGGTTCATATCAAAATATCGCGAGAATATAATACGGTATCTCATATCGCATTATTCTCGGTCCTGCACATATCACATATGTGCCTCTACTCCGTTTCGCCTGAGCCAAGAAACCTCTGTGTAGGACTCTAAAGAATCGTCAATACGCCGGTAGCAGGTGATGATCATATCAAACACCCACAAGCTGCAAACGGTCAGCTAAACGTAACAGCCACCCAGGTATTGAGCGATCAGAAGATCAACAAGCTAGCCTGTGCGTTCTCCTGTGAATCCAATCAGTAACACTCCCGTACAGTCCGGTCTGTTCGTCTGATATGTCGCATATCAAGTCTAGGGGTGGTATACGTCAGACCCCAGTAACCGATAAGTCGTGTCGATGTGTGGGTCATAACGGGTCGAGAAACTACTAGTAACACTTACCAGTAAATCTCCATATCAGCCCTGGCCAGGGACTTCCAGTTATAGCCAATCGAACACAGCACAACATCAACTCCCTATACCGGGAGAGACGAATCCCCTCCTATCGCTCATTGCCTCCATGTGATTCAGGACTGTACCCAAAAGCCACCGTTTTGCATGCCCTCTTGGACGTAGTAAGGTGGAAATCAAAGCACAGTGGGAATCACACAAGACTCTATGACGATCTCGGGTCTTCAGACTACCCTGTACCAGTGTCACCGGAGAACTGCCATCTGACGTGTGGTATATCACCATCTGGGAGTTCTCGGCGAGTCCGTCCAGTGTACCCGGTCTCCACTGAGCACCCGTACACCATCTCTGATGTCTAACACCGACGGATATGGGATCATCCATCGCCCATCATATGGGTCAAGATGCGTATACGCTAGTCTACTCTGGTGTATCGATGCCCTGTCTCGATATACCCTCGACTAGGAACAGTTATAGGATGTACTCATCGACTACGATGGCCCCACTAGTATGATCTCATCATAGTCCCAGTAGTCGAGTACAGATCCTAAGGGCTTTATCAACATGTGAGAGTAAAACAGTAAACCAATACAAGTCAACATGTTAAGATAAAGTGAAACCAAATAGCATACTATCATGACGAGCAAGAAAGTCATCTCTATATATATCCAAGCATCCATTATAATATACATCATATGTACAACAATGGCCTCTAGGGCATATACATAACTAACAATCTCCCACTTGCACTAAGGCCAGCTGCTATAGTATCTCATACCTAGCATCCCGAATAATCTCTCAAACTGTATCTGGGGAATAGCCTTCGTGAATGGATCCGCAGTGTTGTCCTTCGTATCTACTCTCCTGACCTCGATCTCCCGGCGATCAACTATCTCCCTGATCAGGTGATATCGCCTCAGAATATGTCTGGACTTTTGATGGGATCTGGGTTCCTTGGCCAATGCCACAGCTCCATTGTTATCGCAATACAAAGGTATTGGATGCTCAATGGATGGAACCACTCCAAGTTCAGTAATGAACTTCTTGATCCAGACAGCCTCTTTGGCAGCATCGTTGGCAGCGATGTATTCAGCCTTCATCGTTGAGTCTGCAACGGTATCCTGTTTGGAACTCTTCCAACATACCGCCCCTCCATTGAGGGTAAAGACAAAACCCGAATGCGACTTAGAGTCGTCCTTATCACTTTGGAAGCTGGAATCGGTAAAGGACTCCACCTGGAGTTCTCCATTACCATACACCAAGAACATCTCCTTAGTCCTTCGCAAGTACTTGAGAATGTTCTTCACAGCTGTCCAGTGACTCTCCCCAGGATCTGCTTGATACCGACTCACTACACTTAGTGAGTATGCTACATCGGGTCTGGTACATAGCATCGCATACATGATAGAGCCTACTGCCGAAGCATAGGGTATCCCTTGCATGCGAGCTCTCTCCAAATCAGTCTTGGGAGACATCTCTTTGGAGAGAGTGAGTCCAGAGATCGTGGGTTGGTTCCCACGCTTGGATTCTTCCATACTAAACCTCTTTAGTATGGTGTCAATGTACCTGGATTGGGACAATCCCAGTATCCGTTTAGATCTATCTCTATAGATCATGATTCCCAATATGCAGGAGGCATCACCTAGATCTTTCATCGAGAATCTCTGTGATAAGAAGAGCTTGACTGATTGCAGCATAGAAATATCATTTCCTATCAAGAGTATGTCATCCACGTACAATACGAGGAAGACAACCTTACCCTCTGCTACCTTCTTATAGATACAAGGTTCATCTATATTTTTGATGAAGTCAAACTCTTTGACTACAACATCAAAACAGATGTTCCAACTCCGCGATGCTTGCTTTAACCCATAAATGGATTTAAGCAGCTTGCACACCTTTCCGCTGCTTCCACTATCTACGAAGCCCTCTGGCTGAGTCATGTACACGCTCTTTTCTAAATCACCGTTTAGAAAGGCGGTCTTAACATCCATTTGCCAGATTTCGTAGTCATGGTATGCAGCAATGGCAAGTAAGATCCGGATGGACTTAAGCATAGCCACTGGAGAAAAGGTTTCGTCATAATCCACACCTGGTCGTTGACGAAATCCCTTTGCTATAAGCCTAGCTTTGAAAGTCTCAACTTTTCCATCTTTGCTCCCAATGGGTTTTACCCCTTCAGGAGCATTTTCCAAAATCCATACTTTATTGGTGTACATGGATTCCATCTCAGATCGCATTGCATCCAGCCATTTCACAGAGTCACCACTCGTGATGGCCTGCTCGAAACTAGTCGGGTCATCATCATCCATGATGCAATCCTCGCTTCCACCATCAATGAGAAAACCGTAGTATCTCTCAGGTGGACGAGAAACCCTACTAGATCGGCGGAGAGGCTGGGGTTCGTCGGGCACTACTGAATCCTCTGGTTCCACTAAATCAACTGTTGTAGTTTGTTCTGCTGGAACTTCTTCCAGTTCTACCTCAGAGCCACTAATTTCTTTTTCAAGAAATTCCTTTTCTAAAAAGGTGGCGTGCCGAGAAACAAACACCTTTTGTTCTTCGGTGTGGTAGAAGATATACCCGCATGAATGTTTGGGATATCCAATAAACTTGCACAGAATAGACCTTGCGCCGAGTTTGTCCGGATTTTGTGTTTTCACATATGCCGGACAACCCCATATCCTAACATAATTAAGATATGGTCTCTTTCCTTTCCATATCTCATATGGAGTGGTTGGCACAGATTTGGTGGGAACCATATTCAATAGGTCTGCAGCTGTCTCCAGTGCATACCCCCAGAAGGAAATAGGTAACTTAGCTGTACTCATCATCGAGCGCACCATATCTAATAGGATGCGATTTCTCCGCTCAGATACACCGTTGTGCTGTGGTGTATAAGGAGGAGTAAGCTGAGAGAGAATCCCATTCTCTTTTAGATAATCTAGGAACTCACTGCTTAAGTATTCACCTCCTCGATCAGATCGAAGAATCTTAATACTTTTGCTCGTTTGATTCTCTACTTCGTGCTTATATTCTCTGAATTTCTCAAAAGCTTCAGACTTGTGTTTCATCAGGAACACATATCCGAATCTTGAGAGATCGTCAGTGAATGTAATGAAGTAGGAAGAACCGTTCCTGGCATGCGTAGACATGGGACCGCATACATCACTATGTACCAGTCCTAAGAGTTCGGTAACTCTTTCTCCGTGTCCACTAAACGGAGCTTTGGTCATTTTTCCTTTGAGACATGAATGGCAAGTATCATAAGATGATAATTCGAACGAATTCAAATAACCATCTTTATGTAACTTAGCCAGTCGTGTCGCATTGATATGACCAAGTCTACAATGCCACAAGTAGGATTCGTTCATTTCTGAACTTTTCCTCTTGTGTGTGTTTTGTATATTCAGGACTGTATTCTGATTTAGAATGAATATGCCATTATGTAACGAGCCTGATGCAATCAACTTTTGATCTAGGAATATGTTCATAACATTATCCTTTACTACAAAATTATATCCTTCTTTACTTAATAAAGAAACTGATATAATGTTGCACATCATGTTCGGTATATAATAACACTCATTCAGAATCAGTGTATTACGACTTGGTAATACAAGGTGATACTCGCCAACTGCTTTGGCTACAATACTTGCACCGTTCCCTACTTGAACGGAATGATCACCTTTTCCTAGTTCTCTACCTTTTCGCAGCCCATGTAATAATTTACATATGTGGGATCCTAATCTGGTATCTAATACCCAGGACGTAGGGTGAACTGAGAAACAGTTCTCAATAACTAACACACCTGAAGAAGATGCATCAACATGCACGTTCTTTTGGGCGGTGTGAGAATCCAGATATTCTCCTGTTTCCTGTTCAATCTTATAACTCTTATAAGAAAGAACGGGTCTAACGTTCCCTTGCTCAGTACAATAATTAGGTTTAGTCAATACATCCATATTATTATCTTGATTATGGCCTGACATGGTCGCTACCTGGAGAGAGAGAGAAGAAAACACTTTTAGCGTATGCTCTTGCAAGATTAGATTGGTTATTATCTTATCTAATCAGGTTGTCTCCCACTGGTTTTATCAAATCTACCTTAAAACCCTAAAAGGTAAGATTAGCCGGGATTAATTACACCTTACAATTTCGTCAATCTTTCAGCCAGATCAGTGTCGGTACTTTGAGGGAGGTTCCCCGTGCTTTCGCACGGACCTAATTAATGTAAACCTCGTTTTCCCAGAGGCGTAACCCCGTTAACACTTTTCTAGACACCTACTTGATCGGCTAATTGTCCTGTGTAAAACTCTCCCAGGAGTAACACTTACTCGCAGTGGGTATCGGGATCCAACTATCTCATAGGAGGTATGCAATCCCATTGCAAATTTCAACACTTGAAATTCCCGATAATATTTTGCCCCTAGCGTTCTATGACCTTGACGCAGGCCAACAAACCATAGCGCGCTAGTCAAGTTCAACCCGTCATTTCTTGATTGAATAAACCCACCCGCACGACCCTTGACGCAGGCCAACAAAGTCGCACGACTACCCTAATCCAATCTGCATCATATGCATAAACAGATAAATACTAGTTAGCTACCGCACACCACGTCTTGACGCAGGCCAACAAACGTAGCACGAATACTAAATAATATCTATCTGAAATGACGGAGGGCTATGCAGGTTTTTCAGAAAACCCTGAGCGTAATGAACTTGATATCGTCGTAGAATCGAGTGTTTTTAAAAAGGAGTGTTTTTGAGGCTTTTTCTTAGTTTCGCTAAAGGGGTCACTCCCGGTGAAGGGATCGTCGGCCCTTTCCTCATCGAATAAGGTGCAGGATATATCATATATACCGCTGTGCAAAGCAAAACTCTAAAAGCAATCAAAAGACAAACCGCGTTTTGTAGCATCTGCCAGTTTCGCTAAAGGGGTCACTCCCGGTGAAGGGATCGTCGGCCCTTTCCCCATCGAATAAGGTGCAGGATATATCATATATATCACTGTGCAAAGCAAAACTGTAGCTACCCCTTTTTATAAAGTTTTGATTCTACAACATCTTTAGGTTTCTTTTCTTTTATTAATCTCATTAATAAAAATCCCATCAGCTTATGCTTCCTAAGCATCACAGAAGAAACGAAAGCAGTAATATTTATATATCAGCATATATATATAGTATAAGCATTCGTCTCAAGCAGTAATATGATCTCATCACAGAACATTGAAGCAGAAGAACATGTATGAAATATTGGATATACTAGGACGTCCGTGTTTTCAATACGAGCCTGTATAAAACACGGATTCCACGGTCGCGACGAATAGCCAAACCCACATCCCAAGACCCCTACGAGAGCGGCAAGTAACACTGCCAATTCTAGGGTTAGGAGACCCGGTCTCGACTCCTCGAGATGGCCTCCCACTGGACCCTAGAACCCGGTTACTTGTGCTCCCCTCCTTGGGTCTACCTAATGCGGAAAAGTAAATAATATACACTGGTGACAGCAACCGCAACCTGGAAGTGCCCCAAATAAAAGAATATTACATTACAAATGAATTTTACATGAATGAAAATAAAAACCCTCATCTCACATAAAACCCCCGGCTATTCTGAACGCGACGATCCAATATAACATATCACAGCAACACATAATATCTCATATCATCAACGTAAGTAAATATGCGCATCCCAATTGTCGTTGACATATAGTAACGAAACTGGCGATATCACATATTACACTTACGGTCACAGAAAAGAAAGTGTAAAACTACAACATTTGGAATCCACAATCACTTTAGACATCGTAAATCCGAAATATCACATACTTCGCATTTCATGCCTAACTCTATGAATTCCACATATTGTATCATATTCCAGATAAATAGACAGTATTAAACTTTTCGAACAGATAATCAAATACCTAAAATTTCCCAAAGTGCTCAACTCTTGAGCGGAGTTCAAATAATCCCAGAATATGTCAAAGTACCAGTGATCCAGCCGTAGAAGGGTCAAGCCAACGCCTCACATGTGGCACGCCGTACTGCCCCAAACCCGAAGGTTCAAAAGGCAGTTCAAGACGGTCACATAATCGAGTTAAGGTTTGTTGTCTTCTAGAGGGTCCACCGCTTAACTTGTACAGTTTTTCCGAAAGATTTAAACCCAATAAAAATTCAACACTTGAAAGTTTGCCGTACCGGGAAACAGTGAGTTAATGATATCCGTTCAAATAGTTTAACAGTTTCTAAATATCCGGAAAGAAATACGAATTTAAATATTCCGATCGAATCTACTATTACAAAATAAACCCCAGAAGATTCAACACCTGAAACAGATTAAAAATACCCAGAAGCATCAACAAGCACCTACGGACATTACCACAAAAGCCACGTGTCGCCAATCCATCAATCCGCCGCGGAACCGCCGGGCAAGCACGCTTGCGCCGCGGTTCCGCCGCCGATTGGTCGAATTGGGGGCTCGGGTTTTATGGTAATTCTTAGAATTCCCTGCTGATTTTTTTACATATTTTTAATTCAGAAAAATCCCAAAATTTAAAAAATTTCCAGAGAGGGGTCCAATTTTGTCGTTTCGGGTTCGATCGGAGTTTTAACTTCGTAAACACATCGCCTAATGCTCTAGCTAGGCTCTGATACCACTGTAGGGTTCCTAGGCACTCTTGTGAAGGTTCATAAGGCATCAAACATGCCCGGATAAAAATTTAGACGTGCCGAACAACCCAAAGCCGGGATCTTTGCTAGATTATTAGGGTTTAACTTGCAAGATGATAACTTTTATCTAAGTGTGAGGGATTAAAACCTTTGTAGTCCGCTCCTTCGCTTCACAAGCTCCGAGTAGAAGTCCCTTTGCCGCGATCCACGATCTCCCGGACTCATGAGAGGCTCCACGACTCGAACGATCCATGCTAGCTCGAAGTATTCCAAATCTCCGATGATCTACCTTGAAGTTGCAAAGACTCAAGCTTTCTCACTCTAAAGAGATGAACACACTAATCTCATGGGCTAGATGAGATGAGAATGAGAGAGTAGTATTTTTGCTTTCTTTTTATATCATTTTCTCATATTTATTCATCACATGAAGAAAATCTAGTAAGCTTTCTCAAGAGAGAAGAAGATGATTATGGAAAAGATAAAATGAATTATCTCTTTTGTGATGAATAGAAAACAAAGCTATATGATTGATATATTAACCATGGTCAAGGATGAGTGGATAAGATTGTGTAGAGAATAAACTAGAGTTAGGGTTTGGTTGGGTTAAGAATGTGTCATCACAAAATATCTTAACCATGACAAAAGAAGTTGCTTCTAGAAGGTGCATGAAGCAACTAACCCTAATCAAACCCTAACCTCATATAATCATCCTTAAACATGTTTAATAATAAATCATATCATGTCACAATAATATGTATCACATATATATTATATATTTACAACAAAAGAAAATAATACAATTAACATATATCGCATATATATCAATGTATCATCCAGTGAGAAAATGAAATAATAAAGCGAGCCAATATTAGATAATGTAATAATATATCATATATATATTATTATACATTAAATCATCGAATCAACACTTGATCCGACGATCCGGCTATATCAAATATAACCGACCAATATATCATGTACCGATTCATCGAATCAACACTTAATCCGATGACCCGGTTCATATCAAAATATCGCGAGAATATAATACGGTATCTCATATCGCATTATTCTCGGTCCTGCACATATCACATATGTGCCTCTACTCCGTTTCGCCTGAGCCAAGAAACCTCTGTGTAGGACTCTAAAGAATCGTCAATACGCCGGTAGCAGGTGATGATCATATCAAACACCCACAAGCTGCAAGCGGTCAGCTAAACGTAACAGCCACCCAGGTATTGAGCGATCAGAAGATCAACAAGCTAGCCTGTGCGTTCTCCTGTGAATCCGATCAGTAACACTCCCGTACAGTCCGGTCTGTTCGTCTGATATGTCGCATATCAAGTCTAGGGGTGGTATACGTCAGACCCCAGTAACCGATAAGTCGTGTCGATGTGTGGCTCATAACGGGTCGAGAAACTACTAGTAACACTTACCAGTAAATCTCCATATCAGCCCTGGCCAGGGACTTCCAGTTATAGCCAATCGAACACAGCACAACATCAACTCCCTATACCGGGAGAGACGAATCCCCTCCTATCGCTCATTGCCTCCATGTGATTCGGGACTGTACCCAAAAGCCACCGTTTTGCACGCCCTCTTGGACGTGGTAAGGTGGAAATCAAAGCACAGTGGGAATCACACAAGACTCTATGACGATCTCGGGTCTTCAGACTACCCTGTACCAGTGTCACCGGAGAACTGCCATCTGACGTGTGGTATATCACCATCTGGGAGTTCTCGGCGAGTCCGTCCAGTGTACCCAGTCTCCACTGAGCACCCGTACACCATCTCTGATGTCTAACACCGACGGATATGGGATCATCCATCGCCCATCATATGGGTCAAGATACGTATACGCTAGTCTACTCTGGTGTATCGATGCCCTGTCTCGATATACCCTCGACTAGGAACAGTTATAGGATGTACTCATCGACTACGATGGCCCCACTAGTATGATCTCATCATAGTCCCAGTAGTCGAGTACAGATCCTAAGGGCTTTATCAACATGTGAGAGTAAAACAGTAAACCAATACAAGTCAACATGTTAAGATAAAGTGAAACCAAATAGCATACTATCATGACGAGCAAGAAAGTCATCTCTATATATATCCAAGCATCCATTATAATATACATCATATGTACAACAATGGCCTCTAGGGCATATACATAACTAACAGATCTTTGATCTTTTTAGAAGAAATTCTTCTTTTTTAATGAGATGGTTTCATCTATGTTCTTCAAGAATCAAATTCTTTACCTTGAAGAAGATGATCTTCTTTCTTCAAAGGCTTGCCTTTTTTAATTTTTTTCAGAGTGTTCTCTCTTTTCCGTATATGTGTATCTATGAGACTTGGAGTCTGGGGGCCTTTATATAGGGCCAATTGGTTTGTTGAGTTAGTTACATAGATCTTCCTCTGATTGATCTGGGGATATTTCCCCACCGTTGGATATTTGATTCTAAAGCCTCTGTTTTACAGAAGACAATTTTCTTATTTTAATAAGATTGAAAAGATCTTTCTAGAATTTTAATTCTGATTAATTAAATAATTTATTATTTAAATTTTAGTGCTGGCGTAGTTGACGCAAGCGCACCTGCGCTTAACACGTGTCGCGCAGCGCAGAGCGCAGCGCAACTGCGCTAGCGCACCTACGCTTGACACTTGTCGCTCAACGCAGAGCGCAGCGCAACTGCGCTAGCGCTCCTGCGCAGACATGTGTCGCGCAGCGCAGCGCAACTGCGCTGACACGTGTCGCGCAGCGCAGAATGCAGCGTAACTGTGCTAGCGCACCACTGTTAGACACGTGGCGCGCAACGCAGAGCGCAAGTTATCTAAAGCGTTGCTTTCTTTATTTAAAATTTGAATTTTAAAACAGAGCCTTGCTCTGATTGGGTTGCGCTGCCTTGGGCGCAGCGCCCCCTTGCGCTGTCGTGTCTGCTGTTGACACCTGGCGTTCTGCGCGCAGCGCAAGAGATCTGAAGCGTTGCTTCACCTTTTGAATGTTGAAATTCAAACAGAGCTTTGCTCTGATTGGGGAAACAACTGCCAGACTTGCCTGTAGATCCTTCAGCATTCTTTTTTGTTTTTGCTGAAAGAACGACTTCCCATGGAGTTTCTTCCACGAGCGAGCATGATGCCTCCGGTGCATCGCCTTTTTGGGAGTGTGCTTCTTTGGCGGGTTCACCCTCCAGTTCTCAGAAAGCGCGAACTTCCCCTGTTGATACTGATCTTCGACCCAGTTCTTGAAGACGTAGCAATCCTCAATTTGGTGGCTCACCATTCTGGGATAGGACCAGTAGTTTGGGTTGTTGACGTCGCCAGGTTGCGGTAGACGCCGTGGGTCTGGCAATATGATGAGTTTGTTACGCATTGCAAACTCAAATAGCCTCCTCGTCTTATCACGGGGAAACGAGTAAGCATCCTAGCTTTTCTTCCAGGGATAGGCGAGGACGTGCATTGTTTTGGCGAGCCGCCGGTTTTGGGTCGCTCGGTTATTATTGAGTATTGGCGACGAAGGCCTCTTTCCCTTTACCTTTGGTATTTCGACGGTCCTTACTTAAGGAGGAAGGCCCGTGGCCCATCTGGTCCATTTGGGCCAGTTTATCGATCAAAACCTGGAATGCGGTTGGCTTGAAGAACGTCTTGAACTGGGACACAGTCGTTTAAGGATCAAGGGTCATGATGAACATGCCCATAGCGGGGGATTCTTCGATGCGTTGTTCGCACTTAGACCATAGGTTCCGCCACCGGATCGCATATTAGACCCAAGTTTCTCCCGGCTTTATCCTGACATTGATTAATGTAGTGATCAGGGTGCGCTCGCTTGTGCTGGCGAACCGATGTGTGAACAGTAGCTCCATCTCTGTAAATGTCCTCACGGAGTCATTTGGGAGCTCCGAGTACCATTCAAAGTCTGTGTCTGACAGGCTGCCAATGAACTGGAGAAGCAACAGTTTGTCGTCGCCTCCAGTGTTGCCGCACAGAGCTCTAAACTATGCGACGTGCTTGTGTGGGTTGCCTGTCCCCTTGTAAATATGGAACTTGGGGATCGTATATCCCGGCGAGTACTTGATTTGGTCATACCATCCTGGATACGGTCGCCCAGTTCTGAAAGTTTTGTCGGCTGCTTCATTTGCTTGATGAGCTCGTATTTGTTGAGCGATATAATCATCAAGAGTAGCCTTAGAGATCGTTTCCTCCTTGGCCACTGATAAGGCCAGAAGAGGGATTGATGTTTTCCCTCTGTCAACCTCGATGATTATCGGCAGATCTTCGGCTGGGGGTTCTGGCTGGAACATCATTCCAACCATGTCCTGGAACAAGAGATCCATCTTCTTTATGTTAGCATCCTGCTCTGCGTCTTCCTTGCCTTTTCTTTCAAGCACCCTTCACAAGAACTCTGTATCGGTCTCCTACTCCTTGCGTTGTTCGGCAGCTAGTTCCGGACTTTCTTTCTGCCCAGTAAGTGCTGTCATTTTGTTCAACATCTCTTGGAGCTTTTATTGTTGCTCCTGAGCTTTTGTTAGTGACCGAGTTTGCGGTCGGTGACCTACGGAAGCACGGCTTTCTTATTTTCCGGAAGCCATGTAAACCGTGTGTACGATCGTGCCCCCATACTTGGGGTGTTTGGGTTCATTGCCTTTGGAATTTGCCGCAGGTGGTAGGATTTTCTCCAGCCCCATCCATTTGTGGGAGGTCGAAGTTGAAGGAGCCGTTGTAACAGGCACCCATATGAACGAAGTCCCTCGCTATATGGTGGAGGGATGGTCTTCCTTTTGCCAAGCCTTCGATTTCTTCGGTCGACAAGAGTAATCTTTACTGGTCACAGAGTCTTGGACTTTCTGCCAGACTCTATGAATTTGGATGAGAGCCGTTGATGGGGGCGCTCCGTATTTTCTTGCACTGTGGCTTCTGCAGGCAGGAGCGATTTCTTTAGCACCGCCGTTGAAGAGTTCTTGTGTACCCTCCTGAGCAAATCAAAGTTGTTCCCAGTTGGAACAGCAGTATCAACTTCCACCGTTAGAGCTGGTGGAGTACGTCCAGAGGGAAAGTTGCCCCCAGCTTTTCTTACTCGGCGCCAATGACGACGTCGAGCGTGTCTTGCATAGAGGACCGCTTCAGTTTTGGAAGTGGCTTCTTTGTGCCCCCAATTTTGGTGAGGGGATGCTATTGGTGCCAACCTGTTGAAAACTGATGTCCTTGGCAGAGTTTGAGGAGGACCGGCCAATCTTTCAAATACCGACTTTTTGGTAGGGGAAGCACCTTTGATAACTTCACTTGTAGGAGGAGTTGGGAGGGCTATCCGTTTTTGGGGCAGCCCCTTCAGATATCATGAGCCTTTTTACAGGCCTGTTTTGGTTCTTGCTCAGTCTGTTGAAGACTGAGACATCTGAGCTTCGGCTCAGCCTATCGAAGACTAAGATATCGAATTTGGATAGCTCGTTGAGAGGGGCCGTTGTGGTTGCAACTCGATCGAAGAACGCCCTCTTGGGAGCTTCTTCCTGTGGCGCTAAGGCACCGACACCCATTGGTGGGAGCGTAGTCCTAAAGAACAATCCCGTAGTGGCTTGCATAACTTTCCCCACTAGCATTGAAATGATAGAGGCCACGTTAGGCCCATAAGTCACTCCTCCAGTTAGGGTGGAGCGGGAGTTGCTGTTGTAAGTTGTGCAGTTGGAAACCATTGATTTTTCTTCTTCTGCACAACAATAAGACACCAAATCTTAGTACCTTGAATCCAAGGGCAACTATAGCGAACCGCGATTTTTTTCGGGAAACACAACACACGAAGAATAGAGTGGAAAAATAAAAAGGTCCCACCGGGCATGCCAGAATGTGTTCACCGCCGGAAGATGGACCGGAACGTTAGGACATCTGGACTGAATTCTGGGGGCAGATTCTATTTGGATTTATCTTTCCACCTCTTCAAAGATGCCAAGTTGATTTATGGCACCATATATCGGAGGTTTGGACGGATGCGGCCATTGTAGCATGATTTTATCAGATTCCCCCTTGTTTGTGAGGGGTTTTTAATTGTGGGGAAACTCTTCCCTGCAGGCGCAAACCCCCACAGTTAATTACATTACCGCATCGCGATAACCACTTTCTCCTACTCCGGAAGTTCACTTCGTGTCATGTCTGTGATTTTGTTTGTTTTGGTTGCCCGTGGATTGTATCCGGAGACTAGTTTATGCCGTCGCCCGTAGGGCGTGGATTAGTCCAAATCTGTATATTTTTAGATTTAGGTTTGGGTTGATTTAAGAATCGTTAATCTGATTTAAGATTAAGATCGAATCAAAACGCATGAGCATTCGGGCTCAATTATTTTAGTTTAAGGACATCGCGGTCCATTATCACCATGTTTGAGGCGGGGTGTTAGTTTAAGAACGTTTCGGTCTTTTATCGCCATTTGGGGGCGAATATTAGTTTAAGGACATTTCGGTCCATTATCCATCTTGCGCGCACGTGTATTTGTTACGTGACGAAGTGAACAATGGTGATATGGAATGTGCCTAATTTGGGGCACGATCCGATTTGAGACGTGCACGTCAATTTGGAAGTGCATCAATGAAAAAAGTTGTTGGTCGTCGGGACCCGCCACCTCTCTGAAGACGTTGAGAAATTACAACAACATGTATCAGAGGTGTGAAGAGATGTACCCTTAAACTAAATCCCGTATTTGAGGGAAAAGGGGTTGTTGTGGACTTAAGAATTTTTTGTCATATTTGAGATCTTGGAAATCAAGTGCATATGGGCTCGATTGATTTTAAAACAAAGAGGTTTGACCTCAGGAAACTTAGCTAATTTTTGGCTGAGATTGAGTTTCCATAATTACCCAACAGTGCTGAGCACTGGGACATACAGCGCTCACGTGTAAAACACGTGGGGTGCTGGATTAGTGCTAAGAACTAGAGTCCTGTGTTACTCACGTGTGAAACACGTGAGGTGTTCAGAAGTGAACGGTTTTAGTCATTTTTAACTAATCATGGAGTGCTGAGCACTCTGCATGATACTCACGTGGGAAGCACGTAAGTGCTGGTCTTTGGGCTTTATTTATTCGTTTCCTTCTTTTTACAGAAGTGCTAAGCACTAGGATAGAGCTCGTGTGCATTTCACATGACTGCTTCCTTTTGGGCGGTTGCCAAATTGACAAAGAAGTTTTTCTTTACTCTTTAGTCGCCCACGTGAGAAACACGTGAGGCGGCTTTAGCTATTATTTTTGTTTGTTTTTTTAAGCACTTCTCATAGGAAACACATGAGGCTTCAAAATAGTGCTAAGCACTGATCGAGTCACCAAGTTGTTATTGTGTTTTCTTAGAGATATTTATTTCTGTTTATGACATTTTTAGTCATTGATGATCATCAAGATTTCAGTTTTGAAGATCTTGGACATCATTATCGTTTGTATTGAAGAACTAAGTTCTTTTTCACTTTTCTAAGAACCAAGTTCTTTATGTAGGGTTAAACCCTAATTTTTAGAAGAATTATATTCCCATATGTTCCTGTTCTTTCTTTTTAACTTGGTTCTTTTTTCCTAAGTTTTGAATCTGCAGAACAGAATCTCCCCGATGAGAATTAAATTATTAACTTGTGGGGAGATCTGCTTCTGCAAATCTCAACCAGAGAAAGAACGGGGTTCCTATATGAATGGTTAAACCTTTAGAAAGGCAAAGGAGAGATAATATGATCTTTGTGTTTCTTTACCTAGGCTTTCAACGGGGCAAGTCTTCTTTGAGAATTAAATTATTTTTTCTATCAATGGCTCACTATATTCTTTAAGAGCTTGTGGGAAGATCTTTCTGTATATTCTCTCTCTTTCTTCTCCGTCTCCCCCCCTTCTTTCTTCTCTATCTATTTATAGGAGAAGATAAAAGATCAACTTGTCAAGAAAATCTTTGATTGAGAGATCATTATTGATTTCATAATCAATCCAAAATGATCTCTTAGATCACTTGGTAAATTTTATTCACCTGGTAAATTTTATTCACCAATGGATTTTTAATCCAAAGGCTCTCTGTTTAACAGAGAAGTTTCCTTGTTTATTTAACAAGATTAGGAAAAAGTTTTCCTTAGATAAAATTTTATTCTATCAGATGATCGGTGGGTGATTTTATAATCATCGTAGGATCCTTAATCCAAGGGTCTTTTGTTTAACAGAGAAGATCTTTCTAGTTTGAGAAAGATCAAGAAAATATTTCCCATATAGAATTTTATTCTATCATATGGTTCATTTGGTGATATTTTATCACAATTGGATTTTAAATCAAAGATTCTTTGTTAGAGAAAAATCTTTCCATATTAGAAAGATCGGGGGAAATATTTCCCAAATAGAATTTAATTCTATCACATAAAATCAGATGTGAGTATTTTAAAATTAGGGCGCTCACATGCTTTGCATGTGAGCGCTGTCAAAGAATGTGGCAGGAGGACTCACGTGTTTAACACGCGACCCTTAGCATGGGTTTTGGCCAGTTTATTTTCAGCGCTCATATGGTTTGCATATGAGCGCTCACGTGTTTAACACATGAGGCATGTTTGGCCTTTAATTTATTTTATTCAGCGCCCATATGCTTTGTATATAGGGGTTCATGTGTTTAACATGTGATGCAAATTTGTCCTTTAGGTTTATTTTATTCAGCGCTCATATGCTTTACATATGAGCGCTCATGTGTTTAACACGTGAGCCAATTTAACCCTTAGTTATTTGTTTTCAGCGCTTATATGCTTTGCATATGAGCGCTCACGTATTTAACACATGAGGCCAGTTTGGCCATTAAGTTTATTTTATTCAACGCTTATATGCTTTGCATATGAGCGCTCACGTGTTTAACACGTGAGGCCAATTTGACCCTTAGTTTTTTTTCAGCGTTTATATATTTTGCATATAAGCACCCACGTGTTTAAGACGTGATGCCAAACTATGAGGATTTTTTCCTCTTTCTTTTCTCTCCCTTTTTTTAAGGGAACAAATAGCTCTTTGCCAAAAAAATTGGCAGAAACAGAGAGCTCGATGTGTATGTATACTCCATCGTCTAGCAAGGGGTCTAGTCTCCTTGATTCTAGTATCGGACATCGCTCGAATAACCGAGATCCTAATATATGCCCAACACTGGATAAAAATTAACTGTTAGATTCACTACAATTATCTTTACAATAAAGGAAAATAATTTAAAAACTAAATACGATACCTGCAAATGGTAAGACTACCATTTATAGCTAATTGCATTTGACATGGCCGCTTTGTTCAAACAGTTATCAAATATGCCAAAACCCTGGCCCCCAAGCGTATTTGGAGATACGTTCCCCGACTGTCAAAAATCCAATCCATTTAGGATGGACTAGTGTTCCCCTCCGAACGGCGGCGCACGAGACCGCGAAGTCCTGACGCTGGGGTTCGGGGCAGATGCTATTTGGTTTTATCCGTCCACCTCTCCGAAGATGCCAAGTTGATATATGGCACCGTGTATCGGAGGTTTAGATGGATGCGGCCGATGTAGCAGACTTCGTCAGATTCCCCCGCGCTTGAAGGGTTTTTGATTGTGGGAACGCTCTTCCCTGCAGGCGCAAGCCCCGGCAGTTAATTACGCTACCGCATCGCGGTAACAACTTTCTCTTTCTCCAGAATTTCACTTCGTGTCATGTGTGTTTGTTTTGTTTGTGGTTGCCCGTGGCTTGTATACGGAGACTAAGCGATGTCGTCGCCTGTAGGACGTGGATTAGTCAAAATCCGTATTTACTTAGATTTGGGTTTGGTGTTTTGGTTTAAGAATACGTTAGCCGTATTTAGGCTAAGATCGACTTAAACGTTTGTTAAGGATACGTTAGTCTGATTTGAGACTAAGATCAACTTAACGGGATCGTTTTGGATCCGACAAAAGAGCGTTTGGAGACTCTATTGTTCCAGTTTAAGGACATAGTGGTCCATATTCCAGTTTAGGGACGTGGTGGTCCATATTCCAGTTTAGGGACGTGGTGGTCCATCATTAGTTTAAGGACGTTTCGGTCCAACATTAGTTTAAGGACGTTTCGGTCCAACATTAGTTTAAGGACCCCGCAGTCCATATTGATGTGTGGTCGTCAGGACCCGTCACCTCTCTGACATCGTTGAAGGATTACAATGATAAGTGTCAGAGGAGTTCGGAGATGTACCCTCGAACCGGATATAAATTGATTTAGGGAGCAGCCGTGCTCAGTCAATTTAATTTGAGGACTTATGGTCATGACTGGGCTAAGTCCAGTTGCAAGATTCTTTTGTCTTTGGCCTATTGGACCTGTGCTAGGCCCTTGCCCGTTTACTGTATTATTTTTCTTTATTTTGGTTGGGCTCTGCCCCTTTTTTAAAAATGCATAGCAATTTTGATTAGGCCTGTTAAGCCTTTTAATTGGGCTCTGTCCCTTTTCTTAATAATGCAGAGCATTAAATACTCTGACAGTGCCCCACATGGCTTGTCAGGCGTTTTGCGCCAATTAATGAGCGCAAGCGCTCGTGGAGGTGACACGTGTCATGCTCTGGTGAGCGCAAGCGCAATAGCGCAGTGCGCTGCGCTGTTGCACTGCTGACACGTGGCGCTTCCTGGCGGCTTGCGCAATAGTGCAGTTTTGGCAAGTGCTGGGCACTGTTCTTATTCTTTTGGATCAATTTTAGATCAAAGAAAACAAGTTTTTTCTTGTTTTTCTTATCTCAGGGAACCAATGGTTCATAGAAAAGTGCAAAGCACTTATTATTATTTATTTTTCTTTTCATTTGAGATCCTTGATCTTGTTCTCAGATCAATGATCTGTTCATAAGAAAATTTTCTCTTTTTCTAAAGGTTTTTACCTTTTTTGTTCTTGAGGAATTCTCTCTAATTCTTCCGAGCTCTCTCTGTTTGAAGTTTTTAATTTCTCAGTAAATGTTGATACCTTTGAATTGAGGTCTAGGGTCCTTTTTATAGTGCCCATAAATTAGTTAAATTTGTTAAAGAGATCTTTCTCTGAGTGATTTGGGGAATTTTCCCCACCGTTGGATCTTTGATCCAAGGGCTTCTGTTTTACAAAAGAAAATCTTCTTGTTTTAACAAGAACAGAAAGATCTTATAAGAATTTTAATTCTGTTTGGCGTAAACACCCCAGCGCTTGATACGTGTCGCGCAGCGCAGCGCTTGCGCAGTTGTGCTTGCGCAACTGCGTAGACACGTGCCGCGCAGCGCAATGCTAGCGCGGCTGTGCTTGCGCAGCTGTGCTTGCACAACTGCGCAGACACGCGTCGTGCAGCGCTTGCGCAGCTGTACTTACGCAACTGCGCAGACACGTGTCGCACAGCGCAGCGCTTGCGCAACTGAAGCGTTGCTTCCTTTACTTTTATTTTTAAAGAGCCTTGCTCTGATTGGACGCACTGCCTTGGGCGCTGTACTGACGCATCAACTTCTGACACGTGGCGCGTTGCGCTCAGCGCAAAGAATCTAAAGCGTTGCTTCATTTACTAAAGTTTAAATTTTCAAAGTAGAGCTTTGCTCGGATTGGGGGAAGATGAAGCGTTCCTTCATCTTGTGCCTTAGAATTTGAACAGAGCTTTGCTCTGATTGGGGTAAACAAATCCCCCCCACCGTTGTGCTTACGTGGCCCCAAACGCAAGCGCAACGGTGGCAGAATTCTAACCATTGCGGCAACTCTTGGAAATTAAAAGGGCACTTGATACCTATAAATAGGACCTTTGGTCCTACACAGATGATTATCATCTTTAAAATTTCACTTTCAGAACTCAGAGCCCTGCTCTTTATTTTCAAGAACTTCAAGAGTTAAACTCTTAAAACTTTTAGGTAAAAATTTTAGTTTGAATTAAATTAAATTAGATTAATTTTCATTGACAAAGCCTTGCTCTCAATAGATCCCTGATCTAAAGAAGACCCATTTAGGGTTTCATTTAGCAGAGCTTTGCTCTAAAGGGGTCTAAAGAGGACTAAGGAGAACCCTGTTAGGGTTCCATTAATAGAGCTCTGCTCTCTTAAAAGATTTCCCTTGGATTTTCTCGATTCATTAGTGGAGCTTTGCTCCTTCCAAATCATATAGAAGAACTCTTAAGAGTTCTTCATGGATCTTGGAAGTTAAAGATGGCATTTTATATTATTATTATAATTATATCATCTTTTCAGAGCAAAGCTCTCAATGTTCTTAGGGGATTTTCTTCGAATTCTCTTCATTATTGATTTTGATAGGTGTTACTCCTGTCTACAGAGCGTTGCTCTCGAGGAGTTTTAACTCTCTGTGCTTGTTTTTTAACAAGAATTCGCTTAATCAATCGGTCTGCTAATTCTGTTGATCTTCTTTTACAGGAACAATGGACGCCCACATGTATGCTCTTAACGAGATCATCTCTTATGGGGACATCTGATTGGTTGTCAAAAACTGTAAGTTACCGCAATCAAAAACGGCGTCGCTTCGCAGCTAGCCGGTGAGTGTGGGTCGATCCACAGAGACGGGTAAATTCCTTTTATGTGTTTTAACGAGTTGATTCTATTTGTCGTTTTGATTGGTTTATAAAAATCTATAAAAACTAGATCTAATTAATCTAATTAAGAGTCTTGCTAGGGTTAGGCTTAGGGGAAGTTGTGGAGATTAATGTTTCCTTCACCGCTTTCAATACCTTCTTTTTTTAGATCTATTAGATATTACGTTAATTATCAATAAAGTGGATACGAATCTTTTGGAAAGATGTTTCTTCCTCTAGATTTGTATCCTTCCTTTGTTGATAATTACCCTAACCCCCATGGAAAACGCGCGCAACCGGCCCTTTATACTACGGTTCACCGTTACCTCGAGGGGTAGGATGCCGTAGGGAGCGGATGTGTGCGTATGCATGGAGTTCTAACTCTAAAGTGAAGATGGCATTGAAAGGGGTGAGAGATCTCATCTCTCAACCCTTTCGCTAAGGCTAACCCTAACAAGCGAGGAGACTACTCGCTCATTAGGGGATGATAAATTGTACTAGAAAATAAAAGCAAGGAAATAAATTACCTACAGATTTGATAGCTCCCTCCAAGTAGAAGACAGAATAGATCTGAATGTCACTTCCAGAAATTCTGAATTTTATTTATTGAAAAGAGGCATACATTTTTCAGATTTCAAATTACAATTTATAGGAAAATAGGAAACCTAGGGTTACAGACTCTCGCGCATGCGCAATTACAGATTTGCCCACGAAAAATCCCAACACCCACAACGTCGCGGCAACAGAAGAAATCTCCACCGATCCGGGCATTAGACGGCCGTGGATCAGCGGCGCCAGCATGGGTTTGGCCGCGGTTTCGCGGCCAAAGAAAGGATTTGGGCTCTGAAAAGTTTGGGCTTGGTTCAGGGGTTCTTGGGCTTCTTGTTTCCATATGTAGTTTTTCTGTTGGGCTTCTTATTCTCCTCCAGATATTTCAGTGAATACTTGTAGCGATCTTTTAACCGTTCACATGACATTTTGGACCTTGTACTGTTCTTCGTCTAGGCTTGACTAGAATCCGTCCAATTGTTGGTCAAAAGTCCCTTTTCTGTTGTTTTGTGTCTTTTTCACTGTATTTGCTCCAGAAACCTGTAACCTGTAATATGCAACAAACGTGCGTCAAGAGTACCTGTTTATTTATAAAACGGATAAGAATAGGGGAATGAAAAATGCAATATTATGGTCTAAACAAATACCCCCAAACTTACCTTTTGCTCGTCCTCGAGCAAACTTATTATTTATTCACTAAAATCCTAACCACACTTTCGCAGGGAAACGCGATTGCACTGAGCACGTGCAACAAGCCGTTAAACCTCTAGGTGTCCCTAGTAGGAGGAGTGTTGTCTCCTGAGGGTTTTCAGCGGATTACACCCACAAAATCCTATCAACTCGGCCCATTGACTTTTGTTCTCCAATTAAGTTTTCTGACAAGGAATTCTATTATCTTTTGACTCGCAAATTATCCACCCACATTCTTCACACTTCCTCATTATTTAACTTAAGATTATATATGTTATGTAGACCTACTTAGCTTTCGGTATCTCCTAAGTTTTCCTTCTAGGGTTACATCTCCACTTAGGAATTTCTATCAACTCTACTAAAGATACAAGTTCTATCTTTCATTCCTTTCTCTTATCTAAATTCCAATCACATACCCCTACGTGTGTGTATAGATCACCCCTACACTTGGAAATTCAAATCAAGCAATCGTACTTTCGTCCATTGTCCAAAGCACTTATTAATTCGTGAATTTTGAATTTCGCTTACACATCCTTCATGCGACTGTTAATACTTCTTGAGGTACCAACAACCGATTACAAGATGCGTTAGCACATTAAAGCGTACTTCCTAGTTTTGCAACACCCAAGGCTTTAGCAGTGACTCCCAAACCAGTTGGTCTAAGGCACTAGGTGATGAAGCACCCTCGCTAAATATTTTTCTATTTTTTTGCAGCCTTAAGTAATCACAAAAACCAGTGTCCATTTTTTTATTCTTTATTCACTTTTTTTTTCATTGTACTAAGGACTTTAGACAAGAGCACTTCAAGGTCTCTTCTACTATTCCAAGTTTCAAGGTGCGTGATTGTGCAATTTTGTAGGGTATACATTTTCAGAATCTAGACTTAAGCTAGGAACTATCTTTCAAACTTATACTTTAATTAGAACATCAATACTCTTCCCTTGTTTCGACTTAGCCCAAGAAGTGAACCCAAAATTTGCCTATTTCTAAATAAACTACAAGGCATATACTTTCTACCGTTAAACTTTAAGAAATGTTATTTTTAGGGTTTTTAATTCACTAAGTCTAAGATCTAGTTGTTCCTAACCAGTTAACCTATTAGTCAAACTCAAGTCAATTAGCCAAAATTGAATACAATTATTTTTATAATTTTTGAAATTTTTCAAATTTTTATGGGTTTTCAAATAAGTATGCAAATGCAAAAATATGTACAAATGAATGCGAAGGAAGAAGACGTACCGAGCATACCCCCAAACTTGAACTTGACAGTGTCCTCACTGTCATACTAAACCAAGAGGGTCAAAATACCGATACTCCCCTGTTTATTTATTTATAATAAAAAAAATTTTATGTTTTGAATTTTTTTTTTATAGAAAAAGAAAACAAAAGGATATATACATATATACAACAAGATTCCCCCCAAAGTTAAGCTTGGCCTTACACAAGCCAAATGTTAGCACCAACCATTCAAAAATCTTATCATGGTAATGGTAGAGTTGGTGCAAGAATGGGATGGAAAGAAAAGAGATGAAAAGCACGCGAGACCGTGTGGAAAGAAGAATGGTAGAATCTGGTCTCGGTGGGGGAGAAGAAAGACGGAAAGAAGAAAGATGTGGAGTGCGATCTTGAGGGTGTAAATTGAGTGAATAAATTAGCGCAATTTGTGATGACCGATGTGTTAAAAGCGATTGCGCTAACCTATCAACTCGTCGTGCAATGGGGTCAAATCCCTCAAGATTCGCAAGAAAACATGGGTACGCCGAACTTGGTATAGGAGATGAAAGCGTAACGGTCATTTGTTCGGTCGGAACAATAGGAAGGAGGGAGGGTGATATAACAGTCAAAGGTTCAGGAGGCTGAATTGGAAAATCCGACACATCAATTAAAAATGGTTCAACCTCGATATTATCCTCAAGACTCTCCTCAATACTATCCTCAATATTCAACTCATCCATGCCATTATCATCAAAATCTAGACGCATATGAGATTCGGGAGAAACATTTAATAACTCAAGATGATGATTTGAACATAAAATTTTAAGCAAATCGACAGGTTCATCATCCGAAATATTCCCGGCGTCTATATCCTCAATCAAGTGAAAATCGATTTCTTTAGACACTTCATCCACAGCATGGATATTTATCAATGTAGGTTCTAGAGTGGAGGTGTAAAGATCGAAAGGATTAGGTGCGGTTTCACTCGAAAGGGGTTCCTCACAATTTGGCAAATCAAACACTACAAAATCGCACAACTCATTTTTATTTTCAACTGGTGAATCATTTGGAACAATCGATGGAAAACCGGAGTTGTGGGCTTCAATTGGGTCAGGGTAGGTTTGATTTGAAAATCCTCTCTCATTCTCACTCTGTCCAACTGCCGCCTTATACATTGAAAAATTCGGAGCTAGCGGGACACTAGCGACCGGTTCACTAGGCTGCATAAGGGCGGCCATGGATGCTTCCACATTCCTCATCATTTTATTTGTTGCAGCAATATATGCTTCCAACGACTCTTCCAAACTAGACTTAGGTGGTGAGGGGGTTTCAGTAAAAGATTCAAAATTAGTTGGGTATGTGAAACTCCCTAATGGCTGTGTCGAAACAGCGTCTAGTGAAGGTGGGAAGGTCGGGTATGACTGGTAGGAAGTAGGTGGTAAGACAGGAGTAGGGTCAACATATGGATAAGAAGGTGAATAATCGTGCGGATCCCTAAAACTAGATGAGTGGAGAGGGGTGAAAGATCGACTGCGAAATTGAGCAATATGCTCAGCAATGGACATCGGCCTAGGAGTGACAGAAGGACTTGAAGAAGTGGTATCAACATATGTAGGTTGTAAAGGTTGACTCGGTTGACACGAAGTGGGTTGAAAAGTCAAACTATTTCTCCTAGACGCCTCTATTTGATCTTTCAACGAAATTTTTGGCAAGGAGGGATCGTTTTTAAATTGACTGAAACAATTGACGAACGACGCAAAGTTAGGTTCGGGATACCAAAATTCGGCAAGAGATTTATGATGTGGGGTACCCATGATAGAAGAGTGCAAGGATTTCTTAACGACAAAATTTTTGCAAGTTTTTAAAAGATTTTTCTTTATTTTTTTTTATTGGAGAGTTTTGCAATAAGGTTTTAGAAAATGGACTCGTGACACCAATGTGTCAACCACACATGCGCAATCAGGCCTAGATCTAGGGTCGCCTAGGTCTGCTAGACAGCTCCTAACTAGGGCTAGAAATAGATCTCAAGCCGCCTCTTCACGGACAAATACGGCCAGGTAAGTGGGAAGGAACCACCACTACAGTGGGCCTAATTAATAACCACTAGCCTAGACACCGCAATGTCGGTTAGGATAACGGCCGATGCCTACCCTAGTCCTTTTCCTATTGAGCTCGCTGTCCTTAGGTCTGAGTCTAAATTTTTTTTTAATTAAAGGTGGTCGATGCAAAATGCTTTAGGTGTTTTCTGGGGTCCTGGGAAGGGTGATGAAATCCCCACCCAATCTGAGATTGGTCAATTAGCCCCTTAGAGTCCGGTTAAATTACGCAAAACAAATAAAATTTCACTTGCATTCAATTTTAGCGCGGCGCAAAGAAACCTGCAGAAAATCTGTTATAGAGAAGGGGGAGAAAGACTCTTTACGCAAAGAATTCCTGCAGAAAACTTTTTACAGAGAGATATATTGTAGGTTGCAGAGGGGAAGAAAAGAGAAATCAAACCAGCAAAATTTATGCGCTGACGTGGCAGGAAGAGCGCGGATCCGCGGCGGGAGGCCCCTAATGCGGCGGAAACGCGGTCGTCTGGTGGGATCGCGCTCTGGAAAAATTTGTGCTGCTCTGCACTGATAGTTCCTCTCTGTTCTTATGTACCAATTTTTGTTTTGCCCTCTGTAAATTTCCAAATCCTCAATTCTTCGCTGTTCCTGCAAGATTCAAAAGATACACCCTTCAAACAGATCAAAGTTGATAATTTTTTTTTTATTTTTTTTTTATATTTTCAGATTTTTATAATTCTTTTAAATTTATATCAACCCGAAAATTCACAAAAAGAAATATTACGCCGTCCCCGGCAACGGCGCCATTTGATTGGTTGTCAAAAACTGTAAGTTACCGCAATCAGAAACGGCGTCGCTTCGCAGCTAGCCGGTGAGTGCGGGTCGATCCACAGAGACGGGTAAATTCCTTTTATGTGTTTTAACGAGTTGATTCTATTTGTCGTTTTGATTGGTTTATAAAAATCTATAAAAACTAGATCTAATTAATCTAATTAAGAGTCTTGCTAGGGTTAGGCTTAGGGAAAGTTGTGGAGATTAATGTTTCCTTCACCGCTTTCAATACCTTCTTTTTTTAGATCTATTAGATATTATGTTAATTATCAATAAAGTGGATACGAATCTTTTGGGAAGATGTTTCTTCCTCTAGATTTGTATCCTTCGTTTGTTGATAATTACCCTAACCCCCATGGAAAACGCGCGCAACCGGCCCTTTATACTACGGTTCACCGTTACCTCGAGGGGTAGGGTGCCGTAGGGAGCGGATGTGTGCGTATGCATGGAGTTCTAACTCTAAAGTGAAGATGGCATTGAAAGGGGTGAGAGATCTCATCTCTCAACCCTTTCGCTAAGGCTAACCCTAACAAGCGAGGAGACTACTCGCTCATTAGGGGATGATAAATTGTACTAGAAAATAAAAGCAAGGAAATAAATTACCTACAGATTTGATGGCTCCCTCCAAGTAGAAGACAGAATAGATCTGAATGTCACTTCCAGAAATTCTGAATTTTATTTATTGAAAAGAGGCATACATTTTTCAGATTTCAAATTACAATTTATAGGAAAATAGGAAACCTAGGGTTACAGACTCTCGCGCATGCGCAATTACAGATTTGCCCACGAAAAATCCCAACACCCACAACGTCGCGGCAACAGAAGAAATCTCCACCGACCCGGGCATTAGACGGCCGCGGATCCGCGGCGCCAGCATGGGTTTGGCCGCGGTTCCGCGGCCAAAGAAAGGATTTGGGCTCTGAAAAGTTTGGGCTTGGTTCAGGGGTTCTTGGGCTTCTTGTTTCCATATGTAGTTTTTCTGTTGGGCTTCTTATTCTCCTCCAGATATTTCAGTGAATACTTGTAGCGATCTTTTAACCGTTCACATGACATTTTGGACCTTGTACAGTTCTTCGTCTAGGCTTGACTAGGATCCGTCCAATTGTTGGTCAAAAGTCCCTTTTCTGTTGTTTTGTGTCTTTTTCACTGTATTTGCTCCAGAAACCTGTAACCTGTAATATGCAACAAACGTGCGTCAAGAGTACCTGTTTATTTATAAAACGGATAAGAATAGGGGAATGAAAAATGCAATATTATGGTCTAAACAACATCCGCCGACTTGGCCGCTCTCAAAATCGAGAGTTCACAAATGCGGAGTGTGCTGAAATCATGAGCCGCTTCGACGCATACAACGGTCCACTGCTTCCCCGACGTTCCTCTCTCCTTAAGCTTATCGTGGGAGCCATCTGGGAAGCGCGTCCCCTATTCTGTTCCGGTGTGCCGCTTAGGGCGTTGGATGCCGCCGAGGATAAGGTGCACTCGGTGTACCTGATGAACTTTATCTCGAAGAGACGGCGAGACAGTCTTGTCGATCTCTTGCACGAGGTCTTTCAACAGTCTGCCATTCTCGCTGCTTATCGGAGGGTGGAAGACATCAGGGGGGACCCTGACGCTTGTGCTCGCGAAAGAAAGCACACCAGGATGGTCCGCGAGGCTTGGAAAGTCATAGATAGGGTCACTTTCGAGTTCCTCAATCCATGTCCTGGGTTTGAGGTTATACCTTTGTAAACATTTTAATAATGTTATTATCTATTTCTCTGTGATTGTAAGGACCCCTTTTTATGATATGAATAGAAAATTTCCATTTCAGTCTGTCTTATTTCTCGTTCTGAGTCTTTTGCCTATGCATAAATGAGTGTGTCTCGAATGCTGGTAAATCGGATGTTCTTTCTGTCGCTTCTTCTTTCTTTTATTATCCATATGCTGCCTCAGTAAACATGATTGGCAGATAACTTAGTTTATTTTTTTCCAAGAGATAGCGATGGCTTAGACCGCAGGTTCAGATCTGCCGCCTAAAACTTTTCAACTTTATGAGCCGTGAGGGTCTCATAGAGATTTTCTCCCTACGGATCGAGAGGATCTCGTAGGTGTATTTTCTCCTTAGGAATCGTGAGGATTTCTAAGTGTGTTTTCTCCTATAAGTCATAAGGATCTTATAAGAGAATTTTTCCCTTTTACGAGTCAAGAGGACCCGTAAACGGTTGTTTCCCTCCTTGTCGAAATTCGACTTTGGAGAGTGAGACCCGTGAATAGTATGGAAGAGACCATTTTAGATCAACTTGCAGGGTCCCATTGTTCAGGAAGCAATTTTTTTAGTCCCTGCTGCCTGAGGCTTCATCTTGCAAGTTGAAACGAATCGGGAATTTTCCCGCGGAGACACTGGTTTCTCTACGAGCCGACGCGAATCAGGAGGCTCTCGTCAAGGATTGTTTGTTTCCCTGAGTTGAGGTATTTTCCAAGGATTATTTGTTTCCCTGGTGCCAAGGATTATTTGTTTCCCTGGTGTTGAAACGAGTCGAGAATTTCCCACGGAGACACTGGTTGCTCTGCGAGTCGACGCGGATCAGGAGACTCTCATCAAGAACTGTTTGTTTCCCTGAGTTGAGGTATTTGCCAAGGATTATTTGTTTCCCTGGCGTTGAAACGAGTCGAGAATTTCCCACGGAGACACTGGTTGCTCTGCGAGTCGACGCGGATCAGGAGGCTCTCATCAAGGATTGTTTGTTTCCCTGAGTTGAGGTATTTGCCAAGGATTATTTGTTTCCCTGGCGCCAAGGATTATTTGTTTCCCTGGTGTTGAAACGAGTCGAGAATTTCCCACGGAGACACTGGTTGCTCTGCGAGTCGACGCGGATCAGGAGACTCTCATCAAGGGCTGTTTGTTTCCCTGAGTTGAGGTATTTGCCAAGGATTATTTGTTTCCCTGGTGTTGAAACGAGTCAAGAATTTCCCATGGAGACACTGGTTGCTCTGCGAGTCGACGCGGATCAGGAGGCTCTCATCAAGGATTGTTTGTTTCCCTGGTGCCAAGGATTATTTGTTTCCCTGGTGCCAAGGATTATTTGTTTCCCTGGTGTTGAAACGAGTCGAGAATTTCCTACGGAGACACTGGTTGCTCTGCGACTCGACGCGGATCAGGAGGCTCTCATCAAGGACTGTTTGTTTCCCTGAGTTAAGGTATTTGCTAAGGATTATTTGTTTCCCTGGTGTTGAAACGAGTCGAGAATTTCCCACGGAGACACTGGTTGCTCTGCGAGTCGACGCGGATCAGGAGGCTCTCATCAAGGACTGTTTGTTTCCCTGAGTTGAGGTATTTGCCGAAGACACTGGTTTCTTCGGAATTGGGATGAACCGTCGAGATTTGGCTTCATTTTCTGGCAGAGCCTGTTGGGAAAGTATGGTTCCCTTCTTCGTTTGTGCTCTTGGATTGTATACAGGGATCGATGTGATCTCAACTGTAGGGCCAAAGTTTTATCATCATTTTTTTTTCATTTTTTTGTTTTATTTCCGCGATGCTCTATCATTTCAGCTTTTATATCGTGAAGGTAGCGATTGCCCAATCATTTCGGCTATTTCTCGCGGTGCCCAATCATTTCGGCTGTTTATTTTGTTTTCACTCGCTGCTTTTTTATTGCGAGTTGCCCAATCATTTCGGCTATTTTGCATGCATGCATTTTACTTGCTGCTTTTTATTACAAGTTGCCCCATCCTTTCGGCTATTTCGTATGCATGTGCGGCCTACTGGCTTTCCTCCGTAAACCTGAAATTAGACACCGATTTCGGCATCAGCACCGCTACAACTGGGATATTGCCAGGAGCAAATCATCATCTGCCTCTGTCGATGTCAAACAAAGGTGGCTTAGCGATCAGGGTTAAGGTCCTGTCGACTAAGGCTTTCGACTTCGTGAGCCGTAAGGGTTTCACAAAGGTATTTCTCCCTACATGTCGTGAGGATGTTGTAGGTGTATTTTCTCCTTAGGAATCGTGAGGATTCCTAAGTGTTTGCTTCTCTGTAAGTCGTAAGGATCCTACAGGAGGGTTTTCTCCTTGTAAATCGAGAGGACTTACAAGGGTCATGCGAATATATCCCCAGTCACGGATGGATCTTGGTTAGGGAAATGTTTATTCGCGCCCGTGGATTGTATACAAGAGCCAGTATTGAGCTACTTGTAAGGCAATATTGGAAGTTGTGGGGGTTGCTTAAGCACAGGTTTAGGTCTCTGTAACTTAAGACTTTCAACTCTTATGAGCCGTGAGGGTCCCATAAGAGAGTTCTCCTTACGAGTCGTGAGGATCTCGCAAGTGTATTTTCTCCTTAGGAATCATGGGGATCCCTAAGTGTGCTGCTCCCTTGTGAGTCGTAAGGATCTCACACGGGTGGTTTCTCCTTACAAGGTCGAGGGGACCTTATAAGTGTCTTTTAACGAGGTTGCGCCCTTTCGGGTTTTCACAAACACTCGCCGGTAGTCCTGCTGTTTTTACTCACGGAGCCCTTTCGGGTTTTCATCCGTACCCATTTTGCTTATGGACATACCGTTTTTATTTTATTTTTTATTTATTTTCTTCTTCTCTTTTTTTTTACGAGGTCGCGCCCTTTCGGGTTTTCACGAACACTCGCCGGTAGCCCTGCTGTTTTTACTCACGGTGCCCTTTCGGGTTTCCATCCGTGCCCTTTTTTGCTTATGGACATACCGTTTTTATTTATTTATATTTTTTTTATTTTGTCAGCCTACGGATGCTGCGGTATTAGTTTAAGGACGTTTCGGTCCGCTATTAGTTTAAGGACGTTTCGGTCCGGCATTGAGAAAGCTGGCTACTGCTTATAAACCTTGAGCTGAGGAAGATAGCGAGCGGACATAGTCATCGTCATCTATTATTGACCTAGGCTGTGGCTCATTAAGCGTAGTATTTCTTTAGGAAGCGACCGTTTATTGGCCTGAAAGGCCTTTCACCGTGCATGTCCATGAGTAAATAGGCCCCACCATGGTAGACCTTATCTATAATGTACGGGCCTTCATAGTTTGGCTTGAATTTTCCCCGCTTGGCGCGATTGGGGATCATGGGCCTTTTGACCACTAGCACGAGTTCGCCTTGGCGGAATGTCCTCTGTCGGGTCAATCTTTCATATGAGCGTGTCATCTTTGCTTTATAGGCCTCCAGATTTTGTTGCGCTATGAGCCGGGTCTCATCAAGGGTATCGAGCTTCTCAAGCCGAAGGTGAGCATTTTCTTCATCTGTTAGCTCGTAGTAGACTGCCACTCGTAGAGAGGGTAACTCTATCTCGAGGGGGAGTACTGCTTCTGTACCGAATACCAGCGCATATGGCGTTGTGTTTGTGGCTGTCTTGAACTTAGTTCGATACGCCCAAAGAGCTTCTTGCAGTCTTTCAAGCCAGTCCTTCTTATTTCGGGACACTGTCTTCTTCATAATCTTTGTTACGGTCATATTGAAGGCCTCGGCTAGACCGTTAGCTCGCGGATTATAAACTGAGGAGTATCTCCAGTCTATATTATGCTGTTGCGTGAAGCGACTGATTTTGTGGCTTCTGTAGGCTGGTCCGTTATCGGAGATGATCCGGCGCGGAGTTCCAAACCGATATATGACATGCGTCTTGAAGAAATGGAGGTTATTCTCCGTCTTCACTTCCCTCGACGGTACTGCTTCTGCCCATTTGGAGAAGTAGTCAGTCGTCGCCAGGATGAAACGATGTCCTATGTACGATGCTGGTTCGATAGGGCCGACTATGTCAGTTCCCCACATTTCGAATGGCCAGCTAGCCACTGTTGGATGGAGTGGATTTGGATGTTGGTTGATGAAGTCTCCATGGATTTGGCACGAGTGGCACTGCTTCGCATACTCAAGGCAGTCTTGGATCATCGTGGGCTAGTAGTAACCCATCCGTTTAATCTTCAACTTCATCTTCAGGCCCGCTTGGTGAGAACCGCAGAGTCCGTCGTGAACTTCCTGAACGACTCTTTTCGCTTCGTCAGGTCCGAGACATCTCAGCCACAGAGAATCAAATGACCTCTTGTACAGAGTATCATTGACGAAGGCGAAAGACAGAGCTCGTTTCATAAGCTGATGTCTTGAGGACGCATCTTCGGGTGTTCGACGGTATTTGAAGTAGTCTATAAAGACTTCTCTCCAATCCTCGGTATTTTCCCAATCTTTTATTTGCAGGGTCGTCTGCTCACTCGCTCATTTTTCTTTGGATGATTCCGGAGATATTTCTGCTGGGGCAAGCACGCGACGGCTCTGTACCACGATTCTGACGTCATCGAGGTTCTCATCAGCCAATTCTTTAGCAAGCTTGGCCAACGCGTCTGCTTTGCTGTTTTCCGCGCGCGGTATGTTTTCCAAAGTATAGGAAGGGATTTGGGTCAACAGTTGCTGCACCTTCTCGCCGTACTTCACCAACTCTGGTTTGCACGTTTGATAGTCGCCGTTTACCTGACTAACGACCAGCTGAGAGTCTCCGTATATGAGGAGGTTTTCAATTCCCATGTCGATGACGATCTCGAGGCCTGCTATCAAAGCTTCGTATTCGGCTTCGTTGTTTGTCCTTGTAAGTGCACGGCAGCGCCCCGGCCTCCATCCCGAGGCCAAAATGCGGAAACGGTGATTTACTTTAACTTGTCAAAAACCGGCACCACCGCGCACTATATACCCGGATCGGGCCATTAAACTAGTCCTAGCTAACTACAAGATGGAAAGAGAGATATACCGAGTGATCCGTGTCCTCCGGTCTTCTCGTCGTCGTCCCGATCTCCCGCGGAATCTCCGGTCTCTACCTCGTCGCCGGAAGGGCACCACGTCGCCGGCTTCTTTTACGGGCTCCCACCTCTATGCCGAGGCAACTCGGGCACGAAGTTGGCGAGTCGACGTGCCCAAGATTTACTGTAGAATGTGTGTAGAACTCATGTCTCATTTTGGGGTTACTTGAAGTCGCCTTTGGTGGAGGAAATTAACTGTGAACTTTTGTGGAGGAACTTGGGGATTTTTCTAGCATCAAGAGAGCAAAAATCCCCACAACAAATTTTTGGACAGCCCACCATATGCTTGGCCGGCCATGGCTTGGAATGGGAGAGGAGAGAATGAATGAGGGAGTGTATGAATCAAAAGAATGAGTGAGCCAACCAATAATCCAAGGGAGAGAGAGAAAAGGCTATCATGCAAAGAAATGATCACTAGGAAAGTCCAACATTCAAACAACAATCATCACTTCCAAAAGTCATGCCATCATGAAGATAGAAGTCAAGCAATGATGGATTAATCAAGTCAATGGATGGTGCACCCATCATGATACCACTATATGCAAATAACACCCTCTACAAAGGTTTATTTGCACAAATGCAAATAAGCCCTCCTCCACCAATCTTCGACTAATGAAAGATACAAACGAAAATGGCCGAAACGGAAAACAAACTGGCAACTCCAGAAAACTGATCCCGTAATAAATTACAGGAAAACCCCGATACTGTGTATACACACCTGCATCTGTATCCCGACAAAAATACAAATGCAATGAGAAAAAATCTACACTGTACTATACTAGGATCCGGCTTAAACCAAAGCCCCCTAGTATTAACCGTCCGATCCTGATCCGTGCAATACCGCACGTATCTGATCGAACCCTGCCATATCTCCATACGGCCTATACAACGTTTCGCCCGAAAACTTAAGCAACTGAATGTGGGGGACTCTAAAGACTCGTCAATACTATGGCTGTGGATTTAACCACTAGCACGTCAGAGGTATTAGCCATACGTGACGGGCTACCAGCTATTGACAAAAAGAGACGTCGATGAGCGAACTCATCCTGACACCCTACTGAGCCTGTCAGTGACAATATCCGTACAGTCCGGTCCGTTCGTCTATGAGCATCGCATGGCGGGCCCAGGGGGTTGGTAAAAATCAGACCCCCAAAAGCGGTACAAGTCGTGTCAGAGATCAGCCCAGAACACCCTGAGATACTACTGGAATACCTACCAGTAAATCTCCTGCCTTGGCCAAGGACTTTTCATGTTCTGGCTCTCCTAGACACAGCGCGACCTCACCCCCAATACCGGGAGAGACGAACACCCGAAGATCCGCTCACTGCCTCCATGTGGCTCGGGACTGTACCCAACTAAAACCAATTTGCACGTCTCCTTTGAGCGTGGTAGGGTAGTAATCAAAGTACAGTGGGAACTCACACGAGACAAATGACGATCCCCAGGTCGATGAACTAACCTGTACACATGTCACCAGGGAACTGCTATCTGACGTCAGGTATAAGACCAACTAGCATGTTCCCGGCGAGTCATGTCCGGTGTACTCATAACCCAATGAGCACCTGTATACATCTTAGGTGATCCAACTGACACCAGTGGCTTGTGAGACCGGCCATCTCCCCTCGTCGGGGTCTCGAATGTATACACTAGTCTACTCTGGAGTATCGATGCCCTGTCTCGAAACTCCCACAACTAGGGACCTTTTAAGGATGTGCTTATAGACTACCAGCTCTCACGTATATGATCGCCCTCATACTGCTGGCAGTCAAGCAAGAATCCGAAGGGCTCTATCAACGTGTAATAACGACCTGTCAGGTCACCTAAAGCAGTACACGACGATAAAGATATACCAGATAGCATACTATCATCTTGAGTAAGACTGTCCTGCCGGGATAGGTCCTCCCTCAATCATTGCAATCACGTGCCTGTGATCCAATAACTGACTCTGAGGGCACTATCTCCAACAATCTCCCACTTGCACTCAAGGCTAATTTTTGCGATATCGCATACTCACAGCCTGTGCGATACCGAACGCCCAACTCCTCTACTAGTCAGTCTTACAAAACCTGTTTGCGAAACTATTGCGTTCGAGGAATAGCCTCAGTGAGTGGATCCGCCTTGAAGTTTCTTTCTATGTCTCTCTATATCTCAAGTTCGCGGAGAAAGCCATCTCCCGAAATGAGCAATACCTGTCTTAGAATGTGTCTGGATGTCTGATGGGACCTAGCTCATAAATGAACTCCAAATCCAAACTTCTTAGACTGTATCGTCAACTGAACTTAATCAGTATCCTGCGCCATTCCTCCCTCAGTATTGCCTTGGACCACCTGTCCAAAATACCGCCCCTCGTTAGAAGGAAAACTATAACTCTGACAACCTCCTTGTCGTCCAGGTCACCTTGGAAGCCTGGAATGATAACTGTCTCCCGAATGAGGCTGTCGTTATCATATCCCTAGAACATCCACTTATGTTCTAAAACTGCTTCCGACAGTTTCTCCAGGATTGGATCAATATCAACTTATTGCTTCTACTGCAAAGAACAACATCTGGTGTGGTACTTGACATCTCATGATTGACTCAATTGCCTGAGCAAGTGATCTGCCAATCATGCACATCCCTCTCCCCTTTAGTCTGTAAGACACCTTTAGAGAGGGTGACTCCATCACCTGCAGGTACACTACCGTGCCAGGAGTCGTCCATTCTAAATACTCTTAGAATGCTGTCTAAGTACCCTTAATTGGGAAACCACCCAAATCTAGATCTAAAACCATAGATCTAGTAACCAGTATGTTTGATATAATGTCCAAGTCCCATGTGGAGAAACCACTGTGTGACGACCAAAGTATAACCGATCGTAGTATAGGAATATCACTTCCTACTCTGTGTATGTCATCCAAATACCAGGACATCACACCCTACTACCTTCTTAACAGATCCATCTCCTATTCTGATGAAGTCAAACCTATGACTGTCACATCAGAAATTGATGATCTATCTCCGCTACATCTGCTTTAGTCTATAAATAGACACAAGCCACCTGTCCACCAATGCTTCCGCTGCTCCCACGGACTACGACAACCCTCTGGCAGAGTCATATAGACGTACACTTCTAAAGCCAATTTAGAACGACGCTATACTCATTCTCCTGCCGGGTCTCACAGTCTGGAACAATAGCAATGGCAAGTCTGGGTAAACAAGAACTTCCCTATCACCGTCCTTGAGGCTACCGAAGTACCTCTCGGGTGCCTGAAGTTACCCACCTTATCTGCGGAGTGGCCAATGGAATGTCAAACCAGATTGAATCTTTAGGTTCCTATCAAATCTTCAGTAATCGTTTGTGGTTCTGGAATCACTTCCAGTTCTACCATACTCCCACTACTGTTTTCTGAAAATATCCATTTTTATTAAAACTGTGGCGAGTCTAGAACAATATCACTATTGATCTTTCAGATGGTAGAAAGTCAACCCTCGTCATAGCCTGGGTCAACACACAAACAGCCATTACAGAAACGTGCCTTGAGTTATCCAGAGTCTGGTTTTAAGCAAAATCCGGACAACTCCCCGTACCTTAACATCGTTAAGATATGAACTGTTCTATATCCAATATAGAACCAGAGGCACTGATTTAATTGAACCAGATTCAAATCACGCAGCTGTCTCCAGTGCATGTCAACTAAATGGAAGAAGGCCGATCAGCGTTACTCAACTTAGGAATGCTTCCAATTATGAGTAACCTGAAAGAGAAGCAAGTTCTCTTAATCATTACTATCAACTGAATACCATACACAAGTATCTACATCTTCGATCACCTTGAAGAATCCCGATGCTTGCAACACCTGGTTCTCTACTTTATCCATATACCTATAACTTCTCAAAACTCGGACCCTGTGTTTCTACGAAACACCTGTCTAAAAACTAGAGAAGTCATAAGTAAACCGAATATAGTACGAGGACCAACCCCTCTGTCCTGATGGACCCTGGACAACATACAATACTCTGTATAAGTCCCTTGAGTCTGATTACCCATTCCCTGTGTGTCGTAGGTTGAAAACTGTACTTATGGTTAAGAAGAATTACACCGCTGTTTAATGCTCCTTACCTAACCATCCACTGATATAGGTAAATGTCATTGACATAACTTCAAAAAGGTATATCTCACTATATGAAAAATAGACGTACAGATATATCAATTTGAAATTGGTGCATAACAGCGGATATTCAAAACCAAATATTTGCCGTCCGGCAAACAACCCAGGTGACTTCCTCAAATATCAACGATTACAACGAATCCCGATATAATGAGGATGATCACCCAATTCCCAATAACTTACTCCCACTCATCATCTGTAAAACCATACAGATGTGAGAATCATACCTGGTAAATACATACCCTGGAGTAAGTATCTAATCGGGAAATCAGTTTTTCTATTAACAGTACACAGTGAAACTGAAATATTGAAATGTTTCGATGGGGTACCCTGGTATTCCTAGTAATGCCTCTTCCATTATCCAGATTCACAACTGTAACCGTATATCTCTTTGCCACCTCTCCAAATCCCTTTATATGTCTTTAGTCATTACCTTCTGCACACCCCTTTAGGCCAAATGGTTTTCTTCCTTCCCTACCGTTCGGCACCAGCCTATGGTTTGGAAGAAGACTATCCAATAAGCATAATGGGTGTACTGTCCTAATCCTAGAAGCACTCGCAATGCGAGAGAAGGTGAGGATAAAAGACAACCGAATAAACCATATTCCTATTTCTTCTGAACCAGAATCCATCCCCGAACTGGAACAAGTTCCTTTCGAGTTCGTATATAACCATACGATGGAGTATCCAATAAACTGTGGATCTTCGTAGTGATACGGAGTGTCCTGGAGAAATACAAAGGTGAAGTGGGAGTGGTAATGAAATACTTGGTTTGGTCGTGAATATCAGTCGCAATTTACTTTACCCTCTTACTAATCCCTTTCTTTGTCTTTACATAATACCTTCTGTACACCATCGCTAGGCTAATTGGTTTTCTTCATTCCCTACCGGTCGGCACCTGCCTATGGTTTGGAAGAGGACTATCCAATTTGCATAATAGGTATACTATCTCCTAAACCAAGGAGTACTCACAACTTGAGAGAAGGTAAAAGGAAAAGACAACTGAATATTCCTATCCGTTTTCTCCAGAACCGGAAACCATCCTCGAATAAATTCCTTCGAGTTCGTATATAAGCATACGATGGCTTTGTCCAATGGAAGTGGACGTTCGTAATAATACGGGGTGTCCTGAAGAAAAGGGTAAAAGTAGGAGTGGCAATGAGGTTTGCAACTCTGACAATCCAAAAGCCAGTGTTTAAGAAGGTTCGGTTAATTTTGGTCTCTGAGTCATAGTTTAGGGTCGGGTCAATGGTCGCTGCCAAAGAGAGAGAGAAAAGAAACACTCAGCGTGCACTCTAACCTAGATCAGAATGGTTACCAATTTATCTAATCTGGAAACCTCCCACTGTAACGTCAAATTCTTCCCCAAACCTGAAAGAAGAATTAGCCGGGGTCACCCGAGGAGTAAACCAACTCATCAGTGGGAATCGGGATCCAACTATCATCGCATGATAACGTGACGGAATCCGCTCACGTCATCACACTCCAGAAGGTATGCGCATATCTGGCAAGTTTCAGTTTCTTTAGAAACTCCCGATGTGGATTTTTGCCCCATGCTCTTATGACCTTGACGAAGGTCAACAAATCATAAGTCACATGTCAAGTTCTACCCGTCATTGTCCAGGTTAATTTGAACCCACCCGTACAAGCCCTTGACGAAGGTCAACAAGGCTATACGACTGTCCCAAACCAACGCATCTATCTATGCAGCAGAAAGGTAACAAGCAGCTACCATACACTATGCCTTGACGAAGGTCAACAAACATAGCATGAATACTACGTGCTACCCGTCTGAAACGACGGAGGGCTACGAATGGTTTCTGGCGAAAACCTTTAACGTAATGAACTTGATATCGTTGAAGGAACTGGATAGCTTTTATGAAAATATAGTAACGAAAACATTTGCTAAAGAGGTCACTCCCGGTGAAGGGATCTCGGCTCTTTCCCCGTAGAATGAGGTGCAGGATATTCCAACTGAATACCACGATGCAAAGCAAAAGTAATCGGCTATAGTAAAGTTATTGCCCTGACGCAAACTTTTTGTCCAAGGGATCACTCCCGGTGAAGGGATCTCGGCCCTTGCCTCGTCGACTGAGGAGCAGGATATTCCAACTGAATACCACGGTGCAAAACAAAAGTGAACGTCCTTGCAATAACAGCTTTTGAAAAGTGTTCCAACAACATCAGAATAGGTTTGTTTAACTTGCATTGATCCGAATCAATGCATTCCCATCAATTGATCACACCACAAAGAACGAAAATATACTGATGTACGTATATGCCATCCGCATTCGCCACTGGGTCCCGTCATTACCCATTAGGCCGGTCATCCTACAGCATCAGTTCACCAAATTTTCACAGAAGTCTTATCTTTCTCTGCACATCATTCTGCAACCGTGAATGTCACTTGATCGGTAAATCCTGTCTAGCTGCTATAGCCCGGTTAGACGGATTTGCGAACGTGACTTTCACGTTGATGTTCTGTGTATTGCTGTGATGTTGCGGATCGGTCGTGGGGGATAGCCTGGCTGCAGTGGTAGTACAGTTTTTGTTGTATTATGTACATTTGATATTGCGGGGCGAGCGTCCGACATATGGACTGCCGTCACTACCTGATTGTATTATTATTTTGGGGCACGACCAGGTTGCGGTCGATGTACCTGTTTTATGTATATTTTACTTTCTGTACTAGGATTGCCCCGCGGAGGGGTGTACGGGTAGCCAGGTTCTAGAGGGCAACAAGCCCGCATCTCATGGCATTGAGACAGAGGGGCTTCACTCTAGAATTGGCGGGCTATTCGCCGCACTCGTATGGGGTACAGGATGACCCAGGAGGGGTGTCCAAGTTACCGGATTCCGTGAAGTGCAGGGTGGTCCATTCACGGAGATGAAGGGGGCTGCCTCGCTTCAGGTTTTGACGGGTAACTTGCCGCGCCCGTAGGGGTCTAGGATTTCATTACACAGGCTATCCACACGACCAGGGGAACGTCGGGTTTCAGCGGCTCTGATACCACTGTAAGTGCACGGCGGCGCCCCGGCCTCCATCCCGAGGCCAAAATGCGGAAACGGTGATTTACTTTAACTTTTCAAAAACCGGCACCACCGCGCACTATATACCCGGATCGGGCCATTAAACTAGTCCTAGCTAACTACAAGATGGGAAGAGAGATATACAGAGTGATCCATGTCCTCCGGTCTTCTCGTCGTCGTCCCGATCTCCCGCGGAATCTCCGGTCTCCACCTCGTCGCCGGAAGGGCACCACGTCGCCGGCTTCTTTTACGGGCTCCCACCTCTATGCCGAGGCAACTCGGGCACGAAGTTGGCGAGTCGACGTGCCCAAGATTTGCTGTATAATGTGTGTAAAACTCATGTCTCATTTTAGGGTTACTTGAAGTCGCCTTTGGTGGAGGAAATTAACTGTGAACTTTTGTGGAGGAACTTGGGGATTTTTCTAGCATCAAGAGAGCAAAAATCCACACAACAAATTTTTGGACAGCCCACCATATGCTTGGCCTGCCATGGCTTGGAATGGGAGAGGAGAGAATGAATGAGGGAGTGTATGAATCAAAAGAATGAGTGAGCCAACCAATAATCCATGGGAGAGAGAAAAGGCTATCATGCAAAGAAATGATCACTAGGAAAGTCCAACACTCAAACAACAATCATCACTTCCAAAAGTCATGCCATCATGAAGATAGAAGTCAAGCAATGATGGATTAATCAAGTCAATGGATGGTGCACCCATCATGATACCACTATATGCAAATAACACCCTCCACAAAGGTTTATTTGCACAAATGCAAATAAGCCCTCCTCCACCAATCTTCGACCAATGAAAGATACAAACGAAAATGGCCGAAACGGAAAACAAACTGGCAACTCCAGAAAACTGATCCCGTAATAAATTACAGGAAAACCCCGATACTGTGTATACACACCCGCATCTGTATCCCGACCGAAATACAAATGCAATGAGACAAAATCTACACTGTACTATACTAGGATCCGGCTTAAACCAAAGCCCGCTAGTATTAATCGTCCGATCCTGATCCGTGCAATACCGCACGTATCTGATCGAACCCTGTCATATCTCCATACGGCCTCTACAACGTTTCGCCCGAAAACTTGAGCAACTGAATGTGGGGGACTCTAAAGACTCGTCAATACTATGGCTGTGGATTTAACCACTAGCACGTCAGAGGTATTAGCCATACGTGACAAGCTACCAGCTATTGACAAAAAGGGACATCGATGAGTGAACTCATCCTGACACCCTACTGAACCTGTCAGTGACAATATCCGTACAGTCCGGTCCGTTCGTCTATGAGCATCACATGGCGGGCCTAGGAGGTTGGTAAAAGTCAGACCCCCAAAAGAGGTACAAGTCGTGTCAGAGATTAGCCCAGAACACCCTGAGATACTACTGGAATACCTACCAGTAAATCTCCTGCCTTGGCCAAGGACTTTTCATGTTCTGGCTCTCCTAGACACAGCGCGACCTCACCCCCAATACCGGGAGAGACGAACCCCCGAAGATCCGCTCACTGCCTCCATGTGGCTCGGGACTGTACCCAACTAAAACCTGTTTGCACGTCTCCTTTGAGCGTGGTAGGGTAGTAATCAAAGTACAGTGGGAACTCACACGAGACAAATGACGATCCCCTGGTCCATGAACTAACCTGTACACATGTCACCAGGGAACTGCTATCTGACGTCAGGTATAGGACCAACTAGCATGTTCTCGGCGAGTCCTGTCCGGTTTACTCATAACCCAATGAGCACCTGTATACATCATAGGTGATCCAACTGACACCAGTGGCTTGTGAGACCGGCCACCGCCCCTCGTCGGGGTCTCGAATGTATACACTAGTCTACTCTGGAGTATCGATGCCCTGTCTCGAAACTCCCACGACTAGGGACCTTTTAAGGATGTGCTTATAGACTACTAGCTCTTACGTATATGATCGCCCTCATACTGCTGGCAGTCAAGCAAGAATCCTAGGGGCTCTATCAACGTGTAATAGCGACCTGTCAGGTCACCTAAAGCAGTACACGACGATAAAGATAAACCAGATAGCATACTATCATCTTGAGTAAGACTGTCCTGCCGGGATAGGTCCTCCCTCAATCATTGCAATCACGTGCCTGTGATCCAATAATTGACTCTGAGGGCACTATCTCCAACAGTCCTCTCTGTTAGGGAGAAAGCAAAGCGCATTATCCCCCCTTGTGGAGTTACAAAGATGAGTCCTACCCCCGATTTGATTATAGGGGTACTTTGTTTGCGCTTCTTCACGGAAGATGCTCCATCGAAATAAAGCTCCCATCGGGTATCATTACCGTCGATCGCATCAAACGCATGTTCGTCTGGAAAATCGCAATTCAGAGGAGAATCGGCGGGTATCGGATGCTCAGCGAGGAAGTCGGCGATGGCCTGGCCTTTCACCGCCTTGAGAGGCTGATAGGTTATCGAGAACTCCATCAAGAGCAGGGCCCATTTAGCGAGTCGCCCCGTCAATATGGCCTTCGACATCAAATATTTGAGAAGGTCCACCTTCGAAATGAGACGGACTTCATGTGCCAACGCATAGTGCCTGAGCTTTGTTATCGCAAATATCAACGCCAGGCAGTGTTTTTCAATGGGGGAGTAACTGCTTTCTGCCCCCAGCAGAACTCGACTTAAGTAGTAGAGTGCTCTTTCTTTCCCTTGGTCGTTCTCTTGTGCCCATAACGCGCCTAAAGAACCTTCGAGGGCGGTTGTATAAAGAATGAGGGGCTTTCCCTTGACCGGAGCAGCCAACACTGGCGGGTTCTGCAGGTATTGCTTGATCTCGTCTAGCGTGCTTTGGCATTTTTGGTCCCAGACGAACGGGGTTCCCTTCTTCATCAGGTGGCTGTAAGGACGGCACTTGCCTGAAAGGTTAGCTATAAATCGCTGTATATATGAGAGCTTCCCTTGGAGAGACCGCAGCTGTTTGAGGGTCCTTGGCGGAGGCATTTCCATGATCGCCTTGATCTTTGACGGAACTATTTCGATACCCCGGTGTCGGACGATGAATCCCAGGAATTTTCCCGAAGAAACTCCGAATGCACACTTGAGAGGTTCATCTTCAAGTTGTATTTTCGAAGACGTTGAAATACGGTCTTCAGATGCTCGAGATGTTCCTCGTATGATTTGCTTTTAACCACGAGATCATCGATATAGCATTCTACGATTTCATGTATAAGGTCATCGAAGATTCTCGTCATGGCCCTCTGGTAAGTGGCACCGGCATTATTTAAACCGAAGGGCATCACCTTGTAGCAGAATATACCCAAAGGAGTCCTAAAGGCGGTGTGCTTCTGGTCTTCGGGATGCATTTTTATCTGATTATATCCTGACAAGCCGTCCATGAAGGAGAAAACCTCGTGAGTGGACGTGTTGTTTATCATCAGTTCGGTAACTGGCACTGGGAAATCGTCCTTCGAGCAGGCTTTATTGAGATCCTGGAAGTCCACGCATATGCGCACTGTCCCATTTTTCTTCATTACCGGGACGATGTTGGCGATCCAGTCAGGATATTGAACTTCTTGGATGAAGCCAGAGTCGATCAGCTTCTTGACCTCGGCATTGATACTCATCTCAAGCTCGAGCCGCATTCTTCTTGGTGCCTGCTTGACTGGCTTGACGTCCGGAGATATCGCCAATCTGTGCACAGCAATTTCTGGATCTAGTCCCAGCATTTCGAAATAGTTCCACGCGAAGCAATCTTTGTGCTGCATAAGCAGGTCTTTTAATGAAGCCTTATTCTCTTCAGACAGTAGCTCACCAACAAATGTCGGTCGCGGATCGTTCGCCGTTCCCAACTCAATTTTCTTAAGGTTATCTGCGGTGGTATGGATTCCATCTTCCAGCTCTTTTGGCGCTGGTGGGAATTCTGAGATTACCTCGTCGTTGCTGTTTTCGAAGCACCAGGGAAGGTCATCCATGTTCTCGGGCTCTTCTTTTGACATTGTTATCATGTGACAAGTACGAATTCGCATCCAATCTTAATGTGGAACTGGTTCTTCTTCCGTGGCCTTGGGTTCGTGCTTCTGTGGCGGCGCTACCCTCCAGTTGTCGGACAGAGCGAACTTACCAAGCTGATACTGATCTTCAACCCAATTCTTGAAGGTGAAGCAGTCCTCGAGAGGGTGCCCTATCACTCGGTGATAAGGGCAATAGTCCGGGTGAGAGACTTTGCCTGCTTGTTCGGGGTGTTCAGACTCCGGCAGTGTAAGCATATGATGTTTTAAAGCGAGGTCAAGTATTTTCATCGTCTTGTCCCGAGGAAAAGAGTATGCTCGACCCATTTTTCACATGAGGGATAGATCGGAACCGCTTGGTTCCCGCTTGCGTGGCCTTTTAGCCCCGCTTCGTTGCTGTTGAGCGCCTCTTTCGCGTTTCGACTTGTTTCTGCCTCCGCGTCGAGTCTTCTTTATAACAGGTTGACAAGGAGCGGCATTTTCATCTTTCACGGCCTGTTGGAGGAAGCGTTGCATTTTGGCTTTCTCATAAATGGCAATCTCACGGTTGTGGTCGTCTCGAACTTTTTGACCAGCCTCCCTTATAAATTTGTCCATTTGTTCTTCGAACGACGGACTGGGCACTTTTGCATCTGGAACTTTCACTGGCTCAGGATTAGCGTCCTCCCATTGAGCATCCGCTTCTTCATCGAAGTCATATACGACGTAGCAACCGTTTAGTAGCTCTCGTTTCTTTGACCGGATATATCCAAGTCCTTTTGTCTCCATTCTCCCATTATGCAGTTTGCGTTGAGTCCCGGGAACGTTCCAGACTTTGTCATAGAACTTGGCTTTTCGAACGGTCTGCTTGAAGGATATCCCCTGGCGTTTCAACAGCTTTTTCAAACCTTCCGTATAATATCTGGGAAGACGGATAGGCTGAAGCCTGTCGAGCGTAGGATCCGCGCCATGCCAGATTTCTTTCTCCACTTTGGTTTCTTCAGAGCGGTAGAATAGAATTGCTTTTTCGCTTTCTCGCCTGGGAGGGATATAGAACGTTTGCAGCTCTTCTACATTGTAAATATTAAGTGCATCCAGTTCTTTATGGTGTTTAAGCGGCACCATGGCGACTTGTAGACTTTGTTCTTCATCAGCGAACGTTCGTATTGAAAGTCGAGCAGAGAATATAGTATGGACCTCTACCAAAGATCAACGTAGGAGCAGATGGTCCCGGCTTGTTGTATTGGGGCGGACCCGAATAAACTATCTTCTCTTCCTCCTCGGTATCACTCCCGAAAACAGGGATGGTGGCGTTAGCTTTGTTCTCCGGCTTGTGACACCTTTCCGTGTCTTCGAAATCCGGTAAGAAGTATTTGGCATCTTCATATTTGCGGACTTCGTTCACGGAAAACGGATTCAGTTCTCCCACCACGGTATACTCGAGACCATCCTTAGCATACTTCATACACTGATGTTGTGTAGAAGGGATGACTTTGTATTCGTGTAACCATGGTCAGCCGAGCAAAGCGTTGTAGCATGTCTTGGCATCTATGACGTGGAACTTAATGTCTATGACGAGTAGCCCAAAGCGTAGCGTCAGTATCACAGACCCAAGAGTTATTGATGATTGGGAGTCGAACCCGGAGATGGTGATCTTGTCCCGAGCAAGGTGCTGGATGCTCATGCAGATTTCTTTTAACACCCGCACATTGAGGAGGTTAACGGAGGATCCATTGTCGATCAGGATTTTGCCTATCTTTATATCGTGGCAGTATCCTGAGACATAAAGGGGACGATTGTGTTCGCACGTCCCAAGGAGAAGGTCTTCATCACCGAAAGCGATATCGGCCGTGTGCACTTCCTCCAATTCATCCTTCATCTTTTCTTCAGCCAGGAAAGCTTGGAATTGCTCCGGATCCTGTAGTGCCTTGATTAATGAATCTCTCGCTTCCTTTGATAGCAAAAGGGCATCAAGAATGCTGAGCTGTGACGGTAGCTTCCTCAGATGCGCTAAGACGTTGTAATCCACCTTATTCCTCTTTGGCGGGTCCTTGGCACTTAGCTCCTCCACCACTTGGTCATCTAAGACGATATCTTCAGAGACCTTTTCTTTCCCTTTATCTTTTCTGTTTGAGGGTCCGAGATTCTTTTCAGGCAGCGTCCGATTCCGCAGCCGAATATGTTTGCAAACCTTCGGCTCTCCTTCTTTTCCCGAAGTGGACTCTTTAAAGAGAGGGGCAAGTTCCAGCTCCTCATCAGAATCACTCCCGAACGTAAGCACTTGTGGCCCGCCGGTGTTAACCATACGACAATCGCCGGTAGTTCTTTTAAGCCTCTCGGTCGTATTTTCTCGCTCTCTACGAGTTTTACGCTTCTCCCGCTTAAAATGTTGTCGATGAGCAACATATCCTTGCCACCATCTATTGAAGGTCTTGCACTCTTCAGTGGGGTGCGAAATCTTCTAGTGATACAAGCAATAGGAGGGGTGCATTTCCACTTCACCGGTGATGTTTTCTTCGGAGGACGGTAGCTTCATGCCCATTGATATGGCCTTAGCAAACCTTTTCCTCATCTTGAATTGGCTTTTGTCGGTAGTGGAGGTGTTTTGCTCCAGCGGGATCGTCTCAGCTCTTTCATCAAATCGCCAGCGCTTGGCCCTTTCAAATATAGTCGTCTCGCGTTCCCGATCAGCTTTACTCTTCAATCGAGCTTCGTTAAGGAATGCGTCAATCACTTCATCTGATGGCCCCAGAATTTTTGATTCAAGGTCTGCCCCCAGCGTTTCAGTATAAGGAGTCTCCTCGTCGTCAATGAACGAATGGGAAATCACATGACAGCTCGCCACATATTCTTCAGATTCATCAGATGAACTTTCTCCCTCATCTTCCTCTTGAAAGACATGATTGAGGAACTTTTGGAATGTAATGGGAGTCCGTGCCTTCTGGTTGTATTCCTCCAGCGCGTCAATTTGTTTTTGCAAGTCCGTGCGCTTGTCGCCAGGCTTCACGGGCTTCTTAGATTTCTTCTTCTTCTTTTTTGAAGATTTTGACGGCTGGTTGTGAGTGCTTGAGCCACCACCATCGGTCTTTGGAGTTGGACGTGGCTTCAACATCCCTTCAATGACCTGCGGTTCCAACGGGTTCTTCCACCTAATCGCTGGACATGTCTGAAGATCGTTTAGCATTCTCTTTGTCTTGGTTGATAATACAACCTCCCAAGGAGCTTCTTCAATGACGGAGCATGTTGCCCCCGACGTATTCATCCCCTTAGATGTGTGGGGCTGCGGGGGATTCACCTTCCATTTGTCAGATAACGCGAACTTGCCTCGTCGGTACTGGTCTTCGAGCCAATTTTTGAAGACATAGCAATCTTCGATCGGATGACCCAGTACTCGATGATAAAGACAGTAGTTGGGCTTATTGACATCACTTGGTTGCAACGAACGTTTTGGATCCGGCAGATTTATGAGTCGGTTGCGCAACGCCAGCTCGAATAACCTTCTCGTTTTGTCGTGGGGAAAAGAGTAAGAACGTCCTAGCCTCTCTTCAAGGGCTACGTACGGACGCATATTATTTTGACTAACAACTGGCTTCAAGTCGCTCGGTTGTTGTTGAGCATTAGCGACAACGATCGCTTTTCCCTTCCCTTTGTCATTTCGGGAGTCCGGCTTTGGAAGAGGGGGTTTATGGCCCATCTGATCCATTTGCGCTAGCTTGTCAATCAAGGCCTGGAAGGTAGTTGGCTTGAAAAACATCATAAATTGTGAGATGGTTGCTTGCGGATCAAGGGTTCCCACAAACATACCCACTGCAGGAGCTTCTTCAATGCGCTGCTCGCATTTCGACCATAAGTTCCGCCACCGTATAGCATATTGAACCAACGTCTCTCCTGGCTTTACCCTGGTGTTAATCAGTGCTGTCATCGGGGTGCGTTCACTGGCGCTTGCAAAACGTTGAGTAAACAACAGCTCCATCTCCGCGAAGGTCTTGATAGAGTCATTCGGGAGCTCAGAGTACCACTCGAACGCCGTATCTGATAAACTTCCAACAAACAGGCGAAGCAAAAGCTTGTCATTACCGCCGGTGTTGCCGCAGAGTGCCCTGAACCGGGCAACATGCTGGTGAGGATTGCCCGTCCCCTTGTAGACATGGAACTTGGGAATTGTGTAACCCGGCGGGTACTTGATTTGGTCGTACCAACTTAGATATGGCCGCCCCGTTTTTACGACCTGCCAGCTGCTTCAGCTGCATGATGAACCCGTATTTGTTGGGCTATGTACTCATCCAAATCAGCTTTGGAGATTGTATCCTCCTTAGCCGTCGACAGAGCTAGCGGAGGACTTGACGTCTCTCCCCTATCGTCTTCAAGGACGATCGGGGGATCTTCGGCCGGAGGATCTTGTTGGATCATCATCCCCACCATGTCTTGGAACAGGAGGCCCATACGTTGTATGTTGGCTGCTTGTTCAGCAGCCTCTTTATCCTTCTTCTCCAATATTCGACGAACGAATTCGGCGTCGGTTTCTTGCTCCTGGCGTTCATCTGAGGACGTCTCAGGGTTTTCTTTTGGCCCGGTAAGTGCGGCCATAGCGTTCATCATCTCTTGGATCTTTTGCGGTTGCTCCTGAGCTTTGGTCACTGACCGTGTGAGCGGTCTATGACCCGTGGACGCACGGCTGTCCTCCTTTCCCGACGCCATGTATACTGTATGAACTATTATACCCCCGGACTTAGGGCGTTTAAGTTCATCACTTTTGGCATTTACCGCGGGTGCGGGGGGTTTCTCCGGCCTTCTTCTTTTGTGGGCCGTTGAAGTTAAGGGGGCCATTGCAGTGGGCACCCTGCTGACTGTCATCCTTTCCTGTTTGATCGGACGGTCTTTTTCTTTTTCCACTTTTGCCTTTTTCTGTTGACGAGAGCGATCTGGGTCAATTACGGAGTCTTGAACTCTCCGCCAAACTTTATAAATTTTTTAGGACAGCCGTTGAGGGGGCTGTTCCTGCTTTGTTTCCGGAACTCTCTCCGCGGGTGGAGGAGATCTTTTCAGTGTAGCGGTTGGAGAGTTCTTACGTACCCACCTCAGCAGTTCAAAGCTGTTCCCAGTTGGAACAGCAGCGTTGACTTCCACCACTGGAGCCGGTGGAGTTAGCCCTGAGGGGGAGTTGCCCCCAGTCTTCCTTATCCGGCGCCAGTGGCGTCGTCGGGCGCGACGAGTCGTCGGTATTGGTTCGGAAACAGAAACAGCTCCTTCTTGCCCCCTGGTCAGGTATGGGGCTATTGCCGGCGTCAGCCTATTGAAGACTGATATCTTTTGAGCAGCAGGAGCAGGAGTGGGATTTGGGACAGTCAGTCTTGTAAAGACTGATCTCTTAACCGGAGAAGCCACTTTGACGACTTCGAGAGCATGTTTGGCTACTCCTTTTGGAATAACCTTTTCTGGGACTGCAAGCATCATTGTGGGCCCGCAGGAGTTTTGGCCCAGTCTGGAGAAGACCGAGGCACTGGTGTTGGGCGACCCGTTGAGAGGGGCCGCAGTAACTGTAAGTTGATCGAAGACCGACTTCTTAGGAGCTTCTTGTACAGGCACGTGTTCATATCAGAAAACTGCATTCTAATACCGCCCATTCATTATCTATTTGTTGTATTTATCGATACTATTAACCAATGTCTGCTCAGTAATACAGATTACAGGTATCCGTGATAAAATACTGGAAATACATTTAAAAGCATGGATATATCAATTGAGAGCCGACACTGAAACCAGAACCGCAATCCGACCGATACTTCAGGAGTCCCTTTTTGCAACAAGTTTGTGTACACATTTTTCTATCTAAATGGTCCAACACAACAAATGTGTACACAAGACTTTTAGGCACATGTGGATATGCATTCAAGGCAAAATATTATATGCATTCAAGGCTAAACATCATGTGTTGATTTTTTCCTTCCAAAACTGAAATCAAATCAAAGTCAATCAAACAAATCAGCATGAGCCATAATGGGGTAGCCATGAATCAAGCCACATGTGGGAATGGAGTAATGAGCATTTAATGGTGAAGATTATGTGTGTGATTTAAAGATTCAAATTTCCTTCCAAAACTGAGTGCAAATCAAATTCAAATAGACAAATCAGCATATACCATGATGGGGAAGACAAGAATCAAGTCACAAATGGACATGAAGTAATGAGCATTCAATGCTAAAGATTTTGTGTTGATTTAAAAATTCGAATTTCCCTCCATTCTTTAGAGCCTATAAATACAGACCATGGGGCAAAGGTTCAAAGATCATTCTTTAGTCATTCTTTAGTCTTGGATTGTCATTCTTTGTCCAAGTTTTCTATTCTCCTTTCTTGTAAATAGCTTAGTCCCCTTGAAGTCTTAACCTTCTCTTGATCCTTCAACCTCTTCATTGAGCTTGAAGCTTTAAGGGTTGGTTATTGATCTCAAGGGGTTGTATCGTTCTTGATGATTAATAAAGGTCTTTTTTTGTGCCTTCATTCACCATGAGTTCTTTGCCTCTTCTTGATCTTGCAACCTCTTCATTGAGCTTGCAAGTTTAAGATTTGGTTATTGAACCCATGTCTTGTTTTGGGTTCTATGGTTCTTAGTCTTTCTTACTCGCTCTTTTACTTACATGCATTTTCATTCTTGTCTTTTATTACTTGCAATTTATTACCATGTCATTTAATTACTTGTTTGTAGTCTTTTCTTTTCTTTGTAGCTTTTCTTTTTTCCTCTTTGTTGTTTTGTGAATGTTGGTGTGAATATTGTTGTTAGGAAAAGAGAAAGATTTTGTAAGTTAACATTTCGCTCCTCATTTCCTTTTCCCGTCTTTTCCCATTTGAAACTCCGCCCAAATCTTATGCAAACGCTCCGTTAGGCACCCTACCCTACCAAGGTAAAGGTGATTCCTAACCGTGACCGGTTGCATTCGGTTTGGCCGGAGGCGAAAGCAAGAGACAAGAACGGAAGGACAAGGGTCAATAAGCTGGATTCTATGAATACCGTGCTTAAGTCCCCTAATCCACGTTGTTGCCGATTGTTCTACCTTCATTGGTTGAGTTCGGCTCAAAGTACTTGAATACGGAATCCATTAACTTACACTATCCTATCGTTTCCTAACAAGCCTTATACTTGAATATACACATAGGTTAGATAACGAACAAATCCGCCATGTTGTTAACTCGTTAGAACAAGAACGTAAAACTTACCATCTCCCTGTGGATCGACCCGTGCTCATCGCGGCTAGCTGCAAAGCGACGCCGTCCTGATCGCGGTTAAACTTTAGAACTTTAAATATTCGACACGCTTTTGGCGTGCGAACAAATGGCGCCGTTGCCGGGGAGACGGTAGCATATTTTCTTTCTTGTTATTCGGGTTAATATTCTTTTTGTATATATAAAAAAAAAATCTTTAAATATTCGACAAGCTGGATTTTTTTTATATATATACAAAAAGAATATTAACCCGAATAACAAGAAAGAAAATACGCTACCGTCTCCCCGGCAACGGCGCCATTTGATCGCACGCCAAAAGCGTGTCGAATATTTAAAGTTCTAAAGTTTAACCGCGATCAGGACGGCGTCGCTTTGCAGCTAGCCGCGATGAGCACGGGTCGATCCACAGGGAGATGGTAAGTTTTACGTTCTTGTTCTAACGAGTTAACAACATGGCGGATTTGTTCGTTATCTAACCTATATGTATATTCAAGTATAAGGCTTGTTAGGAAACGATAGGATAGTGTAAGTTAATGGATTCCGTATTCAAGTACTTTGAGCCGAACTCAACCAATGAAGGTAGAACAATCGGCAACAACGTGGATTAGGGGACTTAAGCACGGTATTCATAGAATCCAGCTTATTGACCCTTGTCCTTCCGTTCTTGTCTCTTGCTTTCGCCTCCGGCCAAACCGAATGCAACCGGTCACGGTTAGGAATCACCTTTACCTTGGTAGGGTAGGGTGCCTAACGGAGCGTTTGCATAAGATTTGGGCGGAGTTTCAAATGGGAAAAGACGGGAAAAGGAAATGAGGAGCGAAATGTTAACTTACAAAATCTTTCTCTTTTCCTAACAACAATATTCACACCAACATTCACAAAACAACAAAGAGGAAAAAAGAAAAGCTACAAAGAAAAGAAAAGACTACAAACAAGTAATTAAATGACATGGTAATAAATTGCAAGTAATAAAAGACAAGAATGAAAATGCATGTAAGTAAAAGAGCGAGTAAGAAAGACTAAGAACCATAGAACCCAAAACAAGACATGGGTTCAATAACCAAATCTTAAACTTGCAAGCTCAATGAAGAGGTTGCAAGATCAAGAAGAGGCAAAGAACTCATGGTGAATGAAGGCACAAAAAAAGACCTTTATTAATCATCAAGAACGATACAACCCCTTGAGATCAATAACCAACCCTTAAAGCTTCAAGCTCAATGAAGAGGTTGAAGGATCAAGAGAAGGTTAAGACTTCAAGGGGACTAGCTATTTACAAGAAAGGAGAATAGAAAACTTGGACAAAGAATGACAATCCAAGACTAAAGAATGACTAAAGAATGATCTTTGAACCTTTGCCCCATGGTCTGTATTTATAGGCTCTAAAGAATGGAGGGAAATTCGAATTTTTAAATCAACACAAAATCTTTAGCATTGAATGCTCATTACTTCATGTCCATTTGTGACTTGATTCTTGTCTTCCCCATCATGGTATATGCTGATTTGTCTATTTGAATTTGATTTGCACTCAGTTTTGGAAGGAAATTTGAATCTTTAAATCACACACATAATCTTCACCATTAAATGCTCATTACTCCATTCCCACATGTGGCTTGATTCATGGCTACCCCATTATGGCTCATGCTGATTTGTTTGATTGACTTTGATTTGATTTCAGTTTTGGAAGGAAAAAATCAACACATGATGTTTAGCCTTGAATGCATATAATATTTTGCCTTGAATGCATATCCACATGTGCCTAAAAGTCTTGTGTACACATTTGTTGTGTTGGACCATTTAGATAGAAAAATGTGTACACAAACTTGTTGCAAAAAGGAACTCCTGAAGTATCGGTCGGATTGCGGTTCTGGTTTCAGTGTCGGCTCTCAATTGATATATCCATGCTTTTAAATGTATTTCCAGTATTTTATCACGGATACCTGTAATCTGTATTACTGAGCAGACATTGGTTAATAGTATCGATAAATACAACAAATAGATAATGAATGGGCGGTATTAGAATGCAGTTTTCTGATATGAACAAATACCCCCAAACTTATCTTTTGCTCGTCCCGAGCAAAACCATTTATTCACAAAAGAAAATCATAACCGCACTTTCGCAGGGAACGCGATTGCACTGAGAGTGTGCAACAAGCCGTTAAACCTCTAGGTGTCCCTAGTAGGAGGAGTGTTGTCTCCTGAGGGTTTTCAGCGGATACTACCCACAAAATCCCGTCAAGCTAGTTTTGCGAAATAACTAAGATTCAAACTCTAAAGTTTTGTTTCAGAAAATAAAAATTCTATTATCCTAGGTCTAGACTATCGACCCTTTATTTTTCACACCTCGCTTCTTGTTTAACTACAGCTTTTATATGTCTTCACGTGCAGTGCAAATAGTGTCGTTAAGTTCCCGAAAGGTCGAATAAAGTCATCATATCACACAATTAAGCCCGGATAAAATTTTTAAAAGGATCACATAAGTTTTATAAAGAGTCAAGCAATTTTTCAAGCTTCGTTTTCCAGTAAAAAGTTTCAACTTCAGAATTTCTATCTTCCTTAACAGGAAACTAGGTCTTATTTTTCACTCCACCCTTTCCTTGTTTTCATTTCATACACACCTCTGTGAATCGTGCAATAGTCTTTATCATAGAATAAAACCTTCATATCTCCGCTAAATATTTTTAAAAAAGCCTGTCTTTTATCAAGATTATTCTCACACAAAGAACCGTTAGGAATTTTAACTCGAAGAGAACACTTGCTTGACTTTGTTTTAATCTGGACTTTCTAGGCTTCTTAGCGAGCTTTGGGCCAATGCACCCACACCAGTTGGTTTTAGGGCATTAGGTGTAGAAACACCCCGGCGGACTTAATTACTCAAGTTACCCAGGTCCAAAAACAAAAGACAGTTTGGCGTGAAAATCAGATGATTTAATACGAACGGAGATATAACCGGCAGTTCAATTATTTTTTTGAATGAAAGACATGTTTAGTGGGTTTGGTGTGTAATCATTCCAATCAAGTTTCAGATGGGTTATTTTTCAGACTTAGTTCCAATTACGGCATCAATAACATTCCTTCATATTCGCTTTACTTCATAAACTGTTCTTGACACTACTTATTTCAAAACAAACCTATTTGATCCTCAGAAAATCATTGATCCATTTAAAAGTTTTTCGACATAAAAGACTTATCATCTAATTCCCAAAATTCACGACACGTGTAGTGTGATGTAAAGACGTATATCAGCTATAGTTAACTTCAAAAGAGAGTTATCTTTCATGTTTTCAAAATCTAAACATAAGATTTAGTTATTCCTATTTTTTCAAACAAAAACCGTCGAATGTTGAATCAGAGTTCTTCCACAATCTAACTTGACAAAATTTTTTTTATATTTTTAGAAAATTTTCAGATTTTTATGGATTTTATGGATTTAATATGCAGATGCAAAATATACATATGAATGCGAAGGAAGAAAGCTTACCGAGCAGCACGGGGGTGCTGAAGCTTGTTGGCGGAAGCATAGTTCCGAAAAAAAACCCCGTGGTGGCTTGAGTAATCTGCTCCACGGGCATGGAGAGCAAAGAGGCCGCTTGGGGCCCGTAGGTTATGCCCCCAGTTGAGGCCGGACGCGAGCTGCAGCTGCAGTTAGAGCACTTCGAACAGGTAGAGGCCATCGATGCTTGATTTCTTTTCTGTGCCAAGCAAGAGACCAAATCTTAGTAAACTTGAAATCCAAAGGACCCATTAACAAACCGCGATTCGTTCGCGAAGACGACACACGAAGTGTGGAGTGGAAAGAGGAAAAGGTCCCACCGGGCGTGCCAGAATCTGTTCCCCTCCGAACGGCGGCGCACGAGACCGCGAAGTCCTGACGCTGGGGTTCGGGGAAGATGCTATTTGGTTTTATCCGTCCACCTCTCCGAAGATGCCAAGTTTATTTATGGCACCGTGTATCGGAGGTTTAGACGGATGCGGCCGATGTAGCAGACTTCGTCAGATTCCCCCTCGCTTGAGGGGTTTTTGATTGTGGGGACACTCTTCCCTGCAGACGCAAGCCCTTGCAGTTAATTACGCTACCGCATCGCGGTAACAACTTTCTCCTTCTCCAGAATTTCACTTCGTGTCGTGTGTGTTTGTTTTGTTTGTGGTTGCCCGTGGATTGTATACGGAGACTAAGCGATGTCGTCGCCCGTAGGACGTGGATTAGTCCAAATCCGTATTTACTTAGATTTTGGTTTGGTGTTTTGGTTTAAGGATACGTTAGCCGTATTTAGGCTAAGATCGACTTAAACGTTTGTTAAGGATACGTTAGTTTGATTTGAGACTAAGATCAACTTAACGGGATCATTTTGGATCCGACAAAAGAGCGTTTGGGGACTCTATTGTTCCAGTTTAAGGACATAGTGGTCCATATTCTAGTTTAGGGACGTGGTGGTCCATATTCCAGTTTAGGGATGTGGTGGTCCATCATTAGTTTAAGGACGTTTCGGTCCAACATTAGTTTAAGGACGTTTCGGTCCACGAGTTTAAGGACCCCGCAGTCCATATTGATGTGTGGTCGTCGGGACCCGTCACCTCTCTGACATTGTTGAAGGATTACAACGATAAATGTCAGAGGAGTTCGGAGATGTACCCTCGAACCAGATATAAATTGATTTAGGGAGCAGCCGTGCTCAGTCAATTTAATTTGAAGACTTATGGCCATGACTGGGCTAAGTCCAGTTGCAAGATTCTTTTGTCTTTGGCCTATTGGACCTGTGCTAGGACCTTGCCCGTTTACTGTATTATTTTTCTTTATTTTGGTTGGTCTATGCCCCTTTTTTTAAAATGCATAGCATTTTTTATTAGGCCTGTTAGGCCTTTTAATTGGGCTCTGTCCCTTTTCTTAATAATGCAGAGCATTAAATACTCTGACAGTGCCCCACGTGGCTTGTCAGGCGTTTTGCGCCAATTAATGAGCGCAAGCGCTCGTGGAGGTGACACGTGTCAGGCTCTAGTGAGCGCAAGCGCAACAGCGCAGTGCGCTGCGCTGTTGCACTGCTGACACGTGGCGTTTCCTGGCGGCTTGCGCAATAGTGCAGTTTTGGCAAGTGCTGGGCACTGTTCTTATTCTTTTAGATCAATTTTAGATCAAAGAAAACAAGTTTTTTCTTGTTTTTCTTATCTCAGGGAACCAATGGTTCATAGAAAAGTGCAAAGCACTTATTATTATTTATTTTTCTTTTCATTAGAGATCCTTGATCTTGTTCTCAGATCAATGATCTGTTCATAAGAGAATTTTCTCTTTTTCTAAAAGTTTTTACCTTTTTTGTTCTTGAGGAATTCTCTCCAATTCTTCAGAGCTCTCTCTGTTTGAAGTTTTTAATTTCTCAGTAAATGTTGATGCCTTTGAATTGAGGTCTAGGGTCTTTTTATAGTGCCCATAAATTAGTTAAATTTGTTAAAGAGATGTTTCTCTGAGTGATTTGGGGAATTTTCCCCACCGTTGGATCTTTGATCCAAGGGCTTCTGTTTTACAGAAGAAAATCTTTTTGTTTTAACAAGAACAGAAAGATCTTATTAGAATTTTAATGCTGTTTGGCGTAAACGCCCCAGCGCTCGACACGTGTCGCGCAGCGCTTGCGCAGCTGTGCCTGCGCAACTGCGCAGACACGCGTCGCGCAGCGCAGCGCTTGCGCAGCTGTGCCTGCGCAACTGCGCAGACACATATTGCACAGCGCAGTGCTTGCGCAACTGAAGCGTTGCTTCCTTTACTTTTATTTTTAAAGAGCCTTGCTCTGATTGGACGCACTGCCTTGGGCGCTGTGCTGACGCATCAACTTCTGACACGTGGCGCGTTGCGCGCAGCGCAAAGAATCTGAAGCGTTGCTTCATTTACTAAAGTTTAAATTTTCAAATTAGAGCTTTGCTCTGATTGGGGGAAGATGAAGCGTTGTTTCATCTTGTGCCTTGGAATTTGAACAGAGCTTTGCTCTGATTGGGGTAAACAACTAGGTTCTTGGAGCGTGTAGGGAATAATTCCATGCAAATGTTGTACAAAATATAAGCTTTTGTACATCGAATAGTTTTCTCATATGCGGCATCAGTTTTGAGTGTACTGAATGTCTCAAAGACCCACGTCGCAAGCACGGCGTCGTATTTTCTCTTCACCTTCGCGGGTTAAACTCCTAATACGGAGCTAAAATGTAAGAAGGAATTCATGCTTCCTTCATAAACAATCAGAAAACAGATGACCGGGAGCCCGAGAATCCATGCAATGTCTTTAAGACTGATCGACGTCGCCCCAACGGGAAAATGAAAAGTGTTCGACTCAGGTCGCCATCTCTCAACTAATGCAGATATGAATTGTAGGTCATATTGTTGGTAGCGAACTTTATGATACACACAAAAACCCCAATCGTTGATCTACTGCTCAGTCAATGCCCATTGCGTAGATACGGTCGTCGATTCGAGCGCAATAAGGGGTCCCCTATCTTTACTACTCCAAATAGCTTCGGGGATGTGATTTTCTTTATTATACAAGATAGAAGTATTCATAGGGCCAGAGTTGTATTAAATTGATGATGTCTGAGAAGCTTGGGATGCTGATGGCTGTGTAGGATTAAGTACATTCGCCTTTGACTGCAATTTCCTTCTTTTGTTATGTTCTTGGAAAAGTTCTTTACGAATATTTTTTGCCGGAGAAGGATGGGGACGAGTCGGTTTAGCCTTCTTTTGTGCATGTTTCTTCGTTGTAGGCTTCATGGGTGTAAATTTGCTTTTACCGATAATTATACCTACATATTAAACTCAAAATTCCTAAATTTATTAACAAAAATCCCTAACATAATCAAAAGTAAGAAAGAAGGATTTAACACCCACTTGCATAATCAATATTGAACATAGGATAATATATGACAAGCTAAGGTACCAAAATCGATCAAAGAAACATGATTTCCTTCCACAGGAAAAAGCCCCAGATTACATCTGAGAACCCTAACAAGAATCGCCCAAATGTTAATAAATTCTATACTAATTAAAGTAAATCAATTACCTTACGAGATCGATCCACGAATGAAACACTCCAAATCACAGAAAAAATTGCCGTTGATTTCGATCTCTAATTCTTAAACCGCTGAAACAATACTGAAGTTGTTCAAGCGGTAACTCTTTTTATTAAATGAAGGCTGTTACTTTAAATTGCGGTTACATCTGAGCCGTTAGAATTTAACCGCTAGTTAAAGTGGCGGTTATTTTTAATAGCTCGGATTTGTTGGATACTTTAATTTTATCCAACGCTGTATATTTTTCCGACCCGATATATATATATAGAAAGAAAGAGAGAATTCAGGGTATGAGCAGTCGGCTCAAAATAGGGGATGAGCAGTCACCCACGTGGATCGATCTCGGCCGTTGAAAGTGAAATAATCCTAGAGGGAGTGAATAGAATTATACTAACAATTCCCACTAATTAAAAATCTACTTGCAAATAAAATTAAACAAAATTATAGCAAGAAAGTATAAGAGAGAGTTAAAGATAATCAAACGCAAAAAAGAGCGATTTTAGAGAGATTCGGGAGATCCCCTGGTCTTCTTTCTTTAGGCGTACGAGCCCGTTCCACATAACACGTCTCCGGTGAGACTCTGACATTGCACACTAGCAATTTACAACCACGTCACTCGACACACGAGTGACTTACTTCTCAACAAGATGGTCTTCCTCCTTACAAAGGCTCTCTCACACTAAAGAGACCTCACACAAAAGAATAAAAGAAAATTGCAAGCCGATAACTCTTTCAAGAGTTTTATAATCAAAGTTCTAAATATACTTCAATGGAGTATAAGACTTGCAATTATGAGCTCAAGAAGATGTGTATTTTGGTTGTTGAAGATGATAATGAAACTTCGATTTTTGCTCAGAAAATTCTTATAATAAATTCTCACCAAACTCTTTTATTAGCCCACACACAAAATAGTTCAAAACAATAAAGAATTGCACATTTGATAGTGGGGTCAGATATCTGAAGGTCATAGCGTCAAACGTCTGCCCCTGGGAAAAATTGAACCGTTGCAACATTTAATTCACTGTAACGGTAACATTTTTGAAACACATAAAGCAGCAGACATCTGAAGAGTAAAATAGGAAGACATCTGAAGAGTAAAATAGGAAGACATCTGAACAAGTAAATTTTTTCCAAAATAAAGCTCCAAACGTCTGCACAGGATAACTGCAGACGTCTAGCAGGGGGTCTAAAAAAGGCAGAGCGCAAGTCAAAAATAGGCAGACGTCTGAAGGCAAAACGGCAGCACTATAAAATATAGGGTTATTTCGTCGGATAGGTTATTCCGTCGGCTATAATCCGAAAAAATAAACCCTATTAAAATGTATTTATTTTTTAAATTTTTTGGGGTTATTAGAATAAATCCAATCAATAAAAAGGGAGAAAGAACTGATCGATCATATCCTTCCCCCCCAAATAAAAAAATCCCTAACCCATCCCCCCTCCCCCTCGCTGGAGACCCCTTCGTCGACCCCTTCCACGACCCCCTTCTACACCGGCGGCCCCATCCACGCCAACCTTTTCCACATCGATCGACCACTCCTCATCGACCCCTCCTCGTAGCCCCCTTCCCTCTCCCCCTTCGACCTCTGTCGCCAACCCTTCACCGACCTCCTCCATGCCGATCGAACCCTCCTCGTAGCCCCTTCCCTCTCCCCCTTCGACCTCCATCGTCAACCCCCTCTATGCCGACCCTTCCGTCGTAGCCGTTACCTGCGGCCACCGTCGTCGTCCACTGTCGCAGCCCCCTCGTAAGTCCTCCCATGCTTTCTCACTCTCTCTGTCTCTTTCTCTCTCTCTGTTTCACTCACTCTCTCTCTCTTTCTTGCAGCCACAGCCGCGACTGCTATCGTCTTCTTTGCAGATGATAAAGTGCTCCTCCTTCGAAGAGCCACCGCTATCCACAGTCGCAGCCGCCTCCTCACCACTAGTAAGCTTTAATTTTTTTAAAATAATATTTCTCTTTTCTTGGTGTTAAAATTAAATATATGAGCATACCCAAATCTAATCATTCATTCAATATTCTCAAAATAATTAATATCAACAATTTATTGACAATTAGGAAAAAAATCATCTAGTAATCGAGCAATTAAAGAGGTCAAGCTAATTAACCATGTTTGATGAATATTATATGGAATGTTCTAGCTCTTTCAATCCTTATGTGAACCCTTAATAATAACGTTTTTAACTATTTTAATAATGAGAAATTTTATGATCATAATTTTCATTATCATGTTACTATTAATAGCAATCCAACTAACCATTATTCTAACCACTATCCTCAATATTCATATGTTCCAAACAATGCACACAATTGAACTTTGAATTTAAAAATAACACAAAAATTTTATACTAAGTGTACGAAACTTGATGATAACATGAAATTTACATGTTATCATCGAGGATCATATATTAAAAAAATTGAAATGCGCCTTAGAACCCGGCTATCAGTTATATGCGCAACGGTCTCCATCGCGACATAAAACTATGTGACGGTTGCTAAAACTAAGTGTTTAATCGTTTGTTTCTGCAACCATCATGAAGTTTATGTGTCGAGAGAACCGGTCATACTATAACCTATAGATTTGTTTAGTGTGGACAAGTTAAGAATTTATAACGCAAACACACCCTGCATTTGTGTTTTTATTCATTTTGAGATTATTTTCATCGGCACTTTTTCGCTGGTTCTCCATATACAAATATAGAGGGGGTGATCATTTCATTGTTGATATTCAGCATTGAAATAATTATCATCCTTACTATTGCTACTCGGAGAACAGCGAGAAGGTGCTACCGAAATTTTCTCGAAACGAATGAAAGCACAAACGAAGGGGTGTATGCATTGTAAATTCTTAATAAGATGGAAGCCTTACCCCCCGACAGCCGATGTGATTAATTGATAGATCAAACTGAAACATTAAACCTTAATTAAAGTCATAAAATAAATGGCTAATTATGTAATACATGATGACAGAAATCAAAGGGTAATGGATAGGAGTTGGATGAAAGTATCCAAATTTAGTGATGAATACAAGACCGGCGTCGAAGAGTTTATAGAATTTGCATCGAAGGACCGATCCCCTGAAGAAATGATTCTTGTCCATGTAAGCAGTGCAATAACGGTTACGACTGCCATCGAGATATAGTGTATGACCATCTACAGAAGAATAAGATTTCATCTGGTATACAAATTGGATTTGCCATGAAGAAGAAGCACCGATTGTCGACATGTCTACAAGTCATTTTATTAGGCCAAATGATCCTCGTCATACGAATTTTAGGGACACGGGTTTGAATAGTATGTTGGACAAGCACCGATAGTCGACATGTGTGCTCATTTATTTACATGTGGCTTTCAGATATGCATAATTTATTTTCTGTATTGAATATCTTAAATGTGATTAGCTTAATTTCATCTACAGCTATTTAATTTTGCTTAACTATTGCTTGAATTTGTTATTGTATATGTATGTTGCGTTAGTTATTTTTTTAGGAGATGGTCTCCAGTTCTGGTCGTGGCCGTGGTTGTGGACGGCCTGAGGGGGAGGTAGCATCCACTTCCTCCGGTTCCGTAGGCCAGGACCAGAGCCAGGGTCGAGGTCCTCGGAAAAGGGGCCCGACGGAGGAAAAGAAACTATGGATCCACGGTCGAGACGGCCCAAAGATTGATGTACACTTGTAGGCAAACCGGGACTTCATTGAACCTAGAGCGAAGGACCTAAAGGCATTTTGTGTATCGATATGCAATAATGAGAAACGCATGCCGCACGTCATGAAAGAGGGTTCCAGATATATGGCGGTAGACTAGACATCGGCAGCTTTGGACGTCAAGAAAGAAACGTCCTTAGATGAGATTTTGGTATGTTATTTTATTAAGTCCTTAGATGAGATTTTGTTTATTGAGGAGCACGGTCGACCCCCTTTAAACATAGAGCTTCATGTGATCCACGAGGACGTCATCCAGCAGCACAACCCAGACCGGCATAGAAGAGTTCACTTGAGCGGACAAGGCATATCGCCTACGGTATATCACGCCCATTGAGGTCCAGAGTTACATCCTCCTTGCGTTCGCTGGGGGATATTGATTCAGGAGCCCGAGCCTCCTGTGGCACTCGTGCCCACTGTGACACCAGCTCCATCTCCATCCACTGTGGCACCAGCTCCTCTTCGTCCATGCCGATATACCATGCAGATGGATCTCCTCATACTCCAGTGGATGATCGAGCACGCATCTTCTCGGCCCTTTCTTCATCTGATCGTGTGTCGGCTTCAAATTCATAGAGGACGTTGACTAGAGCATAAGCCAGCGCCGATATTGAGACAAGGACAATCTTGATCTGTCAGCTGGTGCTTCAAGGCCGAGAAATACCAGCTGTAAGTTTAGTTAATAATATTTCGTTTCAATAGAACTTTCATATAGTTTAATATCGTGAATATCATATACATATCATATCATGACATATCATATTTATATGATATATCATATCTGTTCGCCGCCGAAAACCGGAAGACAGACGTCTTGCCTGAATTTGGGGGTAGATGCTATTTGGTTTTATCCGTCCACCTTTCCGAAGATGCCAAGTTGATTTATGGCACCATGTTTCGGAGGTTTAGATGGATGCGGCCGTTGTAGCAGACTTCGTCAGATTCCCCCTCGTTGTGAGGGGTTTTTGATTGTGGGGATGCTCTTCCATGCAAGCGCAAGCCCCTGCAGTTAATTACGCTACCGCATCGCGATAACAACTTTCTCCTTCTCCAGAAGGTTACTTCGTGTCGTGTGTGTTTGTTTTGTTTTTGGTTGCCCGTGGATTGTATACGGAGACTAATTTATGTAGTCGCCCGTAAGGCGTGGATTAGTCCAAATCCGTATTTTCTTAGATTTGGGTTTGGATTTGTTTTAAGGATCGTTAACATCATTTGAGATTAAGATCAACTTAAATGCTTGTTAAGGATACGTTAGTCTAATTTTAGACTAAGATCTACTTAACAAGATTTTGGGATCATTTAGATCCAATGAAAGAATATTTGTACTCTATCGTTTTAGTTTAAGGCCGTTGCGGTCCATAAGATTAAGGACGTCATAGTCCGTGAGTTTAAGAACGTCATAGTCCATAGGATTTAGTTTAGAGACATTGCGGTCTGTAAGTTTAAGGACATCATAGTCCATGAGTTTAAAGACATAATAGTCTGTAAGGTTTTTTCAATTTAAGGACATCATAGTCCATGAAGTTTAGTTTAAGGACATCATGGTCCGTTGTTAGTTTAAGGACATTGCGGTCCATGGTTTGGATGTAATCATGGGTTTGGAAATGCACCAGATAGTTATTGGTCGTCGGGACCCACCACCTCTCTGAAGACGTTGAAAAATTACAACAACATGTATCAGAGGTGTGAAGAGATGTACCCTGGAACCAAATGCCAGATTGAGAAGCAATAGGATAAACATTATTGTAAATGCCATCTGAGATGATTAATTTTAGAAGACCTGAGCATAATTAGGGCTCGGTTAAAAACAAAGTTTTGGCTTTGGGAGACTTAGCTAACTTGGGCTAAGGTTGACCTATCATAGTGTTAAACACTAGCATATGTTCGTCGCTCACGTACTCCCATGTGAGGTCTTAAATTATTGTTTAAGCAATGAAGATTTGAAGCACTCACGTGGGGTCACGTGAGGCGCTTGAAGTAGTGTTAAACACTGAAAGTCTGAGGCGCTCACGTGGGGTCACGTGAAGCGCCTGAGATTTGGCACAGCTTCTTTGGATTTGTTCCCTTTTTATTTTCTGAGTGTTGAGCACTATTGGGTCACGTAGGATCATGTGAGGCGTTGTTCATACCAGAATATTGCATTTTAATACCGCTCATTCATTATCAATTTTTTGTATATATCGGAACTATTAACCAGTGTCTGCTCAGTAATTACAGATTACAGGTCCCTAAAGACTGAAAGCTACCTTTGTTTTATTCTCTTTAGAAAAGTGCTTAGCACTATTAAGGGGTCACGTGAGGCGCCCTGAGAATGGAATCTGTCTTAAGCTTATTCCCCTTTTACAAAGGTTTATTCAGGGGTCACGTGGGAGCACGTGATCTGCAATTATCATGTTTGGATGCTGATCTCCTTTTACGTGCATGGGGATCTTAGGTTTTCAAGCCCCTTATTTAATAAGAATTAAATTCTGTTATAGGGTTAAACCCAAGTTTTATTTAGAGGAATTAAATTCCTATATGTTCTGTTGTAAGAATTAAATTCTTTGGACTCAATTCTCTCTCTAAGTTTTGAATCTGCATAACAGATCTTCCCGATGAGAATTAAATTCTCAACTTGTGTGGAAATCTGCTTCTGCAAATCTTCAACCAGAGGAAGAACTAAGTTTTTTTTAGAAGAGTTAAACTCTTGTGAAGGTGGAGAAAAGGTAAAAGGTTCTGTGTTTGGTTCCTTTTCTTACCTAGAGTTTCTTTTTTGGAGATCTTCTTCTCTCTAGAGAATTAAATTCTCTTTTCTTTTGGCTTACGAAAGGTTTGTTTTTTTCTCTCTCTTTTTGTCTCCTTTCTCTCATTTGCTTCTTTGCTCTTATTTATAGGAGAAGAAGGGAATCAATTTATTTAGAAAATCTCTCTTTGAGAGATTTTGATTGATTTTATAATCAACCAAAATGATCTTTTAAATCAATCGGTGAATTTTATTCACCGTTGGATTTTTAATCCAAGAACTTCTGTTTTACAGAAGATATCTCTTTTGTTGTTCTTAACAAGATTAGGAAGATATTTCCCCGTACAGAAATATTTCTGTAGATTGGTGATTTTTAATCACCATTGGATTTTTAATCCAACGACGCCCTGTTTTACAGAGCGTAATCTTTCTTATTTGGAAATATTTAATGAAACATTTTCCAACTAAGGGTTTTGATTCCTCTTAATTAGAATTTAATTCTATCGGTTCAGAAGGCATAGGAGCCCATCACGTGTAGCACGTGACCCCACCAAATTAAGCCTACCAAAGAGCGTCATGTGTTATCACGTGAGTTTTTGCTCTGGCCAATTGTTTGCTTTATTCAGGTGCCTATATACTTTGTACATAGAGGTCACGTGTCTGCACGTGAGGCCCAGTTTCAGCTTAGTTTTGTCAAGCACAGTGCCTATCACGTGTGGGCACGTGATGCTCTATTTGGGGACTTTTTCCCATTGCTTTTATTTATTATTCATCTTTTATAAGGGAACAAATGCCCCCACAGCGTTGTTCTCACGTTGTTTGCACGTGAGTGCAACACTGTCACCTTTACAGCCGTTGGATTGCCTAGGGGAACGGAGAGATGAACCACCCTTGTCATGTCTTATAAATGCGAGGGTTTAGTTTCTTATGAAGACACCGTTTCCTTCATCTTCTTCCTCCTTTGTTTTCTTTAAGAATTTAATTCTCCTCCTCGGAGCTTAGTTCTCTGCCGTTGCAATCCCAGAGTTAAACTCTGTAAAAGAGAAACCCTTATTAGGTAAAGATCTTGCACATCATAAAAACTTTTCTTTTTGAACAAAAATTCTCTGGATTTTGAATCCATCATGAGAGCTTTGCTCTTCTCTGAAACCCATCCACTTAGGCATCCAAAGATGTGATTTTTGAGTAGTAAACCTCCACATCTCGAACATTCACCTCTGTTTTTTGAGGATTCATGGAATTTTATTTCTCATATATGTTTTTTGTGAGTTTCTGGAATTTAATTCCATCATATAAAAGGAATTTAATTCCTCAGGCGAAGAGCTTAGCTCTGAAAGATCAAAAGGACCTTTTGGGAATTTTATTCCCTGGTCCTCTTGAAAATCTTTGCATAGGGTTTTACCCGTATTCGCGCAAATTTCAAATTTGTTGTGTGCCTTAGCAGAGGTTTTCCTAAGAGTTGTTTGGAATTCCAATGTCTGTTTAATGAGAACCTTTTTTATTCTCATAATGATTGCCCTGTCTCATCAATGGTGCGCTGCCATATTGATTTTGTGGGTCCCCCTTAGTCCCTTCCCACTGCATTGCAGTGTGGTACAAATTTGAAGTACCATGTATTAGAATTTGGACTGTAGCATTGGCCTCTAACCCTTGTCCTTTTTCGCACAGGTACTATGACGGCTTATTTGTATGATCTTGATGAAATTATCTCCTATGAAGACATTCGCGTCCAAGGCAGTTGTCAAAACCCGGAGTTTAAGGACGCTCAATGCACTGAGGTTATGCGTCGCCTCGATGAACACAACGGTCGACTACTCCCCCGTCGTTCTGCTTTGTTGAATATCATCGTGGGAACGATTTGGGAAGCCCTTCCTGGATTTTACGAAGCCATGCCGCTGGAGGCGCTTGATATCGCCGAAGACAAGGTACACTCAGTATATCTGATGGGCTTGATCTCGAAGAGGCGGCGAGATAGTCGTGCTGATATCTTGTATCAAGTTTTCCAACAGATAACGATAATCTCTACCTATCAAAGGGCGGATGATATCAGTGAAAATCCTGACGCTTGTATTCACGAGAAGATGCACACGAGAATGGTCAGAAAGGCCAGAAGTATTTTAGACGGACTTACTTCTGAATTCCTCAATCCATGTCCAGGATTTAATGTTTTACCATTGTAAACATTTTAATGATGTTTTTTGTTCTATTTTCTTCATCAATATAAGAATTTTCTGCAGTATGAATGACAAATTTTCCCTTTCTATGCATTTATTTCACGCATTAATCCTTTCCGCGTATACATGAGTGAGTATGCTTCGAAAGCTTAATTGGATGTGAGTCGAATGTTCTCTTTGTTGCCTTGCATAGTATGTGGCTGATGTCCATGGGTTATGCCTTCTCGTTTTGACTTGGCGCGAAGTAGTTTATGTACACTAAAATAGCACTTCCATTTCAGTTGCATGCAACTTTGGCGAGTGTGGCCTGTAGATGGTCCATCTTGACCTCCTTGCAGTGTAGCGATGGCTTAGAAACAGGTTCAGGCCTGCTGCCTAAGACTTTTCAACTTTATGAACCGTGAGGGTCTTATACAGATTTTTCTCCCTACGAGTCGAGAGGATCTCGTAGGTGTATTTTCTCCTTAGGAATCGTGAGGATTCCTAAATGCGTTTTCTCTTGAAAGTCATAAGGATCTCACAAGAGAAATTTTCTCCCTTACAAGTCGAGAGGACTCGTAAGTGGATGTTTCCCTCCTCGTCGATATTCAACTTCGGAGAGTGTGGCCCATAGATAGTCCATCTTGACCTCCTTACAGGGCAGTGATGGCATAGGAGACAAAGTTAGGATCTGCCACCTAAGAATTTTCAACTTTATAAACCATGAGGGTCTCGTAAAGACTTTTCTCCCTACGAGTCGTGAGGATCCCGTAGGTGTCTTTTCTCCTTAGGAGTCGTGAAGACTCCTAAGTGCGTTTTCTCTTGAGAATCGTAAGGATCCCACAAGAGAATTTTCTTTATGCGTAGGGACACTAATTTCCCTGGGGTCGAGACAAATCGTGGGATTACCGCAAAGACACTGATTTCCTTGCGGGTAAACGCGAATCGAGAGGTTCTCGCCGAGGACGCTGATTTCCCTGAATTAAGAGGTCATGTCAAGGACACTGAATTCCCTGGGGTCGAGACGATTCGAGAGATTCCTGCAAAGACACCGATTTCCTTGCGGGTTGACGCGAATCGAGTGGTTCTCGCCAAGGACGCTAATTTCCCTGAATCGAGAAGTCTTTCCAAGGACACTGATTTCCCTGGGGTCGAGACAAAAGATTCCTGCAAAGACACTGATTTCCTTGCGGGTCGACGCGAATCGAGAGGTTCTCACCAAGGGTGCTGATTTTCCTGAATCGAGAGGTGCTTGCCAAGGATACTGATTTCCCTGGGGTCGAGATGAATCGAGAGATTCCTGCATAGACACTAATTTCCTTGCGGGTCGACGCGAATCGAGAGGTTCTCTCCAAGGACACTGATTTCCCTGAATCGAGAGATTTTTGCCAAGGACACTAATTTCCCTGGAGGTTGGTTGACTTGTTTCTGAGACGGGATCATTTGCTGACGTATTTCCGCGACGGGGTCATTTGCTAACGTACTTCCGAGACGGGGGTATCGGATGATGTATTTCCGCGACGGGGTCATTTGTTGACGTGTTTCCGAGATGGGGTCATTGGATGACGTGTTTCCGCAACGGGGTCATTTACTGACGTATTTCCGAGACGGGGTCATTTGCTGACGTATTTCCGAGACGGGGTTATTGGATGACGTATATCCGCGACGGGATCATTGGATGACGTATTTCCGCGACAGGGTCATTGGATGACGTATTTCCGTGACGGGGTCATTTGCTGACGTATTTCCAAGACCGGGTCATTGGATGACGTGTTTCCGAGACGGGGTCATTGGATAGCGTATTTCCGAGACGGGGTCATTGGATGACGTGTTTCCGAGACGGGGTCATTGGATGACGTATTTCCGAGACGGGATCATTGGATGACGTGTTTCCGCGACGGGGTCATTTGCTGACGTGTTTCCAAGACGGGGTTATTGGATGGCATATTTCCGAGACTGGGTCATTGGATGACGTATTTCCGAGACGGGGTCATTGGATGACGTGTTTCTGCGGCGGGGTCATTTTCTGACGTGTTTCTGAGATGAGGTCATTGGATGACGTATTCCCGCGACAGGGTCATTGGATGACTTATTTCCGTGACGGGGTCATTTGCTGGCGTGTTTTCGAGACGGGGTCATTGGATGACGTATTTCCGAGACGGGGTCATTGGATGACGTATTTCCGAGACGGGGGTCATTGGATGACGTATTTCCGTGATGGGGTCATTTGCTGACGTATCTCCGAGACTAGGTCATTGGATGACGTATTTCCGTGACGGGGTCATTTGCTGACATATTTCCGCGACGGGGTCATTGGATGACGTATTTCCGCGATGGGGTCATTGGATGACGTATCTCCGCGACGGGTCACTGGATGACGTGCTCCGCTTTCTGCGGTGTCGGGGCTGACTTTAGCTTGTCTGTGAACCCTAGAGTCTTGGAACTGGGGACTTTATCATGGCTCCGATTAGTGGTGTCGCGTCCGTGCCCTGCTGGCATGAGGAGGTAGGCCATTGTTGGTCTTCTGGAATGCAGATATTGTTGTCGAGATCTGACTTTCCCTTTGACAGAGTTTGTTGGGACATGTGGTTCACTTTTCATTTATGCCCATGGATTGTATACAGGTGTCAGTATGGACTTACCTGCAGGGCAAAAGTTTCATTCTTTCATTTTTTTTATTTCTTTCCGCGATGCTCTATCATTTCAGCTTTTTATATTACGAAAGTCGCGATTGTCCAATCATTTCGGCTATTTTTCGTGGTGCCCAATCATTTCGGCTATTTTTTTTATATGCATATATTTTACTCGCTGATTTTTATTGCGAGTTGCCCAAACATTTAGACTATTTCATATGCATTTTTTTGCGAGTATGGAACTCAAGATCTGGTACCAATCTTAGCATCAGCATCGCTGCGACTGGAATATTGCCAGGAGCGAATCATCATTTGCCGTGAAAGGACTTGGACTTTGATACCGATTTAGGCATCAGCATCGCTACAACTGGGATATTTCTAGGAGCGAATCATCATTTGCCTCTGTCGAATCGAACAAAAGTGGCTTAGCAAACAGGTTTAGGATCCTATCGACTAAGGCTTTTGACTTCATGAGCCGTAAGGGTCTCATAAAGGTGTTTCTCCCTACGAGTCGTGAGGATCTCATAGGTGTATGTTCTCCTTAGAAGTCGTGAGGACTTCTAAGTGGTGTTCTCTCTTATAAGTCGTAAGGATCTTACAAGAATGGTTTCTCCTTATAAGTCGAGATGACTTACAAGTGTCGTTCACCACATGAGGACATCTCGTGCCATTGGTGGAACTTGGTGGGGGAGACGTTTATTTATGCCCGTGGATTATATACAGGGGTCAATATGGACTCACCTGTAGAGCGGTCTGGAAAATGTGATGGCTTAAGAACAGGTTCAGATCCCTCTAGCTTAAGGCTTTTGAATCTTATGAGCCGTGAGGGTCTCATAAGAGGGTTCTCCTTACGAGTCGTGAGGATCTCGTAAGTGTAATTTCTCCTCAGGAATCGTGAGGATCCCTAAGTGTGTTGCTCCCTTGTGAGTCAAAAGGATCTCACGCATGTATTTTCTCCTTACAAGGTCGAGAGGACCTTGCAGGTGTGCATAATTTTTTTTAACGAGTCTGCGCCCTTTCGGGTTTTCACAAACTCGTCGGTAGCCCTGCTATTTTTACTCACAGTACCCTTTCGGGTTTTCATCCATGCCCATTTTTCTTATGGACGTACTGTTTTTTTCGTCAGCCCAAGGATGCTGCGGTTTGTAGTAGTTTTAGAGACGTTTCGGTCCATCGTTAATTTTAGGACATTATGGTCCATAGATAGTTTTAGGACATTACGGTCCATTGTTAGTTTAGGGACGTTTCGGTCCGTTGTTGTCGTTTTGAAGACAACAGTTTTGCTGGATACTACTTATAGAGTTTGGGCTTGGGAAGATAGCGAGCGGACATAGGTGTCGTCATCTATCGTTGACCTAGGCCGTGACTCGTCAGGAGTAGTATTTTTCCAGGAACCGGCCATTTATTGGCCTGGAGGGTCTTTCGCCATGCATATCCATGAGCAAGTAAGCCCCACCTTGGTAGACTTTGTCTATGATATACGGGCCTTCATAGTTCGGCTCAAATTTCCCCCGTTTGGCACGATTGGGGATCATAGGTCTCTTGACCACTAACACGAGTTCGCCTTGGCAAAATGTTCTCGGCCTAGTCAATCTCTCGTATGAACACGTCATCTTTTCTTTGTAAGCCTCTAGGTTTTGCTGCGTCATGAGACGAGTTTCATCGAGGGCGTCGAGCTCTTCAAGCCGAAGATGAGCATTCTCTTCGTCTGTTAGCTCATAATGAACCGCCACTCGTGGAGAGGGTAGCTCTATCTCCAAGGGAAGTACTGCTTCAGCGCCGAATACCAATGCATACGGCGTTGTGTTTGTGGTTGTTTTGAATGTGGTTCGATACTCCTAGAGAGCTTCATGCAGTCTATCGTGCCAGTCCTTCTTATTTTTGGACACCGTCTTCTTTATGATCTTTGTCAAGGTTTTGTTGAAAGCCTCAGATAGACCGTTAGCTCAGGGATTATAAACCAAAGAGTATCTCCAGTCTATATTATGCTGCTGTGCGAAGCGGCTGATTTTGTGACTTCTGTAGGCCGGTCCATTATCGGAGATAATCCGTCGCGGAGTGCCGAACCGGTAGATGACATGTGTCTTGAAGAAATGGAGAATATTCCCCGTCTTCACTTCTCTTAGCAGCACTGCTTCTGCCCACTTAAAGAAGTAATCGGTTGTCGCCAATATGAACCGATGTCCTTTGGATGACGCTGGTTCGATGGACCCAATTATGTCAGTTCCCCACATTTCGAACGGCCAGCTAGCCACCATTGGGTGTAGCAGGTTTGGATGCTGGTGGATGAAGTCTCCATGAATTTAGCACGAGTGGAACTGCTTCACGTATTCGAGACAATCCTGAATCATCGTGGACCAATAATAGCCCATCCTTTTGATCTTCAGCTTCATCTTTGGCCCGGCTTGATGAGAACCGCAGAGTCCGTCGTGAGTCTCTTGGATGACTCTCCTTACTTCTTCTGGCCCCAGGCATCTCAGCCATAGAAATTCGAACGATCTTTTATATAGAGTATCATTGACGAAGGCGAAAGACAAAGCTCATTTCATGAGCTGGTGTCTTGAGGACGCATCTTTAAGTGTTCGACGGGATTTGAAGTAATCTATAAAGACTTCTCTCTAATCCTTAACCTCTCCTTGATCCTCTATTTGTAAGGTTGTTTGCTTGGTCGCTTCCTTTTCTTCAGACAACCCCGGAGATATTTCCGCTGGTGCAAGAACCCGACGACTTTGTACAATGATCCTTACGTGAACGAGGTTTTCGTCAGCCAGTTCTTTAGCGAGTTTGGCTAACGCATCCACCTTGCTATTTTCCATATGCGGTATGATTTCCAGAATGTAGGAGGGGATTTGAGTCAGCAGTTGCTGCACTCTCTCGCCGTATTTCACCAACTCCGGTTTGCACGTTCGATAGTTGCCGTTTACTTGATTAACGACCAGCTGGGAGTCTCCGTATATGAGGAGGTCTTCGATTCCCATATCGACAGCGATCTCAAGACCTGCTATCAAAGCTTCATATTCTGCTTCATTGTTTGTCCTCGGATCTGTTAGGGAAAAGGCAAAGCGCATTATCCCTCCTTGCGGAGTCACGAAGATAAGGCCTACCCCTGATTTGATTATAGGGGTGTTGTGTTGTTGCTTCTTTATGGAAGATGCTCCATCGAAATAGAGTTCCCATCGGGTATCACTCCCTCTTCTCTCCCCGTCGATCGCGTTAAATGTGTTCTCGTCTGGCAATTCGCAGTTTTGGGGTGAATTGGCAGGTATCGGATGCTCAGCGAGGAAGTCGGCGATGGCCTGGCCTTTCACTGCCTTGAAAGGTCGGTATGTTATCGAGAATTCCATTAAGAGTAGGGCCCATTTAGCGAGTCGTCCCGTTAGCATGTCTCTTAACATCAAATATTTGATAGGATCCACTTTTGATATGAGATGGACCTCATGCGCCAAAGCATAGTGCCAAAGCTTCGTTATCGCGAAGATTAATGCCAGGCAGTGTTTTTCGATAGGGGAGTAGTTGTTTTCTGCCCCCAGGAGAACTCGACTCAAATAGTAGAGGGCTCTCTCTTTCCCTTGGTCGTTCTCCTGTGCCCATAGCGCGCCTAAGGAACCTTCAACGGCGGTTATGTACAGGATGAGAGGCTTTCCTTTGACTGGAGCGGTCAGTACCAGCGGATTCTACAGGTATTGCTTGATTTTGTCCAGTGCACTCTGCCATTTACGATCCCAAACGAACGTGGTTCCCTTCTTCATCAGGTGACTGTAGGGACGGCATTTTCCTGAGAGATTGGCTATGAATCGTCGGATATATGTGAGCTTTCCTTAGAGAGATCGCAGTTGCTTAAGAGTTCTTGGCGGAGGCATTTCTATAATCGCATTGATTTTTGACGGGTCTATTTCGATACCTCGGTGTTGTATGATGAATCCTAGGAATTTTCCCGAGGAAACTCCGAACGCGCATTTGAGAGGGTTCATCTTCAGGTTGTATTTCCGAAGACGTTGGAACACTATCTTCAGATGCTCCCAATGCTCCTCGTGTGATTTGCTTTTCACCACGAGGTCGTCAATATAGCATTCGACGATTTCATATATGAGGTCATCGAAAATCTTTGTCATGGCCCTCTGATAGGAAGTGCCAGCATTCTTCAGACCGAAAGGCATCACTTTGTAGCAGAATATGCCTAAAGGAGCCCGGAAAGAGGTATGCTTCTGGTCTTCGGGATGCATCTTTATTTGATTGTACCCCGATGACCCGTCCATGAAGGAGAAAACTTCATGAGTGGACATGTTTTCTATCATCAGTTGGGTGACCGGTACAGGAAAATCATCCTTCGGACATGCTTTGTTGACGTCCCGAAAGTCTACGCAGATGCGCACCGTCCCATTCTTCTTCATCACTGGGACAATGTTGGAGATCCAGTCAGGGTATTGAACTTCTTGGATGAAGCCAGAGTCGATTAGCTTCTTGACTTCGGCATTGATACTCATTTCCAGTTCAAGCCGCATTCTTATTGGTTCTTGTTTGACCGGCTTGACGTCCGGAGATATTGCCAATTTATGCACAATGATTTCTGGATCTAGCCCCGGCATCTCGGAATAGTTCCATGCGAAGCAGTCCCTATGCTGCATGAGCACGTATTTTAGTGTAGCCACATATTCTTTAGACAGCAGCTCACTGACGAACGTAGGCCGTGGGTCGTTTGCCGTCCCCAAGTCGATTTCACTTAGGTTATCCGCCGTGGTGTGTATCCCATCTTCCAATTCTTTTAGCGCCGGTGGAAATTCTGAGATCAACTCATCTTCATCCTCATTTTCGAAGCACCAGGAGAGGTCATTCATATTCTCGGGCACTCCTTCTTCCGACAGCGTTATCACGTGACAGGTACGAGATCGTTTCTAAGATCGATGTTGATCTAGTTCTACTCTCGCCCTGTACGTTGCTTTTGGTACATGCTTTTGCAGTAGGGTTACCCTCCAACTGTTGAATAAAGCGAACCTGCCGAGTTGATATTGGTCTTCAACCCAGTTTTTGAAGGTGAAGCGGTCTTCAAGAGGATGTCCTATCGTTCGGTGATAGGAACAATAATCTGGATGATGAACTTCGCTTGCTTGATCGGGGTGCCGAGACTCCGGGAGTGTCATCATTTAATGTTTCATGACAAGGTCAAATATCCTTCTTGTCTTGTCTTGAGGGAAGGAATATTCCCGATCCATCTTCTTCATTAGCGATGGATTCCGGCTGGCCTTTTCTCGATCACGTAACCTTTTGGATCCGTTTTGCCGCTGTCGAACGTTTTTTCGCTCTTTGACTTGTTTTTGCCTCAGCGTCGGGCCTTTTTCTTGTCTTGTGGATGCATGGCGGGCTGACAATGAAGGGCATTGTCATACTCCATAGCCTGCTGAAGGAGGCGTTGCGTCTTGGCTTTCTCGTAAATGGCCATTTCACGGCTGTAATCGTTCTGAACTTTTTGATTCGCTTCTGGTGCTAGCTTGTCCATCTGTTCTTCAAATGATGAACTCGACATTTTTATGGCAGGACTGCGTTCAGGCTCAGCGTCAGCGTCTTTTAAAAGAGCATCTGTTTCTTCATCAAGGTCCTTTATGACATTGCAGCCATAGAACTGCTCCCGTTTCTTTGACTGGACATATCCGAGCCCGATCGTTTCCATTTTTCTGTTGGGAAATTTTCGCTGAGTTCCGGGGACGTTCCATATCCTGTTGTAGAACTGGGCTTGTCAAGTAATCTGTTTAAAAGGTATGCCTTGGCATCTTAATAACCTTTTCAATCTCTCTGCGTAGTATCTGGGCAGACAGATGGGTTGGAGCCTGTCGAGCGCAAAATTGGAACCATGCCAGACTTCTCTTTCGACTTTAGTCTTCGTGGATCGATAGAATAGGATCGCCTTTTCACCTTTTCTCCTGGGAGGGACTTAGAATGTCTGTAGCTCTTGCATGCTATATGTCTCAAGCGCATCAAGCTCTCTGTAGTGCTGCCACAGAACCATGGTGATTTGTAGACTCTGATCATCTCCAGTGAAGGCCCGCATTGACGGATGGACCGAGAACACTGCGTTGACTTCTTCTTCAGAGTCACTGCCAAAGACCAGAATAGGGGTAGATGGTCCCGGCCTGTTGCATGGGGGCGACCCCGAACAGACTATCTCTTCTTCCTCCTCGGTATCGCTCCCGAAGACCGGGATAATGGTTATAGCTTTTTGCTTATTCTCCGGTTTATGGCATCTTTCCATATCTTCAAAGTCTGGTAGGAAGTACTTAGCGTCTTCATACTTGCAGATATCATTTACGGAGAATGGGTTTAATTCCCCCGTCACGGTATACTCGAGACCATCTTTGAAATACTTCATACACTGATATTGTGTAGAAGAGATGATGTTGTACTCGTGTAACCAAGGCCTGCCGAGCGCTATAGCAGGTCTTTGCATCAATGACATGAAATTTGATGTCAGTGACAAGCAGTCCAAAGCGTAACGTCAGTATTACGGACCCGAGCGTCCGTGATGACTGGGAGGCAAAACCGGAGATGGTAATTTTATCCCGAGCTAGGTGCTGAACGCTCATGCAAATTTCTTTTAGCACTCTGACATTTAGGAGGTTGACAGAGGACCCGTTGTCAACTAGAATCTTCCCTATCTTAATGTCGTGGCAGTAACCGGTGACATATAGTGGGCGGTTGTGCACGCAAGTCCCGAGGAGGAGGTCTTCATTGCTGAAGGTAATGTCGGCCATGTGAACTTCTTCCAGCTCGTCCTTCATCTTTTCTTCGGCAAGGAAGGCTTGAAACTGTCCAGGGTCTTGTAATGCCTTGATTAGATAATCTCATGCCTCTTTAGACAAGAGAAGGGCATCCAAAATGCTTAATTGCGAGGGTATCTTCCTCAGATGGGCTATGACATTGTAATCTACTTTGCTCTTCTTAGGTGGGTCCTTGGCTGCATGCTCTTCGACGACTCGATCATCGAGGGAGATATCCTCAAGGAACTTTTCCTTCCCTTTATCTTTTTTGTTCAATCCCTTGTTCATGGGTCCAAGATTCTTTTCAGGCAACGTGCGGTTACGCAGCTAAATATTCTCACAGTTCTTTATCTCTTCTTCTTTTCCTGAGGTGGATTCTTTGAAGAGAGGGCCGAGAGATACTTCTTTGTCAGAATCACTTCCGAAGGTGAGAACCTGCGATCCCCTGGTATCAACCATGTGACAGTTGCCGGCAGCTCTTTTATGCTCATCTGTCGTGATTCTCCGTTCCCGACGAGCTTTGCGCTTTATCCACTTGAAATGTTGTCGGTGAGCAACGTACCTTTGCCACCACTTTTTAAAATCTATGCACTCTTCAGTAGGGTGTGCAATCCTCTGGTGGTATAAGCAATAGTTAGGATGTACATCTTCTTCGTCAAGGTGCGTATCCTGCGGGATATTTTCTTTGGGCGGTGGTGGCTTTATTCCTATGGACAAGGCTTTGGCACACCGTTTCCTCGTCTTAAGCTTGCTTTTGTTTATCGCGGGTGCACTTTGATCTGGTTAGAGTGTTTCGTGATCCATTTCTACCATGACTTCTTCAAATTGACGCCGACGCCTGGCCCTTTCAAATATGGCCATTTCATGTTGCTGATCATCCTTGCTCTTCTGACGGGCTTCATTCAGCAGCATGTCGATCATCTCGTCAGACGTTTCGAAGGATTTTGGCACCGCTCCTGCCCCCATCTCCTCTATGTGAGCTTCTTCATCATTTGCGGGCAAATGAGTCATGTGACAACTTGCCATATAATCCTCGAATTCTTCTGACGAATCATCTCCGTCGTCATTGTCGTTTCTCCGCTCTCAGGGATGTTGTTGAGAAATTCTTAGAGCGTGACTGGGGTTCGCGCCTTCTAATTATATTCTTCCAGTGCGTCAATCTGCTTTTGCAGGTCCATGTGCTTGTCATCAGGCTTCATGGGCATTTTGGTCTTCTTCTTCCTTTTCGAAGATTTTGACGGCTGGGCCTGGGCATTTTGCCCATCGCTACCAATTCTTGGCGTCGGGCGCGGTTTCAGCATTCCCTCAATGACCTCGGGTTCCAGCGGGATTTTCCACCTAATCGCTGGGCATGTTTGAAGATCCTTCAGCATTCTTTTTGTTTTGGCTGAAAGAGCGACCTCCCATGGAGCTTCTTCTATAAATGAGCATGATGCCCCCGGCGTGTCTATCATTTTAGGAACGTGCGGCTGCGGCGGGCTTACCTTCCAGTTCTCGGACAGTGCAAATTTGCCCTGTTGGTATTGGTCCTCGATCTAGCTTTTGAAGATGAATCAATCTTCAATTGGGTGGCCTACTACTCAGTGGTAGGGGCAGTAATTGGGATTGTTGACGTCACCTGGCTGCAGTGGGCATCTCAGATCTGGCAGAGTGATGAGCTTGTTGCGCACCGCCAGTTCGAACGGTCTCCTTGTTTTATCCCAAGGGAACGAGTAAGGACGTTTTGACTTTTTGTTGATAAGTCGTTGTCTATCGTTTTGGCAATCAGTTGCCTTTGGACCACTCGGCTGTTGCTGAGCATTGGCGACGAAGGTCGCTTTCCCTTTGCCCGTTTCATTCCGAGGCTCCGTCTTTGAAGAGGAAGGCCTATGGCCCATCTGGTCCATTTTGGCCAGCTTGTCAATCAAGGCGTGAAAGGTGGTTGGCTTGAAAAACATCATGAACTGGGATATGGTCTCCTGCGGATCGAAGGTTCCCACAAACATGCCTACTGCAGGAGCCTATTCTATGCGCTGTTCGCACTTCGACCATAGGTTGCACTACCGAATTGCATACTGAACCCATGTCTCCCCTGGCTTCACTTGGGTATTGATCAACGCCGTGATTGGGGTGCGTTCGCTAGCGCTTGTGAAACGCTGAGTGAATAGCAACTCCATCTTTGTAAACGTTTTGACGGAGTCATTCGGAAGCTCCGAATACCATTCGAAGGCCGTCTCCGCTAGGCTACCGACGAATTGGCGAAGCAGTAGCTTATCGTCACCTCCAGTATTGCCGCACAGAGCCCTGAATTGAGCGACATGTTGATGGGGATTGCCTGTCCCCTTGTACACATGAAATTTAAGAATTGTGTATCCTGGCGGGTACTTGATTTAATCGTACCAGCTGGGATATGGTCGCCCCGTTCTGACGACTTGGCCAGCAGCTTTGTTCGCTTGATGAGCTCGTATCTGTTGAGCTATATAATTATCAAGCGCGGCTTTCGAGATTGTTTCCTCCTTGGCGACTGAAAAGGCCGGAAGAGGGTTCGATGTATCCCCTCTGTCGTCATCAACGATTATTGGGGGATCTTCAGCTGTAGGGTCCGGATGGATCATCATCCCGACCATGTCATGGAACAAGAGCGCCATTTGTTTTATGTTGACCACTTGTTCCGCGGCCTCTTTGTCTTTCTTCTTGAGCATTCTTCGGAGGAACTCGGCGTCGGTTTCCTATTCCTGGCGTTGCTCCGACAACGTCTCCAGGCTTTCATTCGGCCCAGTGAGCGCAGCCATCTTCGTTAGCATCTTCTGGAGTTTTTTGTTGTTGCTCCTGAGCCTTTGTCACAGACCGGGTGAGTGGTCGATGACCCGTGAAGATACGGCTATCCTATTTTCCGGAAGCCATGTAGATGGTGTGCACTACCATGCCCCCAGACTTGGGGCGTTTGGATTCAGCACCCTTAAGATTTGTCGCATATATAGGGATCTTCTCTGGCCTTCAACTTTTATGGGCGGTCGAAGTTGAGGGGGCCGTTACGGTGGGCACCTATATAGATGATACCTTCTGTGGTACGACAGGGTGGTCCTTCTCTTGCCGATCTTTCACTTTCTTCTGTCAGCGGGAGTAGTCTTTGTCGATCACAGAGTCTTGAACTCTTCGTCAGACCCTGTGGATTTTGGAAGACAGCCGTTGAGAGGGCTGTTCCGACTTTGCTTTAATAACGTTCTCCACCGGTGGAGGAGACCTTTTCAGCACGGTAGTTGGAGAGTTCTTGCACACCCTCCTGAGCGGCTCAAAGCTGTTCCCAGTTGGAACAGCAGCATCAACTTCCACCGTTGGAGCTGGTGGGGTAAGTCCGGAAGGGGAACTGCCCCCAGCTTTCCTCACTCGGCGCTAGTGGAGACGTCGAGCATGTCTTGTAGATGGGACTGGCTCAGTTACGGGGGTGGCTTCATCATGCCCCCTGTTCTGGTGAAGGGCTGCTGGGGTCAACCTGTCGAAGACCGATGTCCGCTGAGAGGGAACGATCAATCTTGCAAAGACCAACTTTTTGGCAGGGGAAGCATTCGTAACAACCTCACCCGAAGCAGGAATTGAGATGTCCAATCTTGCAAAGACCGACCCCTTAGCCGGAGAAGCCACTCTGATGACTTTGTTTACTGGAGCTGGAATGGCTATCCGCTTCGGGATAACTCCTTCGAGTATTGCAGGCTTCTTTACGGGCCCATTGGAGCTTATGTTCAGCCTGTCGAAGACTGAGGCATTGGAATTGGACGACCCATTGAGAGAGGCCGTGGTAGTTGTAAGCCGATCAAAGACCGACTTCTTCGGAGCTTTCTGTGACGGCATTGGGACGCAGAAACTTTCCGGTAGGATCATGGTCCCAAAGAACAGTCCACTGGTGGCCTGAGTCACCCGTTCCACCGGCATGGCAAAGATGGAGGCCGCTTGGGGTCCATAAGTCACTCCTCCAGCAGGGACAGAGTGGAAATTGCCGTTGCAGTTGGTGCAGTTGGAAACCATTGACGTTATATTCACTTCTGCACGGAGCAAGATACCATATCTTAGTACCTCGAATACAGGGGCAACCACATTAAACCGCGATTCTTTCACGAACACGACACATGAATTATGGAGTGGAAAGAGGAAAAGGTCCTACCGGGCGTGCCATAATCTGTTCGCCGCCAAAAACCGGGAAGACAAACGTCTTGCCTAAATTTGGGGGCATATGCTATTTGGTTTTATCCGTCCACCTCTCCGAAGATGCCAAGTTGATTTATGGCACCATGTATCGGAGGTTTAGATGGATGCGGCCATTGTAGCAGACTTCGTCAGATTCCCCCTTGTTGTGAGGGTTTTTTTTATTATGGGGACGCTCTTCCCCGCAGGCACAAGCCCCTGCAGTTAATTACGCTACCGCATCGCGATAACAACTTTCTCCTTCTGCAGAAGGTCATTTCGTGTCGTGTGTGTTTGTTTTGTTTTTGGTTGTCCGAGGATTGTATACGAAGACTAATTTATGTTGTCGCCCGTAGGGCGTGGATTAGTCCAAATCCGTATTTTTTTAGATTTGGGTTTGGATTTGTTTTAAGGATCGTTAACCTCATTTGAGATTAAGATCAACTTAAATGTTTGTTAAGGATACGTTAGCCTAATTTTAGACTAAGATCTACTTAACAAGATTTTGGGATCATTTAGATCCAATGAAAGAGTATTTAGACTCTATTGTTTTAGTTTAAGGACGTTGCAGTCCATAAGTTTAAGGACGCCATAGTCTGTGAGTTTAAGGACGTTATAGTCCGTAAGATTTAGTTTAGGGACGTTGCAGTCTATAAGTTTAAAGACATCATAGTCCATGAGTTTAAAGACATCATAGTCTGTTAGGTATTTTTAGTTTAAGGACATCATAGTCCATGAAGTTTAGTTTAAGGATGTCATGGTCCGTTGTTAGTTTAAGGACGTTACGATCCATCATTAGTTTAAGGACGTTGCGGTCTATCATTAGTTTAAGGACGTTGCGGTCCATTGTTTGGATGCAATCATGGGTTTGGAAATGCACCAGATAGTTATTGGTCGTCGGGACCCACCACCTCTCTGATGATGTTGAAGAATTACAACGACATGTATCAGACGTGTGAAGAGATGTACCCTGGAACCAAATGCCAGATTGAGAAGCAATGGGATAAACATTATTGTAAATGCCATCTGAGATGAGTAATTTTGGAAGACTTGAGCATAATTAGGGCTCAGTTAAAAACAAGGTTTTGGCTTTAGGATACTTAGCTAACATGGAATAAGGTTGGCCTATCATAGTGTTAAACACTAGCATATGTTCGGCGCTCACATGCTCCCACGTGGGGTCTTAAAATATTGTTTAAGCACTGAAAAATTGAAGCGCTCATGTGGGGTCACATGAGGCGTTTGATGTAGTGTTAAACACTGAAAATCTGAGGCGCTCACGTGGGGTCATTTGAGGCGCCTGAGATCTGGCACAGCTTTTTTGGATTTGTTCCCTTTTTCTTTTCTGAGTGCTGAGCACTATTAGGTCATGTGGGATTACGTGAGGCGTTGTTCGTACCAGAATATTGCATTTTAATACCGCTCATTCATTATCTATTTTTTTTATATATCGGTACTATTAACTAGTGTCTGCTCAGTAATTACAAATTACAGGTATCCGTGACAAAATACTGGAAATACACTTAAAATCATGATATATCGTTTGTGAGCCTACACTGCATCCAGAACTAGAAACCGATCGATATCCAAGAGTTATTTTGCAAACAAATAAAGTGTACACATTTTGGTCCAACACATAGCATGTGTGAACACAACTCTTGGAGCATGGACCATGATGGGGGCTGCCATGATGCAAGGAAAGTGGGCATGAGAAGTGTAGGGTTCTTAGGCACTCTTACAAGGGTCTATAAGGAATCAACCATGCCCGATTCAAAATTTAGACGTGCCGAACAACCCAAAGCCGGGATCTTTGCTAGATTATTAGGGTTTAACATGCAAGTAAACATCTTTACAACTAAGAGTGAGGGATTACAACCTTTGTAGTCCGCTCCTTCGCTTCATAAGCTCCGAGTAGAAGTCCCTTCGCCGCGATCGACGATCTCCCGGACTCAAGAGGCTCCACAACCCGAATGATCCATGCTTGCTTGTAGTCTTCCTTTTCTCCGATGATCTACCTCGAAGTTCCTTTAACTCAAGCTCTTTCTCACTAATGAGGTTAACACCCTAATCTAATTGGCTAGATTAGATGAGGATGATTAAGTAGGATTTATACTCTCTTTTATTATCAAATTCTCACTCTAATTCATCACATAAAGAAAACCTAGAAAGCTTTCTCAAAGCTCAAGGAAGAAGAAGAAGAAGGAAATTCCTTTTGTGATGAATAATGAAATTTTAAGTAATTATTACAAATGCAACCATAGTTGATAAGGAGTAGGCTAACCCATGTAGAGAATTAACCTAGGGTGAAGGGTTTTGGGCTGGGTTAGAAATATCTAACAAAATATCAAGCATAATATCTTTGCTAGAAACAAAGTGAAAGCTTCTAGAAGCTGCAAGAAAAAGCTAACCCAAATCAAACCCTAACTAGGTTTAATCTCCACTAAACATGTTGCATTAGTAACCATATCATGTCACAATATTATATATCACATATATAATATATATTTGTAACAAAAGAAAATAATACAATTAACATATATCGCATATATATCAATGTATTACCCGGTGAGAAAATGAATCAATAAAGCGAGCCAATATTAGATAATGTAATGCAATATATCATATATATTACTATACATTAAATTATCGAATCAACACTTGATCCGACAATCCGGCTATATCGAATATAACCGACTAATATATCATGTACCGATTCATCGAATCAACACTTGATCCGATGACCCGGATCATATCAAAATATCACGAGAATATAATACGGTATCCCATATCGTATTATCCTCGGTCCTGCACATATCACATATGAGCTCCTACTCCGTTTTTCCTGAGTCAAGAAACCTCTGTGTAGGACTCTAAAGAATCGTGAATATGCCGGTAGCAGGTGATGATCATATCAAACACCCACAAGCTGCAAGCGGTCAGCTAAACGTAACAGCCACCCAGGTATTGAGCGATCAGAAGATCAACAAGCAAGCCTGTACATTCTCCTGTAAATCCAATCAGTAACACTCCCGTACAGTCCGGTCTCTTCGTCTGATATGTCGCATATCTAGTCTAGGGGTGGTATACGTCAGACCCTAGTAACCGATAAGTCGTGTCGATGTGAGGCTCATAACAGGTTGAGAAACTACTCGTAACACTTACCAGTAGTACTCAATATCCGCCCTGGCCAGGGACTTCTAGTTATAGCCAATCGAACACAGCACAACATTAACTCCCTATACCGGGAGAGAAGAATCCCTTCCTATCGCTCATTGCCTCCATGTGATTCGGGACTGTACCCAAAAGCCACCATTTTGCACGCCCTCTTGGACGTGGTAAGGTGGAAATCAAAGCACGGTGGGAATCACACAAGACTCTATGACGATCTCGGGTCTACAGACTAACCTGTACCAGTGTCACCGGAGAACTGCCATCTGACGTGAGGTATAATACCATCTGGGAGTTCTCGGCGAGTTCTTCCAGTGTACCCAGTCTCCACTGAGCACCCGTACACCATCCTTGATGTCAAACACCGATGGATATGGGATCATCCATCGCCCATCATATATGTCAAGATGCGTATAAGCTAGTCTACTCTGGTGTATCGATGCCCTGTCTCGACACACCCTCGACTAGGAACAGTTATAGGATGTACTCATCGACTACCGTGGCCCCACTAGTATGATCTCATCATAGTCCCAGTAGTCGAGTACATATCCTAAGGGCTTTATCAACATGTGAGAGTAAGACAGTAAACTAATATAAGTCAACATGTTAAGATAAAGTGAAACCAGATAGCATACTATCATGACGAGCAAGAAAGTCCTCTCTATATATATCCAAGCATCCATTATAATATACATCATATGTAAAACAATGGTCTCTAGGGCATATACATAACTAACAAGAAGTGATGTGCATTAAATATGCATTGAATGCTAAAGGTGTTGATGTGATTTGTATCTTCAAGTTTCCCTCCAATATCCCTGAATGCAACCGAGGTTAAATTAGAGAAATCTAGCAGCACCAGAGCAATATTGGGGAGCACACAAGCCATCACACCAAATAGGAGCATCATCCCTCGGATTTGGACCGAGCATATGTGCATTTGAACCGGCCTGGCCGGCCCCCTTGCCCCAGTGGGCCCCAGTCTTCTGTGGTCCCTCCCTTGCTGCCTTGTCATCATGTTTTTATTGTTTGTTTATTTTCCTTTTGTGCCTATATAAAGCGGATGAGTGAACAAGGGAAGGAGGCCATTCTTAGTCTTGGATTGTCTTGCATTGTTCATTCTTTGTCCAACCTTTTATTTCTCTTTTGTTCTTTCTCTTGTAAATAGCTTAATCCCCTTGAGCTCCTTGCCTTCTCTTGATCTTGCAATCTCTTCATTGAGCTTGCAAGTTTAAGAGTTGGTTATTGATCTCAAGGGTTGTAGCATGATATGAAGATTAATAAAACTTTCTTCTTTGCCTTCATTTCCCTTGGGTTCTTTGCCTTCTCTTGATCTTGCAACCTCTTCATTGAGCTTGCAAGTTTAAGATTAAGTTATTGAACCCATGGCTTGTAATGGTTCTATAGTTCTTAGTGTTTTCTTTTACTTACTTGCTTACTTTCTTTCTCTTTTATTACTTGCTTTACATTCTTGCAATTTAAATTCCATGCTTTACTTACTTGCTCATTTACATTCCATGCCCTTTATTACTTGCTTGTAATGCTTTCTATGCTTTTCTCTTTTCTTTACTCTTTTTGTTTGTTGTTATGAATGGTTGTGAATATGTGTTGTTAGGAAAAGAATACGATATTGTAAGTTAGGGTTATTCGTTTCCCATTTCCTTTTCCCGTATTTTCCATTTGAAACTCCGCCCAAACCTTACGCAAGCGCTCCGTTAGGCACCCTACCCTACCAAGGTATCGGTGATTCCTAACCGCGACCGGTTGCGTTCGGTTTGGCCGAAAGCGAAAGCAAGAGCAAGAACGGATGGACAAGGGGGATTTCACTAATATCGTGCTTAAATACCCTAATGCACGTTGTTGCCGATTTCTCTAGCGTCATTGGTTAAGTTCGGCTCAAAAGATTGAGTATAGAATCCACTAGCTTACACTATCTTTTTTATTCCTAACAATTTATAATTGTGCATATATACACATAAAATAGATACGAACATTCCGCCTCGTGCATTAACTCATGAAAACAAGAACTTGAAAAGCTTCGTCTCCCTGCAGACGACCCGTACTCATCGCGGCTAGCTGCAAAACGACACCGTCCTGATTGCGGTTAATTTTAGAACTTCATAATACAGGACACGCCAAAAGCGTGCAATCAAATGGCGCCGTTACCGGGGAGACGATAACGTTTTTATTCTTATTATTTCGGGTTAATCTTGTTAATATCCATCTAACACCATTCTTAAAAACAAACTAAAAAATTTCAAAATTTCAAAACCAAAACAAAAAAAACAAACAAACCTAACTTTTTTGTTCTCTGGAAATTGGACCCGCTCACATTCTGGGACTAAATAGAAAAATCAAACAATAATATTGAGACACTAGTAGAACAATTAGAACACAAAAGAAATTTGAAGCCCAACTTCATAGAGAAGCCCGGCGACATCCCTCCAAAATCCGAGCTCGCCGGCCCTATCACCTCCATTTGCTCCAAAATTTGATTCTATGATCCAGTGTTCTGTCTTTGTCCCAATTTTATTGCTTGTTTTCTATAATTTTTAGTGTGCAGGTATTTGGGCATTCATATCGCTTTTTCGCACTAAAAATCCATTTTCCGACATTTTCAGATTTTACGGATTTGAACTGCGATTATGTGGAGCAAAATGTACATTCAAAGTTAAGGCGATTGCGAAGTACAGTGCCAAAGATCCGAGTAGTTTGACCCGCGCAAGCGAACTTTCCAAGATATTCGGATTTAACTTCAACGAGGGTTTTTAAACTCGGAAACTAATTGGTACGTACTTTACTAACACCTTCTTTTCAAATCCGACGCATCCAATATAATATCTTTGCAGGATTCCTTGCAAGTTCGCTAGCAAACGCTAAAAATTGACTAACCCGTATTTATTGTAGTGCCGAGCTTAAACATAAAAAACGATTGTGTGATTCTTTGAATCATTTTTTATTGAATTGCGCATTGCATCCATTAATACGGACTTAAGGGCAAGCGAACCCCATAATATACGGTAAAGGATTTCATCGCCTTTTCTATGGCCCACAAATCACAAACTTGAGCATAACGTTTACCTGCATAAATTTTAAAAGAAACTAGACTTTAAACCTTTAAGGACTTAGCGCTCATTAGGAGAAGTTAACTATGTTTAGAACACCGCTTAACGGTATATCGTTCATGGGGTGTCTAGGAAAGTGTTCACGGCGAAACCACTAAAAGATAAAGGGTTATCTAATTAAGGACCTTCGCGAAAGCGTCGGAAAACCTCCCATTATCTTTGTACTTACCTGGCCTCCTGATCAGTATATCTTGAGCCCGTTTCTCAACACAGTTTTACTTCGACAATCAAGTTCTTGAGCAAGTCTAGTTGACCTAGGTGAACCCTAGACCAATTAGGTACGTGGTATTTTTGTGTCGTGATTGTTTTTTTCCAGATTCTTTTTGTGTGTGTATATTTCATTCTTTTGATAATAACTAACTAAAAAATTATTTTTAAAAAACACATTCTTTATCCCCTCCTTTTCTCTTCTTCTTCCTCCTCTATTCATATCATGGGTACCCCACCTAGAAAAACTCTTGCCGAACTTTGGTATCGACGACCAAACATTACTTTTTATGGTTCTTGCTTTGGTCAAACTTCGAACGATCCATCCATGCCCAAACTTTCTTTGAAAGATCGGATAGATGCATCTAGGACAAGCAACTGGACTCCACACTCCACTTTCTATCAACCGTTTCAACCTACCCCACCTTCTTACGTTGATACCTCTTTTGAGAGTCCTGTTGTAACTCCAAGACCTATGTCTATTGCTGAACGTATTGAACAATCTCGTAACCAGTCTTTCACTCCTTTCACCACTGCAAACTCTTTGGATCAACAATTCTATTCACCTGCTTATCCAAATGTTGATCCTACTCCCATCCAATCATTCAATTCCTACCAGTCCTATCTGACTTTTGCACCTTCCTAGACATAGCTTCTGAACAGCCTTTTGGGAGTTTCCAGTATCCAAACAACTTTGAATCTTTTACTGAAACCCCTTCACAACCCATGTCTAGTATGGAACAGTCGTTAGAAGACTTTTGGGTAGCGTCGTACCAACAGATGATGGATTTGAATGCGTTCATGGCCGCCCTCATACAACCTAGTGACTCGATAGCTAGTTTCCAACTAGCTTCACATTTTCTAATGTATGATGAGGCGGTAGGACAGATTGAGAGTTTGAGTAGTAAGAGTGAGCAGTACACCCTTCCAAATCAAACCTACCTATTGCAAATTGAATCCTACAACTCCGGTTTTGAATGTCTATCAAGTGTCCCAAATGATTTACCAATTGAAAATAGAATGTTTAATGAGTTGTGCGACCTTGTAGTGTTTGATTTACCCGATTGTGAAGGGTCCATTCCAAGTGAAACCAATCCTAAACCTTTTGACATATACACCTCCATCTTAGAACCTGAATTGATTGAAATCCATGCTTTAGATGAGATGTATGATTTTCACTTGATTGAGAATATTGACGCTGGGAATATTTTGGATGATGAACCCGTAGATTTGGATGAGTTTTTCTCTCCAATTCATCATCCCGAGTTATTAATTGTTTTTCCCGAACTTCATATGCGTTGATTTTGATGAGAATTGCATGGATAAGCTGAATTTTGAGGAGAATATTGAGGAAATTTTTTAGGATGAACCAATTTTACTTGATGAGTCGGATTTTTCAATTCATCATGTCCCTTTCATTGAATGTATACACCCTCCTGAACCTTTAACTGATGCCCTTCCTCAATCACTTCCCTCCATCCTTTCCATCGTTCCGACCTTGCAAGACACTGTATCACTTTCATTTCTTGTGTCTGGTTTACCAAGTTCGGCGTACCCACGTTTTCTCATGAATCTTGAGGGATTTGACCCCATCTCTCGACGGGTTGATAGATTAGCACAATCGCTTTTTATACATTGGTCATTACAAATTGTGCTAATTTATTCACTCCATTTTCACCCTCAAGTTCGTACACCATTCCTTTTTCCCTTCCGCCATTCTTCTTCTCATATACCGGGACCGTATACCACTTCTATCCCCATACGGTCTCGCGTATTCTCCATTTCTTACCTCTCCTCATTCTTTCACCAACCTGCACACTATCGCGATATATTTTTTGAATGGTTGGTATTAACTTTTGGCCTGTGTAAGGCCTTGTATAGCTTGATACTGCTCTCTCCCCCCTAATCCTGAACCTCAACGCTTAACAGTGGAAACACTGTTTCACTTAAGTTTGGGGGGAACAATTTTGTGTATATATATTTTTGGTTTGCTTTGTATATATTTCTTTTAGGAAGCGCCGACAATTTTGACCCTCTTGGTGTAGCCTGACAGTGAGGGCACTGTCAAGTTTAAGTTTTGGGGTGTGCTTGGTAAGCTTTCCACCTTCGCATTCATTTGTATATTTTGCATTTGCATACATATTTAAAAAACCATAAAAATTGAAAAATTTTACAAAAATATAAAAATTTTGTCGTCAAGTTAGCTAATAGGGTAACTTAGATTTCTATTTCCGAAAGTTCAGTTGATACGTTAGAAATAACTAAATTCTAGGCTTAAAAATTGAAAACCCTAAAAATAACCCTCCTTCTATTTAAACTTGGTAATTATACGTCCTTACAGTTTTTTTTTATAGAAGTAGGTAATCTTGAGTTCAGTTCTTGAGTAAAGTCAAGATGAAGGAAAAGTATTGAAGCTTTACTGAAGGATAAGTCTGAAAATTAGTTTCTATTCTTCAGTCCAAACTTAGAAAGTATATACCTTACAAACTGCACATACACGCACCTTGAAACTTAGGATAGTAGAGGATACCTAGAAATACTCTTTCCTGAAAACCTAGTATTGTATTTAAAGCTAACCACTAAAAGAGCATCACTGAAAAATATATCCAGTCTTGAAAAAGAAAAAAAATAAAGAAAAGAAGAAGAAGAAGAAAATAAAGAAAGTCAAGACCTGGAAACTGCTATTTACGCTTTAAAGCTCACACATTCAGTATTCGGCTGTTAGTGCCTCAAGAAGCATTAATAGTCGCATGAAAGGTGTGTGAGCAGCACCGTCCATCATTAACGAAAAGAAGTAGTATTAGGTAGTAGGGCAAGGGTACTATAGCTTGAATTGAATTCTTAAATTAGAGGTGAAAAATTTACACACGCGTAGGGGTATACGATTGATGTTTCGAGGAAAGATAGGAATAAAGAATAAGACTTATGTTTTCCGTAAAATTGATAAAAATCCCTGAATGGAGACCGCACTTTAGAAGGAAAACTCAGGAGATATCGAGATCTTTCTAAACTGTAAAACGTATAGGATCTGGGGTTGAATAAATTTAAGGTGTGAAACATATGGGTTGAATATTCCTAACTTAGGATGATAGAGTTTTTAACGTAGATACTAAACTGTAGGGGTAGAATCAACGTTAACTTATGAAACTGGTTTGACGGGATTTTGTGGGTGTAATCCGGTGAAAACCCAAAGGAGACAACACTCCTCCTACTAGGGACACCTAGAAGTTTAACGGCTTATTGCACGTTCTCAGTGCAATTGCGTTCCCTGCGAAAGTGAGGCTAGGATTTTGTTTTGCTTGGGACGAGCAAAAGATAAATTTTGGGGTATTTGTTCATACCAGAATATTGCATTTTAATACCGCTCATTCATTATCTATTTTTTGTACATATCGGTACTATTAACCAGTGTCTGCTCAGTAATTACATATTACAGGTATCCGTGACAAAATACTGGAAATACACTTAAAATCACGGATATATCGTTTGTGAGCCGACACTGCATCCAGAACTGGAAACCGATCGATATCTGATTGATTCGAAAAAGTGTTTTTGTAGTTAAAGTAACCGCAATCAGAACGGTGTCGCGTGTAGCTAGACCGAGGTGAGTACGGGTCATCCTCTGGGAAACGTTGAATCTTTTATTCTTACTTTAGATGTGTTGAGAGAGGGGGGGAATAAAGAATATTGTAGAATGGTTTCTAGATCTACGTTAAGCACTAATGCAAAATATAGATCTAGATTATTTATGGATGTAGTTAATATAATAAGAAGGCTTGTAGAGTTCGTTAGGATTTAGTAGTTATGGACGATTAATTAAAAGTTACCCTTTTTATCCTTTAATAGATTTAAAACTAGAATGACGGTGATGCGTGTAGATTAGGGTTTCTGGAGGGAAAAGGAATCCCACTCTTAACCCTTATCTCGATACGGAACTCCGTTCATATCTAACCTTTACCAAAACAATCATCAATCTAATCTCTAATCGCAGTCGGAACTAACAACGAATTGTTAGTGCGTCCGATTAGGATGTTAATGATTCTTTTGATAAAGTTCATAAACTTTATAGGACTTAAAAAGGATTTAGGGATGTTCAACATCTATTAGCCTACCCTAATCCTACGAACCCTAACAAGCGGAGAATTACTCGCGCATGTTGGGAGAAAAAGAGATAGAGAGAAAATGCATAATTAAACTACAAAGATATAGAATAGGAAAAAGAGCTACCTTTATTAATCAACAATATTCATTACACTTTGATCCCTTAAAAAATGATTACAAATACTAGTTTGCTTCTCGATCTCTTCCAAGGAGGTAGACGAACAGTTGATGATCAGCCTGGATGCGTGAGCCGTCTTGGACTTCGTGATCTCGCCGGCTTGATGCTTTTTCCAAGAGGCTCTCGGTCTTTATTTATAATCCCAAAACCAGAAAATTAGCTTCCAAATTAGGAAGATAACAGTATAGATTCACCCCCCAAAAGCGCAGCCTCTATCTCTTCTATCATGCCGCGGATCCGCGGCCCAAGGGGGGTATGGCCGCGGATCCGCGGCCATTTAATCAGAGCCGTTGATTTTCTTTTGGGGGCTTCTCTCTACTTGGCATGTGGACTTCTCTGGAATCTTTGGATCTTTGAAATCTTCTCATTGTCGCTGCCAGACTTGATCTCCAAGTTTTACTTTCTTAATTAGGCAAGTTTTCTTTAACAACTTGATTTCTTGGAAAAATTCTGCACAACAACTTGGAAAAATTCTGCACAACAACTTAAATAATATTTAGTAGACTTGGTTCTACTAGGATTTGGTCAATGATATTATTTGCATACATTTTCCTACCAAATGCTAATTATAATATATCAACACATGGAAAATATTATTTTTACAGATAAACCTTCATATGTATGATATATTATAATAAAGACCTTTTTAATATTGGAATGGTAGGAAAAATGTAATAACAAATGTGCAGTTTTATCAACTGAACAAATACCCCCAAACTTATCTTTGATCGTCCCGAGCAAACTAGTTTATTCAAGAGAAGGAGAAAAAAGAATGGAGAAAACTAAGTACACTTTCGTAGGCAAACATGATTGCACTGAGCATGTGCAACAAGCCGTTAAACCTCTATGTGTCCCTAGTAGGAGGAGTGTTGTCTCCTGAGGGTTTTCAGCGGATTACACCCAAAAATCCAATAACAAAAGAGAGATGGTGAAAATTACATATAAAGATAAGAACCATAAAAGAAAGACTTTGAAAATAAGAGTTTCCAACCACACTAGATTTTCAGTTGTCATGAGCCCTATCTTAATAGTCATGAAAAGATGTTAGAAATCACATTATCCCTCAATAAAACATCATCTTTATTCTTCATTCCTACCTTTCATCCAAACATTGATCATATACCCCTACGTGTGTGAAATGGACATCCCTACACTCGGAGAATTCAATTCAAGCTATCATACTCTTGTCCATCTACCTCAGTACTTTGTAACTTGATGAATATTTAGATTTGCTCACACATTTTCATGCGACCGTTAATACTTCTTAAGGTACTAACTGACCGATTACTCATGTGCTTGCTGATTAGGTGATAGTATTTTCCTCGTCTTGCACCACCTAAGCCTTAGCAGTGACTCCCAAACCAGTTGGTCTAAGGCACTAGGTGATGAAGCACCCTCGCTATATTTTTTTATTGCTGCCTTGGTGATAACAAAACCAGTGTTCATTTTTCTTTTCACCATTTTTATATTTTCTTCATTTTTTTTCCTTCATACTTTGGCTTTTAGACAAGAGCATTTCAAGGTATCATCTACTATCCCGAGTTTTAAGACGTGTGTAAGTGAATATAGTAGGGTATCAACATTTAAATGTTTGGCTTCCAGAATAGAAACTATTTTTCAGACTTATTTTTATCCTCAGATTAGAGACTTCATTCATCTTACTAATCCTTGGGACAACAGCTCATAACTACTTATTACTAGTTCGTTTAAGAAAACTTCTAATTTTCTTGGTTTTCTTAAACTATTCCTATCTTTTGGATGTAATTTTTCACTTTCTACTCTTTAGTTATAAAAGAAAATTTTTTAAAAAAAATTTTTTTGTTTGAAAATGTTGTGCTTATGCAAAGTATGATGCAAACTGATGCGTAAATAAGCACAAACCTCCCCTAAACTTGTTTTCAACAGTGTCCTCACTGTTGCTATCTGCTGGATCACAAAAACCTGTAAGCTTGGGAGGACATTATTAATGAGGGTAAGAATATATGAAAGTGAAAATCATCCCCCAAACTTATTTTTGCCTCACAAATTTGAGGACAAAAGTTATGTTCAAGAGCCAAAAATATACCCCCCCCCCCTCAAACATGAGTTAGACAATACGAAGCATTTTAAGAGGGGGTGAGTTATTTGGTCAAAGTAAGACTTTACAAAGACCAAAAATTAACACCAACCATTCAAAGATTTTATCAGTATAGCGTATAGGTTGGTGGAAGAATATGTTGTATCGAGTCAAGAAAAAATGGGGAAAGGATAAGAGGATGTCTGGAAAGGGTTTGAAATTAGAGAAAAGAAAGAATGAGGATGAATGTGAATGATTAGGAAGAAGGAATGGTGACGGTTCAACCTCTATAGGTGGAGATTGATTAATCACAAAATCCGTATTGTTTAAAAATTCAAGTTCGTCAGCAAAAGTTCTTCAAAACTTTTATCAATGGTGTGATTGAACATTTTGCTGTCAAAGAGTTTTGTGCCAGAATTTATCCTACTTGATTCAAAATTATTGAGGTAGAGGACTCGAAAAACTCATCTACCTCATTTTCAAAAATATCCAAATCAAGTTGAATTTCTGGTATTATTGAACTTGAATTAACGGATTGTGATTTATCAAAACTCACTGAAACTATAGGAACAGAAGAAGAACCGGAGAAAGTAGAAGGTGAAATGGGTAAACAAATTGGTGTGTCGAGTGTTGCTGAACCAGATGTGGAAGATGGAGGTTGTATTTCTTCGGGTATACCTTTATCATCAACTTCAAGACATATTTGGGGTTCGGGAAGAATTAAAGGCTCAAGATGATGACCACAAGGAAGTGAAAGGATTTGATGAATTGGTGGGACAAAATCATCCAAAATTTCAGGTTCATCAATCAATATATCCCCAACGTCGATCACCTCATTCAAGTGAAGGTTAAAATTCTCAAACACCTCATCAAAAATATGGTTTTCAATCAGTTTTGGTTCAAGAGTGGAGGTGTAGAGATCACAAGGATTGGGTATGGTTTCACTTGAAATAGACCCTTCACAGTTGGGTAAATCAAACACTACAAAGTCACACAACTTATCAGACATTCTATTTGGTGTACTTGATGAATCTATGAAACTGTAGTTGTGGATTTCAGTTTGGAATAGGGAGGTTTGATTAGGAAGGATATACAGTTCTGTCTCACTACCCAAATTCTCATTTTGTCCTATGCCCGAATCATATACTGAAAATTTTTGGGCAGGTTTGAAATTCTTTGCTTTCATCCACTCTGTTGTTTCCTTCCTAATTTGGTTCGACAATTCCAGAAATTTTTCTAATGTCTGCTCCAGACTAGTCTTGGGTTGATAAGGGGTTTCAGTATAAGATTGAAATTCCTGTGGATAATTAAAACTCCCAAATGACTGATTAGAAGAACTGTCTAGAGAAGGTGGAAAAGTCGGATTGGATTGATAGGAATAGAATGGTTGCGAAACTTGGGTAGGAGTAGGATCAATATTATGATAAGAAGAATATTGATATGGGTTGGTTGGTTAGCTATTTTCAATAGACAACTTATATGATACAAACCGCCTATCAAACTCTTCTCTGGACAGTGGTGGTGATGGTTGATATTGGTCCGGGTTGAAACTTTGGCCTCTAGCCCTAGCTATGTGCTCAGCAATGGACATTCGTCTAGGGGCTTCCTCACTCTGGGTATGAACTGAAACAGGTGTAGGATTATGATACGGTTGATAAGATCTAGACTGAGGTGGCCAACTGTTTCTTCCCTCTTGTTCTATATGATCTTTTAAGGACATGGAAGAGCCGGACGGTATACCGAAAGGATTACGAAAACAAGAGATATCTGGTTGTGGACAGTAAAGCTCGGCAGGTGTTCTTCTGTTTAGGTCACCCATTATAAGAAGAGAAGAAGGGGAAGGGGTAAAAAGGGGAGAAAATAAATGGTTTGTTTTGAAAAATGACGGATTTAGACAAATCACACAAAAATGCACAAACAACCCTAGAACTATGGTTACCTAGGTCCAGTCTCTAGACAGCTCCTAGACTTCCAAAGAACAAGCCATAGGATCAATTCTCTACCGCCTCTTTACTACCCTTATAGCCAGGTAAGTGCCAGGTAAGTGGGAGGCTCCCCACTACGAAAGTAGTGGTCCTAATTAAGTAACCACTCGTCTTAGACACACTTTCCTAGACACTACAAAAGTAATGTGGATAAGCGATAGATTACCCACGACCTTCTTCTGTCCTTATTGAGCGCGACAGTCCTTAGAGTCTGGTCTAGATATTTTTTTAAATTAATGTAGGGTTGATGCAGATGCTCGGTTTGTGATTTGTGGGGCTTAGGAAGGGTGATGAAATCCCCACCTAATCTTGATTTGGTCTTTGCCCCTTAAAAATCCGTATTGAAATATGCAAAAACAAACCGCAAAACAAAACTTTGCAAAAAGATTTTTGAGCGGCGATATTTTGCAAAGAATCCTGTAGAAAAGATATTTTATTGGATTTCAGAGGAGAGAGAAGGAGGTTAGAATCTTATCAGAGAAGTTTGGGGCCCTAGATCCCCAGTTGTACCGCGTTTCCGCCGCGGATGTGCACCTTATGCCGCGGATCCGCCGCAAGACGGAGAGATCAATTGATGAATTTTTTCCCTGTGGCCTTCTCTACTTCTTTGGATCTTAATGAATGTATCTATCTCCTGTTTTCTCAAGTCTGTGACTCCAGATTCCCTCGCAAAATTCACACAATAATCGTTAAATATACAATTTGCAATTTTGTTTTTATTATGATATGGATCATATAAGAATTCAACACAAATAGTAAGAATAAAAAATTACGCACGTCTCCCCGGCAACGGCGCCATTTGATTGATTCGAAAAAGCGTTTTTGTGGTTAAAGTAACCACAATCAGAACGGTGTCGCGTGTAGCTAGACCGAGGTGAGTACGGGTCGTCCTCTGGGAAACGTTGAATCTTTTATTCTTACTTTAGATGTGTTGAGAGAGAGGGGGGGAATAAAGAATATTGTAGAATGGTTTCTAGATCTACGTTAAGCACTAATGCAAAATATAGATCTAGATTATTTATGGATGTAGTTAATATAATAAGAGGGCTTGTAGGGTTCGTTAGGATTTAGTAGTTATGGACGATTAATTAAAAGTTACCATTTTTATCCTTTAATAGATTTAAAACTAGAACGACGGTGATGTGTGTAGATTAGGGTTTCTGGAGGGAAAAGAAATCCCACTCTTAACCCTTATCTCGACACGGAACTCTGTTCATATCTAGCCTTTACCAAAACAATCATTAATCTAATCTCTAATCGCGGTCGGAACTAACAACGAATTGTTAGTGCGCCCGATTAGGATGTTAATGATTCTTTTGATAAAGTTCATAAACTTTATAGGACTTAAAAAGGGTTTAGGGATGTTCATCATCCATTAGCCTACCATAATCCTACGAACCCTAACAAGCGGAGAATTACTCGCGCATGTTGGGAGAAAAAGAGATGGAGAGAAAACGCATAACTAAACTACAAAGAAATAGAATAGGAAAAAGAGCTACCTTTATTAATCAACAATATTCATTACACTTTGATCCCTTAGAAAATGATTACAAATACTAGTTTGCTTCTCGATCTCTTCCAAGGAGGTAGACGAACAGTTGATGATCAGCCTGGATGCGTGAGCCGTCTTGGACTTCGTGATCTCGTCGGCTTGATACTTTTTCCAAGAGGCTCTCGGTCTTTATTTATAGTCCCAAAGCCAGAAAATTAGATTCCAAATTAGGAAGATAACAGTATAGATTCACCCCCAAAAAGCGCAGCCTCTATCTCTTCTATCATGCCGCGGATCCGCGGCCCAAAGGGGGTATGGCCGCGGATCCGCGGCCATTTAATCAGAGCCGTTGATTTTCTTTTTGGGGCTTCTCTCTACTTGGCATGTGGACTTCTCTGGAATCTTTGGATCTTTGAAATTTTCTCGTAGTCGATGCCAGACTTGATCTCCAAGTTCTGCTTTCTTAATTAGGCAAGTTTTCTTTAACAACTTGATTTCTTGGAAAAATTCTGCACAACAACTTGGAAAAATTCTGCACAACAACTTAAATAATATTTAGTAGACTTGGTTCTACTAGGATTTGGTCAATGATATTATTTGCATACATTTTCCTACCAAATGCTAATTATAATATATCAACACATGGAAAATATTATTTTTACAGATAAACCCTCATATGTATGATATATTATAATAAAGACATTTTTTAATATTGGAATGATAGGAAAAATGTAATAACAAATGTGCAGTTTTATCAACTGAACAATATCCAAGAGTTATTTTACAAACAAATAAAGTGTACACATTTTTGTCCAACACATAGCATGTGTGAACACAACTCTCGGAGCATGGACCATGATGGGGGCTGCCATGATGCAAGACAAGTGGGCATGAGAAGTGATGTGCATTAAATATGCATTGAATGCTAAAGGTGTTGATGTGATTTGTATCATCAAGTTTCCCTCCAATATCCCTGAATGCAACCCAGGTTAAATTAGAGAAATCTAGTAACACCAGAGCAATATTAGGGAGCACACAAGCCATCACACCAAATACGAGCATCATCCCTCGGATTTGGACCGAGCACATGTGCATTTGAACCGGCCTGGCCGGACCCCCTTGCCCCAGTGGGCCCCAGTCTTCTGTGGTCCCTGCCTTGCAGCCTTGTCATCATTTTTTTATTGTTTATTTATTTTCCTTTTGTGCCTATATAAGGCAGATGAGTGAGCAAGGGAAGGGGGCCATTCTTAGTCTTGGATTGTCTTGCATTGTTCATTCTTTGTCCAAGCTTTTGTTTCTCTTTTGTTCTTTCTCTTGTACATAGCTTAATCCCCTTGAGCTCCTTGCCTTCTCTTGATCTTGCAACATCTTCATCGAGCTTGCAAGTTTAAGAGTTGGTTATTGATCTCAAGGTTTGTATCATGATATGAAGATTAATAAAGCTTTCTTCTTTGCCTTCATTTCCCTTGGGTTCTTTGCCTCCTCTTGATCTTGCATCCTCATCATTGAGCTTGCAAGTTTAAGATTAGGTTATTGAACCCATGACTTGTAATGTTTCTATAGTTCTTAGTGTTTTCTTTTACTTACTTGCTTACTTTCTTTCTCTTTTATTACTCGCTTTACTTTCTTTCTCTTTTATTACTTGCTTTACTCTCTTGCAATTTAAATTCCATGCTTTACTTACTTTCTCATTTACATTCCATACCCTTTACTTACTTGCTTGTAATGCTTTCTTTGCTTTTCTCTTTTATTTACTCTTTTTGTTTGTTGTTATGAATGGTTGTGAATATGTGTTGTTAGGAAAAGAATACGATATTGTAAGTTAGGGTTATTCGTTTCCCATTTCCTTTTCCTGTATTTTCCATTTGAAACTCCGCCCAAACCTTACGCAAGCGCTCCGTTAGGCAACCTACCCTACCAAGGTATCGGTAATTCCTAACCGCGACCGATTGCGTTCGGTTTGGCCGGAGGCGAAAGCAAGAGACAAGAACGAACGGACAAGGATCAATAAGTCGGATTTCACTAATACCGTGCTTAAATACCCTAATTCACGTTGTTGCCGATTTCTCTAGCGTCATTGGTTAAGTTCGGCTCAAAGGATTGAGTACGGAATCCACTAGCTTACACTATCTTTTTTATACCTAACAATTTATAATTGTGCATATATACACATAGGATAGATACAAACATTCTGCCTCGCGCATTAACTCATGAAAATAAGAACTTGAAACGCTATGTCTCCCTGTGGACGACCCGTACTCATCGCAGCTAACTGCAAAGCGACATCGTCCTGATTGCGGTTAACTTTAGAACTTCATAATACACGACACGCCAAAAACGTGCAATCAGGCGTCCCCAAAGACTGAAAGCTGCATTTTTTTATTCTCTTTAGAAAAGTGCTAAGCACTATTAAGGGGTCACGTGAGGCGCCCTAAGAATGGAATCTGTCTTAAGCTTATTCCCCTTTTACAAAGGATTGTTCAGGAGTCATGTGGGAACACGTGATCTACAATTATCATGTTTGGATGCTAATCTCCTTTTACGTGCATGGGGATCTTAAGTTTTTAAGCACCTTGTTTAATAAGATTTAAATTTTGTTATGGGGTTAAACCCTAGTTTTATTTAGAGGAATTAAATTCCTATATGTTCTGTTATAAGAATTAAATTCTTTGAACTCAATTCTCCCTCTAAGTTTTGAATCTGCATAACAGATCTCCCCGATGAGAATTAAATTCTCAACTTGTAGGGAGATCTGCTTCTGCAGATCTTCAACCAGAGGAAGAAATAAGTTCTTTTTAGAAGAGTTAAACTCTTGTGAAAGTGGAGAAGAGGTAAAAGGTTCTGTGTTTGGTTCCTTTCCTTACCTTTGGTTTCTTTTTTGGAGATCTTCTTCTCTCTGGAGAATTAAATTCCCTTTTCTTTTGGCTTACGAAAGGGTTTTTTTCCTCTCTTTTTTGTCTCCTTTCTCTCCTTTACTTCTTTGCTCTTATTTATAGGAGAAGAAGAAAATCAATTTGTTTAGAAAATCTCTCTTTGAGAGATTTTGATTGATTTTATAATCAACCAAAATGATCTTTTAAATCAATCGATGAATTTTATTCACCGTTGGATTTTTAATCCAAGGACTTCTGTTTTACAAAAGATATCTCTTTTGTTGCTCTTAACAAGATTAGGAAGATATTTCCCTGTACAGAAATCTTTCTGTAGATTGGTGATTTTTAATCACCATTGGATTTTTAATCCAACAGCGCCTTGTTTTACAGAGCTTAATCTTTCGTGTTTGGAAAGATTTAAGGAAACATTTTCCAACTAGAGGTTTTGATTCCTCTTAATTAGAATTTAATTCTATCAGTTCAGAAGGCATAGGAGCCCATCACGTGTAGCACGTGACCCCACCAAATTAAGCCTACCAAAAAGCGTCACGTGCTATCACGTGAGTTTTTGCTCTGGCCAATAGTGTGCTTTATTCAGCCGCCTATATACTTTGTATATAGAGGTCACGTGTCTGCACGTGAGGCATAGTTTCAGCTTAGTTTTGTCAAGCGCAGCACCTATCACGTGTGGGCACGTGATGCTCCATTTGGGGACTTTTTCCCGTTGTTTTTATTTATTATTCATTTTTTATAAGGAAACAATATCTATATCATATCATATCATATCGGGAATATCATATCTATATGATATCGTGAATACATATCTATATCATATCATGAATATCATATTTATATCGTGAATAACATATCTATATCATATCGTGAATATCATATCTATATCGTGAATAACTTCTCGTTAAGAACATTATTGGAGCTGCTCAATTTCCCTTAAAACGTTGCAACAAAATACCATGAATAACATATCCATATCATACCGTAAATTTATAAAGCTAATATTTTGTCTGTTGATAACACTGTAGGAGCTGCTCGATTTCACTTGGCATCCTTCGGCCTCCGACGGCGGCGGCACCCAGTGACTAGATTACGCGCACTTGTTCTCGATCGTCCCTTTTTGCAAATTCCAAATGTAATTGAATTGTGTTGTAAATTAAAGGAATATAACAGACTTGATATTTTCGTTAATTTGTTTTGGTTTTATGGCGATTTGGATGAATATATTGATTCCGTGGCGATTTGGATGAATATATTAGTTTTGTGGAAAATTTTCGTGAATTGAATTATGATTACGATGAACATATATGTGTGATATCATTATATTGTATTGTATGTGTATGGACCTAACTATAATCTGGAAAAAATTCTTTCGGTTTGTTATTTTTTCCATCAGGCCAAAACCGACGGAATAAGTTAGAGCCCGACGAATTAGATTCATATAACCGACGAAATAAGTGAGAAATCTGGATGATTTTGGGTTAAAATTTCCCAGTTTCTCGCACTTTTTCAATTAGCTATCACCCGACGTAATAATATAGCCGACGGAATAAGCTAATTGTCTGACGAAGTACACTCTATTACGTCGCAATTTTATCCGTCGGAGTAAAGCCGACAGAATATATTTATTTCGTCGGGCAATTGGTTTTTCCGTCGGCTAACACTTGACGAAATAAGCTTTCATTTCTTGTAGTGCGGACGTCTGAAGTTTAAAATTGCCATTTTAAAACCCTTAAGCAGACGTATGGAAACATGAACTGCAGATGTATGGCAATAGCTCAAAAAACATGTTAAAAACTGATATCAGATACGCTACAGTGGCCAGACGTCTAAAGGTCTAATAGGCATACGTCAGACCTGGAAAACATCGGAATTCTTAGCTTTTCAAATAAAAATCGTTTTGGACCAAAATTGTCACGCCTGCTTCCTAGAGTGCGCTAAGATCGGCACGTGACAGAGCCAGCCATGCTGCCTATGGCTAGGAAATATCCCTCCACAGTCACATTACGGCTGTCTATAAGATATCAGGAACAGTAGAAATAAAAATAAACTATCCAGTACATGTCCATTTGCCAGAATAAACGAGTCAAGAAATAATATGCGGAAATAATAAATCCAATAAACGGTAACAATCTGGAAAGTACGTCCCAAATATGGGCTCACAACAGGAAATGAAAATGCTGAAAGAAAACTAAACTAAAATACTAACAGGATCCTCACTGCTCGGCCTGTCGGCTAAAATACTCCTGGTCAGCCTGCGGGAGAATTAGAGGATCTGGGCCATACAAAACCCATACGTCAGTGCGTCAGAGGTAACAAGATATGCAAGCATGAGTATGAACAGTAATAAAAGTATAACAGTAACACGAATAAGGAACAGTGAAGGGTATAAGCACATATGACGTGAGGTGAGTAACCTGAACTAAACTACTGGGTCAACCTCTCTCAAGTCTGTGAAATCAATTTAATGAATCGTCGATATAACTCAATAGTATCCCGTGCATGCCCGGGACCACGGTCCAAATTCTCGGGCTGAAATCCGAGACATGCCGCTGGGCATTAAACAGGAAACATATACAGATGAATGATGTCAGCAGCATCATCCCGGTGCTGGCCTTGCCCGTAAAACTAATCAGTATAAGTGTCGAACTGTTGAGTTACAAGTCAGGTTTCATCATTGATTTCCCCTTATCCCCAAGTTATGTGTTCAAGTCGGGTATTGATAAATCTGGAGCTAATGCCAACACAGGATCAAGCAGGTACAGGTTTGTCTATGCAGATAACAGGATATGTCCATCGGGACAACAAGTCAGGATTGTCGGCATTAGGAACAGGATCAGGTATAAATTCAAGCAGTGGTGTATCAGACCATGTCAGAGGGTGCACAGTGTATCAAATGGGTGCCCAATGTAGCAAGTATCGATTCGGGTAAAGGTTCGGATGTACGGTAAAAGTATGAATGCACAAATATCTATTAAGGGTTACATCATGACTATATAGGATGCACATTATCAAGCATGGGGTACTAATGTAACAGTAATATGAATTGATATGATCTGTAGATGCAGCTACATATATAATAAATGATATGGATGCATACGGGTATCCGAAAACAGTAAAACATTAATATGGATGTACAATGCAATCAACATGTGATATTTTTATTCATATGGATGCAAAATATGATACATAGCATGTAGCAAGATAAACTTGCCTGAACGGATCTCACGACGGGGTGTATACGCAGCATCCGACGTCGGGTAAATGTCGCAATGCACACGCGCGCGCGGGACAGGACCCGGCAAAGCAAGAGAGTGACCACGCTGGCTGGAGATGTCAACTGGATCGCCTGGATCGTCGGCGGTGGCACGGCTCCGGCGATCACCGAGGAACACGAGATTAAGAAAAGAAAGAGAGGAAAGAAGAAGAAGGAGAAGGCGGCCTCTAGGGTGTGGTGCTCTGGGGTCATAGGAGGTGGCAAGGGGGTGACGACGATGACGATGGGTTTTCCGGTGGTGGCAGTGGGTTTCCTAATCACCGGGGATGGGGTGTGCAGGTTCTTGCAGTGAGGGTTCAAAGGTTGCAGCGAGGGAGAGAGAGGGAGGTGAGGAGGAGGTGATGGTGACGAGGGCGAGGTGATGGGGATGTCGATGAGGGTGGAGGTGGTGATGGTAAGGCTAGGGTTCGGGAGTTATGCAGAGGTCGGGTTCTTGGGGTGCAGTGGGTCGGTCGGGCCTCACGTCAGAGATGAAGGAAGTGGTGAGATGGAAGAGGAGGTGGTGACGAGGCCGACGAGGTGATCGGCGGCGAGGGGTGACGATAACTGCGGGCGGGGTTGCAAGCGGGGTTCTTCGTCGGGGATCTTGGGTTCTTGAGGTGTGTAGGGGTTCGAGCTCGGGAAGGAGGAGAGAGGGTAGAAGAGAAGATGGAGAAGGCGACGGTGAAGCAACGTCGGCGACGGCGACGAGGTGATGGGCGTGGGCGTAGGCGTGGGTTCGAGCACGCGGGAAAGGAAAAAAGAAGATGAGAAGATGAAGAGAGAGAGGAACAGTGGGCGTGGGTTTAATAAAGGGTTAAAAAAATAAAAGAAAGAATATATATATACTGTAGAGGAGAGAGAGACAGAGAATAGTTAGGATTTGATTTAGAGAATACTTTAAAAATATATATTTTAGTTATAAGAATTTTTAAACGCATATATATATATTTATATTAACAGTATAATATTTAAAGAATATAACATTATGTAAATTTGAGATTTTGGTTAATACAAAATTACTCCAAAACACGCCCGGGTCGGATCTAAAAATCTAGTTTTAAAATACGGAAAATATACGTGTCAACCAACATCAAAACAGGATAGCCGGATAACGAAAAAGCATACCCCCAAGAACGGATGCACGTAGAATGCATGTAGCGATCCAAACAGGTCTGTTTCACTGAACGGAACGAGAACAAGATGCGCGGATGCTACGACTGGGTTAGGGGTATCATGCAGGCCATGCTATATATTTTTAAAATATCTTACTTGACTTTATATGTTATATTAAAAAATATGCAGATGCCAGATAAAATGCCAGTATGCAGTATATAACAAAAAAATGAAAATGCACAGATCTACATAACAAGCCGGGATAAACATAAACAGGAATCAAGATGGGTTTCCAGCAAGCGGGTCTGGTCGGATGCAAATACAGATGTCAAATACACTATTCGCACCCACAACACAATAAATCAGGAAGATACCATAAATAAAGAAATACCCAAAATAGAACTGGTATAAATGAACTAGGGTGTTACAAAAATCTTTTGCAAGATAAAAACCATTGTATGTGTGGTTGAGCTCTTATTGACTAATCTCATAAACCACGAAGTACTTACATCGATTTTCCTAGAGATTACACTTGTAGCTCGAACTCTTGAATTCTTCGATTCTTGAATTTTTTAAACTTGGAATTTGGCTCCCTAACTTCTTGAAGCTTGAACTTGATCTTTGAGAAGATCTATTCCATTAGCCTCCATCATCCAATTGATTTTCCGTTTAAGCTCATATTCCTCCATCCTCCATCAAAAGCTTGGGTCATTTGATATCTTGAAATTTTTCTCAAACAGGACCAAGCTCATATACAGTGTTATAAAATATGCAATAGAAAACACTAGTATATATCTATTAATATTGTATAATATCATCAAAACTAAATAGTAGGATTACAAAAATTCATAAGCCATCAATCTCCCCCTTTTTGATGATGTCAAAATATTAATAGAAGATATCAATATATTAAAAGTTAAATGTTTGAATAACTTTAATACATCAATAAAAAAAACTAATATATTAAAGTTAAACGTTTGAGTAACTTCAATATATTGATAATACGTATTATTCTCTCCCTTTTAGACATAATAAAAAAGGGTGTCATAAGGAGTTAAACGTTTGAATAACTCCACCTAAACACATATGTATACTCAAAAGTAAGTTAAACGTTTGAATAACTCCCCCCGAATATATGCATAGAAGATTAATATGAGTTGATATGAGCAAGAGTTAAAGTTAAAAGTTTGAATAATTTTCAAAATAAGCATCTGGCTCATATCAACAAGTATGTATAAAAGATAAGCAAAAGCAAGTGATACATGTAACAATAACCATATGCAACATATATTCAAATCTAATATCATATGGATGCAAAGATAAGATAAAAGAATATGCAAAATATCTCATCTTTTAGTATCAGCAAATCCATGAAGGCCCTAAACACACTGCACTAGACCTTAAGATATGTCATTAACAACAAATCCACATTTGGGTTCCTCTAAAGAGGGTTGTAGAGGTCATTTTGGTAAGATGAAAAAGAAATTAATACCAAATGAAATTAGTCGACTCGTGCAAAAGGTATATGCAACAATAAAGGAAGGTTTAAGCACCAACGCCCTAAACAAGGCAACAAATAATGATACCAAATAAAAGATGGTTCAAAGTAAAATCATGTACTAAATATATTCATATGAAAAAGATTTAAACACTTTAAAAACACATATGGATACAAACTCTCACAAATAAGAAAATTTAAGCAAGTAAGAGTGAGACAAGGCATTGAAACCATAAGATATGCAAAAATACACCTAGTTTTCAAAACCACGTTGTGCTCATGAATGAAAAATAAGAAAATCAAATGAGCACCAAGGTTATTGGGGAAAAAATTTAACTTCAAACCTCAAAGTCCTAGATGGACCAAATAAAACCATATGTATCAATTGGAGAGGGTTAAAAGTCGATAGCTCAACCTTTAGCACCTCTTTACCGATAATTCTACCATATCCATCATCTCCAAAGGTGATCATGACACCTTCTTCACTTGATAGTGTTTCAAAGCATTCAATATTGCCGGTAATGTACTTTGAGCAACCACTATCAAGGAGCCATTAATCCTTACGTTGCAGTTTGTGATGCACCTATAAAAGAGGCAAGAGTTGTATTCCTTAGTACCCAACTCTTTGTGGGTCCACAGGGGTTAGTCTTTGATACCTAAACTAAATTCTTAGAAGTTCTATTCTTGCAATGATATGAAATATGCTAAATTCAACGACAATAGTTGCACACAACATGAGTAGAGCTAGAATGTGCATGTGGATGTGTGTGTTTGGTATGATGGTGATGTGAAGTGGTTCAAGCAAAAGGTTCAGCATAAGTAGGTCTAGCAAAAGGTTTTACAAATTTAGGAGTATGAGAAAATCTATTATGATGATCATATGAGGTAGAAGTATGTACATGATTGTAGGGTTACGAGTCACTATCACATGGGTCTATAAGGCATCAACCATGCCAAATTTAAAATTTTCAAGTACCGAACAACCTAAAGCGAGGATCTTTGCTAGATAATTAGGGTTAACAAAGCATGTAAACAACTTTACATCTAACAGAGAGAGATTACAACCTTTGTAGTCCGTTCCTTCGCTTCATAAGCTCCGAGTAGTAGTCCCTTCGCCGCGATCCATGAACTTCTGGACTCTAGAGAGGCTCCACAATCCGAATGATTCATGCTTGCTTGAAGTCTTCCTTTTCGAAGATGATCTACCTTGAAGAATCTATAGCTCAAGCTCTCACTTCTATAATCAAGTATTAATGAAGTGAACACCCTAATCTAAGTGGCTAGAATAGATAAGGATGATGAAGTAGGAATTTAGCTCTCATTTTATTTCAATTTCTCACACTTATTCATCACTAACCCAAAAGCTAGAAAGCTTTTTTTTGGAGGAAGAAGAAGAAGAAATCCATTTGTGATGAATAATGAAATTATCTTGTAGTTACAAATCTAACCTTGAGTTAAGAATGAAGGGATTAACTCATGTAGAGAATAAACCTAAGGTAAAAGGTTTGGGTTGGGTTAAGAAATATCTATACAAAATATCAATCCAAAATATCTAAGCTTAAAACAAATAAAGCTTCTAGAACCTTCATGAAAAAGCTAACCCAAATCAAACCTTAACTATGTTTAATCTCCATAAATCATGTTGCATTTGTAATTATAACTTGTTATAATATTATATATCACATATATAATATATTTTTGTAACAAAAGAAAATAATACAATTAACATATATCGCATATATATCAATGTATTATCCAGTGAGAAAATGAATCAATAAAGTGAGCTTATATTAGATAATGTAATGTAATATATCACATATATATTTATACATTAAACTATCGAATTAACACTTGATCCGACATTCCGGCTATATAGCATATAACCGACTAATATAACATGTACTGATTCATCGAATTAACACTTGATCTGATGACCCGGCTATATCATATATCGCGAGAATAGAATACGGTATCTCATATCGTATTATTCTCGGTCCCGCACATATCACATATATGCTCCTACTCCGTTTTGCCTGAGCTAGGAAACCTATGTGTAGGACTCTAAAGAATCGTCAATACGCCGGCAGTAGGTGATGATCATATCAAACACCCACAAGCTGCAAGCGGTCAGCTAAACGTAACAAAGGTATTGAGCGATCAGAAGATCAACAAGCAAGCCTATATATTCTCCTGTGAATCCAATCAGTAACACTACCGTACAGTCCGATCTCTTCGTCTGATATATTGCATATCTAGTCTAGGAGTGGTAAACGTCAGACCCCAGTAACCGATAAGTCGTGTCGATGTGAGGCTCATAACCAATCGATAAACTACTGATAAAACTTACCAGTAACACTCTATATCAGCCCTGGCCAGGGACTTCCAGTTATAGCCAATCGAACACAGCACAACATCAACTCCCTATACCGGGAGAGACGAAACCCCTCCTATCGCTCATTGCCTCCATGTGATTCAGGGCTGTACCCAAAAGCCACCGTTTTGCACGCCTTCTTGGACGTGGTAATGTGGAAATCAAAGAACAGTGGGAATTACACAAGACTCTATGACGATCTCGGGTCTACAGACTAACCTGTACCAGTATCACCGGAGAACTGCTATCTGACGATAGGTATATTACCATCCAGGAGTTCTCGGCGAGTCCGTTCAGTGTACCTAGTCTCCACTGAGCACCCGTACACCATCTTTGATGTCCAACAACAATGGATATAGGATCATCCATCGCCCATCATATGGATCAAGATGCGTGCACGCTAGTCTACTCTGGAGTATCAATACCCTGTCTCGATACACCCTCGACTAGGAACAGTTATAGGATGTACTCGTTGACTACCCTGGCCCCACTAGTATGATCTCATCATAGTCCTAGTAGTCGAGTACATATCCTAAGGGCTTTATCAACACGTGATCACAAAACAGTATTCATTAACATGTTAAGATAAAATGAAACCAGATAGAATACTATCATATCGATCAAGAAAGTCCTCTCTATATATATCCAAGCATCCATTATAATATACATCACATGTACAACAATGGCCTCTATGGCATACATATAACTAACAATCTCCCACTTGCACTAAGGCCAGCTGTTGTAGTATCTCATACCCAACATCCTGAAGAGTCTCTCAAATTGTATCTGAGGAATGGCCTTTGTGAGTGGATCCGCAGTGTTGTCCTTAGTATCAACTCTCCAGACCTCGATCTCTCGGCGATCAACTATCTCCCGGATCAGGTGATACCGCCTCAGAATATGTCTGGATTTCTGATGGGACCTGGGTTCCTTGGCCAAAGCCACAGCTCCATTGTTATCACAATACAGAGGTATTGGATACTCAATGGACGGAACCACACCAAGTTCAGTGATGAACTTATTTATCCAGACAGCCTCTTTGGCAGCATCATTGGCAGCGATGTATTCAGCCTCCATCATCGAGTCTGCCACGGTTTCCTGTTTGGAACTCTTCCAACAAACCGCCCCTCTATTTAGGGTAAAGACAAATCCCGAGTGCGACTTAGAGTCGTCCTTATCACTCTGGAAGCTCGAATCGGTAAAGGACTCCACCTGGAGTTCTCCGTTACCATACACCAAGAACATCTCTTTTGTCCTTCTCAAGTACTTGAGAATGTTCTTCACAACTGTTCAGTGATTCTCTCCAGAATCTGCTTGATACCTACTCACTACACTTAGTGAGTATGCTACATCGGGTCTGGTACATAGCATTGCGTATATGATAGAGCCTACTGCCGAAGCATAGGGTATCCCTTGCATGCGAGCTCTTTCCAAATCAGTCTTGTGAGACATCTCTTTAGAGAGAGTGAGTCCAGAGATCGTGGGTAAGTTCCCACGCTTGGATTCTTCCATACTAAACCTCTTTAGTATGGTGTCAATGTACCTGGATTGGGACAATCCCAGTATCCATTTAGATCTATCTCTATAGATCATAATTCCCAGTATGCAGGAGGCATCACCAAGATCTTTCATTGAGAATCTTTGTGATAAGAAGAGCATGACCGATTGCAGCATAGGAACATCATTTCCTATCAAGAGTATGTCATCGACGTACAATACGAGGAAGTCAACCTTACACTCTGCCACTTTCTTGTATATACAAGGTTCATCTATGTTTTTGATGAAGTCAAGCTCTTTGACTACTACATCAAAATATATGTTCCAACTCCGCGATGCCTGCTTCAACCCATAGATAGATTTAAGCATCTTGCACACCTTTCCGCTGCTCCCACTATCTACGAAGCCCTCTGCCTGAGTCATGTACACGCACTCATCTAAATCACCATTTAGAAAGGCGGTCTTAACATCCATCTGCCAGATTTCGTAGTCATGGTATGCAGCAATGGTAAGTAGGATCCGGATGGACTTAAGCATAGCCACTGGAGAAAAAGTTTCGTCATAATCCATACCTGGTCGTTGACGAAAACCCATTGCAACAAATCTAGCTTTGAAAGTCTCAACTTTTCCATCTACACGAAGTTTCTTCTTAAAGATCCACTTTCTCCCAATGGGTTTTACCCCTTCAGGAGAAACTTCCAAAGTCCATACTTTGTTGGTGTACATGGATTCCATCTCAGATCGCATTGCATCCAGCCATTTCACAGAGTCCCCACTCGTGATGGCCTGCTCGAAACTAGTTGGGTCATCATCTTCCATGATGCAATCCTCGCTCTCACCATCAACGAGAAAACCGTAGTATCTCTCAGGTGGATGAGAAACCCTGCTAGATCGGCGGAGAGGCTGAGGTTCGTCGGGAACTACTGAATTCTCTGGTTCCAATAAATCATCAGTTATAGTTTGTGGTGCTGGAACCTCTTCCAGCTCTACCTCTTCACCACTAATTTCTTTAACAAGAAATTCCTTTTCTAAATAGGTGGCATGTTGAGCAACAAACACCTTTTGTTGTTCACCGTGGTAAAATAAATATCCATACGAATTGCTTGGATATCCCACAAACATGCAAAGAGTTGATCTTGCCTCGAGCTTGTCCGTATTTTTTTTAACATAGGCCGGACAACCCCATATCTTAACTCGTTTAAGAGATGGTCTCTTCCCATTCCATATCTCATATAGAGTGGTAGGCACCGATTTGGTTAGAACTCTATTCAATAGGTATATGGCTGTCTCCAGTGCATATCCTCATAAGGAAATAGGCAACTCAGCTGTGCTCATCATAGAGCGCACCATATCTAATAGGGTGCGATTCCTCCGCTCCGATACACTATTGTGCTGTGGTGTATAGAGAGGAGTAAGCTGAGAGAGAATCCCATTCTCTTTTAGATAGTCCAGGAACTCATTGCTCAAGTATTCTCCTCCTCGATCAGATCGAAGGATCTTAATACTTTTGCCCATTTGGTTTTCTTCTTCTTGCTTATATTCCCTGAATTTCTCAAAAGCTTCAGACTTGTGTTTCAACAGGAACACATGTCCGTATCTTGAGAGATCGTCAGTGAATGTAATGAAGTAGGAAGAACCGTTCCTGGCATGTGTATACATAGGACCACATACATCACTATGTATCATCCCTAAGAGTTCCATAACTCTTTCTCCGTGTCCACTAAACGGAGTTTTGGTCATTTTGCCTTTGAGACATGAATGGCAAGTTTTATAAGATGAAAATTCGAACGGATTCAAATATCCATCCTTATGTAACTTAGCAAGTCGTGTCGCATTGATATGACCAAGTCTACAATGCCACAAGAAGGATTCGTTCATTTATGAATTTTTCCTTTTGTGTGTGTTCTGTATATTAAGACCTGTGTTTTGATTTAGAACGTATATGCCATTGTTTAACGAGCCTGATCCAATCAACTTTTGATTTAGGAAGATGTTCATAACATTATCCTGTATTACAAAATTATATCCTTCTTTACTTAATAAAGAAACTGATATAATGTTGCATATCATGTTCGGTATATAATAGCATTCGTTCAGAATCAATGTATTACCACTTGGTAATACAAGGTAATATTCGCCAACTGCTTTGGCTGCAACATTTGCACCATTCTCTACTCTTACGGAATGATCACCCATTCCCAGTTCTCTACCTTTCTTTACACCATGCAATATATTGCATATGTGGGATCCTGATCCGGTATCTAATGCCCAGGACGTAGAGTGAACTGAGAAACAGTTCTCGGTAACTAACACACCCGAAGAAGATACATCAATATGTTTATTCTTCGTTTGGGCGGCATGTGAATTCTGGTATTCCCCTATTCTCTGTTCAGTCTTATAACACTTATAAGAAAAAACGGGACCAACGTTCCCCTGCACAGTATAATAAGCAGGTCCAGTCAATACATCCATATTATTATCTTGATTAAGGCCTGACATGGTCTCTACCTGGAGAGAGAGAGAAGAAAACACTTTAGCATACGCTCTTGCAAGATTAGATTGGTTGTTATCTTATCTAATCATGATGGCTCCCACTGTTTTAATCAAATCTTCCTTCAAACCCTAAAAGGTAAGATTAGCCGGGATTAATTACACCCTACAAGTTCGCCAATCTTTCAGCCAGATCAGTGTTGGTACTTTGAGGAAGGTTCCCCGTGCTTTCGCACGGACCTAATAAAAATAAACCTCGTTTTCCCAGAGGCATAACCCCGTTAACACCGTTCTAGACACCTACTTGATCGGCTAATTGTCCTGTGTAAAATTCTCCCTGGAGTAACTCTTACTCGCAGTGGGTATCGGGATCCATCTATCTCATAGAAGGTATGCAATCTCATTGTAAATTTCAACACTTGAAATTCCCGATAATGCTTTTGCCCCTAGCAACTCATGACCTTGGCTAAGGTCAACAAATCATAAGTGCCAGCCAAGTTCAACCCGTCATTTCCGATTGAATTAAACCCACCCGTACGACCCTTGGCTAAGGTCAAAAAAGTGGCACGACTATCCTAACTCAATCACATCTTATGTTTTAGCAGATAAATACTAATTAGCTACCGTACACTATGCCTTGGCTACGGTCAACAAACGTAGCACGAATACTAACTAGTCTCTATCTGAAAAGACGGAGGGCTACGCAGGTTTTTCAGAAAAACATGAGCGTAAAGAACTTGATATCGTTGTAGAAACAAGTGATTTTGAAAAGGAGTGTTTTTGAGGCTTTTCTAGTTTCGCTAAAGAGGTCACTCCCGGTGAAGGGATCTCGGCTCTTTCCTTATCGAATAAGGTGCAGGATATTTCACAAATACCGCTGTGCAAAGCAAGAACTATAGAAGCAATCAAAAACCAAACCGTGAGTTTGTAGCATCTGCCAGTTTTGCTAAAGTGGTCACTCTCGGTGAAGGGATCTCGGCTCTTTCCTCATCGAATAAGGTGCAGGGTGTTAGTTATATGTATGCCCTAGAGGCCATTACTATACATAGGATGTATATTGTAGTGGATGCTTGGACATATATAGGGAGGACTTTCTTGCTCGACATGATAGTATGCTATCTGGTTGCTCTTTACCTTAACGTGTACATTGATTGTCTCTCTGTTACATGTTGGTAAAGCCCTTAGGATGTGTACTTGACTACCTGGACTATGATGCAGATCATACTAGTGGGGACATGGTAGTCCATAAGTACATCCTTCAAGGTCCCTAGTCGTGGGTGTATCGAGACGGGGCATCGATATACCAGTGTAGACTAGCGTATACCTTCTCGACCCATACAGATGGGCGATGGATGATCCTATATCCATTGGTGTTTGACATCAGAGATGATATACGGGTGCTCAGTGGAGACTGGGTACACTGGACGGACTCGCCGAGAACTCCCAGATGGTATTATACCTTACGTCAGATGGCAGTTCTCTGGTGACACTGGTACAGAGTAGTCTGTTGACCCGAGATCGTCATAGAGTCTTGTGTGGTTCCCACTGTGCTTTGATTTCCACCTTACCACGTCCAAGAGGGCGTGCAAAACGGTGGCTTTTGGGTACAGTCCCGAATCACATGGAGGCAATGAGCGATAGGAGGGGATTCGTCTCTCCCGGTATAGGGAGTTGATGTTGCGCTGTGTTCGATTGGCTATAACCGGAAATCCCTGGCCAGGGTTGCTGAGAATTACTGGTAAGTGTTACCTGTAGTTTCTCGAACTGTTATAGACCTCATATCGACACGACTTATCGAGCTATTGGGGTCTGACGTTTACCACCCCTAGGCGAGATATGCGACATATCAGACGACGAGACCGGACTGTACGGTAAGTGTTACTGGTTGGATTCACAGGAGTGTGAGCGGGCTTGCTCGTCGATCTTCTGATCGCTCAATACCCGGGTGGCCGTTACGTTTAGCAGACCGCTTGCGGCTTGTGGGTGTTTGATATGATCATCATCTGCTACCGGCGTATTGACGAGTCTTTAGAGTCCTACACAGAGATTTCCTGGCTCAAGCGAAACGAAATAGGAGCACATATGAGATATGTGCGGGACCGAGAATAATGCGTGTATGTGATACCGTATTCCATTCTCGCGATGAATGTATCGAATGGTTGTATGCGATATAACCTAGTTATCGATTCATGGATTGATTCGATAAAACGATACATTGTATACTAGTCGGTTGTGTACGACATGACCGGAACATTGAATCAAGTGTTGATTTAATGATTTAATGCATAATTATATATTTGATATATTACTTTGCATTAACTAGTATTGGTTCACTTTAAATGGATTTTCTCACTTGCATTGTGCAAGCTGTATATGTGATATACTTTTGTGCACATGTTTGTATCATGTTTGATGATACATGCTCACTAGGGTGTAGTTTTGGTTTAAACCTTGGTTATGTAAATGGTTAAGGTTTTTATTTATTTATTCATTTATTTATTTCTTTTTTGCAAGAAATAAAATGGTTGCTAGTTTTGTTTTATATTGAAAGTTCATGAAGGTTTGAAAAGTTGACCATTTTGTTTCTTTCCTTTAACCTAACCATTCCACTTAACCCTAGTTTATTCTCTACACCTAATCATGGTTTGAATATGATAAGTATTGATTTTCTTTTCCTTTTTTAATGAACACTTATCATATTCTTGCTTCTTCTTCTTCTTCTTCACTTCAAGAAAAAGCTTGCTATCAACAATGGCAACTTGTGAAAATGAGTGAGAAATCCAATTCTAAAGTGAACCCACCTCCTATTTCTTCATCCTCTACCTCTTGCCAAGAAGTATAGGGTGTTCTCTTCACAAGTTTCATGACTTGGTGAAGTGGGAGCTTGATCTTGCGATGCCTCGACGTAGATCATCTTCGGCATCGTAGTCGATGACCTAGCCCGCCCATTTCTTCGATGAAGCCGACGCTTGAGCCCGGGATTTGATTTGGACAGCAAGGGGACTTCCTCATGGAGCTATGGAGGTGGAGAACCGGATCTACAAAGGTTGTATTTCCGTTCACTTAGTTAAATTGTTAACTAGTTGCATGGTTCGCCTAAAATTCTATTTAACGATCCGTATTAGGGTTTGTAGGCACATGTAAATTGTTAAATTGGCATGGTTGATACCTTGTGAGACCTCATTATAGTGCCTAGGAACCCTACAGTGGTATCAGAGCCTAACTAGAGCCTTAGGCGATGCGTAGACGATGTTAGAAACCCGATCGAACCCGAAACCCCAAATTTTCCATGCTCTCTGTACAATTTTCAAAATCAGGTATTTTTGTGAATTAAAAATTCGTAGAAAATAGAGCAGAAAAAACTAAGAATTACTGTGAAGTTTGGGCCTCTAATTCCATAATTCGACCGCGGAACCGCGGCCAAATCAGGGGTTTGGCGGCTCTTCCGCGGCCCAAATTTGACTTAGTCCCTCAAATTTCATATATTTATTCTTAGGTCCTTTCTTGGCAATTTTTTATGTGAATTTTTTAATTCCACTCAAGTGTTGAGTTTTCTAGGGTTTTATTGGGGATTCATTAATTTGATCGGATAATTTAACTTCGTTTATGTTTTTCCGGATATTTTAGAAACTGTTAAAAAAGTTCGACCGGATATAAATACCCACTTTTTCCCCTGCCGGGAAATTTCCAAGTGTTGGATTTTTCCATGGTTTAAAGACGTTCTACGTAGTGCAAGTAAAGCGATGGTCCCTCTAGAAGACAACAAACCTTAACTCGATTATGTGACCGTCTTGAACTACCCTTTGAACCTTAGGGTTTGGGGCAGTACGGCGTGCCACATGTGAGGCGTTGGCTTGACCCTTCTACGGCTGGACCGTTGGTACTGAGGCACGAAGTGAATGTTTTTAAACTTATTTCATGTGTTGATCTGTTTCGGGAAAACTTGGGTGTTTAACTGTTCGATCGGAAACTTTAACATTTTCTATCTTTTTCGGAATGTGATACAATAATTGGAATTCATAAGAAGTTATGAGATAACTGAATGAATGTTATAAATCTAGTAGTTTAGTCTCGCTTGATCGGTTGCCACGGAATTTTGATGTGATCAAAAGTCCGTCGCAATCACGTAGCGTACGCGGATACTCGCCGGGTAAACTTAATAGACAGCCTCGCTCCATAGCCCCTACCAAGTGACTGTAGGAGAACCCCGTCGCCGAAAGCATCCGTTCGGGTGCTTGCGGCAGCGGTGTTCCGCCTTGGTGCACTTCGTCGACGGCGTCGAGGGTGCGGCCGCCTACTAAAGTTTGCGACGAGCATTCGATCAGGGTGTCGGGAATCTTGTTGAATTGCCCAACTTGATATTGAAAAGAGTTTTCGATAATGAGACTAAAATACGGGGTTTATAATTGTTAGGCATGCGATGTCTAAAGAATTCATTTGATTAGGCATGCGATGTCTAAAGAATTCATTTGATTCCAACTGTTGTAGTTTTACACTTTCTTTTCTGTGACCATAAGTGTAATATGTGATATCGCCGGTTTCGTTGCTATATGTCAACGACAATTGGGATGCGCATATTTACTTACGTTGATGACATGTGATGTTATGTGTTGCTGGATATGTTATATTGGATCGTCGTGTTTGAATAGCCGGGGGGTTTTTATGTGAGATGAGTGTTTTTTCATTTTCATTCATGTAAAAACTTGTATGTAATATTCTTTTATTGGGGCACTTCCAGGTTGCGGAAGATGTCACCCTTTGTATATTATTTACTTTTCCGCACTAGGATAGACCCAAGGAGGGGAGCACAAGTAACCGGCTTCTGGAGTCCAGTGGGAGACCAACTCGAGGAGTCGAGTCCGGGTCTCCTAACTCTAGAATTGGCAGGGTTGCTTGCCACTCTCGTAGGGGTCAGGGGTGTGGGTTTGGCTATTCATCGCGACCGTGGAATCCGTGTTTTATACTGGCTCGTATTGAAAACACGGACGTCCTAGTATATCCAATATTTCATACGATTCTTCTGCTGCGATATCTGTGATGTGATCATGTGATGTTCTGTGATAGATACAGTATATAGTATATATGATATATTATATAGGCGTTACTTATGTTTTACACCCGCGCTAGCCCTGCCCCGCTCTGCCGTTAGTTACCTAACCTAACGGTGCACGAGGGGAGATCGAGGCGAATGCGGATGGCATAAGTGTACGTCGTATTTATCTGTGATGTTTAGGTATTTAAATGATGGGACTTCATTAATGTGATTAATGAAATAAAAGAAACCTAAGATGTTGCAGAATCGAATTTCAAAAATAAAACAGGTAGCTACAGTTCTTGCTTTGCACAGAGGTATATGTGATATATCCTGCACCTTATTCGATGAGGAAAGGACCGAGATCCCTTCACCGGGAGTGACTCCTTTAGCAATAACTGGCAGATGCTACACACTCGGTTTGTCTTTTGATTGCTTTTAAGAGTGTTTGCTTTGCACAGTGATATATATGATATATCCCGCACCTCATTCGACGAGGAAAGGACCGACGATCCCTTCACCGGGAGTGACTCCTTTAGCAAAACTAGAAAAGCCTCAAAAACACTCCATTTTTAAAATCATTTGATTCTGCAACGATATCAAGTTCATTACGCAATAGGTTTTCAGAAAAACCTGTCGTAGCCCTCCGTCATTTCAGATAAGTTGTATATAGTATTCGTGCTGCATTTGTTGGCTTTCGTCAAGGTGCAGTGTGCGGTAGCGATATGCTGCTTATCTGCTGCATACGATGCGATTGGATTAAGGTAGTCGTGCGGCTTTGTTGGCTTTCGTCAAGGGTCGTGCGGGTGGGTTTAATTCAATCAAGAAATGTACGGGTTGAACTTGACTAGCGGGCTATGGTTTGTTGGCTTTCGTCAAGGTCATAGCACGTTAGGGGAAAAATATTATCGGGAATTTCAAGTGTTGAAATTTGCAATGAGATTGCATACCTTCTATGAGATAGTTGGATCCCGATACCCGCTGCGAGTAAGAGTTACTCCTGGGAGAATTTTACGCATTACAATTAGCCGATCAAGTAGGTGTCTAGAAAGGTGTCAACGGGGTTACGCCTCTGGGAAAACGAGGTTTACATTAATTAGGTTCGTGCGAAAGCACGGGGGACCTCCCTCAAAGTACCGACACTGGCCTGGCTGAAAGATTAGCGAACTTGTAGTGTGTAATTAATCCCGGCTAGTCTTTCCTTTTAGGGTTTGAAGGAAGATTTGATAAAAAGCAGTGGGAGCCATCCTGATTAGATAAAATAATAACCAATCTATTCTTGCAAGAGCGCACGCTGAGTGTTTTCTTCTCTCTCTCTCCAGGTAGCGACCATATCACGCCTTAATCAAGATAATAATACGGATATTTGACCGAACCCGCTTGTTATACTGAGCTGGGGAACGTTGGTCCCGCTCCGACTTATAATTGTTATAAGACAGAGCAGGAAATAGGGGATTACCAGAATTCCCGTGCCACCCAAACGAAGAGAGTGCATGCTGATGCATCATCTTCGGGTGTGTTCATTACAAAGAACTGTTTCTCTGTATCCTCTACGTCCTGGGTATGTGATACCAGATCAGGATTCCAGATATGTAATCTGTTACATAGGGCTACAGAAAGGTAGAGAACTGAGAACGGGTGATAAGTTTCATGAGACAGGAAACGGGGTAAGTGTTGCAGCCAAGTCTGTTGGTCACTGTCACCCTGTATTCCAAATACATTGATTCTGAACGAATGTTATTAGATACCGAACCTGATATACAAAATCATATCTATCTCTTTATTAGTAAAGAAATGATAAAATTTTGTATAGTTGGATAATGTTTTGAACATTTCCTATATCAAAAGTTGATCGGTTCAGGCAAGTTATCTAAAAGCATTGATGTTCTAAATCAAACTACAGTTCTTTAATATACGGAACACACACAAGAGGAAGAGTTCAGAAATGAACGAATCCTTCTTGAGGTATTGTAGACTAGGTCATATCAATGCGACCCGACTAGCTGAAGTTACATAAAGATGCATATTTAAATGAGTTTGAATTTACATCTTGTGAAACTCGCCAGTCATGTCACAAAGATAAGATGACCACAGCTCCGTTTATTTGAAACAGAGAAAGAGTTAGTAAACTCTTGGGATGATACATGTTGATGTATGTAAGGTCCCCTGTCTACACATGCCAAGACCGGTTCTTTGTACTTCATTACATTCTCTGATGATCTTTCGAGATTCAGACCTATGTTCCTGTTGAAACACAAGTCCGAACCTTTTGAGATATTCACAGAATATAAGTTAGAAGTAGAGAACCAAATACGGGTAAAAGTATTATGTCCTATGATGAGATCAAGGAGGAGAATACTTGAGCACGAAATTCTTGGACTTTTCTAAAGGAGAATGAGATTCTCTCTCAGCATTACTCCTCCGAATACACCATAGCACGATAGTATATCGGGGTGGAGCAGTCACACCCTATATGATAAGGTGTGCTCTATGATGAGTACTACCGAGTTACCTATTTCCTTTTTGGGAGTTATGCACTTGAAAAGCTGCGTACCTATTGGATAGGGTTCCAATCAAATCAGTTGCCTACCCCTTCATATGTGATATGGAAAGGGAAGAGCCCATCTCTTAAGTTAGTTAAGATTTGGGGTTGTCCGGCCTATGTCTAAAAGCAAAATCCGAACAAGCTTGAGGCAAAGTCTGTAATGTAGAACTGGAAAGGTTCCAGCTATACAAACTACAGCAGATGATTTAAAAGAACCAAAGGATTCAATAGTTACCAACGAACCTCAGCCTCTCCGCCGATCTAGTAAGGTTCCTCACCCGCATGAGAGATACTTCGGTTACTCTATGACAGTGGGAGCGAGGATTGCATCATGAGATGATGACCCAACTATTTTCGAGCTGGCCATCAGGAGTGGGACTCTGTAAGAATGGCTGGATGCTTAGCGATCTGAGATGGAATCCATGTACACCAGCAAAGTATGGACTTTGGCTGCTATATCTGAAGGGTTAAATCCCCATCAGGAGCAAGTATATCTTGAGAAGATTACTTGGTGTAGATGGAAAAGTTGAGACTTTCAAAGCTAGACTTGTTAAAGCTTTTCGTCATCGACCAGGCATGGATAATGATGAAACCTTTTCAAGTGGCTATGCTTAAGTCCATCCAGATCCTACTTGCCACAGCTACATACCATGACTACGATATCTAACGGTTGGGTGCCATGACTGCTTTTCTAAATGATGTTTTAGAAGAGAACGTCTATAAGTACACAGCCAGAGGGCTTCGTAGACAGTGGGAGCAGCGGAAACGTGTACAAGATGCTTTATAGGATAAAGCAGACATCGCGGAGTTGGAACGTCTGTTTTGATGTAGTTGTCAAAAAGTTTGACTTCATCAAAATGGTAGATGAACCTTGTATATACAAAAAGGTAGTAGGGAGTATGGAAATGATCCTCGTAGAGTACGTGGATGACATACTCATGATAGGGAAGGAGTTTCCTATGCTACGCTCGGTCAATCTCCGTTTATCACAAGCATTCTCCATATAGGATCAAAGTGATACCTCCTAAATCCTGGGTTTTGGATCTATGAGATAGATCTAATTGGATATTAGGACACTCACTAGTTGTAGTGAGATGGTATCAGTTGATCCTAGGGAGAATCACTGGAAGTGTTCCAGAGTGATAAAGACGACTGAGTGTCAGTCACAGGCATTGTCTTTACCCTCAGTAAAGGGACGGTATGTTGGAAGAGTTCCAAGCTAGATACCGTGGCATACTAGACGATAAAGGCTGGATACATCGCTACTTAAGATGCTACCAAAGAGGCTGTTTGGGTGTATAATGGTTCATGAGATGAACTACGTTCTTACCATTGTGAGACAATGGAGTTGTGGCTTATGCCGAGGAACGCAGGTCCCATCAGTGATCCAGACATATTCTAAGGTAGTATCACCTGATCATGGAGATGGTTGATCTCTAAGGGATCGAGGTTACGAGAGTAGACTCAGAGGACAACACGGCGGATCCACTCACAAAGGCCTTTTCCCAGAGAGAGACTTTTATGGGATGGTTGAGTATGAGATACTATAACCACTGCTATCAGATGGCCCTAGTGCAAATGGGAGATTGTTAGTTATATGTATGCCCTAGAGGCCATTACTATACATAAGATGTATATTGTAGTGGATGCTTGGACATATATAGGGAGGACTTTCTTGCTCGACATGATAGTATGCTATCTGGTTGCTCTTTACCTTAACGTGTACATTGATTGTCTCTCTGTTACATGTTGGTAAAGCCCTTAGGATGTGTACTTGACTACCTGGACTATGATGCAGATCATACTAGTGGGGACATGGTAGTCCATAAGTACATCCTTCAAGGTCCCTAGTCGTGGGTGTATCGAGACGGGGCATCGATATACCAGTGTAGACTAGCGTATACCTTCTCGACCCATACAGATGGGCGATGGATGATCCTATATCCATTGGTGTTTGACATCAGAGATGATATACGGGTGCTCAGTGGAGACTGGGTACACTGGACGGACTCGCCGAGAACTCCCAGATGGTATTATACCTTACGTCAGATGGCAGTTCTCTGGTGACACTGGTACAGAGTAGTCTGTTGACCCGAGATCGTCATAGAGTCTTGTGTGGTTCCCACTGTGCTTTGATTTCCACCTTACCACGTCCAAGAGGGCGTGCAAAACGGTGGCTTTTGGGTACAGTCCCGAATCACATGGAGGCAATGAGCGATAGGAGGGGATTCGTCTCTCCCGGTATAGGGAGTTGATGTTGCGCTGTGTTCGATTGGCTATAACCGGAAATCCCTGGCCAGGGTTGCTGAGAATTACTGGTAAGTGTTACCTGTAGTTTCTCGAACTGTTATAGACCTCATATCGACACGACTTATCGAGCTATTGGGGTCTGACGTTTACCACCCCTAGGCGAGATATGCGACATATCAGACGACGAGACCGGACTGTACGGTAAGTGTTACTGGTTGGATTCACAGGAGTGTGAGCGGGCTTGCTCGTCGATCTTCTGATCGCTCAATACCCGGGTGGCCGTTACGTTTAGCAGACCGCTTGCGGCTTGTGGGTGTTTGATATGATCATCATCTGCTACCGGCGTATTGACGAGTCTTTAGAGTCCTACACAGAGGTTTCCTGGCTCAAGCGAAACGAAATAGGAGCACATATGAGATATGTGCGGGACCGAGAATAATGCGTGTATGTGATACCGTATTCCATTCTCGCGATGAATGTATCGAATGGTTGTATGCGATATAACCTAGTTATCGATTCATGGATTGATTCGATAAAACGATACATTGTATACTAGTCGGTTGTGTGCGACATGACCGGAACATTGAATCAAGTGTTGATTTAATGATTTAATGCATAATTATATATTTGATATATTACTTTGCATTAACTAGTATTGGTTCACTTTAAATGGATTTTCTCACTTGCATTGTGCAAGCTGTATATGTGATATACTTTTGTGCACATGTTTGTATCATGTTTGATGATACATGCTCACTAGGGTGTAGTTTTGGTTTAAACCTAGGTTATGTAAATGGTTAAGGTTTTTATTTATTTATTCATTTATTTATTTCTTTTTGGCACGAAATAAAATGGTTGCTAGTTTTGTTTTATATTGAAAGTTCATGAAGGTTTGAAAAGTTGACCATTTTGTTTCTTTCCTTTAACCTAACCATTCCACTTAACCCTAGTTTATTCTCTACACCTAATCATGGTTTGAATATGATAAGTATTGATTTTCTTTTCCTTTTTTAATGAACACTTATCATATTCTTGCTTCTTCTTCTTCTTCTTCACTTCAAGAAAAAGCTTGCTATCAACAATGGCAACTTGTGAAAATGAGTGAGAAATCCAATTCTAAAGTGAACCCACCTCCTATTTCTTCATCCTCTACCTCTTGCCAAGAAGTATAGGGTGTTCTCTTCACAAGTTTCATGACTTGGTGAAGTGGGAGCTTGATCTTGCGATGCCTCGACGTAGATCATCTTCGGCATCGTAGTCGATGACCTAGCCCGCCCATTTCTCCGATGAAGCCGACGCTTGAGCCCGGGATTTGATTTGGACAGCAAGGGGACTTCATCATGGAGCTATGGAGGTGGAGAACAGGATCTACAAAAGTTGTATTTCCGTTCACTTAGTATAATTGTTAACTAGTTGCATGGTTCGCCTAAAATTCTAGTTAACGATCCGTATTAGGGTTTGTAGGCACATGTAAATTGTTAAATTGGCATGGTTGATGCCTTGTGAGACCTCATTATAGTGCCTAGGAACCCTACACAGGGTATATCATATATACCACTGTGCAAAGCAAGACTGTAGCTACCCTTTTTATAAAGTTTTGATTCTACAACATCTTTTAGGTTTCTTTTCTTTTATTAATCTCATTAATAAATCCCATCAGTTATGCTTCCTAAGCATCACAGAAGAAACGAAATCAGTAATATTTATATATCATCATATATATATAGTATAAGCATTCGTCTCAGTCAGTAATATGATCTCATCACAGAACATTGCAGCAGAAGATGATATATGAAATATTGGATATACTAGGACGTCCGTGTTTTATTTCGAGCCTGTATAAAACACGGATTCCACGGTCGCGATGAATAGCCAAACCCATATCCCTAGACCCCTACGAGAGCAGCAAGCAACTCTGCCAATTCTAGGGTTAGGAGATCCGGTCTCAACTCCTAGAGATAGCCTCCCAATGGACCCTAGAACCCGGTTACTTGTGCTCCCCTCCTCGGGTCTATCCTAATGCGGAAAAGTAAATAATATACAATGGTGACATCAACCTCAACCCGGAAGTACCCCAATAAAAGAATATTACATACAATGAATTTTACATGAATGAAAATAAGAACCCTCATCTCACATAACCCCCCCCCCCCGGGCTATTCAAAACACGACGATCCAATATAACATGGGTTTTTTTTTTAAATAGTATAATATTAAAATTAAATTATAAAAATAGGGGGGATTTTTTTTATAAGAATAGGGTGGTTTCAAACCACCCGTCCTGGCCCACCCCCACCCCAGTATAGGGGGCGGGTTCTGGGAACCCGCCCTCTATACTTTTGTATAGAGGGCGGGTTCTGGGAACCCGCCCCCTTTTTTTTTATAAATTAATTTAATTATTAATTATAATTATTAACGATATAATTATAATTATAATTATAATTATAATATTATTAAAAATAAAATTAAATTAAATAGACAAAAAAACATTTAAATTAAATAATAAAATTTCACTATATCAAATTTTTTTTTACAGAATGAATCCGTCAAAATTTACAATGCCAAAAAATCCTATCTATTTGTAAAATGTAAATGCTATTTTTTTCCTTTCCCTTTTCCTTTATGAAATCCGAGAAGGCTTGACATAAGCCTATGCCTCCTGGGATGACTGGAGGAACCACCTGTTTCTTGGATAGATGGCGGTGGCGGCGTCGGCGTCTGCTCTGCTGCTTCGGGTTCGGGTTCTGTTTCAGCTTCGTCTTCAGCAACGTCTTGGACAGGCTGTTGATCCACAAATCCTGAACCTGAATGTGGGACAGGTGTCGGATATGTGTTGCTTCCCAACAAATTTGCGTAGGACGCTAAATCCGAAGCCCAACTGGGCAGTTGTAGCGAAGAACTTGTCCCGGTTTCATGCGGCTGATTTTGCACAAAACCTTGGCCCCATGGCTGCGCAAATCCTGACCCCCAAGGGTGCTGTTGTTGCGCTGAACCTAACCCCCAAGACGGCTGTTCTGCAAAACCTGATCCCCAAGACTGTTGTTGTTGCGTCTGTCCGGTATGCCAGGGTTGCTGTTGACGGTATGGTGATCCAAACCACGGATCCTGCTGCGCTGGATCTCCTTGATGCTGTGGCTCTGGTGCCGGGTCATACTGCGGCTGCGGTGTCGGGTCATACTGCGGCTGCGGTGCCGGTTCATACTGCGGCTCCGGTGCCGGATGATACTGCGGCTCCGGTGCCGGCAATAAATGTTGAGAAATACCATATGAACCAAGTACACCACCAATAAATTGGTCGAGATTTGAAAATTGAGCCTGAGATGCCGGACCAGCATCAGTCGGGTATGGTTCCTGCACCATTGTTTGTACGAAATGCAACCCACGAGCCTGTCGTTACATTAGAAATAAGAAATAAGTATTGACTCATACCGCCGGATGTTAAAAAGTAATATGATATAAAGAGGGCGGCTTACCAAATCTCGTTCCATGTGGCCTCTAGGCTCGTACCGCGAGATGTTTGGGAAGTTTTTGGGAGGAGCAGAAAGATATCTTATGGTGACACGCTTATACCACTGTAGATATACTTTGGTAGCGTCGGTAGCTGTGTGGTCACCTATTTGCTGTAAGGAAATACTATGCTGCCTATCCTCCCATCTCAGCAAATACTGATGATGATGCTCCCTCCAATCACGCTCCGTATTTCCTCCTCGCATGTCTCCCTCTATTGTCATAGGCGAAGACGGCGGGACAGGAATATGTTGCAATCTATCAAACTGCCGCAATACCCTATCTGGGAGGTGCATAACAACGACATTGATGCAGAGGAGTGGGCATCGAGCCCGCCAAACCGGCTCTCCTTCGAGACAGATGCCGGGTAAGTTTTCTAGACGATCTGCTGTATAAGGCGTCCACAGAAACTGCGCAAATAACATAGTAAAAAATTGTGATTTAGGTATTTTAAAAATTGTAAAACAAATTAAATTACCCAAATTATGATTACCTGAGCCGCCTCCATGCGATCCAACTCATCTCTATAGTACCTAAGCACTCGACGAGGAGCCTTATACGCTTTCTTCCCATTCCACCAGCAGCCGAGCGGCTTTCCGGGGTTATCCAAGCCAGTTATTTTAATATTCTCTGGTCTTCCTATATACATATGCTCCCACGACCAGATCTAGAAATAAAGTTTTAGATTATTTGAGAGAGAACCAATATTGCAAAATTCTAGCTGTGAAAAATAAAGAATTTACCTGAAGTAATGTACTGCATCCACAAATTTTATTCTTCGTAGGAGCACATGCTTTATCGAGTTCCTTATAGAGAAAGGCCAGGACCCCTGCTCCCCAAGCATATTGGCCACAGACATCAAAATCCGCTAGGAAGCCAAGGTATAACGGATGGACATGCGTTGCTGATTGGTCCGGCATCAACCAAGAACCGATCATGTACAGAATGTAGGCACGTGCATGTCTATCCAAAACTTCATCGGTGGCTTCATCAGGGATATTACTGAATGTATCTCTTAACCAGTTCAAATTGATTTTATACCCCTTACTGTGGCCTCCTGGTGCCTGATATTAGTATTTTTTTAAATGTTAAAGCTAGAAATAATGTAAAATATAAAATAGGTACACTAAATAGGGAAATCAGAATGAAATTGTTTACCTGTCCGAGAGCAGACTCGGCATATGTATCCCAGTATGGCTGGTCGGTATCTGGACCAACAATTTTTCCTCCGACCAACCCAAGCCCATTAACCCGTAAACCGAGTAAGAGGCCAATATCCTGGAGTGTGATTGTGGCCTCACCCCATCTTAGATGAAAGGTGTGGGTCTCTTTTCTCCAACGTTCGACCAGAGAGGTGACGAGAGCGTGGTCGATTTGGATATGTCGAATCAACGACGCTTCATAAAATCCGGCCCGTCTAAGCCGTTGGTTTATTCTTTGGTCGCTAACTACCCATTTGTCGGAGCTATGCGTGACGACGGTGAGATTATCTCCATCCTGCAAAATTAAATAATGTTATTTTCAACTACAAAAATTAAATGAAAGGTGTAATTAAAACAAATTAACTAAGTTTAGAATATTTCCTCCCCGTGTAATATATTGAACGATCTGTGTTCATTTTGATGCACAAGCAGAGATTTGTCGAGTGGTTGATTCTCCATTGAAATGTACTGAAGCAGAGATTTGTCGAGAGTTTTATCAAGAGATTAGAAGCACAGATTAGAAATTGTGTGGTTGATGAAAGTGTGGAGGCTCGGTATTTATAGAGGTGAACGGGTTTCAGGAACCCGCTACAGTCTTTCTTGTCAAGAGGGCGGGTTCCAGGAACCCGCACTCTTCAATAATTAGTCAAATCAATTACTAATTAATGAAGAGGGCGGCATCCAGGAACCCGCCCTCTTCAAAAATTACAGAGATCGGTCTTATTCACAAAGAAGAGGGCGGGTTCCAGGAACCCGCCCTCTTCATTAATTAATGAGATGTCAAATCAGTACTATTTAAGTACTATTTGTCCTTTCTACTTTATATGTCACATCAATAATTTTTAAGCAACGTGAGTAATATTTGTCTTTGTCCATTCACATCAATACTGTTGTTTTCAGAAATTAAGAGGGCGGGTTCCTGGAACCCGCCCTCTTCATTAAATTTATTTTTTTATATTGTGTTGTCAAATCAATTTAATGTATGCAGAATATGATGCAGAAGATCATATTGAAGAGGGCGGGTTCTTGGAACCCGCCCTCTTCATTAATTTTGTCGCTTTCTTCAATAATTATTTGTACGACTCTGGTGAACGACTCTGGTGAATACTAGGGTACGACTCTGGTGAATAATAGGGCGGGTTGTTAGAACCCGCTCTCTTCAATATCTTGCCGCTATAAATATGTCTCCGCACTACCCATTTCATTTCATCTCTGTCAAATTTGCATCCTACACCGCTCACTATCCATTTACTTCGATCAGTTCTTCTCCGCTATCAATTTTGTGTAAGTGTGGAGTTTTAGAAGAAGGTGAAGTTCAGTACCATAGTCTGCGAGTAAGCAAAATCTTCGAGCAGTAGAACAGTTCATAAAGTATTGGAAGTAAGCAACCTTCGAGTTTGAAATTTTTTTGCAATTTCAACACAACATAAAAAATATAACTGTTTTTTGTGCAGGATTATGGCCTCCCCAAGTATATTTGTTGTATGTAAATACGATGGCCAGGTTATCACAAGTGCACAAGGTCCCGAGTATATGGGCGGGTCTGCACGAATCATGCGATTGGAAGCATCAACGACATATGATGAACTAGAGGCTAAAGTGTACAAAATTACGAAATACGATCCCCGTGAAAGTAGGGTTAAGTTAAGTTGTATCTGGCCTATGTTCAGTGGAAATGCATTGGTTGAAATTACAGACGATGCATCAATATCTTCGATGATAGATTTCGGTCTCTCAAGCACCCAGCATTCTTTTGAACTTTTGGTTCAGAAGGAGCAATTGGAAGTATCAGATGCCCCTCCAACGGATAATTTTGATGGTAATGCTGGAGATAGTTCCTGGGGGTACGGTCACATGGTCAACGATGATGCCGTCAGTGCCGGTGGATATGACTATACACAACATTATTCAAATCTTCAAGCACATGGGTAAATATTTTATAAACCCATATTTAAGCATTTTAGTAATACCTGTATACTAATATTCAAACATTTAATAAAATGCATAAATCCAGGTTCTTCCAGTCGACTGCTGCAGTTACATGCACCCCAGAAGAACAGCAAGAATTACCATACACAGCCTTCCACAGGTAAATAAATTTGAAACAAGTGATGATTTAGTTACGAAAAAATTAGGGAATAATATTATAATAACAATTTATATACTAAACGCAGATTTCCCCACACCTCCGCATCATTCCAACACGATCCAAGCAGCGCATTCCAAGCATGTCCGTCCACATCTTTCCGGTCTTCTCACCCTGAACCATCCACATTACACCGACCACAACCATCATATATTGCACCCGAGCCTTATGTTGCTACGGGTGATATTGATATGTGTGGCAGTGATGATGATGAAATCGGTGAAGGTGATCAGGGGGAGGATAGCGTGGAATATGCTGCTGGATTGAATGAGGTAGCATTCTTTGATGGTATGGTTGCGAATAACGATTTTGTCGAACTAGAAGATCCCGGCCTCGATCCGCTAGAAGATGATGGTTGGGTAGACTTAGCCGTTGCAGAAGTAAATACGGCACCCTATTTGGACGCGACAGCAGCAAGCGAAGACTGCATCAGCGTCGGGGATTTGTTTCAGGAAAAAGGAGATCTTATTTGTAAGCTGAAGTCGTGGTCCATTCAGCAAAACGTTACATTTAAAACCGAAGAGTCAAATAAGACGTACTATACTGTGGTATGTACGAAATCTCCTGAATGTCAGTGGAGATTGCATGCATGTTGTTCCAAAAGAGCCAAGGCTTGGAAGGTCACGAAATACAACCAAGAACACACTTGCATCAATTCTATTATGTCACAGGATCACCGGAATTGCACTTCATCTTACATTTGCTCGCTAATCATGCCCCTGATCCGTACAGATGTGGCGATGACTCCCCGAGAGATACGGCTCTTGGTTAGCGGAGAGCATAAAATTCAGATTTCGTATGTGAAGGCATGGGATGCTCGTAGAAAGGCTTTGTGCAAGATATTCGGGGACTGGGAAAGCTCGTACAACTCACTAGTCCCTTTTATGGAAGCCATGAAAGCATCAAATCCGGGGACCGTATACCGGTTAAAAACCACAGAAATAGACGTCGAGGGCTCTGTCAGGTTTCAAAGAATTTTCTGGTGCTTTGGTCCATGTGCGGCTGGTTTCACACACTGTCGGCCGGTATTGTGCGTTGATGGTACGTATCTATACGGTAAGTACAGAGGCTGCATGTTAATTGCTACAGGTGTTGATGCTAATAACGGTATATTTCCGTTGGGATTTGCTATTGTCGAGGGTGAAAATACATCATCCTGGTCATGGTTTTTCCGTAACCTCAAAAATATCCCATCTGTTCTTCATAGAACGGATTTATGCATCATATCTGATAGACATCTAGGAATACTGGCTGGAATGAGATCTGTATTTCCGACGACCCCACATAGGTTTTGCCTACGACACTTCAGGCAAAATTTTGATCGAAAATTTAAAAATTCGGATCTACATAAACTTATGTACAGAGCCGGTGAAACGCCTGACCCTAATGTTCACGACATATACATGACGAAAATTGGGGAGATGAGTCAAGCCGCAAAAGCGTAGTTAGATGAGTATCCAGTACGCATGTGGTCACAAGCACATGATGATGGGTGCAGATATCTCCTAATGAAGACTAATATGTCTGAAAGCTTCAACGGGGTCCTTAAAGGGGTTAGAGGCTTACCGATACAGGGGTTGATTGTTCGACCATTTTTCCGGATGAATACTTATTTTGTGCACAGAAGAGAAAATTCCTTGGCGATGGACACTCCGCTCACCGCGTATTACGAAGATATCTTTCGGAAAAGAGAGCGCAGAGCACAATACTACAGATCCGAAAGGTTTGACACGGCGGAGTTTCAGGTGACGGGCGGTAATGGGAATCAATATACCGTGAACTTTAGAGATGAAGGGCTCTCTTCGTGTACATGCGGTCTTTTCCAGCAACAACATTTACCTTGTGCCCACGCAATTGCTGCTGCGAGCAGTATGCATACCTCACATTACAATTTTGCTTCCAATTACTATACAGTTTCTAATTACCAAGGTGCATACGATCCAAAATTTCATCCTATACCGGACAATCGCTATTGGCACTATTATACTGCCAACAGACAAACACCGACTGTATTACCGCCGGAAAAAAATATAAGGCCCGGAAGACCTAAGGTACGTCGAGATCGAATGACAATGGATGCTGATCCTCAGCAAAGGCAATCCAGATGTAGCCTATGCAAACAACCAGGCCATTATAGGACCAGATGTCCAGGATATGCATCAGGGGCGGGACCTTCAGGATCGTGACAAGTGCACTCAGATTTTTTTGTATTATAAATTTGACGGATTCATTTTGTTATTATAAATTTGACCGTCGATATAGCATTTACATTTTACAAATAGATAGGATTTTTTGGAATTGTAAATTTTGACGGATTCATTCTGTAAAAAACATTGATATAGTGAAATTTTATTATTTAATTTAAATGTTTTTTTCGTCTATTTACTTTTATTCTATTTTTATGAATTATAATTATAATTATAATAATAATAATATTATAATTATATAATTAAGAATTATAATTATAATAATAATAATAATAATATGATAATTATATAATTAAGAATTATAATTATAATAATATTATGATAATAATTATAATTAATAATTAAATTAATAATTAAATTAATTTTTTAAAATAAAAAAAAGGGCGGGTTCTGGGAACCCGCCCCCTATACAAATGTATAGGGGGCGGGTTCCCAGAACCCGCCCTCTATACAAAAGTATAGAGGGCGGGTTCTGGGAACCCGCCCCCTATACATTTGTATAGGGGGCGGGTTTCCAGAACCCGCCCCCTATACTGGGGGTGGGGTGGGCCAGGTGGGGTGGTTCGAAACCACCCTATTTCGCTAATTAAAATTTATCCCCCCCTATTTTAATAATATTATTTTAAATTAATATTATTTTAAAAAAAAACCCATATAACATATCACAGCAACACATAATATCTCATATCATCAACGTAAGCAAGTATGCATAACCCGTCCCCTATACATTTGTATAGGGGGCGGGTTTCCAGAACCCGCCCCCTATACTGGGGGGTGGGGTGGGCCAGGTGGGGTGGTTCGAAACCACCATATTTCGCTAATTAAAATTTATCCCCCCTATTTTAATAATATTATTTTAAATTAATATTATTTTAAAAAAAAACCCATATAACATATCACAGCAACACATAATATCTCATATCATCAACGTAAGTAAGTATGCATATCCCGATTGTTGTTAATGTATAGCAACGAAGCCGGTGATATACCACATACTACGCTTACGGTCACAGAAAAGAAAGTGTAAAACTACAACATTTGGAATCCACAATCACTTTAGACAGCTTAAATCTAAAATATCACATACTTCGCATTTCATGCCTAACTATATGAATTCCACATATTGTATCATATTCCAGATAAATAGACAATGTTAAACTTTCCGATCGAATCAACGAATTGCAAAGATCTCCAGAAAACTCAACACTTGAGTAATTATTAAAAATTCCCAGAAGCATGTAGTAATACATACGGATGAACCCTAGAAATTACTATCCCTGACACCCAAGTACTGCCGCGGAACCGCCGCCAAAAGCATGGTATGGCCGCGGTTCCGCGGCGACTTAAAGGCTACAGTGACTCGTTTTTCAAAGTAATCCATACAATTACCTTCTTGATTTTTTGAGTATTTTTAATATGGAAAAAGCACCTTTTTAAAAAAAATTCCACAGAGGGGGTCAAATATGACATTTCGGGGTTCGATCGGACTTTTAACTTCGTCCACACTTCGCCTAATGCTCTAGCTAGGCTCTGATACCACTGTAGGGTTACTAGGCACTATCACATGGGTCTATAAGGCATCAACCATGCCAAATTTAAAATTTTCAAGTGCCGAACAACTTAAAGCGAGGATCTTTGCTAGATAATTAGGATTAACAAAGCATGTAAATAACTTTATATCTAAGAGAGAGGGATTACAACCTTTGTAGTCCGTTCATTCGCTTCATAAGCTCCTGGTAGTAGTCCCTTCGCCGCGATCCATGAACTTCCGGACTCTAGAGAGGCTCCACAAGCCGAATGATTCACCTACAGGGAGGATCTTTGCTAGATAATTAGGGTTAACAAAACATGTAAACAACTTTACATCTAAGAAAGAGGGATTACAACCTTTGTAGTCCATTCCTTCGCTTCATAAGATCCGAGTAGTAGTCTCTTCGGCGCGATCCATGAACTTCCGGACTCTAGAGAGGCTCCACAAGCCGAATGATCCATGCTTGCTTGAAGTCTTCCTTTTCGAAGATGATCTACCTTGAAGAATCTATAACTCAAGCTCTCACTTCTCTAATCAAGTATTAGTGAAGTGAACACCATAATCTAAGTGGCTAGAATAGATAAGGATGATGAAGTAGGAATTTAGCTCTCATTTTATTTCAATTTCTCACACTTATTTATCACTAACCCAAAAGCTAGAAAACTTTTTTTTGGAGGAAGAAGAAGAAGAAATCTATTTGTGATGAATAATGAAATTATCTTTTGGTTACAAATCCAACCTTGAGTTAAGAATGAAGGGCTTAACTCATGTAGAGAATAAACCTAAGGTAAAAGGTTTGGGTTGGGTTAAGAAATATCTACACAAAATATCAATCCAAAATATCTAAGCTTAAAACAAAATAAAGCTTCTAGAAGCTTCATGAAAAAGCTAACCCAAATCAAACCCTAACTATGTTTAATCAACATAAATCATGTTGCATTTATAATCATAACTTTTTACAATATTATATATCACATATATAATATATTTTTGTAACAAAAGAAAATAATACAATTAACATATATCGCATATATATCAATGTATTATCCGGTGAGAAAATGAATCAATAAAGTGAGCTTATATTAGATAATGTAATGTAATATATCACATATATATTTATATATTAAATTATAGAATCAACACTTGATCCGACAATCCAGCTATATAGCATATAACCGACTAATATAACATGTACCGATTCATCGAATCAACACTTGATCCGATGACCCGGATATATCATATATCGCGAGAATAGAATACGGTATCTCATATCGTATTATTCTCGGTCCCGCACATATCACATATGTGCTCCTACTCCGTTTTGCCTGAGCTAAGAAACCTCTGTGTAGGACTCTAAAGAATCATCAATACGCCGGCAGTGGGTGATGATTATATCAAACACCCACAAGCTGCAAGCGGTCAGCTAAACGTAACAAAGGTATTGAGTGATCAGAAGATCAACAAGCAAGCTTGTACATTCTCCTGTGAATCCAATCATTAACACTACCGTACAGTCCGATCTCTTCGTCTGATATGTTGCATGTCTAGTCTAGGGGTGGTAAACGTCAGACCCCAGTAACTGGTAAGTCATGTCGATGTGAGGCTCATAACCAGTCGAGAAACTACTAATAACGCTTACCAGTAGCACTCTATATCAGCCATGGCCAGGGACTTCCAGTTATAGCCAATCGAACACAGCACAACATCAACTCTCTATACCGGGAGAGACGAAACCCCTCCTATTGCTCATTGCCTCCATGTGATTCGGGACTGTACCCAAAAGCCACCATTTTTCACGCCCTCTTGGACGTGGTAAGGTGGAAATCAAAACACAGTAGGAATCACACAAGACTCTATGACGATCTCGGGTCTACAGACTAACATGTACCAGTGTCACCGAAGAACTGCTATCTGACGATAGGTATATTACCATCCAGGAGTTCTCGGCGAGTCCGTTCAGTGTACCCAGTCTCCACTGAGCACACGTACACCATCTTTGATGTCCAAAACCAATGGATATGGGATCATCCATCGCCCATCATATGGATCAAGATGCGTGCACGCTAGTCTACTCTGGAGTATCGATGCCCTGTCTCGATACACCCTCGACTAGGAACAGTTATAGGATGTACTCGTTGACTACCCTAGCCCCACTAGTATGATATCATCATAGTCCTAGTAGTCGAGTACATATCCTAAGGGCTTTATCAACACGTGATCAAAAAACAGTATTCGTTAACATGTTAAGATAAAGTGAAACCAGATAGCATACTATCATATTGAGCAAGCAAGTTCTCTCTATATATATCCAAGCATCCATTATAATATACATCATATGTTCAACAATGTCCTCTAGGGCATACATATAACTAACAATGATTAGCATGGTGATCATAAGAAGTAGAGGCTTGCGAAGATTTAGGTTTAATGAAAGTAGTCTTGAAAGAAGTCTTAACATTCAATTGTTTAGAACCACTAGTATGAGAAGAAGATACATTTTGAAAACCAAGTCCCTTTTTTGATTTGAAATTCTCAAATTTCCTATCATGGTGTTCATGGAATCTTTTCTAGTGGCAAATGTGTGCAAAGTAAGGTCAAGATCATTAATTCTAGTTTTTATCTTTTCAACATCAACTAGCATAGAATTGTGAGTGTTTGTCAAAGCGTTATATTTGTTCTTTAAAGAAGTAAAAGTAGAAGTGGGTCTCTCATTTTTTAAATTTGCATCATCAAGAGAACTAATTAAAGAATCAATTTTAGATAAGATTTTCGTTCTCAAGTTTTAAGCTCCTACATCCATAAATTTTAATTGAAGAGCTTTCATTTTCAAGATAAGTAATTTTCTTTTTAGCAAAAGAATATTTAGATTAATTTTTAGAGAAAGCATCATGTAATCATTCAAAAGTTTCAAGTAATTCTTTAAAAAAATAAGAGTTTAGATCATCCATTACCTCATTCTCATGTGCCATAAAGCACATGTTCGCAATCTCTTGATCGGACGGCCTTTCATCCTTGTCACTCCCCTCCGAGTTGTCCCATACTCTAGCCTTGAAAGCTCTTCAGTTGGGTCGTTGAGGAGATTCCTTCTCATTGTTGAGGGGACAATCGGCAACAACATGACCGGGCTTTCTACATTTGAAATATGGGTCGACTTCCTTATTGTTGTAGGAGCGATCTCTTTGGAAGTTGCCCTTCTTATAATCTCTTTGAAACTTCAAAAATCTATTGAACTGCTTCGTTAAGAGTTCGATGTCCTCGTCATCTCCTCTAAACTCGTCATCACTAAATTTGAATTTAGATGAGATTTTGACTGCGATACTCTTCAGTTTGTCGTTCTTCTCAATCTTTTCATCTTCCATATCATAGGCCTTGAGCTCAATCTCATAGGTCTGTATATTTCCTTGAAGTTCTTCAAACGACATGATTTTGATGTCGGCTATCTCCTTAAGAGTATTCTCTTTCACTTACCATTTCTTAGTGAGAGAACGAAGAATCTTTCTCATATTTTCCTCATTGTCCATGGGTTCATCTAGCAACGAATCAAGAGCGTTAATAATGCAAATAAAGCGACTAAACATATTGTCCATGTTTTCATTCAGCAACATTCGAAAATTTTCATATTCAATTTTTAAAAGATCAATTTTTGTCCTCTTAACATTGGAACTATCTTCATAAGTATTCAATAAAGATTTCCACATAGAATAAACATTTTTGCATTTGATAATTCTGACCAAATCATTCCCATTAAGACAAGAAAATAAGGAAAATATGGCCCTACGATTAGCTTCATGAGCCCTTTTATGTAACAAGGTCCAACTATCTTTGTCAATGTCGGGTAACTCATATTTCTTCAAAACGGTGCATCTCCACACGTCTCTCCCTTGGGATTCTAAGAAGGACTCCATCTTAACTTTCCAAACCGGAAAGTTAATGCCATCAAAATATGGTGGTCTGGTGATAGATTAGGAATGTCTCTCACTATGTGACGAAGTCAAAGTATAGTCTATACGATCTCTATAGGGTTGAATCCTAACAAAATAAGAGCATTTGGCTCTAATACCAATTAAAATAATCCTAGAGGGGGGTGAATATGATTATACTAACAATTCTCACTAATTAAAAATCTACTTGCAAATAAAATTAAACACAATTATAGATAATTAGTATAGAAGAGAGTTTGAGATAATCAAACGTAAATAAGATTGATTTTAGAGAGGTTCGGAAGATGCTCTGGTCCTCTTTCTTTAGATGTATGAGCCCGTTCCACTTAACATGTCTCCGCTGAGACTCTCATGTTGCACACAAGCAATTTACAACCACGTCACTCGACATATGAGTAACTTGCTTCTCAAAAAGTTGATCTTCCTCCTTACAAAGTTTTTCTCACACTAAAGAGACCTCACACAAAAAAAGAAGAGAAAATTACAATCTAATAACTTTCTCAAGAGTTTTACAATCAAAAATTTAAGTATACTTCAATGGAGTATAAGAATTCTCAAGAAAATGTGTATTTTGGTTGGTAAATATGATAATGAAATTTCAATTTTTGCTCAGAAAATTCTTACAATAAATTCTCACCAAACTCCTTTATATAACCCACACACAAAACACTTCAAAACAATACTACTACAAATAGGGGTTTCCCCTACGGATAAATCCGTAGGGGCAAACCACTGCCCCTACGGATATAGCTGTAGGGGTCGTAGGGGCACAAAAATACGCCATAGGTGCAGACACCGCAGGTGCAAGTCTTAGCCTCAAACATGCCCCTACGGAGTAATCATTGCCCCTACGGTTTACTACGTAGGTCCATAAGTCCCTACGGATTAAACCTTAGGGACAAAATATTTATTTAATTTATCGGTTAAAAAAATTAAATAGTTGCCCCTCCAGATAACTCCGTAGGGACAAATAGATGCTCTTACGGCTTAATGCGTAGGTCCGGATGTGTAAGGGCAAAAATCAGGTATCCTGATATTTTGTCCCTACGGGTAAATGTGTAGGGGTAAAGCTAAGGCCCCTACGGATTACTCCGTAGGGACAAGCCTAACCCCTTGTTACTGAGTCCATAGGGTCAAAATATCAGGTATCCTGATATTTTGTCCCTACGGATAAATGTGCAGGGGCAAAGTTGGACCCTACGGATTAAACGGTAGGTGCAACATGTGTCCCTACGGAATATTATCAGAGGTTTTTTTTAAAAAAGGGCAGCCTGTTTTTCTTCTCCCTGTGCACAATAATATATACATCATATATGAAAGTAATAAACAAGTAGAATATATATCGCAGTATTCATAATCAACATCTCACGCATAATATATAAAAGAAATCAACAAGCAAAATACGATATCAATCTAAATCAATATGAACACGCAAACACCACCAATATCTTCCAAAATATATACAATATGTATCATATAAGTAAATACATGTTTAAAATATAAAAATCAAAAGGCTACCCTAGCTCGGTCCAGCTCCACCTCTGATAATCGCCGTAATCTGGCACACCTGCTCCTCGGATAAACCCTGAGTCAACAACTCGAGCAATGCGGACGGTGCGGGAGTTTGAGCGGGTTGTGGAGCTGTAGGAGTGGTCTGCGCAACCGCGGCCGAGGTAATGGCTTGCGGAGCCGTAGCTGCGGGAGTCTGAGCGGGCTGTGGAGCTGTAGGAGTGGTCTACACAACCGCAGCTGAGGTAGTGGCTTGCGGAGCCGCAGCCGAAGGAAATGCATGTGGAGCCTCAGCCAAAGTACCCTGTCGTGTAATAAACGAGTAAGAACTGTGTATTGGTCGAATTCGTATCATTATCAGTTTATTGCCAAACCCCAATCTATGAATACTTAGGGACTTAGGCCTCGTTTGGATATCTAGTTTGGAAAACCGTAGTTTATTTTAATTAGACAGTTCTATGTATGTATGATTAATCAAAGCTAAGTCTACAACCAAATAAGCTCAGGCTACGTACTAATATTGGATATGTTGCTATCTATAATATGACATATTATTTTACTATTAAGTAGTATACATACCATCATCTCCTTCAACTCCTGGACGGTGGCCTTCAAGGTGTCAAGTTCTTGCTCTAGACGTCGCTCACGGGAGATAGAGAAAGTAACCACCGGAGTGGAGTCCAACCTCATATGGGCCCTGTTAGGACCCAGTCCTCGGCCTCTCTCCCAACCTCCGTGGTGCCCTCCGTGTGTGGCGTCTAGGACTGGGGTCAGCAGCATCGGATCGTTCTGTCCAGTAAAATCGATCCTCGATGCCTCCACCTGCTCAAACACCCGCTCTTACACCTACATTAACCAATAAAATATAAGTATATCATTTAAATTTGAACTTTTCAAAAAAAAATTCAAATGGGGTTAAATAAATATTAACACTTACGCAATACTCCTGGGTAGCGGTGTTGGGGTATCGAAGCTCGCCCGTGGCGGGATCTGTCGAGGTGCCGTGGATGGCAAGATACACGGACAGCACGCTCAGTGTACCACCCTGCGCCAGGGTCTGGGCTCTCTGCAATTCGCAAAAAAATTTACATATATTAGAAAATAACTCTTAATATTACATTATATCACAGTAGGTCTATTGTAATTTACCGATAACTCCATGGCACGAGTAATATTCCTCGAGCCACCTGTATATGTGGGGAGACCCCTCTTCGCCGACTTCCTATTCTCTTTATTTTGATCGGCCTGTTTTCGCACAACACATTCAAATTTAGTTTTCTAATTAAGCAACACAAAAAAATAAATTATATACTAAACAATGAATTACATTTAAAATACATACATGTTTGCACTGAGAGTCGAAATATTGGAACAATAGAGGCCATGTATCTACGTCGACCCTCGCAAAGGCCGGAGTATATAGGAGGGCCGCTCTCTCTGCCTCGGGGGTCATCATCCATAGGGAATAGCAGTCGGTCTTCAGCTCGTTCCTATTGTATCGGACCTTCGATTGCATGTTCTTCATCAGGCCATGATACAGAGCGTGAAGATCGAGCACCCTCCCAGGGTGATCAGGGTCGGGTACAGGCTGAAAATCATAATCCAATTGAAAATACAAAAAAACAATGTTATTAAATTGCAAGTGTTAATAATAAATATATTGGATAAATCAAATGAAAATATATATTAATACCCGAGCCTAATCCCAGAAGAGGGCGAATGAGCGCCGGTGCTGGTCGCCCCACTCAACGTGAAGTGGATACTTCTTCACGAGGGGGCTCTCATCCCCCATATACCGGCCGAACCTCTCGGAATAATCGCCGGTATAGCGATAATCAGGGGTAAAGAAGAGGGGGAATGCTGTCTCCCCCTAACTCTGTTGGGCCTCAGCCTCTGGGACTGATTCGGGTCTCGAGTCCCCCTCTCGGGATGGGGATGCCCTGCGTCTACAAGAAATCTCAAGACAATCAATATTAAGACAAAATGGTATTAAGAAATCAAAGTTTAACGAAAATTAAAGTGTGATATATACCTCCGGCGACAGAAGCACGAGCCTAGGCCCGGTCGGCAGCACGAGCAGGACGATAGTTCTTCCGGTGAGGAACAGCCGGTGACCCGGACGTGGACGCATCCCCTCCAACTAGAAAATAAACATCGATAAAATTACATGAAGTTCATGTTTATTCTTAAAGGATATGTAAAATGAATAAATATTTTATATTTATTCATACAAAGCTGCAGACTGAGCGGAGGGTATGGAAGTGTCGGGAGTGCTCCCTGCACCAGACGTGGACGCACCACCTATAATTAGACAATCAAACATTGACTATATAAGTAATTACAAAAAGAATGCGTATATCAATAATATAACATTCTAAATCAACATGTATACACTATAGGATATATAAACATACCCGCAGGTGCGGTGGTGGGCTCTGCCCTTGATGTAAGTACGTAAGAGCAAAAAGAATGTATGTATATTTATAATATAGCATTCTAAATCAATATACATGCACTATATGATATATAAACATACGTGGAGGTGTGGGAGTGGCCTCTGTCCCTGATGTGGACGCACCAACAGCTAGATAATCAAACATTGACTATGTAAGTAATTTTGACATGAATATGCATGTATATCTATAATATTACATTCAAAATGAATATGCGTGCAACATACCTGGAGGTGCGGGAGTAGCCTCTGTCTCTGATGTGGACGCACCACCAATAACTAAACAATCAAACATTGACCATGTAAGTAATTTTGACATGAATATGCATGTATATCTATAATATTACATTCAAAATCAATATACGTGCAATATACCTGGAGGTGTGACAAAGTCCACACGGAAGGAGACATCTGAAGGGGTCTCCAATCGGGGTGCAAGACCGGCCTTCTGAAGCTCCCTACGCAGCTCTCCAGGCGGCAGAACCGCTCTGCCTCTGCCTCTGCCTCTACCGGTGCCGCGGCTGGAGATCCTTCTGCCCCTCGCTGCTCCCGTCGTCGTCATCAAATCTAGATAAAACGGTTCGTGGACGCATTAGACAATCATTACATATGCATGCTATATATGTATAGATCGTAAAATGTGAAGTAATAATATAACATTACTGATAACCTTTTTCGTTTCATGGACGCATTAGACATATCTACTTGGATTTTATCATCCATATCATTTCTAACCCGTGTAACTTCATGATCAGCCGAAGACAACCCGTCTTTCGAAACAGACGGTCGGAGCACTCTAAGTCTTCTCTCTTCTTCATCCTCATCGCTGTCATAGAATTCTGGGACATCGTAAACATGCCTGGGTTTCCAACGGCATACGACACTCCATCCCGGATTCTTTAAACACTGTGAGTAATATACTTGGAACGCTTGGTTCGAAAAGATAAATGGATCTTCCTGACCATAAAATCGAAGTGTGTTCACACTGGTCAATCCATATTCATCTTTCGAAGTCCTGAGATTGCTTCTCCACTTATCTGTATCGGTTCGTGTATCATACCAAGTACACTGAAATATATAAAAGGGTTCTGATCGTCCGGGATATTGGATGCCGAGTATACAATTTAAGTATCCATAATAAATCAGACCATCCGATCCTACCGTCGCAATCCCACTATTCTGAATGGTTCTAGATGTTTCTATCTCCTTAATTTTGAATTTGTATCCAAGGACACCAAATCCTTTATAATATGCAACCTCCATACTAGGAAACTGAGCTAAATATCTTGAATCACTCTCTAATGATGCAGACAAGTTCGGATCGTAGATCTAACAAAATAAATTTTACGATAAATGCATAACCATATAAGTTTAGATTAAAACTGATAACAATAACATGTTATTCGAATAACTTATATGATCCGCAACCCAATCGCAAAAATTATCCTGATGATATTTTTCCAATCGTTCATCGTTCCAATCAGGATGCCCCTCATGTACCTCGTTAAAATAAATTTTGTTCTCGACAATAAATTATGATATTAATATTATATCATTTCATACACACACAAACACAAATATAACAATTAATCCAAATAAACTTACTCTCTAATTTTTTCAAGGCATGCGCTATTGAGAAGGACAAACCGGTGTATCTTGTTGATAAATATAGTGTCTACCCTCTTATAATCGGCTTTACCATATGGCCCGTCTTGAATTCTTCGAGACCGGTTAAGTCTCGTCTCAATGTTCTAGTCCAGATAGCGGGAACAAAATATGGTTGCTTCTTCTAGAAGATAACCTTGCATGATAGAACTCTCTGGTCGATTTCTATTGCGTATATATTTTTTAAGAGTGCAGAGGTACCTAAAGAAAAATGTTAAATAAATAAATACGGGCATACAGGACAACAATAATTTTACAAATTGCGCGAAACGAAAATTGCACGTACCTCTCGACGGGATACATCCATCGATATTATACTAGTCCGGCTAACTTAGCCTCAGTTGCAAGATGAACCATCAGGTGTATTATGATATCGAAGAATGACGGTAGAAAAATATGCTCAAACTCGCAAAGTATCAACGCAATAGAATTTTCTAGTTTCTCCAGCGTCACAGCATCCAGTGTTTTAGCGCATAATTCTCTGAAAAAACAATATAAGTCATTGATTACTAGACCAACCGATTCGGGGAGGGAAGTCCTGAGGGCTAATGGGAAAAGGTGCTCCATAATAACATGGTGATCATGACTTTTCAGCCCATCGATCTTGCCTTTCACAATTTTTATCTTCTTGCTGAATGATCCTGAGAAACCTGTGGGAACTTTCAAATCATGCAACACCTGCAGAAATCTTTTTTTCTCCGGTTGTGACATATGATAAGCGGCATTGGGAAGTACAAACTTGCCTGGTTTACCCTCTACCGGTTTAGGATGCAATTCATTTCTAATTTCCCAGTCCTGTAGATCCATCCGAGTATTGAGGTTGTCTTTCGATTTCCCGTCTTTAAAAAGAAGCAAGTTGAGTACGTGCTCGGATACTCCCTTCTCTATGTACATGACGTCCAGACAATGACGCACTAAATTTGTTGACCAGTACGGAAGCTCGAAGAAAATGCTTAACTTGTTCCAGAATGGTGGTTTGACCTGTTTTGTCGGATCCTGTAACATAATGAAAATTTAGAAATAAATAAAATTAATTAATTAAAAAATAAAATGCCAATTTTAGAAGGTTATTAAAACAAAATAGGACATTTTCATAAGTAGTATGTGAAACAAATTAAATTGAAATTTTAGTATGTAACATTAATCTATTACAAGGGTTTTAGTGATAAATTTAACTTCATTTTAATAAAATGGTGTTTATATAATAACATAGGTAGTGAAGGGTCATTTTGTAAAATTTAGGAAAAATGTCTGTAAGTGCACGGCGGCGCCCCGGCCGTCAATCCGACGCCGGAATGCGGAAGCGGTGATTTACTTTAACTTTTCAAACCGGCACCACCGCGCACTAAAAACCCGGATCGGGCCATTAAACTAGTCCTAGCTATCTAGAGAGGGGGTAGAGAGATATACCGAGCGATCCGTGTCCTTCGGTCTTATCGTCGTCGTCCCGATCTCCCCGTGGAATCTCCGGTCTCCACCACGTCGCCGGAAGGGCACCACGTCGCCGGCTTCTTTTACGGGCTCCCACCTCTGGACCGAGGCAACTCGGGCACGAAGTTGGCAAGTCGACGTGCCCAAGGTTTGCTATAGAATAGTGTAGTGAACTATATGTGTCTCTAGGGGTTGAGGGAGTTGCCATATGGTGGAGGAAATGAACTAAGACTTTTTGGAGATGAACTTGGGAATTTTGTAGCATGAAATGAACAAAAATTCCCACTAGAATTTTTGGACAGCCCCCCCAAGAGCCAAGGCCGGCCATGCTTGAGGATGGAATGAATTGAGAGAATGAGGGAGAGAGTGTATCAAAAGAATGAGAGTCTCTCATAATCCAAGAGAGAGAAAAGAGATGATGAGAAGAAATCATCACAAGGAAAATCCAACACTCAACCAACCAATCATCACTCCAAAAGGTCAAGCCATGATGAATTAATCAAGTCAATGGATGGTGCACCCATCATGAAAACCATCATGATGCAACAAAATGCAAAGAACACCCTCCACAAATGCTTATTTGCACAAATGCAAATAAGCCCTCCTCCACCAATCTTCGGCCAATGAAATATACAAAGGAAAATGGCCGAAACGGAAAGAAAACTGACAACTCCAGAAAAACTGATCCCGTAATAAATTACAGGAAAACCCCGCTACTGTGCATACACACCCGCATCTGTATTCCAACCGAATACAAATGCAATGAGACAAAATCTACACTGTACTATATTAGGATCCGGCTTAAACCAAAGCCCGCTAGTATAAACCGTCCGATCAGGATCCGTGCAATACCGCACGTATCTGATCGAACCCTGCCATATCTCCATACGGCCTCTACAGCGTTTCGCCCGAAAACTTGAGCAACTGAATGTGGGGGACTCTAAAGACTCGTCAATACTATGGCTGTGGATTTAACCACTAGCACGTCAGAGGTATTAGCCATACGTGACGGGCTACCAGCTATTGACAAAAAGGGACGTCGATGAGCGAACTTATCCTGACACCCTACTGAGCCTGTCAGTGACAATATCCGTACAGTCCGGTCCGTTCGTCTATGAGTATCGCATGGTGGGCCTGGGGGTTGGTAAAAGTCAGACTCCCAAAAGCGGTACAAGTCGTGTCAGAGATCATCCCAGAACACCCTGAGATACTACTGGAATACCTTCCAGTAAATCTCCTGCCTTGGCCAAGGAGTTTTCATGTTCTGGCTCTCCTAGACACAGCGCGACCTCACCCCCAATACCGGGAGAGACGAACCCCCGAAGATCCGCTCACTGCCTCCATGTGGCTCGGGACTGTACCCAACTAAAACCTGTTTGCACGTCTCCTTTGAGCGTGGTAGGGTAGTAATCAAAGTACAGTGGGAACTCACACGAGACAAATGACGATCCTCACGTCGATGAACTAACCTGTACACATGTCACCAGGGAACTGCTATCTGACGTCAGGTATAAGACCAACTAGCATGTTCTCGGCGAGTCCTGTCCGGTGTACTCATAACCCAATGAGCACCTGTATACATCTTAGGTGATCCAACTGACACCAGTGGCTTGTAAGACCGGCCACCGCCCCTCGTCGGGGTCTCGACTGTATACACTAGTCTACTCTGGAGTATCGATGCCCTGTCTCGAAACTCCCACGACTAGGGACCATTTAAGGATGTGCTTATAGACTACCAGCTCTCACGTATATGATCGCCCTCATACTGCTGGCAGTCAAGCAAGAATCCTAAGGGGCTCTATCAACGTGTAATAGCGACCTGTCAGGTCACCTAAAGCAGTACATGATGATAAAGATAAACCAGATAGCATACTATCATCTTGAGTAAGACTGTCCTACCGGGATAGGTCCTCCCTCAATCATTGCAATCACGTGCCTGTGATCCAATAATTGACTCTGAGGGCACTATCTCCAACAATCTCCCACTTGCACTTAAGGCTAATTATTGCGATGTCGCATATTCACAGCCCGTGTGATACCGAACACCCAACTCCTCTACTTGTCAGTCTCACAAAGCTCGTTTGCGAAACTATTGCGTTCGAGGAATAGCCTCAGTGAGTGGATCCGCTTTGATGTTTCTTTCTATGTCTCTCTATATCTCATGTTCGCGGAGAAAGCCATCTCTCGAAATGAGCAATACCTGTCTTAGAATGTGTCTGGATGTCTGATGGGACCTAGCTCATAAATGAACTCCAAATCCAAACTTCTTAGACTGTATCGTCAACTGAACTTAATCAGTATCTTGCGGTATGCCTCCCTTAGTATTGCCTTGGACCACCTGTCCAAAATACTGCCCCTCGTCAGAAGGAAAAACTATAACTCTGACAACCTCCTTGTCGTTCAGGTCACCTTGGAAGCCTGGAATGATAACTGTCTCCCGAATAAGGCTGTCGTTATCATATCCCTAGAACATCCACTTATGTTCTAAAACTGCTTCCGACTGTTTCTCCAGGATTGGATCAATGTCAACTTACTGCATCTAGTGCAAAAACAACATCTGGTGTGGTACTTGACATCTCATGATTGACTCAATTGCCTAAGCAAGTGATCTGCTAATCATACACATCCCTCCCCTTTTTAGTCTGTAAGACACCTTTAGAGAGGGTGACTCCATCACCTGCAGGTACACTACCGTGCCAGGAGTCGTCCATTCTAAATACTCTTAGAATGCTGTCTAAGTACCCTTAATTGGGAAACCACCCAAATCTAGATCTAAAACCATAGATCTAGTAACCAGAATGTTTGATATGAAATCCATTTTCTTTGTGGAGAAACAACTGTGTGACGACCAAACCATAACCGATCGTAGTATAGGAATATCACTTCCTACTCTGTGTATGTCATCCAAATACCATGATATCACACCCTACTACCTTCTCAACAGATCCATCCCCTATTCTGATGAAGTCAAACCAATGACTGTCACATCAGAAATTGATGATCTATCTCCGCTATATCTGCTTTAGTCTATAAATGACACAAGCCACTTGTCCACCATGCTTCCGCTGCTCCCACTGACCACGACAACCCTCTGGCAGAGTCATATAAACGTACACTTCTAAAGCCAGTTTAGAACGACGCTATACTCATCCTCCTGTCGGGTCTCACAGTCTGGAACAACAGCAATGGCAAGTTTGGGTAAACAAGAACTTCCCTGTCACCGTCCTTGAGGCTACCGGAGTACCTCTCGGGTGCCTGAAGTTACCCACCTTATCTGCGGAGTGGCCAATGGAATGTCAAACTAGATTGAATCTTTAGGTTCCTATCAAATCTTCAGTAATCGTTTGTGGTTCTAGAATCACTTCCAATTCTACCATACTCCCACTACTGTTTTCAAAAAAAATCCATTTTATTTAAAACTGTGGCGAGTCTAGAACAATATCACCATTGATCTTCCAGATGGTAGAAAGTCAACCCTCGTCATAGCCTGGGTCAACCCACAAACAGCCATTACAAAAACGTGCCTTGAGTTATCCAGAGTCTGGTTTTAAGCATAGGCCGGACAACTCCCCGTACCTTAACATCGTTAAGATATGAACTGTTCTATATCCAATATAGAACCAGAGGCACTGATTTAATTGAACCAGATTCAAATCATGCAGCTGTCTCCAGTGCATGTCAACTAAATGGAAAGAGGCCGATCAGCGTTACTCAATTTAGGAATACTTCCACTTATGAGCAACCTGAAAGAGAAGCAAGTTCTCTTAATCATTACTATCAACTGAATACCATACTCAAGTATCTACATCTTCGATCAACTTGAAGAATCCCGATACTTGCAACACCTGGTTCTCTACTTTATTCAAATACCTATAACTTCTCAAAATTCGGACCCTGTGTTTCCACGAAACACCTGTCTAAAAACTAGAGAAGTCATAAGTAAATCGAATATAGTACGAGGACCAACCCCTTTGTCCTAATGGACACTGGACAACATACAATACTCTGTATAAGTCCCTTGAGTCTGATAACTCATTCCCTGTATGTCGTAGGTTGAAAACTGTACTATGGTTATGAAGAATTACACCGCTGTTTAATGCTCCTTACCTAACCATCCACTGATATAGGTAAATGTCATAGACATAATTTCAAAAAGGTATATCTCACTCTATGAAAATAGACGTACAGATACATCGATTTGAAGTTGGTGCATAACAGCGGATATTCAAAACCAAATATTTGCCGACCGGCAAACAGCCCAGGTGATTTCCTCAAATATCACCGATTACAACGAATCCCGATATAATGAGGATGATCACCTAATTCCCAATAACTCACTCCCACTCATCATCTGTAAAACCATACAGATGTGAGAATCAAACCTGGTAAATACATATCCTGGAGCAAGTATCTAATCGGGAAATCAGTTTTCTTTTAACATTATACAGTGAAACTGAAACATTGAAATGTTTCGATGGGGTATCCCAGTATTCCTAGTAATGCCTCTTCCATTATCCAGATTCATAACTGTAACCGTGTAATTCTTAGCCACCTCTCCAAATCCCTTTATATGTCTTTAGTCATTACCTTCTGTACACCCCTTTAGGCCAAATGGTTTTCTTCCTTCCCTACCGTTCGGCACCAGCCTATGGTTTGGAAGAAGACTATCCAATAAGCATAATCGGTATACTGTCCTAATCCCAGGAACACTCGCAATGCGAGAGAATGTGAAGATAAAAGACAACCGAATAAACCTTATTCCTATTTCTCCTAAACCAGAATCCATCCCCGAACTGGAACAAGTTCCTTTCGAGTTCGTATATAACCATACGATGGAGTATCCAATAAACTGTGGATCTTCGTAGTGACACGGAGTGTCCTGGAGAAATACAAAGGTGAAGTGGGAGTGGTAATGAAATACCTGGTTTGGTCGTGAATATCAGTTGCAATTTACTTTGCCCTCTTACTAATCCCTTGCTTTGTCTTAACTTAATACCTTCTGTACACCATCGTTAGGCTAATTGGTTTTCTTCATTCCCTACCGGTCGGCACCTGCCTATGGTTTGGAAGAAGACTATCCAATTTTCTTAATAGGTGTACTATCTCCTAAACCAAGGAGTACTCGCAACCTGAGAGAAGGTAAAAGGAGAAGACAACTGAATAGTCCTATTCGTTTTCTCCAGAACCGGAAACCATCCTCGAATTCCTTCGAGTTCGTTATAACCATACGATGGTTTTGTCCAATGGAAGTGGACGTTCGTAGTAATACGGGGTGTCCTGGAGAAAAGGGTAAAAGTAGGAGTGGCAATGAGGTATGCAACTCTGACAATCCAAAAGCCAGTGTTTAAGAAGGTTCGGTTAATTTTGGTCACTGAGTCATAGTCTTAGGGTCGGGTCAATGGTCGCTACCAAAGAGAGAGAGAAAAGAAACACTCAGCGTGCACTCTAACCTAGATCAGAATGGTTACCAATTTATCTAATCTGGAAACCTCCCACTGTAACCTCAAATTCTTCTCCAAACCCGAAAGAAGAATTAGTCGGGATCACCCGAAGAGTAAACCAACTCATCAGTGGGAATCGGGATCCAACTATCATCGCATGATAACGTGACGGAATCCGCTCACGCTATCACACTCCAGAAGGTATGCGCATATCTGGCAAGTTTCAGTTTCTTTAGAAACTCCCGATGTGAATTTTTGCCCCATGCTCTTATGACCTTGACGAAGGCCAACATATCATAAGTTACATGTCAAGTTCTACCCGTCATTGTCCAGGTTAATTTGAACCCACCCGTACATACCCTTGACGAAGGCCAAAATAGTAGTACGACTGTCCCAAACCAACACATCTATCTATGCTGCAGAAAAGTAACAAATAGCTACCATACACTATGCCTTGACGAAGTCCAACATACATAGCATGAATACTAAGTGCTACCGTTCTGAAATGACGGAGGGCTACGAATGGTTTCTGGCGAAAACCTTTAACGTAATGAACTTGATATCATTGAAGGAACGGATAGCTTTTAAAAATATAGTGACGAAAACCTTTGCTAAAGAGGTCACTCCCGGTGAAGGGATCTCGGCTCTTTCCCCGTAGAATGAGGTGCAGGATATTCCAACTGAATACCACGGTGCAAAGCAAAAGTAAACGGCTATAGTGAAGTTATTTCCCTGACGCAAACTTTTTGTCCAAGGGGTCACTCCCGGTGAAGGGATCTCGGCCCTTGCCTCGTCGACTGAGGAGCAGGATATTCCAACTGAATACTACGATGCAAAACAAAAGAGAACGTCCTTGCAATAACAGTTTTTTGAAAAATGTTCCAATAACATCAGATTAGGTTTGTTTAACTTGCATTGATCCGAATCAACGCAGTCCCATCAATTGATCACACGACAAAGAACGAAATATAATGATGTACGTATATGCCATCCGCATTCGTCACTGGGTCCCGTCATTACCCGTTAGGTTAGCTAACTAACGACAGAGCGGGGACTGGACTAGCGCGGATGCAAAACATATACAACATCTACTAATATATATATATCAATATATAATATTTCGCTCAAGGCGTGATAAAATGCAACATCACAGAAATGTACAGCATCACAGAACAATACAGATATCTGGGATCCGCGGGTTTCACAGAGCCGCTACTGAAACCCGACGTTCCCCTGGTCGTGTGGATAGCCTGTGCAATGAAAACCCTAGACTCCTACGGGAGCGGCAAGTTACCCGCCAAAACCTGAAGCGAGGCAGCCCCCTTCAGCAACATGAATGGACCACCCAGCACTTCACCGAATCCAGTAACTTGGGTACCCCTCCTGGGTCAACCTGTACCCCCTACGAGTGCGGCGAATAGCCCGCCAATTCTAGAATAAAGCCCCCTCCGTCTCAATGCCATGAGATGCGGGCCCGTTGCCCTCTAGAACCCGACTATCCGTGCACCCCTCCGCGGGGTAATCCTAGTACAGAAAGTAAAATATACATACAACGGGTACATCGACCGCAACCTGGTCGTGCCCCAAAATAATAATACAAACAGGCAGTGATGGCAGTCCACATGTCGGACGCTCGCCCCACAATATCAAATGTACATAATACAACAAAAACTGTACTAGAACTGCATCCAGGCTATCCCCCACGACCAATCCGCAACATCACAGAAATACACAGAATATCAACGTGAAGGCCACGTTCACAAATCCGTCTAACCGGGCTATAGCAGTTAGACAGGATTTACCGATCAAGTGACATTCACGGTCGCAGATATAATGTAAAAACTGTGAACTAACATGTTTAAAATATCCGATCGATCAAATTTTACCAAGTGGGCCCCAAGCATTACTGTAGCACTTAAAGAAATTCCGGGCCCAAAAATAATATTCCAAAACCCATATTTTCAAGTCAGGAGGCCTTTATAAAAAATTGGTGCACTTAACAGTTTAAACAGCGGCGGAACCGCGGCCCAAGCATGGGTTTGGCCGCGGTTCCGCGGTGACATAATGAGATCGTGCGACCAAATTTTTACAGGAGGCTTATACTTCCCTGAACATCATTCTGCAACACTCTGAAAAAAATTTCGAGCCAGAAAAAAAATCGACAGAAAACTGATGCAAAGAAAACGCGGGTTTTTGGAATTTTATTCGATCGGAAATGTAAAACACATTAGACAAAGCTAGACTATGTTAATGGCGAGGCTCTGATACCACTGTAAGTGTACGGCGGCGCCCCGGCCGTCAATCCGACGCCGGAATGCGGAAACGAAAAACTTTGCAAACTAGCAAACCGGCACCACCGCGCACTAAAACCCGGATCGGGCCATTAAACTAGTCCTAGCTATCTAGAAATGGGGTAGAGAGATATACCGAGCGATCCGTGTCCTTCGGTATTCTCGTCGTCGTCCCGATCTCCCCGAGGAATCTCCGGTCTCCACCACGTCGCCGGAAGGGCACCACGTCGCCGGCTTCTTTTACGGGCTCCCACCTCTGGACCGAGGCAACTCGGGCACGAAGTTGGCGAGTCGACGTGCCCAAGATTTGCTATAGAATAGTGTAGTGAGCTATATGTGTCTCTAGGGGTTGAGGGAGTTGCCATATGGTAGAGGAAATGAACTAAAACTTTTTGGAGATGAACTTGGGAATTTTGTAGCATGAAATGAACAAAAATTCCCACTAGAATTTTTGGACAGCCCCCCAAGAGCCAAGGCCGGCCATGCTTGAGGATGGAATGAATTGAGAGAATGAGGGAGAGAGTGTATCAAAAGAATGAGAGTCTCTCATAATCCAAGAGAGAGAAAAGAGATGATGAGAAGAAATCATCACAAGGAAAATCCAACACTCAACCAACCAATCATCACTCCAAAAGGTCAAGCTATGATGGATTAATCAAGTCAATGGATGGTGCACCCATCATGAAAACCGTCATGATGCAACAAAATGCAAAGAACACCCTCCACAAATGCTCATTTGTACAAATACAAATATGCCCTCCTCCACCAATCTTCGGCCAATGAAAGATACAAAGGAAAATGGCCGAAACGGAAAGAAAACTGGCAACTCCAGAAAAACTGATCCCGTAATAAATTACAGGAAAACCCCGCTACTGTGCATACACACCCGCATCTGTATTCCAACCGAATACAAATGCAATGAGACAAAATCTACACTGTACTATACTAGGATCCGGCTTAAACCAAAGCCCGCTAGTATAAACCGTCCGATCAGGATCCGTGCAATACCGCACGTATCTGATCGAACCCTGCCATATCTCCATACGTCCTCTACAGCGTTTCGCCCGAAAACTTGAGAAACTGAATGTGGGGGACTCTAAAGACTTGTCAATACTATGGCTGTGGATTTAACCACTAGCACGTCAGAGGTATTAGCCATACGTGACGGGCTACCAGCTATTGACAAAAAGGAACGTCGATGAGCAAACTCATCCTGACACCCTACTGAGCCTGTCAGTGACAATATCCGTACAGTCCGGTCCGTTCGTCTATGAGCATCTCATGGCGGGCCTAGGGGGTTGGTACAAGTCAGACTCCCAAAAACGGTACAAGTCGTGTCAGAGATCAGCCCAGAACACCCTGAGATACTACTGGAATACCTTCCAGTAAATCTCCTGCCTTGGCCAAGGGCTTTTCATGTTCTGGCTCTCCTAGACACAGCGCGACCTCACCCCCAATACCGGGAGAGACGAACCCCCGAAGATCTGCTCACTGCCTCCATGTGGCTCGGGACTGTACCCAACTAAAACCTGTTTGCACGTCTCCTTTGAGTGTAGTAGGGTAGTAATCAAAGTATAGTGGGAACCCACACGAGACAAATGACGATCCTCAGGTCGATGAACTAACATGTACACATGTCACCAGGGAACTGCTATCTGACGTCAGGTATAAGACCAACTAGCATGTTCCCGGCGAGTCCTGTCCGGTGTACTCATAACCCAATGAGCACCTGTATACATCTTAGGTGATCCAACTGACACCAGTGGCTTGTAAGACCGGCCACCGTCCCTCGTCGGGGTCTCGACTGTATACACTAGTCTACTCTGGAGTATCGATGCCCTGTCTCGAAACTCCCACGACTAGGGACCATTTAAGGATGTGCTTATAGACTACCAGCTCTCAGGTATATGATCGCCCTCATACTGCTGGCATTCAAGCAAGAATCCTAAGGGGCTCTATTAACGTGTAATAGCGACCTGTCAGGTCACCTAAAGCAGTACACGATGATAAAGATAAACCAGATAGCATACTATCATCTTGAGTAAGACTGTCCTACCGGGATAGGTCCTCCCTCAATCATTGTAATCACGTGCCTGTGATCCAATAATTGACTCTGAGGGCACTATCTCCAACATGTGCAAACTTGAAATTGTTGAGGGTGTATGTGTAAAAGGGTTAGGAAATGTTTTGGCTCAGAAATTCCTCAAAATACCACTAATTAGGATTTATCTTACACATCCACCTCATCTTTGTATGAAAATCCCACATTTTCTCCTTGCTACACCACCTCCTTGGATGAAACAAGAACACCCTTGCTTGGTGACGCCTCCTCCTACACCTCGCTCATTCTCTTTATCCTATACCTTGTGTTCAGATCACTTAACCAAATAAAAATTAGAAAAGATCAAGGAAAGAAAGAAAACACTTGAACTCACAAAAGAAAAATAAAAAAGAAGAGAAAAGAGAAGAAGAACTAGGAGCTAAAAAGTTCACTATCAAGTTAGAAGTGAAGGACTTGGGTATCTTGAAGGAAGTCTTTCAACCATCCTTAGTAGGTATAATTCTTAATTCAGTAGGTTTTAGTTCTGTAAATTGTAAAATTTTAGAAATCGGATATCGGAAAAGTTGGTATTTTAGGAAAATATAGTCTCTGTGAAGATCTGCTATCACTTAGATAATAACTAATTTGACCAAACAGTACCTTAATATTATACACAAGACCTAGAAGTTACCATAAGAATACGAGCAAGGGGGCTCGGATTTTGGCCGGCGACCAACACTAGAATTCCGGGGTCGCTGGATTTTTGAAGGAGTTGGGTGTTTTGGGTTTTTGGGGTAGGTCTCTATGTAGGTGCTATGATATTTGGTATTGTTTATTTAAATTAATTTAATAGCATATGGAATCTAGGGACTAATATCGTAAACGGGATCAAAATTCTAAAATACGACACGGTAAATTCGTAACGCGTTTAAGTTTTCTGTTGCAAACAGCGAGGGGTTAAAGTCCAGTTAAGATAAGCGTTAGATAGTTTAGAATGGTCGCACGTGGTATAGTTAATACTTAACACTTTTATTTGTATGATTCGCCGTATCGAAATTAGCCGTTCTTATTCAAATAAATTTCGATGTTAGATTCAAATACGGAAACATCGGAGGCCGCAAGAAAGGGAAAAGGATTGGCGATTTCTGAGTAGTTTACGACGTATTCCGGTGAGTAGACTAAATATCTACCGGGGAATCTTGTAAAGATGGCGTGATACGCCCGTAGTTTAGTTTAAATAAAATAGGCTTTTGTATGTTAAGTTAATTCTATGCATTCATATATATCTATACATCGCCATGTTAATAGCTGTTAGAACACTGCACAATTATCGACGAGTTATGCCGCACATGCACATATTTATATATTACATTACACCTCGTCGATATTGACGTGTCACTTTCACACTTAGTAATTATCCTGTTAAATATGATTCCTATCATACCTTAAACATCAACAACAGTAGTAAATTGCATCAATGACATCATATTTCGTATTCAAGTGTTATCAGTTGATATAAGAGGCATTTGCACTATTGAGGATTTATGGTTTTGAGTTTTCCTATACTATTGCGTAAATTCAGTGATTTTCATAATGATGTGAGATGTCCACCATGAGATGTTGTTTTTATGATTTGATTTTATTCCAGACCGAGTGAGGGAGCAATACGGTCGCGGATTTTTACGTTATCCGGAATGAGTGGGGGAGCTATACAGTCGGATTCATGGTGGACCCGGTCGAGACCGAGGGACAGGATAGCAGCATTTGAGGCGGGAGAGCCTAGCGAGGATACTCAATACCGGAGATAGTATTGAAACACGGCGGATATCTAGATGATACCGACCGGTGTTATTGATTGCAGGATCGTTCGAGGAACGAGGCCTAAGGAAAACAGAAGATTTGTGTCGATGTTGGACACGGAAAGATGAACTTGATTTGGAAATAAGTGAAGAGATTTCATTCTTGATTTATATGATTATTAGTATAAATTCATGCTTTCACATGCTACCATGCATCATACTCATCCTTATCGAAAATTAGTTATAGTTGTCATATTTACATTATCAGCCGTTACATGTTAGTCTTATTCACTGAGTTGGAAACTCACCCCCATTGTGCCACAGTTCCTTGCAGGGGTAGAGTGGACGGTTAGCAGCAGTGCAGATCCACTTATCAGCTTTTATCGCATCTTTTGCTAGGTGGGTTATCTATGTAGTAACCTCCTCTTTTGATATTGTATATTGAATCTAGAATATCTCCATCAGACCCTGTATTATGACTTAGAACGAGAAGTGGTTGTGTGTATATTATTTGACAGATGAGATACTGATATTTCTTTTACTTATATCTGAGATTCTTACTGAGGTCGTGTAAAGTTGTATATTTATATTCCGTTGTTGGCATTGTTGATCCCAACTAGGGATACAACCAAATTAAACACCTTATACTGTTTTTATTATGAATTCAATAGGGAGTTATCGTTAAGATTCTCAATTACTTAACACTGTGATTTTTACTTAAAAACTATATTTTTTCTAAAACCGCAAAAAGGGGTTTTGATATTGGTTTTTGGATTACTCAGGTTGTGTAGATATCTTTAGATATTATACAATCTAAGTGCCGGTCACATCCAAACTTTGGGTCATGAAAAAGTTGGTATCAGAGCTTAGGATTAACCTTACGGAATCGAATAGTGAGTTAAGGTAATTCGACTTGAGTTCGTTACGTAGGATGACCTTTGGTTTGATGGAGTAGGTGAATTAGGATGAGTGCGGTACCGTACGTATGTTCCGTGGTATATTTACGCTACGATACTCAGCCTAAGTAACCTTAGGAGATGTTTGTTCGTACTTCTTTCCTTGATTCCATGTATCTTGTGATTCAATTGTAATGTCCATATCAATCCTGTTTCTTACTCCAGCCACTATGTCATTAACGACTACGGGGGTTCAGAGTACCGCTGTGCGAGATGGGATTGGAGTGGGCTCGTCTGAAATGGGGACAAACCTATGCAGTACGCCTATCTTTCATGAACCGATTGATCCACCCTATATTGATCATATAGCTAGGATGGAAGCAAGTGTTCAAGTGATGCGCCAAATGATCGGATCCTTGTTAAGGATTAGTCGAGCACGGAGATCGACCACTACTCCACATACGGTGGTTTAGAGACCAAGGAAAAATTGTAATAATACATCAGCACCTAGACGTGTTCGTAGAGGCCGTGGCAGATTCTATATGGATCGGTCCTATCACTTATACCCATATATTCAGCAGCCCGTGCAAAGATGTTCCAGGTGTGGGTGTCTGTATCACTTTATTAGGAATTGTCTCGTAATGCGACAGGGTGAGGCATCGGTTGCATATGTGACTTCACCACTTTCACCACCTCCTCCGAGCACATTACCTCCTACACCTGTTGTTGTTCCATGCTAGTTCAACGCCCATAGAGGCCGAGTTCGTGACGGTCGTAATTCAAGAGGACGAGGAGGTCGAGACAGATTTAATCCAGGCCGCAGTTTTGGTCGAGATAGGACTCGGTGTCAAATGTTCAGTTCATACCCCGTTGAGCAGAGGCCCCCATCTATCTGTTTTAGTTATGGACGTCCAGGGCATTTCGCTAGGAATTGTAGACTCTAAGGAGGGACGTCAGGATGCTGGTAGAGGCCGGGCATCCAATGCAGTTGTAACAGGTATTCTTTAGTATGTTCCTTAAACGCGCGTATTTTAGTCTATTCCGGTTATACGCATTCATACGTATTTGCACACTTTGCACTTCCTTTGGGAAGAGAGTCGTCGTTGTTTGAGTAACCTCTAGTTGTGATTACTCCTTTAGGAGATTCTTTTGTAGCTCGACACGTATTCAGGTCATGTTCAGTACGTGTTGGTGATAGGGATTTATTAGTGGAATTGATTCTCCTAGATAAGTTAGTTTTAATATATTTCTTGGTACTGATTGGTTGGCCGCTTGTCATGCGTAGTAGATTGTCGGAGGAAAGCGGTCAGATTTTATTTTCCAGGGGGACCGATGTTGTTGTGCAAGGAGACTGTAGTATAACTCCTGCCAACGTGATTTCTGCTCTTTGTGCGGGATGACTCTTGAAGAAAGGTTTTCATGGGTTCTTAGCATTTGTTTAGGACTTAGCAGCCGCTGAGATTCCGTTGGACCTGGTTTCGATCGCACGAGAGTTTCTGGATGTGTTTCCTGCTGAATTACCAGGATTTCCGCCAGATTGCAATATTGAATTTTGTATCGACTTGATTCCGGGTGCGGGGCCTATTTCTATACCACACTATCGGATAGCCCCGACAGAGTTGAAGGCACTCAAAAGCCAGTTGCAAGAGTTGTTAGATAGGGGACTTGTTCTTCTAAGTGTATTACCGTGGGGAGCTCCTGTCTTATTTGTTAAGAAGGATAATAGTATGAGACCGTGTATCGACTACAGGCGGCTGAATCGAGTTACCGTGCGAAATAGGTATCCATTACCTCGTATCGATGACTTATTCGATCAGCTACAGGGAGCTGGCTACTTCTTAAAGATTGATTTGCGGTCAGGATATCACCAGTTGAAGGTTCGGAAGGATGATATTCCGAAGACTGTTTTTCGCACACGTTATGGGTATTATGAGTTTCTGGTGATGTCGTTTGGACTCACCAATGCTCTAGCAGCTTTCATGGATATGATGAACCGTATTTTTCGACTATTTCTTGATCAGTTTATTATAGTATTCATTGAAGATATTCTTGTTTATTCACGGAGCCGAGAGGAGCACGAGCAGCATTTGCGCATCACGTTGCAGACCTTGAAGGAGCATCAACTGTTCGCTAAAATCTCCAAGTGTGCTTTCTGGCTGGACAGTGTAGATTTCTTAGGTCACGTAGTTACGAAAGATGGGATACGTGTGGACCCAAAGAAGATAGAAGCGGTACAGCACTAGCCCAAACCTATGTCAGTTACAGAGGCTCGAAGTTTCTTGGGTCTGTCCGGTTATTACAGACGTTTTGTGCAGGATTTTTCTCGGATCGTTGCACCGTTGACCGGATTGACTAGGAAGGAAGTTCCATTTCTTTGGACAGATGCATGTGAGCAGAGTTTCCAGCAGTTGAAGATTCGCTTGACGACTGCACATGTCTTATCTTTACCTTCCGGGTCAGGTGGGTTCGTGGTGTATTGTGATGCCTCTCGAGTGGGTTTAGGCTGTATGTTGATGCAGCACGGCAGGGTTGTAGCTTATGCTTCTCGGCAGTTGAAGAGGCATGAGCAGAACTACCCCACTCATGATTTGAAGATGGCTGCAATAGTTTTCGCACTGAAGATTTGGAGGTATTACTTGTATGGAGAATCGTGCCAGATTTTTACAGATCATAAGAGCTTGAAGTATATTTTTCAGCAAATGGATCTGAATCTAAGGCAGCGTCGATGGATGGAACTCGTGAAGGATTACGATTGTGAGATCTTGTATCATCCAGGCAAAGCGAATGTTGTAGCAGATGCTTTGAGTCGGAGGCCCGGAGGTAGCTTATCTCAATTGTGCACCTTGCAGAGACAGTCTTCTACAGACTGGCAGATTCTATGTGATAGCCGTGTACAGTTTGAGTTCCCCTCGACAGGAGGAAAGTTAGCACATGTTCGCACCCATCCTCAGTTATTGGATCGTATTCGAGAAACCCAGCCCATAAATGCTTGTATATCAGAGATTATGGATCAGGTTAGGTAGGGCAGAGAGTCGGAGTTCGTGATAGATGATCATGGAGTATTACGTTATGGGACTCGTCTTTGTGTGTCAGATTCAGAATGGACTGAGACGTAAAGTCTCAGAGGAGGCACATCGATCAGTATACAGTATTCATCATGGTTCCACCAAGATGTATCATGACTTGAAGGATGTTTATTGGTGGGAAGGAATGAAGAGGGATGTTGCGGAGTTTGTTTCGAGATGCTTGACTTGTCAACAAGTCAAGGCCGAGCAACAGAAGCCGGTAGGAGAGTTGCAGCCCTTGCCCATTCCGGAGTGGAAATAGGAACAGATTTCCATGGATTTCGTTGTAGGTCTACCCAGGACTAGCAAAGGGTATGACTCCATCTGGGTGATTGTAGATAGATTGACAAAGGAAGCTCATTTTCTTCCGGTGAAGACGACGTATGGGTTTGCACAGTATACTCAGATTTATATCGACGAGATTGTACGATTACATGGGGTTCAGACGTGCATAGTGTCCGATAGGGCTACCCGGTTTACCAGCAGGCTATGGCAGAAACTTTAAGAAGCTCTTGGTACACGATTGAGTTTTAGCACAGCTTTCCACCGACAGACAGATGGTCAGTCAAAGCGGACCATTCAGACGCTAGAGGATATGCTTCGAGCTTGCAGCCTTGATTTTGGTGGTAATTGGGATCGTCACTTACCTTTGATAGAATTCTCGTACAACAACAGTTTTCAGGAGACGATCCAGATGGCACCCTTTGAAGTTTTGTATGGGAGGAAATGTCGATCACCCGTGTGCTGGACGGAACTGAGCGAGAATAGAATTTTGAGACCGCAGATAGTACAGGAGACTACGGAAAAGATTCAGTTGATACAGGACAGAATGAGAGCGGCCCAGTGCAGACAGAAATCATACGTAGATCGACGACGTCGTAAACTCGAGTTTCAGGTGGGAGATCATGTGTTCCTTCGTGTATCTCCGATGAAAGGTGTGATGCATTTCGGGAAAAAGGGGTAGCTCAACCCCAGATATGTCGGGCCTTACGAGATTCTAGAGAGAGTGGGTGTTGTGGCTTATCGTTTAGCACTTCCACCGAGTTTTCCCGATGTGCATCCTGTGTTTCACGTGTCTATGCTTCGCAAGTATCTTCACAATCCTTCTCACGCGATCCAGCATCAGACCTTACAGCTTGAGCCGGATTTATCCTACACAGTGCAACAAGTTGCTATTCTAGACCGGCAGGCAAAGAAACTGAGATCAAGGATAATTCCATATGTAAAGGTTCTTTGACGAGGGACAAATCGCAAGAAAATTACTTGGGAGACCGAGGATGCAATGCGAAAGAAATTTCCACATCTTTTTGAAGGTACGTCTAGTTAAGTTTTAAATTCGGGAACCGAATTTTCTTAAGGGGGGAATATTGTAACATAATGAAAATTTAGAAATAAATAAAATTAATTAATTAAATCATACAATGCCAATTTTAAAAAGTTATTAAAACAAAATAGGACATTTTCATAAGTAGTATGTGAAACAAATTAAATTGAAATTTTAGTATGTAACATTAATCTATTACAAGGGTTTTAGTGATAAATTTAGTTTCATTTTAATAAAATGGTGTTTATTTAATAACATGGGTAGTGAAAGGTCTTTTTGTAAAATTTAGGAAAAATGTGCAAACTTGAAATTGTTGAGGGTGTATGTGTAAAAGGGTTAGGAAATGTTTTGGCTCAGAAATTCCTCAAAATACCACTAATTAGGATTTATCTTACACATCCACCTCATCCTTGCATGAAAATCCCACCTTTTCTCCTTGCTACACCACCTCCTTGCATGAAACAAGCACACCCTTGCTTGGTGACATCTCCTCCTACACCTCACTCATTCTCTTTATCCTATACCTTGTGTTCAGATCACTTAACCAAATAAAAATTAGAAAAGATCAAAGAAAGAAAGAAAACACTTGAACTCACAAAAGAAAAATAAAAGAGAAGAAGAACTAGGAGCTAAAGAGTTCACCATCAAGTTAGGAGTGAAGGACTTGGGTATCTTGGAGGAAGTCTTTCAACCATCCTCAGTAGGTATAATTCTTAATTCAGTAGGTTTTAGTTCTGTAAATTGTAAAATTTTAGAAATCGGATATCAGAAAAGTTGGTATTTTAGGAAAATATAGTCTCTGTGAAGATCTGCTATCACTTAGATAATAACTAATTTGACCAAACAGTACCTTAATATTATACACAAGACCTAGAAGTTACCATAAGAATACGAGAAAGGGGGCTTGGATTTTGGCCGGCGACCAACACTAGAATTCCGGCGTCGCCGGATTTTTGAAGGAGTTGGGTGTTTTGGGTTTTTGGTGTAAGTCCACGGCGGCGCCCCGGCCGTCGATCCGACGCCGGAATACGGAAATGAAAAACTTTGCAAACTAGCAAACCGGCACCACCGCGCACTTTTAACCCGGATCGGGCCATTAACCTAGCTACAAGCAAACTAAAATATGGGTAGAGAAGTATACCAAGCGATCCGTGTCCTCCGGTCTTTGTCTCCACTCCGATCTCCTGCGGAATCTCCGTCCGTCACGTCCTCGTCGGAAAGGGCACCACGTAGCCGGGTTCGTTTATGGGCTCCCACCTCTGGACCGAGACAACTCGGGCGCGAAATTGGCTAGCCGACGCGTCCAAGGTTTGCTGTAGACTAGAGTAGTAGGTTGTCTCTTTTGGGGCTTAGAAGTTGCCATGGTATGTGGAGGTGAAGAAAAATCTTTGGAGAGAGGTAAGGAAAAAATGTAGTGGCCAAAAACATGAGATGAATGAATTTTTCCTCACCCAAATGAACCTCTCTCTCTCCCTCAAGAATAGTGGCCGGCCCCCTCTTCTTTTTCTCATGGTGGGAAAAAGAATGAATAATAAAGCAAGAGAAGAAAAGGGAATGAATGTGTGAGAAAAAGGTCACACCAATTTCTACTCACATCCATTCACAAACCATCATGGAAAAAAGCAATGAAAAAGACTAGAAAAGAATCTCATGATGGTTGAACCACAAATGCAATAAACCCCCTCCACAAATACTAATTTGCACAATTGCAAATTAGCCCTTCTATCGGAAAGTCCGGCCGGGAACGAACAAAGGAAAACCGGCCGGAACGGAATGCAAACTGGCAACTTCAGAAAACTGATCCCGTAATAAATTACAGGAAAACCCCGCTACTGCAAATACATGCCCGCATTTGTATTCCCACTGAACACAAATGCAGAGAGACAAAACTACACTATCTAATACTAAGATCCGGCTTAAGCCAAAACCGGCTAGTAAAACCCGTCCGATCACGATCGTTGCAATACCGCACGTATCTGATCGAACCCTGCCATATCTCCATACGGCCTCTACAGCGTTTCGCCCGAAACTTGAGTAACTGTGTGTGGTGGACTCTAAAGACTCGTCAATACTATGGCTGTGGATTTAACCACTAGCACGTCAGAGGTATTAGCCATACGTGACGGGCCACCAGCTATTGACCAAAAGGGACGTCGATGAGCGAACTCATCCTGACACCCAACTGAGCCTGTCAGTGACAATATCCGTACAGTCCGGTCCGTTCGTCTATGAGCATCGCATGGCGGGCCTAGGGGGTTGGTAAAGTCAGACCCCCAAAAGCGGTACAAGTCGTGTCGGAGTGTAGCCCAGAACACCCTGAGATACTACTGGAATACCTACCAGTAAATCTCCTGCCTTGGCCAAGGACTTTTCATGTACTGGCTCTCCTAGACACAGCGCGACCTCACCCCCAATACCGGAAGAGACGAACCCCTGCAGATCCGCTCGTTGCCTCCATGTGGCTCGGGACTGTACCCAACTAAAACCTGTTTGCACGTCTCCTTTGAGCGTGGTAGGGTAGTAATCAAAGCACAGTGGGAACTCACACGAGACAAAAGACGATCTCAGGTCGATGAACTAACCTGTACACATGTCACCAGGGAACTGCTATCTGACGTCAAGTATAATACCAACTAGCAGGTTTCCGGCGAGTCCTGTCCGGTGTACTCATAACCAATGAGCACCTGTATACATCTTAGGTGAACCAACTGACACCAGTGGCTTGTGAGACCGGCCACCGCCCCTCGTCGGGGTCTCGACTGTATACACTAGTCTACTCTGGAGAATCGATGCCCTGTCTCGAAACTCCCACGACTAGAGACCTTTTAAGGATGTGCTTATAGACTCCAGCTCTCACGTATATGATCGCTCTCATACTGCTGGTAGTCAAGCAAGAATCCTAGGGGCTCTATCAACGTGTAATAGCGACTCGTAAGGTCACCTAAAGCAGTACACGATGATAAAGATAAACCAGATAGCATACTATCATGTCGAGTAAGACTGTCCTACCAGTATAGGTCCTCCTCAATCATTGCAATCACGTGCCTGTGATCCAATAATTGACTCTGAGGGCACTATATCCAACAATCTCCCACTTGCACTCAAGGCTAATTATTGCGATGTCGCATACTCACAGCCCGTGTGATACCGAACACCCAACTCCTCTACTAGTTAGTCTCACAAAGCTCGTTTGCGAAACTATTGCGTTCGAGGAATAGCCTCAGTGAGTGGATCCGCTGTGGTGTTTCTTTCAATGCCTCTCTTTATCTCAAGTTCGCGGAGAAAGCCATCTCCCGAAATGAGCAATACCTGTCTTAGAATGTCTGGATGTCTGATGGGATCTAGCTCATAAATGAACTCCAAATCCAAACTTCTTAGACTGTATCGTCAACTGAACTTAATCAGTATCCTGCGCCATGCCTTCCCTCAGCATCGACCTGGACCACCTGTCCAAAATACTGCCCTTCAACAGAGGGAAAACTATAACTCTGACAGCCACTCTGCCATCCAGGTCACCTTGGAAGCCTGGAATGATAACCGTCTCCTAAAGGAGGCTGCCGTTATCAATTCCCTAGAACATCAACTTATGTTCTAAAACTGCTTCCGATTGTTTCTCCAGGATTGGATGAATATCAACTTATTGCACCTACTGCAAGAACAACATCTGGTGTGGTACTTGACATCTCATGATCAACTCAATTGCCTAAGCAAGTGATCTACCAATCATGCACATCCCTCTCCCCTTTAGTCTGTAAGACACCTTTAGAGAGGGTGACTCCATCACCTGCAGGTATACTACCGTGCCAGGAGTCGTCCATTCTAAATACTCATAGAATGCTGTCTAAGTACCCAGATTAAGAAACCACCCAAATCTAGATCTAAAACCATAGATCTAGTGACCAGAATGTCTGATATAATATCCAAGTCCTATGTGGAGAAACCACTGTGTGACGACCAAAGTATAACCGATCATAGTATAGGAATATCACTTCCTACTCTGTGTATGTCATCCAAATACCAGGACATCACACCCTACTACCTTCTTAACAGATCCATCCCCTATTCTGATAAAGTCAAACCTATGACTGTCACATCAGAAATAGATGGTCTATCTCTGCTATATCTGTTTTAGTCTATAAATAGACATAAGACACTTGTCCACCAATGCTTCCGCTGCTCCCACTGACTACGACAACCCTCTGGCAGAGTCATATACACGTACACTTCTAAAGCTAGTTTAGAACGACGCTATACTCATCCTCCTGCCGGGTCTCACAGTCTGGAACAACAGCAATGGCATGTCTGGGTAAGCAAGAACCTTCCTGTCACCGTCCTTGAGGCAACCGAAGTACCTCTCGAGTGCCTGAGGTTACCCACCATATCTGCGGAGTGGCCAATGGAATGTCAAACCAGATTAAATATTTAGGTTCTTATCAAATCTTCAGTAATCGTTTGCGGTTCTGGAATCACTTCCAGTTCTACCATACTCCCACTACTGTTTTCTGAAAAAATCCATTTTTATTAAAACTGTGGCGAGTCAAGAACAATATCACTATTGATCTTCCAGATGGTAGAAAGTCAACCCTCGTCATAGCCCGGGTCAACCCACAAACAGCCATTACAGAAACGTTCCTTGAGTCATCCAGAGTCTGGTTTTAAGCAAAACCTGGACAACTCCCCGTATCTTAACAATGTCAAGATATGAACTGTTCTATATCCAATACAGGAACAGAGGCACTGATTTAATTGAACCAGATTCAAATCATGCAGCTGTCTCCAGTGCATGTCAACTAAATGGAAGAGAGGCCGATCAGCGTTACTCAACTTAGGAGTAGTTCCAATTATGAGTAACCTGAAAGAGAAGCAAGTTCTCTTAATCATTACTATCAACTGAATACCATACACAAGTATCTACATCTTTGATCACCTTGAAGAATCCCGATACTTGCAACACCTGGTTCTCTACTTTAATCATATACCTATAACTTCTCAAAACTTAAACCATGTGTTTCTATGAAACACCTGTCTAAGAACTAGAGAAGTCACAAGTAAACAGAATATAGTACGAGTACTTACCCCTCTGTCCTAATGGACACTGGACAACAAACAATACTCTGTATAAGTCCCTTGAGTCAAATGACTCATTCATTGTGTGCCGTAGGTTGAAAACTATACTTATGATTAAGAAGAATTACACCGCTGTTCAATACTCCTTACCGAACCATCCACTGATATAGGTAAATGTCATAAACATAATTTCAAAAAGGTATATCTCACTCTATAAAAATAGACGTACAGATATATCAATTTGAAATTGGTTCATAACAACGGATATTCAAAACCAAATATTTGCCGTCCGGCAAACAACCCAGGTGACTTCCTCAAATATCACCAATTACAACGAATTCCGACATAATGAGGATGATCATCTAATTCCCAATAACTTACTCCCGCTCATCATCTGTAAAACCATACAGATGAGAGATCAAACCTGGTAAATACATACCCTGGAGCAAGTGTCTAATTGGGAAATCAGTTTTCTTTTAACAGTACACAGTGAAACTGAAACATTGAAATGTTTCGATGGGGTATCCTGGTATTCCTAGTAATGCCTCTTCCATTATCCAGATTCACAACTGTAACCGTATATTTCTTTGCCACCCCTCCAAATCCCTTTATATGTCTTTAGTCATTACCTTCTGTACACCCCTTTAGGCCAAATGGTTTTCTTCCTTCCCTACCGTTCGGCACCAGCCTATGGTTTAGAAGAAGACTATCCAATAAGCATAACGGGTGTACTGTCCTAGTCCTGGGAACACTCGCAATGCGAGAGAAGGTGAAAATAAAAGACAACCGAATGAACCTTATTCCTATTTCTCCTGAACCAGGATCCATCCCCGAACTGGAACAAGTTCCTTTCGAGTTCGTATATAACCATACGATGAATTATCCAATAAACTTGGGATCTTCGTAGTGATACGGAGTGTCCTGGAGAAATACAAAGGTGATTTAGGATTGGCGAAGAAATACTTGGTTTGGTCGTGAATAGCAGTCGCAATTTACTTTGCCCTCTTACTAATCCCTTTCTTTGTCTTAATTTAATACCTTCTGTACACCGTTTAGGCTAATTGGTTTTCTTCATTCCCCACCATTCGGCACCAGCCTAAGGTTTGGAAGAAGACTTTCCAATTTGCGTAATAGGTGTACTATCTCCTAAACCAAGGAGTACTCACAATCTGAGAGAGAAGGTAAAAGGAAAAGACAACTGAATAGTCCTATTCGTTTTCTCCAGAACCGGAAACCATACTCGAATTCCTTCGAGTTCGTATATAACCATACGATGGTTTTGTCCAATGGAAGTGGACGTTCGTAGTAATACGGGGTGTCCTGGAGAAAAGGGTAAAAGTAGGAGTGGCAATGAGGTCTGCAACTCTGACAATCCAAAAGCCAGTATTAAGAAGGTTCGGTCAACTTGGTCACTGAGTCATAGTCTAGGGTCGGGTCAATGGTCGCTGCCAAAGAGAGAGAGAAAAGAAACACTCAGCGTGCCCTCTAACCTAGATCAGAATGGTTATCACTTTATCTAATCTGGAAACCTCCCACTGTAACGTCAAATTCTTCCCCAAACCTGAAAGAAGAATTAGCCGGGATCACCCGAGGAGTAAACCAACTCATCAGTGGGAATCGGGATCCAACTCTCATCGCATGATAACGTGATGGAATTCGCTTACGTTATCACACTCCAGAAGGTATGCGCATATCTGGCAAGTTTCAGTTTCTTTTGAAACTCCCGATGTGGATTTTTGCCCCATGCTCTTATGACCTTGACGAAGGCCAACAAATCATAAGTCACATGTCAAGTTCTACCCGTCATTGTCCAGGTTGATTTGAACCCACCCGTACAAGCCCTTGACGAAGGCCAACAAGGCTATACGACTGTGCCAAACCAACGCATCTATCTATGCAGCAGAAAGGCAACAAGCAGCTACCATACACTATGCCTTCACGAAGGCCAACAAACATAGCATGAATACTACGTGCTACCCGTCTGAAACGACGGAGGGCTACGAATGGTTTCTGGCGAAAACCTTTAACGTAATGAACTTGATATCGTTGAAGGAACGGATAGCTTTTTAGAAAAATATAGTGACGAAAATCTTTGCTAAAGAGGTCACTCCCGGTGAAGGGATCTCGGCTCTTTCCCCGTAGAATGAGGTGCAGGATATTCCAACTGAATACCATGATGCAAAGCAAAAGTAATCGGCTATAGTGAAGTTATTGCCCTGACGCAAACTTTTGTCCAAGGGGTCACTCCTGGTGAAGGGATCTCGGCCCTTGCCTCGTCGACTGAGGAGCAGGATATTCCAACTGAATACCACGGTGCAGAACAAAAGTGAACGTCCTTGCAATAACAGCTTTTTGAAAAAGTGTTCCAACAACATCAGAATAGCTTTGTTTATCTTGCATTAATCCGAATCAACGCAGTCCCATCAATTGATCACACCATAAAGAACGAAAATATACTGATGTATGTATATGCTATCCGCATTCGCCACTGGGTCCCGTCATTACCCGTTAGGTTAGCTAACTAACGACAGAGCGGGGACTGGACTAGCGCGGATGCAAAACATATACAACATCTACTAGTGTGTATATATATATAATTTTCGCTCAAGGCGTGATAAAAAATGCAACAGCACAGAAATGTACAGCATCACAGATCAATACAGATATCTAGGATCCCCGGGTTTCACAGAGCCGCTGCTGAAACCCGACGTTCCCCTGGTCGTGTGGATAGCCTGTGCAATGAAATTCTAGACCCCTACGGGCGCGGCAAGTTACCCGCCAAAACCTGAAGCGAGGCAGCCCCCTTCAGCAACGTGAATGGACCACCCAGCACTTCACGGAATCTTGTAACTTGGGCACCCCTCCTGGGTCAACTTGTTCCCCCTACGAGTGCGGCGAATAGCCCTGCCAATTCTAGAGTAAAGCCCCCTCCGTCTCAACGCCATGAGATGCGGGCCCGTTGCCCTCTAGAAGCCGACTATCCGTGCACCCCTCCGCGGGGTAATCCTAGTACAGAAAGTAAAATATACATACAACGGGTACATCGACCTCGACCCGGTCGTGCCCCAAAAGAATAATACAAACAGGCAGTGACGGCAGTCCACATGTCGGACGCTCGCCCCGCAATATCAAATGTACATATAAAACAGAACTGTACTACTATTGCATCCAGGCTATCCCCACGACCGATCTGCAACATCACAGCACAACACAGAACATCAACGTGAATGTCACGTTCGCAAATCCGTCTAACCGGGCTATAGCAGTTAGACTGGATTTACCGATCGAGTGACATTCACGGTCGCAGATATAATGTAAATACTGTGAACTAGCATGTTTAAAATATCCGATCGAACAAATTTATCAAAGTGGGCCCCAAGCAGTACTGTAGCACTCACAGAAAATCTGGGCCCAAAAAGAATATCCCAAAACCCCTATTTTCAACTCATAAGCTATATGCAAAATTTTGATCAAGTGATCAATCAAAAGCGCGGCGGAACCGCGGCCCAAGCATGGGTTTGGCCGCGGTTCCACGGCGGTATGGAGAGATCGCGGAACCAAATTTTCACAGATTGCTTCTATATCTATGCACAGTATTCTGAGACAACCTGAAAAATTTTTGGAGCCAAAAAAATTTCGACAGAGAACACATGTGCATTGGAAAATACGGTTTTTGGGGATTTTCTGTTCGATCGAGTTCTAAACATACTAGAGCAAGCTAGGCATGGTTAATGGCATGGCTCTGATACCAATGTAAGTCCGCGGCGGCGCCCCGGCCGTCGATCCGACGCCGGAATGCGGAAACGAAAAACTTTGCAAACTAGCAAACCGGCACCACCGCGCACTTTTAACCCGGATCGGGCCATTAACCTAGCTACAAGAAAACTAAAATACGGGTAGAGAAGTATACCAAGCGATCCGTGTCCTCCGGTCTTCGTCTCCACTCCGATCTCCTGCGGAATCTCCGTCCGTCACGTCCTCGTCGGAAAGGGCACCACGTAGCCGGGTTCGTTTACGGGCTCCCACCTCTGGACCGAGACAACTCGGACGCGAAGTTGGCTAGCCGACGCGTCCAAGGTTTGCTGTAGACTAGAGTAGTAGGTTGTCTCTTTTGGGGCTTAGAAGTTGCCATGGTATGTGGAGGTGAAGAAAAATCTTTGGAGAGAGGTAAGGAAAAAAGGTAGTGGCCAAAAACATGAGATGAATGAATTTTTCCTCACCCAAATGAACCTCTCTCTCTCCCTCAAGAATAGTGGCCGGCCCCCTCTTCTTTTTCTCATGGTGGGAAAAAGAATGAATAATAAAGCAAGAGAAGAAAAGGGAATGAATGTGTGAGAAAAAGGTCACACCAATTTCTACTCACATCCATTCACAAACCATCATGGAAAAAAGCAATGAAAAAGACTAGAAAAGAATCTCATGATGGTTGAACCACGAATGCAATAAAACCCCTCCACAAATACTAATTTGCACAATTGCAAATTAGCCCTTCTATCGGAAAGTCCGGCCGGGAACGAACAAAGGAAAACCGGCCGGAACGGAATGCAAACTGGCAACTTCAGAAAACTGATCCCGTAATAAATTACAGGAAAACCCCGCTACTGCAAATACATGCCCGCATTTGTATTCCCACTGAACACAAATGCAGAGAGACAAAACTACACTATCTAATACTAGGATCCGGCTTAAGCCAAAGCCGGCTAGTAAAAACCGTCCGATCACGATCCGTGCAATACCGCACGTATCTGATCGAACCCTGCCATATCTCCATACGGCCTCTACAGCGTTTCGCCCGAAACTTGAGTAACTGTGTGTGGTGGACTCTAAAGACTCGTCAATACTATGGCTGTAGATTTAACCACTAGCACGTCAGAGGTATTAGCCATACGTGACGGGCCACCAACTATTGACCAAAAGGGACGTCGATGAGCGAACTCATCCTAACACCCAACTGAGCCTGTCAGTGACAATATCCATACAGTCCCGTCCGTTCGTCTATGAGCATCGCATGGCGGGCCTAGGGTGTTGGTAAAGTCAGACCCCTAAAAGCGGTACAAGTCGTGTCGGAGTGTGGCCCAGAACACCCTGAGATACTACTGGAATACCTACCAGTAAATCTCCTGCCTTGGCCAAGGACTTTTCATGTACTGGCTCTCCTAGACACAGCGCGACCTCACCCCTAATACCGGGACAGACGAACCCCTGCAGATCCGCTCACTGCCTCCATGTGGCTCGGGACTGTACCCAACTAAAACCTGTTTGCACGTCTCCTTTGAGCGTGGTAGGGTAGTAATCAAAGCACGGTGGGAACTCACACGAGACAAATGACGATCTCAGGTCGATGAACTAACCTGTACACATGTCACCAGGGAACTGCTATCTGACGTCAAGTATAATACCAACTAGCAGGTTCCCGGCGAGTCCTGTCCGGTGTACTCATAACCCAATGAGCACCTGTATACATCTTAGGTGAACCAACTGACACCAGTGGCTTGTGAGACCGGCCACCGCCCCTCGTCGGGGTCTCGACTGTATACACTAATCTACTCTGGAGAATCGATGCCCTGTCTCGAAACTCCCACGACTAGGGACCTTTTAAGGATGTGCTTATAGACTCCAGCTCTCACGTATATGATCGTCCTCATACTGCTGGTAGTCAAGCAAGAATCCTAGGGGCTCTATCAACGTGTAATAGCGACTCGTAAGGTCACCTAAAGCAGTACACGATGATAAAGATAAACCAGATAGCATACTATCATGTCGAGTAAGACTGTCCTACCGGTATAGGTCCTCCTCAATCATTGCAATCATGTGCCTGTGATCCAATAATTGACTCTGAGGGCACTATATCCAACATTTGGGGTAGGTCTCTATATAGATGTTATGATATTTGGTTTTGTTTATTTAAGTTAATTTAACAGTATATGGAATCTGGGAACTAATATCGTAAAAGGGATCAAAATTCTAAAATACGACAAGATAAATTCGCAACGCGTTTAAGTTTTCTGTTGCAAACTGCGAGGGGTAAAAGTCCAGTTAAGATAAGCGTTAGATAGTTTAGAATGGTCGCACGTGGTATAGTTAATACGTAACACTCGTATTTTTATGATTCGCCGTATCGAAGTTAGCCATTTCTTATTCAAATAAATTTCGATGTTAGATTCAAATACGGAAACTTCGGAGGACGCAAGGAAGGGAAAAGGATTGGCGATTTCTGAGTAGTTTACGACGTATTCCGGTTAGTAGACTAAACATCTACCGGGGATCTTGTAAAGATGGCGTGATACGCCTGTAGTTTAGTTTAAATAAAATAGGCTTTTGTATGTTAAGTTAATTCTATGCATTCATATATATCTATACATCGCCATGTTAATAGCTGTTAGAACACTGCACAATTATCGACGAGTTATGCCGCACATGCCCATATCTACATGTTACACTACACCTCGTCGATATTGACATGTCACTTTCACACTTAGTAATTATCCTATTAAATATGATTCCTATCATACCTTAAACATCAACAACAGTAGTAAATTGCATCAATGACATCATGTTTCGTATTCAAGTGTTATCGGTTGATATAAGATGCATTTGTACTATTGAGAATTTATGGTTTTGAGTTTTCCTATACTATTGCGTAAATTCAGTGATTTTCATAATGATGTAAGATGTCCACCATGAGATGCTGTTTGTATGATTTGATTTTATTCCAGACCAAGTAGGGGAGCTATACGGTCGCAGATTTTTACGTTATCCGGACCGAGTGGGGGAGCTATACAGTCGGATTCATGGTGGACCCGGTCGAGACCGAGGGGAAGGATAGACGCATTTGAGACGGGGGAGCCTAGCAAGGATACTCGATACCGGAGATAGTATTGAAACACGGCGGATATCTAGATAATACCGACCGGTGTTATTGATTGCAGGATCGTTCGAGGAACGAGGCTTGAGGGAAACAAATGATTTGTGTCGATGTTGGACACGGAAAGATGAACTTGATTTGGAAATAAGTGAAGAAATTTCATTCTTGATTTATATGATTATTAGTATAAATTCATGTTTTCACATGCTATCATGCATCATACTCATCCTTATCGAAAATTAGTTATAGTTGTCATATTTACATTATCAGCCGTTACATGTTAGTCTTATTCACTGAGTTGGAAACTCACCCTCGTTGCGCCACAGTTCCTTGCAGGGGTCGAGTGGACGGTTAGCAGCAGTGCAGATCCACTTATCAGCTTTTATCGCATCTTTTGTTAGGTGGGTCATCTATGTAGTAACCTCCTCTTTTGATATTGTATATTGAATCTAGAATATCTCCATCAGACCCTGTATTATGACTTAGAACAAGAAGTGGTTGTATGTATATTATTTGACAGATGAGATCGTTTGGTTATATGAACTGATATTTCTTTTACTTATATCTGAGATTCTTACTGACGTCGTGTAAAGTTGTATATTTATATTCCGTTGTTGGCATTGTTGATCCCAACTAGGGATACAACCAAATTAAACACCTTATACTGTTTTTGTTATGAATTCAATAGGGAGTTACCATTAAGATTCTCAATTACTTAACACTGTGATTTTTACTTAAAAACTACATTTTTTATAAAATTCCGCAAAAAGGGGTTTTGATATTGGTTTTTGGTTTACTCGGGTTGTGTAGATATGTTTAGATATTATACAATCTAAGTGCCGGTCACATCCAAACTTTGGGTCGTGACAGATCCATCCTGAAGGTCATATTATTGTAACCATCCCACTGAGCAGTCACGTCTTCTCTGGACAATGGGGTTGGAGGTCCAAGAAGCTCCTGATGACCATCAAAGTGAACAGCGTCTAACCTGTAGGGGTTGTCTAGAGACAGGAACCGCCGATGGCCGCAATAACAAACCTGCCTACTAAAATTCAAGAATTTCGATGTTGTATGTTGATGGCAATAAGGACATGCTTTGTTACCATGTACGGACCAACCTGATAGCATTCCATACGCAGGAAAGTCATTAATTGTCCACATTAAAGCCGCACGTAGTATGAAGGTTGTATTTGTGTTTGCATCGTAAGTCTCTACACCATCAATGAATAAAGATTTTAACTCCTCGATCAGAGGTCAGAGATAAACGTCGATATTGTTTCCCGGTGAGTTTGTTCCGTCAATAAAAAGAGGTATCATAAAGTATGATTGGTCCATAGCCAACTAAGGCGAAAGATTATAAAGTATCATTACAACGGTCCATTTGTTGTGGCTTCCAGCCATATAGTTGAATGGGCAGAAGCCATCACTTGCCAGTCCGAGCATGACATTGCGAGGATCGCTACTGAATATTGCGTGCCTCCTATCGAAATCCTTCCATGCCAGTGAATCTCTTGGATGACTCATTTTTCCATCTTCACTTGGAGTAGCAAGGTGATGTCAAATCATTGCCTTAGCTGTTTTCTTGCACGTAAATAGCCTCTGCAGCCTCTGTGTTATGGGAAAGTATCGTGCTATCTTGACAGGTATATCGGGTTTCTTATCAGAATCTTTCGGCTTATACCTGGCCTCTCCGCATGTTGGACACTCTTTCAAATCTGAGTTCTCTTTCCGGTACAACACGCAATTTTTAGGACATGCTTCAATCTTCTCACACTTGAGACCCAAATCAGACATCATCTTCTGGGCTCCGTACCAGCTGTCGGGCACGTTATTTCCCGGGGGCATAGAATCTTTCAAGAACGAAAGAAACATTGTGAATGACTTGTTACTCCATCCATTTAGACACTTAATCTGGAAAAGTTGGACGAACCATAAGAGGGTGGAATACTTTGCATTCTCATAAATTTGTTTTCTAGCATCATTCATGAAATTTTCATACTTATCCACACGCGGTTCTTGACTGGAAGGAATGTCATCTTCGGTACGAATAGATTCACCTAGGGCAGCCTCTACCATATCCTCCATTTCTTCTGATGGAAAGAAATTACTGTCTTCTTCTTCTGCCGCATTACCGTCTTCTCTTTCTTCTCCTGCTGCATTATCGTTTTCTCCTTCTTTTTCTGCCGCATTACTATGTTCTTCTCTTTCCCCGTGATATAGCCAAGTTGTATAAAATATAGTAAAACCATATTTAACGATATGAAGCTCTGCAAATTCTACCTTCTGCCAGTACTTATTCCCACATCTATCGCACAGGCAGAGAATCTTCTCTATCACGACCTTATTATATGTGCGTGCAAATTCAATAAAAGCAGCAACTCCTACGATAAACTTAGGTTGCATACGTTGTTTCCAATCCACATACATCCAGTCCTTAACTCTGACATACTCATAGGCCATGTTAGACTGTATAACATATAAATTGTAGGTTATGATGAGTGTATTAAGAAATCTAAGAACGGGATGGTTACTGACAAAGGAGAAAATCCGTGTATATTCGTTGTGTGTGCGTTTATCGTTGAAAAGAATAAATTATTGATAATCAAAATTATATTTGAGGATACCCATGTATGAGTTGTATTCTATATATGTGTGTTTCAATTTATGATTTCGCTTAAGTGTAGAGTTGTTAGTGTGTATGTGTTGTGTGTGCGTTTGTTGTGTATTCGTGTTGTATGTGTGTGTTTCGGCTATCGGGGGTAAGGCTTCTATCCCATTAAGAATGTATAGAGAAGACACCCATTCGCTTGTGCTTTCAACCGTTTCGAGAAAATTTCGGCAGCACCTCCCCGTTGTTCTCCGAGTTCACTGTAATAGAATAGATAATCATTTCAAAACTGTGAAACAACGTTGAAATGAACATCTAATCTATCTTTGTACACGGAGAACCAGCGGAAAAGTACCGACGAAATAAATCGAAATGGATGAAAACACAAGTGAATGCAGGTGTTTTCTTTATACATTCCTAATTTGTCCACACGGGACAAATCTATCGGTTATCATACGATTGAATCTTCTCGTCACATAGACTACACGACAGTTGTTAGTACCGAGCTATACCGTCCGATATTTAACAACCTTCGTATAGTTCTATGTCACGACGAATATCGAACGTATGTTAACCGATAGACGGGGACTAAGTGGCGCTTTGAGTTTCATATATGAGTATTGATGAGAATATGAAAGTTTCATATTATCATCGAGTATCATATATTGGTTTTAACTTAAACATCTTGATTCACTCTCTAATGATGCGTTTGTTGTGTATTCGTGTCGTATGTGTGTGTTTCGGCTGTTGGGGTATGGCTTCTATCCCATTAAGAATGTATAGAGCAGACACCCATTCGCTTATGCTTTCAACCGTTTTGAGTAAATTTTGGCAGTACCTCCCCGCTGTTCTCCGAGTACACTGTAATAGAATAGATAATCATTTCAAAGCTGTGAAACAACGTTGAAATGAACATCTAATCTATCTTTGTACACGGAGAACCAGCAGAAAAGTACCGATGAAATATCTCGAAACGGATGAAAACACAAGTGAATGCAGGTGTTTGCTTTATACATTCCTAACTTGTCCACACGGGACAAATCTATCGGTTATCATATGATTGAATCTTCTCGTCACATAGACTACACGACGGTTGTTAGTACCGAGCTATATCGTCCGATATTTAACAACCTTCGTATAGTTCTATGTCACGACGAATATCGAACGTATGTTAACCGATAGACGGGGACTAGGTGGCGCTTTGAGTTTCACATATGAGTATCGATGAGAATATGAAAGTTTTATATTATCATCGAGTATCATATATTGGTTTTAATTTGAACATTTAACATGAATAGGTTTTACGTTTACGTTTCATTATTAAGGATTTGAAATTTCAAGTTTAGGGTAAATTTTTCTTGCGTTTACGGTAAAGTTGTACATTTACGTTTTCATCGAGTATCCTACTGCAATGAACTAGTACACCCTAAACCCTAACCCTAAATAACCCAAATTAACCTAATTAACCACAATTAACCATAATCGTTACCCTAACACAAATTATCCCTAATTAACCCAAACTTAACCTAATTAACCCTAATCAACCCAAACTTAACCCAATTTACCCAAATTAACCTAATTAACCATAATCAACACTCTAACACTTTCAAATTATCACTAATTAACTCAAATTAAGCCTACCCTCTAATTAACCCAAATTAACCATAACTTCTAACCCTAGTCTCTAACCCTAAACCTGAACCAAACCCTAACCCTAACCCTAACCCTAATTACCCTAACCCTAACCCCAACCCCAACCCCAACCGAACCCTAACCCTAAACCCAACTCTAACCCCAACCGAACCCTAACCGTAACCCCAACCCCAACCGAACCCTAACCCTAACCCCAACCCCAACCGAACCCGATGCCTAACCCTAACCCTAACCCTACTCTAAACTGAACCCGATGCCTAACCCTAACCCTCACCCCTATCCGAATCCTGAACCCTGAACCTTAGACCTAACATCATCAAAATTATAAATAATTTGAGATTTACATACCTGTAGCGAGCGGTGGAGGAGACGACAGAGGCGCGGGAACAAGCAATCGAGGAGACGAGGCGCGGAGGGCGGTGCCGACGAGGCGCGGGAAGTTTTGGGAAAGATCGAGGAAGATGGCAACGAGGCGCGGAGGGTGGTGGCGACGAGGCGCGGGAACGAGTGATCGAGGCGCGGGAAAATGAGAAAGAATTTTTGGGAACGTTCGAGAAATTTTCTGTGCTTTTTTTTATTAATAACCCATTTATATGCCTCTACGGACATAACCGTAGGGTCATCGTTTGCGGCACCGTAGGGCCAAATAACAAATTACGATTTAATATTTTTAAATTAAAATGTAGGACACCGTAGGGACAACCATGGGGACCTACGGATTAATCCATAGGGGCTATAAAAAATTGCCCATATGGATTCCTGTACCCGTAGGGGCAACCCTATATTGTAGTAGTGCAATAAAGAATTGCACATTTGACAGTGGGGTCAAACGTTTGAAGGTCATAGCATTAGACGTCAGCCTCTTGGAAAAATCGAACTGTTGCAACATTTAATGCACTGTAACAGTAATATTTTTGAAACACATAAAGCAAAAGACGTCTGAAGAGTAAAATGGGAAGACGTCTACACAAGTAAATTTTTGGCCAAAATAAGGTTTCAGACGTCTGCACAAAATAAGTGCAGACGTTTGGCAGAGGGTCTAAAAAAGGAAAAGCGCAAGGCAAAAATAAATAGACGTCTCAAGGCAAAACGGCAGACATTTGAAGTTTAAAATTCCCATTTTAAAACCCTTAAACAGACGTCTGGAAATAGTCCAAAAAAATATAAGAAACTGATATCAGATCTACAGTGGCCAGACGTCTGAAGCTCTAATAGGCAGATGTCCGACCTAGAAAAAACCAGTATTCTAGGGTTTTCAAATAAAAATCGTTTTGGACCAAAATATTTTACAAGGTAAAAACCAAATTTGTGTGTTCTTGAGCTCTTATTGACTAATCTCATAAATTACTAAGTACTTACATCGATTTTCTTAAAGATTACACTTTTAACTCGAACTCTTGAATTGATCAATTTCTTCGATTCTTTAATTCTTTAAACTTAGATTTTGACTCCTTAGCTTTTTGAGGCTTCAACTTAATGTTTGAGAAGCTCTAGTCCATTAACCCCCATCCTCCAATTGATTTGCCTTTTAAGCTCATATTCCTCTACCCTCCACTACCCTCCATCAAAAGTCTGCGTCATTTGATATCCTGAAATTTTTCTCTAATACGACCAAGCTCATATACGGTGTTATGAAATATGCAATATGAAACACATGTATATATCTATTAATATTGTATAATATCATCAAAACTAAATAGTACGATTACGAAAATCCATAAACCATCAGAAAGTATGAGATACGTGATGGGCTTTGAGCGGTTTCAACGCAAAGGGGTTTTTCGTAAAACTTCAGTAATTAGGGTAAGCTGATGGGCTTTGAGGGTTCTCATCATGGAATCCCTTCATCGCGATAGCTGAAGATGTTCTCATCGTGAAAACCCTTCATTGCTTCTTCTCCATCTTCACTTCAAGCCTGAAGCCGCGTGGGTTTCCATCGATCCTCTTCTTCTGTCGAAGCTAAGTCCCTCTCTCCATCGAAGTTATTGTTCGAATCTTTCTAATTTTTTTTCTGTCGAAGGTAAAACCCTTGATTCTCAAATTTTTTTGGGTTATCAGGAATCTAGGTTAGGGTTATTTATTAATTAGGGTTTAGGGTTATCATGAATTTAAGGTTAATACGACATAAACAAAAAAAACTATTTGATTTGATAACTTTCGTGCTGATTAAACAACTTTCATGCTAATATCAACATCAAAAGCAGGAAACTTCTCTTGACTTGGAAGACTTACAATTTACAACAATTTACCAAATTTCATATGATTCCATCATTTTTTCACCGTTGAATTAGCAATGAAAGTTCTATTGTCGGTAAACCGTTAATTTTGCGCCAAGTAAATCAACAGAGAAAAGGTGGAGGAATAATTTGGTGTGTATCCACATCTTACATGATAAAGATGATAATGATAGATGTCGATCGTCAAAAAAATTATGGATGGTGTATTTTTTTGACGTCATAGAAGGAAATTCTGTCCAATGACGCCTTTCCTTCATCTCTCTCTCTCTCTCTCTCTCTCTCTCTCTATATATATATATATATATATATATATATATAACTTTTCTTTTCTTTTCTATTCTTTCCCAAAAAATCTATTGTCAAGTAACATTAAATACCCAAACTTGCACTAACCTGGTACGGACATGTTTTAGGTGGGAGCCAAATTATAGAAGGTAGGACATGTTTTACATGGGTTCCGAGCTATGGCCCAACACCAATGAAGTCACAACGAGCGATCCAGCCCCGATGGGTGTCACCATCCATTACGTCCAACTCTCTCAACAAGTGACCACTTATACCTATGGCACCATCCTCCATTACAAGATCTTCAAGTTGGTCCTAAGATAATATTGCAGCCTGGTACTCAGCAATACCGACACAGACCCTGCTATAATGCGGCAATCCGGTGTGTATAGCGACTCAGGGGATTGCTTCACGTATTTAGATAATTATGGGGAGTTCTTTGTGAAGCATAGGAGAGGGGAGATTTTGTGGAGGACCGGAACGTGAGCCGTTGAACCCGCGATTTATCCTAAGTGTTTTAGGTTCGCTCTTGGTCGTGCAGGTTGATGATTTACAATCATTAGATTTGGGACCATACTCCTGCAGCAACAATGATTAGTGCTCTTTAATTAAGTTAAGGAGGTGGTATGTGTTTTGTATGCTTAATAATGTGAAAGCGAATCATACTTTTGTATATAGAAAAATTCTTGTTATGGTGGTGGTCTGGTGGTGGTTTGGTATGGATATGGTGGTAGTGTGGTCTGGATATGGTGCATGCGTCTGGATACGGTGATGACACGGTGGTGGCATGGGTTGTAGCCTCGGAGATGACCAGGGAGTTGGGGAGAGAGACAGAGAGCGGGAGAGAGCGGGAGAGAGAGAATTATATATATATATATATATATATATATATATATAGAGAGAGAGAGAGAGAGAGAGAGTATTTGTTTATAGATAATATTAAATTACTCCAAATATTACCGGAATCTCCTCTAAAATTATATTTTTGAGAATAATATACATACGTAAAGATTTAATCCATAATGTAATAAACTAAATTTAAATACATATACCCCTGATAATATTTAGAAGGGAATTTAAATATACAGATAATTTAGTATATATTTGGTTATCCGATATTTTAGGATTTGACCATAATAGATAGGAGGGAAAATAAGATAAGAGGTGATATACCATGCAAAGTCAGTTAGCTAAATATTATTTATTCATGACTTGTGATATATATATATATATATATATATATATATGTATATATATATATATATATATATAAAGATCAAAATATATAACGTACGTATTATATTAAATTCACAAAGATACACTTTACGGATAAATCTCAAATACAATCTTGTACCATATTGGATTCTAAACTTGCGGGTCGGATCGGATAACGACTACTACTATTCGAATCATCCGCGACCCAATAGATAAAATAAAAGAATTATGAAGCAAGATTTAAAATATCAAGTTTTATTGTATAAACATACACGTACTAGGGTGTTATATATATATATATATATATATATATATATATATATATATATATATGAGTGATCCTATAAGATCCGGCCTCATTTTTTATTTTGAGGTCCACTTATCAAATACACAATCCGTCGTGTTTTTCACCGATCCACACCAGTCATCGTGATCTAAGTGTGTTAGATAAGTTATGCATCAAATTTTACGAGATTTAGAGATCTCTAACACATCTATCAAGTGATTTTATTTTCATGCATCATAAAGCCATCGATTTTTTAGTCTATTTGATAAGTTGGTTAGAGATCTTCAAATCTCGTAAAATTTGATACGTAACTTATCTAATACACGTAAATCACGACAACTGGTACGGATCGATGAAAAACAAGACAGATTGTGTGTTTAAGAAGTGGACCTTAAAATAAGAAATAAGACCGGACCTCATAAGATCACTTTTATTTTTGCACCCATCGATGCATAGATTAGAAGTCTTTAAATCCTATGATTTTTCACACACATATATTTGAGGGTTGGGTGATCAACTTGAACGGATCGGATCGTTAAAATATATCGTAGATCAGAAGTTTCCTTTTTTTAAAATGGATGGCTAGTTTGCAATAGAGCACACCCTTACACACACACACACACACACAGAGAGAGGGGGGGTATGTGCCGGCAGCATATATATATAAAGAGAGAGGGGGTATGTGCCGGCGGCCCTTTTTTAAAATTGAGCTCTCGTCCCAAAACACGCATATCTCCATATATTTCACCGATTGAAACCGACCTTCTTGATTTATGTATAATGAAACCACTATGTACAAAAAATCACTGAATTTAAAGACTTCTAACGTATTTATCAAACAGATAGAAAAATCAATGGCTTATCGGTATAAGAAAATTGTCGTCACTTGATAAACGTGTTAGAAGTATTTAAATCCCGAGATTTTTTATACATAAAGCTTTCATCATACGTAGATCAAGATGGCCGGTTTGGATCGGTGAAATACACGGATGGTATGTGTGTTTCGGGACGAGAGCTCAATTTTTTTTAAAAAAGCCGCCGGCTCATACCTGTCCCTCCTCCCCTCGCCATCTTCCTCTCCCTCTTCCTATATATATGTAGGGGAAGGGGGAGTGATTCATTGCAAACCGGTCCGTGTTGTTTAAAACAGGAACACTCGGTCTATGAAAAATTGAGCTCTCGTCCCCTCTCCCCCTCGCCATCTCCCTCTCCCTCTTCCTATATATATATATGTATGTCTGGGAGAAAAGGAAGGATTTGAAGATTTCTAACATATGTATAGATGGGTGCAAAAATGAACGTCTTTTAATAATGCAACATAAACTTCATCCGATACATATGTTAGAGGTCTTCAAACCATTCGATTTTTCATATACGTATATTTGAGAGTAGGGTGATCAACTTGAATGGATTATATCGTTCAAATTTGTCGTAGACCGAGAGTTCCTGGTTTTAGAAAAACGCGGAATTTTGCAATGGATCACTCCCCTGTGTATGTATAGGAGGCTTTATGGTTAGGCAGCGTCAAAAGAACACTCTTCATGATTTTTTTTCGACGGTCGACATTCATCATAATGTGGATACACTGAATTTTATATGATTCCACCACTTTTTCACCATTGAATAGGAATGAAAGATCTATTGGCGGTAAACCGTTAATTTTGCACCAAGTAAATCAAAAGGTGGAGGAATAAATTTGGTGTGTATCCACAGCTTACATGATAAAAATGATGATGATGGATGTCGATCGTCAAAAAAATTATGAATGGTGTATTTTTCGAAACCATAGAAGGAAATTCCTTCCGATGGCGCATTTTCTCCATTATCCTCCCTCTCTCTCTATGTATACATATACATATATAAATTTTCATTTCTTTTCTTTTTCTCAAAAAAAAATAAATTTATTGTCAGTAACTTTAAATACCCAAACTTGCACTAACCTGGTACGGACATGTTTTAGGCGGGAGCCAAATTTTAGCAGGTAGGACATGTTTTACATGGCTTCCGACAGATCTATTGTTACATAATTTCAAATATTTATCTAGATTTACTTAAGAGCCACAATAGATAACAATATTTACTTATAATAATACACAATAATTTCATATATAGAAGTGCAATATTTCAAGCCGAGATGAAGTTATATCTAATGTGCTCGTGCCGTACTGTATAGGTTTGACGGATCGAAAAATGTGCTGGTGTGGACGGGTTTTCATTTTTTTTTCCAAAATAGATCCGTCCAATGAAAATTAAATAGTTGTCTACCATAAGTAAAACATACATGGTTTTGTGATCTGGTTTGCTACCTAAAACAAGTAGTTTCATAGCAAAACCAGCCAATTACTAGTTAAAATTGTTATCTCTGCTATTATAACTAAAACCCTTGAGGGTCCCTACATTTGATTTCAATTGGATTGTCTAACATAGCTGATAGAGGTCCTTTTCAGGTCTCCTTCAGATATTGTCTTCCGTCGATCTCCCGGTGGATCTTGGAGGTGATCTCCTGTTGCGTGTGGGTCTCAATGGGTTTTGAGGAGATTGGTGACTATGAGGAGTGTAGCGCCGAGTACCTGCAAGGAAGTCCCGAGGTGGTTAGGTACCATCGAGGACCCTCCGACGATCAAGTTAGTACGAGATCCGAGCAGAGTAACGGCTAAGTGGGGTAAAAATGGTTTCCTTGACCTCTCTGTGATGGGGGTTTATATAGTGGCAGCAGCACGCAACAGCAGGCGCGAGAATCTCGCCGGCAGTTATGCTTCCGACGTCACGCTCGCATAAAGAGCGGATCGCCCATTAATGGGGATCGTGATGGCGTGGAACGTGGGATGTTGCTGGCGGAGAATCTGTGCGTGGCGAGATTTGCGGAGCGGCGGTTACGCCTGCGAGTGGTGGAGTTGGTCGGTCGGAGGAACCGAGAAAGATGGCCTTGGCAAAGGAGCTCGGGAACGAGCGCGAAGGCCGAGAAGTTTCGGTCTTGTGGCAGCTCGGGGCGAGCTGAGAGGATGAGGAGGCCAATTTGCATGGGGCTCTGAGGAGAGCCAGCTTGTGCTTGCAGGTCGGGTACAGGGGTAGTCAGGTCGGCCCTTGTGGGCCCTTTCTTCTGAGTTCTGGGACACGTCATCTGCCACGTGTCCTGATCTTGGAGATCGCCAATATTGAGCATCATCATTAGCCCCCCACTTTTGTCCCGACCAGCTAGCGGGTCGGGTCAGGAGTGGATTGCCGGGCTGCTCGGGGTGAACTCTCTCCTAAGGTTTCATCGGGACGCATCCCCGGGCTGTTGGCTGTCTTTTTTTCCAGCGAATCAGGGCGAGATCTCTGTATTTAAGAAAGGTGTGCCGGTTCGTGCGCCCTGTCGCTGATGCGACGGTCCATGTGTCAAGTGTCGGTTGGCCAACACGACATATGCAGGCCTGCGGCGTATGATGGGATGCGGCCCAGTGTGGGCATGACATATGGAGCGATCGGAGCCGTTGGACGCGAGGAGGCGTTTTGGCGGGAGATGAAGGGCGCCGATGGATGAGGTCGCTTGCGGTGATAAATAGGGGTGGGGCCCGTTCTAGGGCCCCTACTCCTTCATATTTCCCGTTCTAAGTCCTGGTTGCTTGGCGCTCGTCTTCTTTCTTCCGCTTTCGTTTCCCGAGGATCCCTCTTCTCAAAATTAGATGTATTCCTTTGTAGAGTCAGTAGATGTCGTAGGAGTAGGTTCTAGGGACCCTTTAGTTGAGCCTGAGTTCTTCCGTGGAGCAGGGGTCGGATTCTCTTCCCGGAATCGTGCGGCGGGGGCAGTCCCCAGGGAGGATGCGGTAGATGCTGCACACGGCGCCTCATGTTGGATGAGACATGAGGATGAGCTCGCCAATGCTCGGGTTCGCTTCCACATCCCCTCACGTTATACGCTTCGTCTGACCAAGGAGGGAGAGAGGGCAGACCAAATACGGGGCAGGGAGATCGCCTTGTATTTGGAATCTTTTTGGAGTGGAATGCGCCTGCCCTTCTCTCCCGAGGTCGTCGAAGCGCTGAACTTTTTCGGGTTATCCCCTGGCCAGTTAGTGCCAAACTCGTGGAGGATTCTTCTCGGGTTCCTGATCCGCCTGAAGTTACAGGCGGTTCCCTTCAGCCTCTCCCTCCTTGATTCTTCTTTCGTCTTTAAAAATCACCCTGGTGGTCGACCGGGCGACCCGAGGTGGGTCTACCTCTCTTTCAGAAAGCGTCAGGGGGGCGCCGCCGGGACAGGAGTTGTGGCCCTGCCTTCTTCCATTCACGACTGGAAGAAGAAGTTCTTCTTCGTTTCCCCTCCCGAGGGAGAGGACTGGCCCGTGCCTACAAAGTGGTCGAGGGAGAAATGCTTGCCGGGAAACCAGTCCAGTGACCCCGTCGCGGTGAGAGTGGCGTCGTGGGAGCCCATCCCTCGATTCGACGTGCTGCTGTCTGAAAGCGTCCTGAGTTGGGCCGGGCTCAGCCCCGTTGAGTTCGTCGGTAAGTTTAGGCTTGCTTTTTGTCTTGTATATTGCTTGTGTCGTTGATTTCTTTACATTTGGTTTTGCACAGGACCCATGGATATGGACAAGCTCAAAGCCTCCATACGCCAGCCGAGGAGGGGCACGAAGGCCGGAGGCGCCGGCCCTTCCCGCTCGAAGCCCTCCCCGGCTCCTTCTCCAGTGGTCACATCCCGTGAGCGTTCCGGGGCGGATCCCGCCCCGGGACCTAGTAGAGCACCGGGTCGGAAGCGGGCTTGGATTCTGGAAGACCCGGCCTCGGAGGAGGAGGTCGGCTCTCCATCGGAGCCGCTCAAGAGGGGTTCTCGGAGGTCTTCCCGAGGCCCGCCCTCGCCGATCATGGTGGAGGAAGGAGGCCTCCAGTTCGCGGTGCCCTCGGGGCTATCCTTCGCGGATAGCCTGCTTCATGAGATAGAGAAATCGGCGGAGTGTAGGGTCCCCAGGGGGACCTTCAGGGCCCAGATGGCGTCCATCGCCCAGGAGTCCGTGGAGGTAAGTGTTTGGTTTTTTGTGAGATTCGGTGCCTCCTTCATTTTTCTGATCTCTTTCCTATCTTTCAGGTTCTCCAGCACGTTGACCTCTCCCTACGCATAGAGGCTGAGGTGATAGCCCCGGCGATGAAGGCTGCGGGCCAGCTCGCCTCGCTAGAAGAAAGCCAAGCGGGAGCTGGAGGCGGTGATGGCGAGGGTTGCCGCCTTGGAGGGCGAGGTGGAGGCCGGGAAACATGAGGTTGCCCGGTACCGCGAGGCCGTCGTGGCTGCCGAGGCCAAGCTTTAGGACGCTCAGGATCTTGCCGGCAACCTGAAGAAGACGGTTAAGACCCTCCGGAAGGAGCTGGGGACAGCGGCCTAGTCGGCGAAGTCGGCCGACCTGAGAGCGGCGAAGTCGGCCGACCTCTTGGCGGCGAAGGCGATGGAGGGCTATAAGAAGTCGAAGGACTTCTATGATGACCTGGCCGTGGCCACAACCCTCATCTGCCACGAGGCCCTCGACGCCGTTAAGGCCCGGATGCCGGAGTTCGCCGACGAAGAGCACCGGGTCGAATACCCACTTGTGGACGCCGAGGAGCAGGGGAAAGAGATTCCTGACGAGGGAGTCGCCGAGGACCCTGCTCGTCCCGTGGTGGACGTCGAGGACCCCATGGTCGCGCCCGGCCCCAAGGCCTAAAGCCCCCGTCTTCCTCCTTCTTTTATTTTGTTGCTTTTGGAATTTTTGTAAGACTCCGGGCAGTTTGTAAGGCTGGGGAGCTAAAAATACCCTTTGTAAAGACTTTGACTTTGGTAATAAAACTTTTTTCCTTTGGTTTGCACTTTATCTTCTGTTCTTAAAAAATGCTTGTAAAATTTCTCTTCTTGCACTATTGGGCTTCCCTGTCAGGTCGGCTATTTGTCTAGCGATCGTTCGTCGAGTTGACTTCGATCACTTGCCAAGCATGCCAAGCGCTGCTGAGAAGGAGGCGTCTCTATAGCCCCGAAGTCGAGGGGGGATCGCTCGAGACTTGGATAGACCTGATGCCCCTTGTTGGTGCATCGGATCCTCTGCATGTGATGGGCAGAGGGCTGTCCGCCGTATTTGTGTCGAGGATGCGTGGGAAGTTGCTCGGTTGCCCCTTGGCGAGGGCTTCTGATTTCTGGCGCTGCGAGCAGCGACCAGTAGCTGGGGATGGTCGAGCGAGGGTCGGGCTCGACTGCCTCTGGGAGGACTTTGGGTCCTTAGCGTTGGAGGGGTTGTAAGAAGCCCACTAAAGATGACCGGGCAGTGAAGCTGCGCGGTTGCCTCTTGGCGAGAGCTTTGATCTCTGGCGTCGTAGGTAGACAACTACTAGCCTGGGATGACCGAGCGGGGTAGCCGCCCGGATGCCTCTTGCAAGGTCTTCGATCCCTGGCATCGTGGGTAGGGAGCTACCAGCCGGAGATAGCCGAGCAAGGGAGATGCTGAGCCACCTCTAAGGAGGACTTTGATCCTTAGCGTTGGTGGGGCTGTAAGAAGCCCACTAAGGATGACCGGGTAGTGAAGCTGCGCGGTTGCCTCTTGGTGAAGGCTTTGATCTCTGGCATCGTGGGTAGGCAACTACTAGCCTGGGATGACCGAGCGGGGTAGCTTCCCGGATGCCTCTTGCGAGGGCTTCGATCCCTGGCGTCATGGGTAGCGAGCTACCAGCCGGAGATAGCCCAGCAGGGGAGCTGCTGAGCCGCCTCTAAAGATGACTTTGATCCTTCGTGTTGGAGGGGCTGTAAGAAGCCCACTAAGGATGACCGGGTAGTGAAGCTGTGCGGTTGCCTCTTGGCGAGGGTTTTGATCTCTGGCGTCGTGGGTAGACAACTACCAGCCTGGGACGACCGAGCGTGGTAGCCGCTCGGATGCCTCTTGCGAGGGCTTCGATCCCTGGCGTCATGGGTAGGAAGCTACCAGCCGGAGTTGACCGAGCAGGGCATCCGCTCGGTTGCCTCTTGCGAAGGGTTTGATCCTTCAGGACGGAGACCGAGCAGGGTTACTGCCCAGTGCCTCTAGGCGAGGACTTTGATCCCTGTCGGTTGTGGTAGGAAGCTACCAGCCAGGGATAACCGAGCAAGGACTCGACTGCCTCTGGGAGGACTTTGGTCCTTAACGCGGGAGGGGCTGTAAGAAGCCTACCAAGGACCCTTGGCCGGGCGGGGTTACCGTCCGGTGCCTCTTGGCGAGGGCTTTTGTCCTGAAGGATAGTCGAGTGAGGGATCCTCGGGCTCGACTTCCTCTGGGAGGGCTTTTGATCTCTGTCGGTCGTGGTAGGAAGCTACCAGCTGGGGATAGACGAGCAGGGTAGCTGCTGAGCTGCCTCTAAGGAGGACTTGGACCCTTAGCGTTGGAAGGGCCGTATGAGGCCGGCTAAGGATGACCGGACAGTGAAGCTGCGCGGTTGCCTCTTGGCGAGGGCTTTGATCCCTGGCGTTGCGAGTAGGGAAGCTACCAGCCAGGGATAGCCGAGCAGGGAAGCCGCTCGGCTGCCTCTATGGAGGACTTGGACCCTAAGCGTTGGAGGGGCCTTAGGAGGCCTTCTAAGGATAACCAAGCAGTAGAGCTGCGCGGTTGCCTCTTGGCGAGGGCTTTGATCCCTGGCGTTGCGAGTGGGAAAGCTACCGGCTGGGGATAACCGAGTAGGGTAGCTGCTCGGCTGATTCTTCATGAAGTTTCGCCCGTCCGTCCAGTTGCAGGTGTGTGGAACAGGAACGGTCGCGGCAAACGTGCGTGTAGCATGCGCATTGAATGTGGGGGAGGCGAAGCGCCAGGGTAGCGTCGTTCCGATTCCTCCAGAGAAGGATCGATGATCACCGCGTGGCAGCGATTTTTTGGGCGAGAGTGGGCGACCGTTGAGTTCCGTTGGGGCGCAGCGGGCTATATAAGGCTGAAGGAGCACTAGTCCTTCCTTTCCTCGCAAACAGAGTGTCGAGAATGCAGGACTTCCCCTTTACCATCCCCGAGATCATCCACTTTGAAGACATATACCTCTATGACCAGAACTGCACCGAGGACACGGTGCAGTTGGTATATGGGAGCATCGAGGACCACTTCGGCCGGCTGCTCCCCCGACGCTCCTCCCTGATGCAGCTGCTGATGTATTCCATCTGGAGGGCGTCGCCGGAGCTTTACAACCCCCTGTCCGAGCAGCTCTATGACGAGGCTGTGAGCAAGCTGTAGTCTCTAAGGCGCTTCGACCTGATCTCCGCGAACCGGCTGGCTCACTCAAAGATGCTCGTCCGCGAGTGCTACGAGCTGAGGCTCGGGGTCAACGCGCGCGGGGGGAACCGAGGGCAGAGGTTGGATCTCGCGAGGCCTCGGCTGGCGGAGATCTTTACCGAGTATCATGAGCAGTGCTCTCTGCACCCCCTTCCCCCGCTGTTGTAATTTTCTTTTTCTTTTTGTATGTATAGCTGAGGAGCCCATAATACCTTTTTTTGAATAAATGAGATCTTTCTTTCTTTTTCGCAATGTTCCGTTGATCTTTATTAAATTAACAATAGACCCTAGGAAGAGTTTACATTGCCCCACAAGAAAAGTACATGCTAATAGATGACCTTATTAGCATGGCCCGAGCTCCCCAAAGGCTTGTTGGTCTCCGTGCTCGGCACCGGGTACGGGGCTTCCTGAGCGCCGGACTGGTCATCTGCCGAAACGAGCATGATCTGGCCGATGGTCAGCTCAGCGGAAGGGGGACGCTGCTCCTGCTCGCAGTCGGCCTGCCGTTTATCCCTTAAGTAGGCGGTGAGGTGCCCTGATCGGATGAGCTCCTCGATGTGGTCCCGGAGTTGCTTACAATCCTCCGTGGTGTGGCCCAGCGTCCGGTGGAAGGCGCAGTAAGGGCCCCGGGTTTGCTTCGAGGCTTGACGCGGGATTGGAGGGAACTTGAACAACCCCTCACCTTGGTTCTCCTCTGGTAACACGGCGAGGAAGACGTTAAGCAGGTTGTATTCCTGGAACTTCGGGTGATAGGGCTGCTGACGCTCCGGCCTTTCTTCCCGAGCCCTCTTCTTCTAGTCGGACCATTCTGCTTGGGGAAGGTTCGCGTTCACCTCGGACTCCAACTGAACCTCGCGCTTGGTCCACGCCTTGACTTCGGCCATGGTCTTAGGCTGTGCCAACGTAAAGGAGCACAACCACTCCTTGTGCCTAAGACCAGCTCTGAGCACCGTGATGACGGTCTCGTCCCGATGCTCAGAGACCCCGAGGAGGGTGTTGTAGAAACGGGTGATGTAAGCCTTGAACGTCTCCTTGTCCCCGCTCTTAATTGTGAAGAGGTAGTCGACCGTGCGCTTCTGCCGACGATTCCCAATGAAATGGCCGAGGAACTGAGTAGCCAGCTCATCGAAGGTCGAGATTGAGCGAGGCTCGAGTCCTCGGAACCAGTCCCGACCAGAGCGGATGAGGGTGGCTGGGAAGGCCCTGCACTGGGTGGCGTCGGAATGGTCCTGGAAGCTCATCCTCACGGTGAAAGCATCCAAATGGTCTTTGGGGTCGGTTTTCCCGTCGAACAGAGAGACCTTCGGGGCCTTGTTGCGCGAGGAGACGTGGATAGCGAGCAGTCCCTCGGTAAACGGCTTAGTGAGCGAGTCAGTGGCGTACTTAGCCCCGTCGCCCGAGAGGTTACCTTCCCGGTGCATGCCCTCGATCTTCTTTTCGAGGGCGTCGAGTCGGCCGCGATACTCCGAGGATTCGGTGCCTTGTGATCCCTGGCCTATGCTGTGGAAGACCTGCGTCTGGGCGCGGCCCCGGTTCCTCTCGATGAGGTCCCTCAGATCCCCGGGCGAGGTGGCTCTCGAGCCGTCGTGGTGAGCCCCTTCTATGCGACCCCGTCGAGGGAGGGGGTGTCGATCATGCCTGTTGACAGGCGAGGTGATCGACATCTCCTTAGGGGGGGTAAGGGTCGCGAGGAGGCTCGAAGCGAGGTGCTCTGGCGGCGGATCTTGGCGTGGAGCCGTGGGGCGCCCAGCGGGCCTCAAAGAGTATCGGCCCGTGGGATCTGTGGCCAGGGGTCGTAGCCTGCTGCTGATCAGCCGTGCCGACGAGAGCAGAGCCTTCTGGAGGCGGAGGATTGGCGATCTGGGGCCCTGGCCCGGCCGTCTGGACGCGGATGAGCGCCTCCACGAGGTACTGTAGCCGATCTATTTGGCTGGCGAGGGCATTGATGATGGTAGCCGGGGGAGGTTCATCCGCGCCTCCGGTGAGGGGGAGACGGCGGCTGGTACCTGGATCTTCAGGGTGGTCGCTTGCCATGTGGATGGAGATCGGAAGGCCAACTTTGTTTTTTGTGGAGTTTTTCCCACAGACGGCGCCAACCGATGGAGGTCCTATTCGGGTCTCCTTTAGATGTTGTCTTCCGTCGATCTCCCGGTGAATCTTGGAGGTGATCTCCTGTTGCGTGTGGGACTTAATTGGTTTTGAGGAGATTGGTGACTTTGAGGAGTGTAGCGCCGAGTACCTGCAAGGAAGTCCCGGGGTGGTTTGGTACCACCGAGGACCCTCCGACGATCAAGTTAGTACAATATCCGAGCAGAGTAACGGCTAAATGGAGTAAAAATGGCTTACTTGATCTCTCTGTGATGGGGGTTTATATAGTGGCGGCAGCACGCAACAGCAGGCGCGAGAATCTCGCCGGCAATTACGCTCCTCACGTCATGCCCGCGTAAAGAGCGGATCGCCCATTAATGGGGATCGTGATGGCGTGGAACGTGGGATGTTGCTGGCGAAGAATCTGCGCGTGGCGAGATTTGCGGAGCGGCGGTTACGCCTGCGAATGGTGGAGTTGGTCGGTCGGAGGAACCGAGGAAGATGGCCTTAGCAAAGGAGCTCGGGAACGAGTGCGAGGGCCGAGGAGTTTCGGTTTTGTGGCAGCTCGGAGCAAGCTGAGAGGCCGAGGAAGCCAATTTGCAGGGGGCTCTGAGGAGAGCCAGCTTGTTCTTGCAGGTCGGATAAATGGGTGGTCTGGTCGGCCCCTGTGGGCCTTTCTTCTGAGTTCTGGGACACGGCATCTGCCACGTGTCCTGATCTTGGAGATCGCCAATATTCAGCATCATCAATAGCCTTTACCAGTGCTTTTACCAGTGACATATCTCAGCAAGATAAAATAAGTGCAGATTAATTTTTTGTAACAAATAATTACAATCCCAACTTAATTAGTTATAACTATAATCATCAAACTATATATTGTTGATTTTATATAACTACCAAAATCAATGTGAATTTCTACCATCTTAATGCAAAAGTAAAGGATTACAAAGTTGAATTTGTAGGACCTAAAAAATCCAGTCGGTTTAAGAAAAATAAGTTGAATAGATTTTGAATTACATAATTTTAAATTATAAATTAATAATGATCATCCTCATGTTATTCTCCTAAGATAACCATCCAACAAATTAGAATTTTATTAGTGCATCACTCGTGACAAATATACCAGTATGCCTGAAGTTTAAAGGGAGAGTAATGTTGCTGCGTGTTATGTTGGGAAACAATTTATGAATTTCCTGGTTTCCATCACAAACACGTTAATTAGGTTGTCAATGTCATCACAACGAAATGCATCCAAACTCCAGGTTGATAAATTTGTTTAATCTTGATTCAATTTTCTTTTCCTATTTTTTTTTACATGTGTGATACACCTGAGAAGAATAAATAACTTTAAATAATATTTTGTGTGCCGCAAAGAAAGAGGGGGAGAAAAGGGCTGAATGGGAAAAATTATTTCATGTGCCGGCTGTATACACCAGGGCAAAAGAGAGAAGAAATATAAGCGTGGGCCCCATAGGCTGCCCAAGGCAGTCCGAAACTCTATCCTATCTCTCACCCCTGTCCGGATGTATTATACCGGGCATACCGAATAATTTCTCGCCGGTTGGAGGTTGGAAATAACATTATTGATATTTAATTTAAGAGATAAATTAGAATTTTGAATAAGGATTAAATCCTCCTAAAACTTGAACAATATGCTTTAGGACCGCTAAAATCCTAACGGTGTTGGTTTTTCCATCCATAAGACTTTTTTTAAACCAAAAATACCTTCCTAATATATCTAATTGACATATTATTCTTTTTTTCCTCCCTTTTTTCAAAAAAAATTCGTACCCTTTTGAACCATTCTCTCTTTTGTACGATTATAAAGAAAAGTCATGTTTTGATTTAGTAATTTATGGAAAAACGATTTTTAAAAAATTTTGGAGAGGAAAGAAATTTATAGAGGAGAAAGGCATTTGGATGCTTTCACCGCGAGGATGAACTTCCAGGACCATTCGGGGGCTTGTTGCGCGAGGAGACGTGGAAAGCGAGCAGTCCCTCGGTAAACGGCTTGGTGAGCGAGTCAGTGGCGTACTTAGCCTCGTTGCCCGGGAGGTTACCTTCCCGGCGCATGCCCTCGATCCTCTTTTCGAGGGCGTCGAGTCGGCCGCGGTACCTCGAGGATTCGGCGTCTTGTGATCCCTGGCCTCTGCTGTGGAAGACCTGCGTCTGGGCGCGGCCCCGGTTCCTCTCGATGAGGTCCCTCAGATCCCCGGACGAGGTGGCTCTTGAGCCGTCGTGGTGAGCCCCTTCTGTGCGACCCCATCGAGGGAGCGGGTGTCGATCATGCCTGTTGACAGGCGAGGTGACCGACATCTCCTTAGGGGGGTAAGGGTCGCGAGGAGGCTCGAGGCGAGGCGCTCTGGCGGCGGATCTTGGCGTGGAGCCGTGGGGCGCCTAGCGGGCCTCAGGGAGTATCGGCCCGTGGGATCTGTGGCCAGGGGTCGTAGCCTGCTGCTGATCAGTCGTGCCGACGAGGGCAGAGCCTTTTGGAGATGGAGGATCGGCGATCTGGGCCCTGGCCCGGCCGTCTGGACGAGGATGAGCGCCTCCACGAGGGACTATTGCCGATCTATTCGGCTGGCGAGGGCATTGATAATGGTCGCCGGGGAAGGTTCATCCGTGCCTCCGGTGAGGGGGAGGCAGCGGCTGGTACCTGGATCTTCAGTGTGCTCGTTTGCCATGTGGATGGAGATCGGAAGGCCAACTTTGTTTTTTGTGGAGTTTTTCCCACAGACGGCGCCAACTGATGGAGGTCCTTTTCGGGTCTCCTTTAGATGTTGTCTTCCGTCGATCTCCCGGTGGATCTTGAAGGTGATCTCCTGTTGCGTGTGGGTCTTAATGGGTTTTAAGGAGATTGGTGACTTTGAAGAGTGTAGCGCCGAGTACCTGCAAGGAAGTCTCGGGATGGTTTGGTACCACCGAGGACCCTCTGACAATCAAGTTAGTACGAGATCCGAGCAGAGTAACGACTAAGTGGAGTAAAAATGGCTTACTTGACCCCTCTGTGATGGGGGTTTATATAGTGGCGGCAGCACGCAACAGCAGGCGCGAGAATCTCGTCGGCAATTACGCTCCAGACGTCACGTCCGCGTAAAGAGCGGATCGCCCATTAATGGGGATCGTGATGGCGTGGAACGTGGGATGTTGCTGGCGGAGAATCTGCGCGTGGCGAGATTTGCGGAACGGCGGTTACGCTTGCGACTGGTGGAGTTGGTCGGTCGAAAGAACCGAGGAAGATGGCCTTAGCAAAGGAGCTCGGGAACGAGCGTGAGGGCCGAGGAGTTTCGGTTTTGTGGCAGCTCGGGGCAAGCTGAGAGGCTGAGGAGGCCAATTTGCAGGGGGCTCTGAGGAGAGCCAGCTTGTTCTTGCAGGTCCGGTACATGGATGGCCTGATCGGCCACTGTTGGCCCTTTCTTCTGAGTTCTGGGACACATCATCTGCCACGTGTCCTGATTTTGGAGATCGCCAATATTGAGCATCATCAATAGCCTTTACCAGTGCTTTTACCAGTGACACATCTCAGCAAGATAAAATAAGTGCAGATTAATTTTTTGTAACAAATAATTACAATCCCAACATAATTAGTTATAACTATAATCATCAAACTATATATTGTTGATTTTATATAACTACCAAAATCAATGTGAATTTCTACCATCTTAATGCAAAAGTAAAGTATTACAAAGTTGAATTTGTAGGACCTAAAAAATCCAGTTGGTTTAAGAAAAATAAGTTGAATAGATTTTGAATTACATAATTTTAAATTATAAATTAATAATGATCATCCTCATGTTATTCTCCTAAGATAACCATCCAACAAATTAGAATTTTATTAGTGCATCACACGTGACAAATATACCAGTATGCTTGAAGTTTAAAGGGAGAGTAATGTTGCTGCGTGTTATGTTGGGAAACAATTTATGAATTTCCAGGTTTCCATCACAAACACGTTAATTAGGTTGTCAAAGTCATCACAACGAAATGCATCCAAACTCCAGGTTGATAAATTTGTTTAATCTTGATTCAATTTTCGTTTCCTATTTTTTTTTTACATTTGTGATACACCTGTGAAGAATAAATAACTTTAAATAATATTTTGTGTGCCGCAAAGAAAGAGGGGGAGAAAAGGGCTGAGTGGGAAAAATTATTTCATGTGCCGGCTGTATACACCAGGGCAAAAGAGAGAAGAAATATAAGTGTGGGCCTCACAGGCTGTCCAAGGCAGTCCGAAACTCTACCCTATCTCTCACCCCTGTCCGGATGTATTATACCGGGCATACCGAATAATTTCTCGCCGGTTGGAGGTTGGAAATAACATTATTGATATTTAACTTAAGAGCTAAATTAGAATTTTGAATAAGGTTTAAACCCTCCTAAAACTTTAAAGATATGCATTTTACGACCGCTAAAATACTAACGGCTTTTGTTTTTCAATCCATAAGAACTAATTTAAAATTTTAAATAAGGTAGGTTAAAATTTTATATAAATTCCATTTGTTATTCTAATAAAAGTTAGTATGAGTCTCCAATACCATAAGAAAATAGTAGGGCTGTGCAAAATAAATCTGACCCGATCAAAACCGACTGACCCAATCCGAACCGACTGAATTCTGTCGTTTTATGAGCTGGGTCAGGTCGGGTCCCAAAAAAACCAATAATTGGTTATCGGGTCGGGTGTCGGGTTTGAAATTCCCAAACCCGACCTAACTAATATATATACTAAATACAAAACCCTATTCTCTTTTCAGCGCCAATGCCACCGCCGCCTCACTCCTCTCTCCCTCTCACCTCTATGCCCTCAACCCTAATTTTCTCTTTCCAAGATATGCCGCCTCCCTCCCGAGCCTTCTCTAAGTCCACTCTACTATGAGAATCCTAAATTTCTTTGTCACCGGACTTCGTCGGACCCTCGCCGGACCTCCAGCACCCCCAATAAGACGGATCGACAACAAACGAGGCGGAAGCGTCATCGACCTCAGATCCGCAAGAAGTGAGTTCGAAATGGCTGTTGGGGGTTCGATTTGATGTCTTGGTCTCGTGAATGAAGTTGATTTGCTGTTTCGATGTTGCTGGTATTTATTCTTGGTGATTTAAGCGTGAGTTCTTTGGCTTGATCTTGTTTTTCGAGTTTTTGGTTGACTTGATGACTTTGATTTGAAACAGTTTTTGGGTATTTCTTAATGATTTGAGATTGTTTTCTTGCTGATTTTGGAGATTCCTCACGGATTTGAAGATTTCTTGCTTGATCGATCAGTTCTCAGTCGTTTTCCCCGTTGTTGGTGGCTGTTTGGTGCTGGTGGTGGTTGTTTCGTGGTTGTTTGGAACCGACAACCGACCCAAGCCGGTCGGTTCGGTTTTTTTCGGTTTGGATGCGGTCGAGTCTGGTCGATTGGCGGTTCTGGGTCTTGGTCGGGTCGGTACGGTTTTTCTTGAGCCGAACCGAACCGTGCTACAGTCTCGAAAATAGTATTAAAAGAATTTATTATACCTTTGGAAGTGATTAAATTAGAAAACAATGGGTAGGCCAAGCATATTTTTAAAAATCCAACCTCCTTTTTTTATTTCAGTGCCAAAAAAAAAAACATTATTTTTATTTTTATTTTCTTTCTTCCATTCTAGAACCAAAAACTACTTAAAATTTAATGACTTATTTTCAAAAAAATAGCTTATCCTCCAACACGCATTCCACTATCCACTACGGAGGAGCCGCGTAACATCCACCACTATCCACTGCATCTTCATGCTCCGATGGGACGGCACCCTCCAGATCTACGGCCCCAAGCTATATATGGCCCAACACCAATGTTGAAGTCACAATGAGCGATCCAGCCCCGATGGGTGTCACCATCCTCCATTACAAGATCTTCAAGCTATAAATAGCTTAAAACTTATTTCAATTAAATGAAAACAAGAAGCAACTTATACCTCATAGGTAAAGCATCTACACTGCTGTGATATAACATATGCGTTTGATTCCCAACAGACACAACTATTTTTTTCTGATTCTTCTTTTTAATTTTTGAAAGCTCAAGAGTTGTCCGTGCAATACACGGGGAAAGCAAAAGTTTCAGAAAAATCAAACAGATGCAAAATAGAGTAAACACATAATGGACATGTGGCACGAATCTCGAGGCAGTTGCCTCATATCCGACCGGCGAAAATGCCCTAAGGGCCGGCACCGACAGTCTATATTGATCCAAATTGATCCGTGTTTTGCACACTTGATCTTTCAATTCCCCTCAACTCTGCTGCACTGTTTGATTTCCCTGCAATCAAACAGAGACATTTTATTTCACCATTTGTCAACTTTTTAATGCTTTTTAATCCAAATTTTTAATTTTCAAATCCTAATTCTCCACTATAAATACCAACCCATTCTCCAACTCCTCACCATTCTGAAATTCTAGTAAAAATTCTCTCAAAACTCACCAAGTGTCAACTGGAGTTGTCACGCCACGCTTTCCAGTGTACGGAAACGGTAATGTGGCGGGCCGTAACGTATTTACTAAGAAATAAATACGTTAAGCGTAATTAAGAATATATGAAAAATGCACAAGAATGACAAGAGATATAAAATAAACAGTAAATTTTATTAATATTTATCTTTACAATACAACTGCTTTGAAAAGAAAAGATATAATGATATAAAACAATGCCTAAACAGTGACATACAAACTGAAAGTAAGTATAAGGAAAGCTAATAGTCCTGCTGGGTAGTGAGCTGGTCCACGTCCTCTTGTCTAGGCTTGATCTCATGAGAGCCCGTTCCTCCCGACGAACATTCCAATGAAAGAAAAGACAAGAATGTCGTCAGCGAAGTAGCGCTCGGTAAGTCCCAAATAAAAGAATAGAATAGAACAAATAATGAGAATGAAACTAGTAAGTTGTACAGTTATCAGATTGTTATTCTAATGTAGTTGTTTGTAGTTTAGTACAGAAGGTATTGGTGTATACGAGAGGAGTCCATCATACCCCGTGCACTATGGAAACATGTAGTACAAAACCCCGTCAAAACCCACGGGACAACGGCACGAGAGTTCATATAAGTGTCTTTTAGTGACTATCTCGTGCCATGTTAATACGTTCCGTACCAATCTATCCCGTTATCCCCGCGTAATGTATTGTATAGGTTATATTTACAAGTCTTGCCGAAACCATGGAGATAACTTGTTCAAGTAGTCAGTTTCAGGATATAATCTTGTAGTCATGTCAAGTTATAACCATGGTTCGGTCAAATTAAGTCAAGCATTCATGTTTGATATTGAAGTTTGAATTCAGGTATTCAGGTTCATGTTCAAGTATTCATGTTAGCCTTTGGATTCATATTTGAATTGGACTCTGATTTGAGTTTGGATTCAGGTTTGAGTTAGATTCAGACTTGAGTCAGACACTTGTAATTGATTTAGGTCCTGAATTAGGTTCGGGAGTCATCGGTAACTGCTGCACATAAACGGCGGGATTTGTGTTTTTTTTCAAGACAATTACCATTGATAACTCCGTTAAGTTTTCTATCTTAAATAAGCAAGCACTCACTTTTTCCGGCTCTCTCAGGCTCAAGAGAATTGATCCTGCTTAAACCTATATTTACTAAAGTCCTTAAATACTGTTTTATATATCTTGAGGGGGCTTTATGAAAAAAATATTCTTTTTATAAATTTCAAAAGAAATCTCAAGAAGTTATTTATATTATTTAAGCTTTTCATGGATGTAAATTTTAAGGATTTAAGGTATTTTAGTGATAATAGCCTAACTTGGAAAGTTCATGATATTTCATTATAAAACTTGTCTTTTGTTGGTATATTAATGGTATTTTGGTGAAACTTTTAATTCTTTCATTTAAAAAAATGTAAGTTTACTGTATTATGAAAATATATGAATTTGTAATTTTTTTATTATAATTATTAAAAATTAAATTTTATTTAAGTAGAAAAATCTATTTTCTTAAAAACCGTATTTAAAACCTTTCGAGACCGAATGCTCCGTAAGAAGGTCTGCGTCTCGCTCTACTAGCCCAAGAATGTGCGATAATCCGCACCATTCAATAGAAGGTCCTCTAAAAATGGTTGTAGAGGTATAATCATAAAGAGATTTAAAAACACCTTACCCCTCCGCCTCATTATCTATTTCTAATAAATAGAATAACACAAAATGAGATGTCCTCTTCTATAAGCATTCTTGTATAAGTATAAGAATACATAAACCGTATACTACAAAAATACGAATACCAAGAGATAAAATGATCCAATAATATAATACTAGATCATTATTATATCAATACTTGATTCAATAATGTGGCTTAATCCTAAACCCGCTAATATTAACCATTCGAACATAAATCCGTGTAGTTAGTACACGTATATGATCGAAACCCTGCACGTGTAACTATATGAAATCTAAATCGTTTCGTCTGAACCAGGAAAACCCTCTGTGTTGGACTCTAAAGACTCGACAGTACGCTGGCAGTGGGTTTAACCACAAGCACGTCAGTAGCACTAGCTGTACGTAATGGCTACCCAGATACCTGTCGAAAAGAAAGCTGACGAGCAAACTCATCCGAACCTCTACCGAGCCTGTCCGTGAAAATCTCCATATAGTCCGGTCTGTTCGTCTGAGAGTATCACATGCTGGGTTTAGAGGGTGGAAAACGTCAGACCTCTAATAACCTGACAAGTCTTGCCAATGTGGTTCAAGACCATCCAGAAATATATTAATTTAACTATCAGTAATTCTCAATAGCCCTGGCCAAGAACTTATGGTGTTAGCCAACCGAATATAGCGCGACATCGATTATCTATACCGGAAGAGACGAATCCCTAACAATCGCTCACTGCCTCCATGTGGCTCAGGACTGTACCCAACTAAAACCTATTTTCATGACTCAGTAGAGCCGTGGTAGGGTAGTAGTCAAAGTACAGTGGGAACTCACACGAGATAAATGACGATCTCAGGTCAACAGACTATTTGCACGCATGTCATCAAAGAACTGCTATGTGATGATAGGTATAATACCATCTAGTCAGTTTTCGACGAGTCCGTTCAGTGTACTCACTCCCAGTGAGCACATGTATACAATTTTAGGTGAAACACACCAATGGCTGTAAGACCAACCACTGCCTCTCGTCAGAGTCTAGAAACGTATACACTAATTTATTCTGGAATATCGATGTCCAGTCGCGATACTCTCACGACTATGGACGTTTAAGGACGTGCTTATCTACTACTCAGCTTCCACAAGTATGATTGTCATCACAACACTGGTAGTCAAGTAAGGATCCTACGAGTTTTATTAACATGTATAAGCGATATTAAATAATAAGTAAAATATATACACATGTTAAAATAAAGTCAAACCAAATAGTATACTATCATATCGAGCAAGATTGTCTTGTACATACATACCCATAACATCATACAATAAAGGTATGTAGGGCATACATATCCAACAATTAAAAAAGGCAATTTATGAAGAATTTGCCAAAATTAGTGTTGTGGCAAAAGATTCCTTCCTAAAACCCAACTTTATATTAGTACTAGTTACCTGTAGTGTCTAAGCACTAATCTGAAATATTTAAAAAATTGTCTATAATATCTAAACAGTTGAATAAGTGTCTAAATGAAATGCACCAAGGGATTTTTATATGAAGATTTTGAACAGTAGCCCTTCCCAAAAATTATTTTTAGACAACTCTCGAACGGGCCTTTTGACAATTAACCCTAGAAAGCGATGCATGGAACACATGATATTTTTTAAAACATTAAAATTTCACTATCATTTTAATGTCTTTGTCCTTACCATTCAAGTTTCCTTCGCATGCTTTTGGGAAAAGAATCTTCTCCTAAGCTAATTAAAAACGTCATACATAATTAAGTGGGAAGGTAGTGGGTAAGGTGAAAAAATTAAAAAGAAAGTTAGGACTTGATACACTATTTCTTATTAACCAACAAGTTACCCCACCACATACGTGGTTATGCTGTGCAAAATGAATGCTCTAAACCCAAAGTGTTATCGATCTACAGTTTACTTTGATGTTCATCTCTACATAGCATGATAATAAATAAGGAATTATTGAGAACATTGCACATATTCATAGCATAATAAAGTTAATCACAACATTATATGAAATATATATTGAAATGTTGATGTATCATATGTTGAAATTGATATAAATAACATTACAGTCATAAGATATTATAACGCCGCATCCTGTACACCATTTATATCTGAATTAAACAAGAACTTTAACATATCGACGGATGAGTGTACTTGATAACGGTTTTGTTTGCAAGAAAAATTGTCCAACAAATGAATATAAATATGTATAAATTCCCATACGAAATTTCATAGAATATATATAAAGCACAAAGAACACGACAAATGTTTCGTATACTTGCATTTATGAATACATGTTTATGATGGTATACCGGTAAATATAGGTAACGTACTTAACTAATTTGAGTCATGGCTAAATTAGCTGTATCGCAAGGTTTTCAACTATTTTCTTGAATTTCTTTTTTGGGTATTGGATCTATATGTGGAATCATAATAGAGAACAAATGTATAAAATTTTCATATGGTCATCCATGTCACATAGATACATTGATAGGAGCCAAAGTATATGTCCCAGCTTATATGACGTTATTGTTATTCATTGATTAGAGGGTAAGTGTAATTTTGCAAGAAATGGAGGGGAAAAGGAAAGTTTCACACATTAATTAATTCTCTTGGCTGCGCTGCATCGGGGGCTACTTGTTACTGACTAATAAAGAGAGGGTGTTGGATATAATTTTCTAGGTGAATACTGCCAAAAAAGAGTTTGAATCTGGGCTTCCCATACAGCTTTATATAATCTGTAATATTATAGTGAAAAATTCATTTAATTTTGAAATTGACAGGTGATATGCTTTCTTCAGAAAAATCAAACAAAAATTATCATAAGAATTTTACAGCATACAACACACGTGCCGAAAACGCTAATATATATAATTAGGAATCTACCACACGTATAACGCGTGAGATCAAAATGATTCTAAATATTTCTGAAAATTTTTAAAAAACAATTAAAAAATCAATTTACATCCATTTTGCCAAGAAAGAGTTTGATACCTATTTTTAGTAACATAGAAAATTAACATTTAACATTAGTTGCATTTTAAGAAATTGATATGATTATTTTTTCTTTTTTTTTACTCTATAAAATTTTAAACATTGGTGATTTTTTTCAAGAAACATTGATAATTATTTAAATAATGACACCCTAACTCCAACTTTAAAGCAATTACAATTTCTATAAGCAAATGTAAAGAATGGATTATCTAGTAAACATATTTTATTCTATTATACTTGTTTTTTTTTTTATAAAAATTGTATGAAGATGAAAAAAATACTATTGGTTCTTTCGAAAAAAATAAGAATACCAGGATTTTCTTTCTAAATCAATACCAAATCTTTGCTCCAAGATAAATTAAAGAAATAATTAAAACAAAAAATAAATATTGAAAACCAAATAATTTTTTTTTAAAAAGCACAAAATATTTTTTTAGGCCTCATATAGGCCATTTGTAAATGGGTAGAAAAATAATAATATGAAAAGGCAATGGCAAAAAATACAAAGGAAAAATAGTGTTTTAGGAAAAGATTCCCGTTTTGCAAAAGATTCTCTAGATGACCAAACATTATAGTTATATAATAGACATATATAAGATAGCGGGTCAGGCATACAAAAATTATTTTAAGCAAATAAAAACAATGTATGTGCTATATATTATGCATTTCCAGCTTGAATTTTAACAAGACTAAATTACAACTTGCTGCCATGAATTATAGACACTTTTCCTAAATGATATTAGGAAATTAGAAAATGATGGATTGATACCATGAACTTTTAAAATATCAAAATACCCCTCTGACGGCGTTAACGGAAAATTATAAAATTACCAAAATATCCCTTTCATATAATAAAAAAGAATATATTTACAAAAAAAGAGGGGTAATTTGGCAATTTTATAATTTTCCGTTAACGTCGTCAGGGGGTATTTTGATACTTTTGAAAGTTCATGGTATCAATTCATCATTTTAAAAGTTCATGGTATCATTTGGGGAAAGTACCGATAGTTTATGGTGGTAAGTTGAAATTTAGCCATTTAAAAATTATGAATTTCTATATTTAAAATATTAACGAATTAAATAAGGATTAAAATATAGGTTTTTTTTTACTAAAATGCTCCTCCATACTTCATTGGTTACTAAAAAATCCTCCATACTTTCACTAGTAGAAACTGTACAAATTAGGGACCATTCATTAGAGACCGTATTAAAAAAAGGTCTTTAATGCACTATTAGAAACCGTATTTAAAAACCGGTCGCAAAAGAACGATCGTCAATATATTGGCGAACGTTCTTTAAGTATTAGCGACCGTTCATAACGGTCGCTAATACTAAGAGCTGATAAGCAGCCGCGAACCCATCTTCCTTCTCCTATATTCATCAGTTGCTGTCGAGAGAGGTAACTCCTCCCCCTTTTCTCATTTTTTTGTGGATTTGCTTCAAAAAAATTTGTCAATTTTAACCCATTTTTAGTTTTTAAGATGTTGGTGTTGTTGTTCCTACTGTTAGAGCTTGCAGTAGCGGTTCTCCATTAAAAATTCAGTCCAGGATAAGGGGTTTCCTCCTCCTCCTACTAATTTTTTCAATTAGGTTGTGCAATTATGAATAAATAGTGATGATAATGGTTGATTTTCTGTGAAAATTAATAATATGCAGTGTGCGTATTACCTACCTCCATCACATGCCGTCGTACTACCCTCCGCCTCTGCAACAGGGGCACTACCCCCAGGCTTTGCCTTCGCTGCAGGGTTATTACCCTCCGCCTCCGCAACAGGGAGGCTGCTACTACCCTTAGCGTCCGTCTCTACCACAGGAACCATTTTACCCCGAGCATCCACCACAGGGATGGTCGTGTACATTTTTTACGCAAGAAGACATCGACCAAACGAATCGATTTGTTTGCATGGCAAGGTTCGGGTGTCGATGACAACAGTGGGAGTTAGCGAGATAAACATATATACATGTGTTAATTAGTGTAGCTAATGTGTTTAATTTCGAAGATTATGATTTTAGATTATGCAATTATTTATTTCTTTGGATTTGCAGGGTGCGCAGGGTTGATTGGGCTAGGGTTGATTGGGCTAGGATTGCACACGACTTGAAGAATTTTTCATATAATGTACTTACTGTATTGTTTATATTCAAAACAATGTTGTTTATGTGTTGATTTATAGTGTTTTTCATATCGGTTGACATATTGTACTATTTATTACGATTGTAGTTCATATTTGTGTTGTTGAGATGGTGAAATTGTTGGATATTGGAGCTTGTATCGTTTCTATATTTGGTTTGTGATCGAACGCTTTTTTTAGCGTATTATATTGTAATTGAATGAATTATTGTATGCAATTTGGGATTTTCTGTAATTATTTTTACAGTAAAGGGGTATTAGCGACCGTTTAAGCTACAATACCGGTCGCTAATACCTCTATCAGCGATCGTAGTTTACAGTTAAATGTTGTTGCAATACCACGTGTCCAAACATTGGGCACTGTGTAGTATGGTCGCTAATATCTATATTAGCAACCCTTTTTTGAGCGATTGTTCTAATACACCTTTTAGCAACCCTTTTGTCAGCGACGGTGTATTAGCGACCGTTTTTTAAAAAAAAACGGATCCTAATATACATTAGGAACCGTATGCTTGTCTTTAAAAACCGTTTTGAACCATCTCTAATGCGTACAGTATGGAGCAGTGTTTGTATTTACTTAAAAGACCACATACATTTAAACTGCACTAAAAAGATCCCCTCGTAGTTTCCATCCAAAGCTAGAGTCATGTTAGAGAAATAGAGCCGGAACTTGAGCTTGAGCCGCGCTTTACCTTTAAAATATTGAGGAAAGTTTTTCTCCTAAAAATTTCTATATTCTAGCTTAATTGAAAATTGGGATTCAGCGCAATTAAAAAACCGCTCTCATTTTGAATGAGCTTTCCCATTAACTAGAAGTTTGTATTAAAGGGACAACGGTATTCGACAAGCTTGTTTTTAGAGCAGGTTGAGAAAAATGAGCAGGTTTTCATTATCAATTTGAGAAATCTTTGATGGAAATCTAAACTTAAAACCAATTAGAGGAAAAGTTAGAAATTTTGAGAGAGAGGAAGATGAGCCGTGTTGTTTTAAAATCCTAACCCGATACTCACTGTTAACCTCCTAACGGAGTTATGAAAGATATTAAAAATATTCTCATTTTTAGCATGTTAAGGTTTTTTTAGCGCAATTTAAATGTATGAAGATCATTTAAGTAAATATGAAGTACGAGTGCTTTATAGTAATTAGCGAAGATGATCCCTAAAATATAATATGCATGATCTAGGAGCCGAAAAGGGTTTCTATCTATCTATCTACTGATATTAAAATTGCGATCTTGTTTACTTTGTTCACTTAGCACGTTATTATTGTTCAAAAGTGCGAAAACGGAGAGAAGAAAGAATGTTGACAGGATGAATTGACCTATTCAAAAATGGAAGCAAATCAAGACAATTCCTTTTAGTTTTTGATTTTTTTTCTTGGTAAAAGAGAAGAAAATGCCAATTAACATTCCTTCGATTCAAACTATAGTAACTAGTTTTGCACGTGCCGTATACATGTGTGTATGTATTAGATGTCATGGTCAAAGCAATGAAAGATTTAAAAAATGAAATATTTGAGAGATGATCTATAAATTGTTTAAATTCATGTTACATGTATTTGATTTTTTCTTTTTTCTTTTTATGAGTAATGAATATGTGTGTGGTGGGGGATGGGCCAATGGTAATATGAAAAGGATAAAAGGGTAATAATATCTATTTAAAAGTATGAGGTTGCTAAAGGATTTTTTCTAATTTTTTTCCCATTACTTGATAGAAAAAAAAGAGAAGCTTTATCGTTTGCCTCCATGTGTCTGAGTTATAATAGTAGAGATCATAACAAGAGAGATATTTATAAAGAAACATAATATGATGTAGGTTGCAAAAATTATTCCAAAATGTCTGTCTTAAATTTTTAAGAACCATCATTTTTAGTTTTGATCTTTATAGACTATAGAATATAGATATAATAATTCTTTTGTTACTTCCATCTTATTTCGTATTCCATGCATGAGCAAAGTCCTTCACATTTGTTAAGAAGAAAATTGACCGGAAACAATATAAGTGCACAAGTGCATGCCATATATCATATTAATTCTGCATGATGGATATATGCTTCATGATCGATGAGAGCACATGCAATATGAAAAAAGAAAAGGTTATAGTACATATAACACTACAGGTCTCTTCCACAGTTGTCATTGATTAACAGTGAAAAATACAACAAGCATCATCAATCTTTTGTGGTTTTTTTTTGAAACACTGCAGTTTGAAATTAAAATTATAAAAATATGGTAGTTTAGTTTTTATTTATGATAATAGGCCGGTTTGTGGGTTAATTGCTAAATAATAGCTCAATGTTTCTCCTACTTCGCACTTATATATGTTATTGAATTTTTCGCTGCACTTAGAGCAAAATATTAAGTGCAAAGTTGGTGCGATATTGACGTATTATTTAGCAATTAATCCTTGTTTTTGTTGGTGATTAACCAAAGAAGCCAAATAATAATAAAAACGAAAAACAAAAGATCCCATGTGCATGTGATACATCCTTTTAATTTGTGTAACGTCAATGAAGCAGCCCAAGATATCTATATATATCTCAGCTCCTGCCCTTGGACTTCTTCAAACATTCTAGCTATCGTTGCAACCAAATATGGCAACAGCAACCACTCTCTTCATCTTCATCAACCTCATCAACCTCTTCCTTGCTCAAGATGTTGTTGGAGACTTTGTTATTTATTCAGACCCGCCGCAATCGATGCTGTCGGGCCAAAACCTAACCTACGACTTGACTTACCATGGGATCCCTTTCGGTCCTCATGCTCTTGCTTTCGAAAAAGACTGCAATGTTGTCCTCTACCAATTCGGCAAGAAAGTTTGGGCTACTGATACTTCACGCGCCAACGGAGATGACTGCTACCTCTCTCTTCTTCCAAATGGAGAGGTATATATTCATATCAGTATTTCAGCTATTTTTCTTCTTCTCTTTCCTTCTTTCTTTTTGTTAATTTATCATCTTAACACTTCTTATCTCTTGATCTACCGGTGAATGATGTTCTGTTATCGGAAAACTATAAATTAGTTTTGCACCCACTAGATTAAGGGTGAACCTTATTAAAATCGTATAATATTTGATGAAGATTAAGATGGATGCATGGTTCCGACTTCCGATAGTCCACGAATGCGTGCATGCTGAACTAGTTTTGATCGCAATAAGAGAGCTTTCTTTTTGACCTTTTTCCTTCATTAATTATTCTATTGAGAGAATAATGAAGAAAATATATGCCATTGGGTGATTTTCTTCTATGGCGTCGAAAAATACTCCCTCCACTATTTTTTCCGACAATCGACATTCATCATTTACGTCTTTGTCATCTAAGATGTGGATACATTAAATTTTACATGATTCTACCGCTTTTTCATCATTGATTTAGTGGTCGGTGCAAAATTAATTAATGGTTTGCCGACAATATAAATTTTTATATTACTAATTCAACCGTGAAAAGCATGAAATTTGGTGTTATGCATATTTTAGATGGTAAAGATGATGATGAAAAGTGCCTCAATTGTTGTAGGAGGAAATTCTTTGATATGATCTATTTCTTTATATATATATATAGAGAGAGAGAGAGACTACGATCTTATCGAAAGAATCTGGATATAAATTCTTCTTTAGATTAACCTTGAGATTTATGTATCCAATTATATTATGTTTGATAATGAATGTAAGATTTTATTCATAATTGTTAACACACATCCTAAAATTAATATAATAGTGAAAAAGTGGTAATGATTTATTTTCAAATTCTTCCGATATTAGCCTAGTCGAACTATGCGTGTGGGAGGTGGGGGGTGGGTGGGGGGTTGGCGAAAGGACCCCGCCTCAAACTCACAGATCCTCCATACTTTTCAACGATTTAAATCGATCATCTTGATTTACATATCATAAAACCTTTATATACAAAAAATCTCATGATTCAAAGATCTCTAATGCATCCATCAAGTGGATAGAAAAATTAACAGTTTATCGGTATAGAAAAATTATGGTCGCTTGATAGATGCGGTAAAGGCTTTTAAATCTCAAGATTTTTTATACATAGGGTTTTATGATATGTAGATCAGAATAACTGGTTAGATCGGTAAAATACATGGGCGCATGTGTGTTTTGAGGCGGAGGCCTCTTTTTTAAAAAGAGCTGCCACCTCATACACACACACTAGTATGTTGCATGTACGATGCATGCTATATATTTTCACATCATAAAGATTTGAAAAGACTTTTAGAGAACTAATTGGAGAGATTGGAACGTGGGAATGAAAAGAGTTATAGAGATGATGCAAACAAATTATCAATTTTTGACATATCAGCATTGCTGACATGCCAGAAAATTAGAGGGGTTTTTTTTGCACGTACTCCGTACACTCTTCCTTTGGTATTAATATATACCAGAACTTGTGCACGTGCGTTGCACGTGTCAAATTTAATATTTCATATTTATGAGAATGGGTATATATGTAAATTTGTAAATAATGAGGGTTAATATATAAATGTGCATTTCATGTAAATGAGAATGCCTATATGTGTAAATTTGTAAATATGAAGGTTTATATGTAAATTTACATTGCAAGGGATCATTTTTTTTGTGCTCTTCCTTGATAAGGTAGAGACCCTAGGAGAATAGCATGATGAGGTGGAGGCCTTAGGAGAAGAGGATTTTTCTCCTTTCTTTTTGAATTTTGGAGAAAGGATAGGGTGTTCACCTCCTCAAGAGGGTATTTGCATTATAAAGAAAGAAGATACCAGTAAGTTGCATGTGCGATGCACATTTATATATATGACATCACACAGATTTGAAAAGAATTTTTACAGAATTAGTTGGAAATATGAGAACGTGGGAATGAAGAGAGTTACAGAGACTAGTATAATGCACGTGTGTTGCAGTGGTAATTAAATATTTTCGAAAATCAATTGTTCAAGGACTTGCGCAAAAAAACAGATAGAATTTAAATTTTGATTTTTGTTGTAAAGCTCTAGGAATTTTAGGATTTTTAGGGTGGAATTTAAGAGTCAAATTAAATTGCAGAAGCCTGTGGAAATGAAATTTAAGATTTGATTTAATTTTGGAAAGCTATAGGGATTTTTGGGTTTCCTATGCAATTGTCTTAGGGAATAGAGAAAGGAAATGGGAAAAAAATTATTATTTTATTAAAAGTTGAGATTGACTATAGAGCTTTTTAACTTTGTTTAGGAATTTTATCCTTTTTGGGAATATTCTCTGGGAAACAAATATACTAAAAAGCCACAACATCACTAAAGAGCTGGGTTATAATAGTAAAGATATGCTAATCTAAAATCTTTTAGTTGTGCGGAGTTTGTTATGAATGAATAGCAGTAATAACTCAGAATCTTCATATTTTATTTTTTTATTTCAAGTTCAATATAAATCAAAATTACAAATTTTTGATACATCAGTATTGCTGACATGGTAAAAAATTAGAGAGGTTTCTTTTACACGTATTTTGTACACCCCTCCTTTAGTGTGTGGGTGTGGGGGATGCCGATCGTCGAAGAAAATTGGTGGAGATTTGACTTTTTTTAGACCATAAGGGAAAATTCAGTCCTGTGGTACTTGAGATTTCGTTTTCTCTTTTATGTTATAATTTAATAATGACCATCCACGATATTATGCTCTTAGGTGCACCATCCAACAATTTATTATTTTATTAGCGCAGGACGTGCATCACACGTGCCAAATATACATATACCGGCATACTCGAAGTTTAAGGGAGAAATGTAGCTGCATTTTACGTGGGTACCAAGCATGAGAGTCTCATGTTGGAGAGCAATTTATGACTTGCCTGGATTTTTTTCATCACGAAAACTTCAATTAAGGTTGGACCATCCTTGCTAGGTTTCAATGTCATCACACAGAAATGCACGTAAACTCCAAATTGATTGATAAATTTGTCTCATCTTGATTCAATCATTGTCTTTTTATTTTTTGCACATGTGTGATACACATGAGATGAGAAGAATAAATAATTTTATATAATATTTTGTTTGCAAGAAAGAGGGAGAAAAGGACTGGATGGAGGTGGGAAATAACATTATTGATATTTAATTTAATTAAGAGCTAAATTAAAATTATGAACAACGATTTGGGTAAAATGCAATAAAATAAAATTAAAATTAAAAACTTGAAAAAAACATGCAAGAAAAGTGATGTTTTTGAATTAGAGGTTTCAGGAAAAATGATTTTTAAAAAAGTTTAGAGAGGAAAAAATTTATTGAGGAGAAAGGCTTGATGGACATTTTGCATAGTATATATACCTAAAAAATTAACAGCGTTAAATCTATGGGATAAAATACACGTGTTTTAAGTTTTGGAGGGTTTCCTGTTTTTCGGACAAAAGCGAGGAGGATTTAGTTTCCCGCATTATAGCCTAAGGATTCTCATGTTTATAGCTTGAAAAGTGAGTGAGAGAGAGAGAGAGAGAGAGTTGATTTATAATTTAAGAGCTAATTTAAAATTTTAAACAAGGTAGGTTAAAATTTTGTATAATTTTTTTAGTCTAAATAAAAGTTAGTATATGAGTCACGGATACCCTAAGAAAGCAGTATTAAAAGAATTGATTATACCTTTGGAGGTGATTAAATTCGAAAACATTGGGTAGGCGAAGCATATTTTTAAGAATCCAACCTTCTTTTTATTTTTATTTTCTTCGATTCAATCTTGAACAGAAAACTAATTAAAATTTAATAACTTATTTTCGGAAAAAATAGCTTATCCTCCGACACAACTTCCACTATCCTTTATGGAGGAGCGGCGTAACATCCACCCCCGGCGACTACATCTTCATGCTCAAATGGGACGGCACCCTCCAGATCTACGGCCCCAAGCTATGGTCCAACACCGATGAAGTCACAATGAGTGATTCGGCTCCGATGGGCCCCACCATCGATTACGTCCAATTCTCTCAACAAGTGACCACTCATACCTATGGCACCATCCTCCAATACAAGAACTTCCAGTTGGTCCTAAGAGAAGATTGCAACCTGGTACTCAGCAATACCAACACAAACGCTACAATGTGGCAATCCGGTGTGTATAGCGATGCGGGGGATTGCTACACGTATTTAGATAATTATGGGGAGTTCTTTGTGAAGCATAGGAGAAGGGAGATTTTGTGGAGGACCGGAACGAGAGCCGCTCAGCCCGCGATTTATCCTAAGGATTTTGCGTTCGCTCTTAGTTACGACGGCAGGTTGATGATTTACAATCAGCAGATTTGGGGCCATACTCCTTCTGTAGCAGCAATGATTAGTGCTCTTTAATTAAGGTAATTAAGGAGGTGGTATGTGTTTTGTATGCTTAATATGTGAAAGTGTATGGTACTTTTGTGCACTGTTTCTAAGTACCAAACTAGTATGTATAATAAAGTTTGGTTATATAATCATGCTTCATGCATGTTGCATATATTACCCCGTCTTTTTTCTCTTCATTTTTTTGGCATGGCCCGTAAGCTCTAAACCTATATTTCCCTTGTGCATGAAACCCAGTGTTGGATCTAGTGAAATTGATGCATGGGAGCTTCTTGTGTTCTTGATTTGGGTGTACCCCTTGCATTAATTAATTCTCACCCTCAAATTTTAAATCGCTTCTATGTGTGGTTGGCTTCCAATAATTTCAAAATTAAATAGGTAATTGGGGAGGGACATCTCCCCTTCATCCGTTTTAGTCCATGTTGGTGATATATAAGAATTTTCAAATATATTAATCCCTTTTACAGAGTATAAATGCTTTATTATTTTTTACTGAAACGAAGATAAACACCCCTAGATAAATGCTTAATAGTATAAATGATCTAATCAAAGCTTAAATATAGTACTAGCCTTTTTTTGTACTTAGGAGACATGTTTACATGCTTTATAATTTTGTGAATATACTAGACTTTAAACCCCGCGTGAGGCGTGAGATAAAAAATGATCCAATATATTAATAGATGAATTCATACGGTACATAAAATTGTAACTATTTGAAATGTAAGCAATATATGATTAAAAAAAGTACATAACCATTTTCTTCTAGCTCGAAATAATCATCATTAATCCGTTTTTTTTTATAGATTGTGTTATTTCTTCAGAAACGTTATAGTTCTTACAAAAATAAACAATGTTAGCATTTATTTTTAGTCCTTCTGAATTATAAGCACATAATACGTTATCAATAATAATTGAACTATAATTATTGAATGTAATTTACTAAAAAAAGATATTTATAAACTTTATATTACACATGATAAAAAATATAAATATTGAATATAATTTTAATAATTTTTCAAGTACCCTGTCTCTTTATTTGAATATCTAGATAGTATTTGATTTATTTTTCTATAAGAAACATCATATGGAAACTTAGATCTTAGCTTAATTTTTCATGACTGTATAAAAGCTAAATTTCATTTAAATACGAAAATCTTTTGGTAAATTTTTAATATAAATATCATATACTTTGTGACTTGTAATTAAGTAGATACCAAGAATAATCATCATATCTAAATAAATACCATGTCTTGGTGTTCTCAATTTATAATTTACAAATACGAATATCAAGTTTATGCTATGCAATGTGGCTATAAACCAATGCAAATAATATATTATGTTAATATTTTGGCTAAAAAAAATTATTTTCCAATAAATTCATTACCTTGTAAATTTCTAAATAGTGATAGTTATTTGAGTCATGAAAATTTACGATAAGTTCTAAAGCAATTATAGTTTCGATATATACATGTAAAATAACTATTATTTGAAATATTATTGTTTTACCATATTTGAAAAAAAGATATAGAATATTTTTAGCGACTATTTTGACATAAATATTATTATTTTTCTTTTTTTTTAAATTTTTCTAAATTTCTATAAGATATTATGAACTATAAGACACAAGGAAAACTTTTACTACGAATTTTGCAAATCCTTTACATGAACAACATGGGAATCATTAAGAATTTTGTTTCCAAATATAACCCTGCTTTATCAAAATCAAGAAATATTGTTACATTTAATATTAAAAGGGCATTTTAGGAAGAAATTGCCAAACTCAGTGTTCTGGAAAAAGATTTCAGAAGTTTCCATCCTAAAACCCGACTTTATAACAGTACATGAGATCAGATAGTGGGTCAGGCATACAAAAATTACTTTAAGCAAAAAAAGAAGAAGAAAACAATGTATGTGCTACATATTATGCATTTCTAGCCTGCATTTTAACAAGGTTAAATTTCATCTTACTATCAAGAACTATAGGCTCTTTTTTCAAATGATACCATGAACATTTAAAATAATAGATTGATACAATGAAGTTTCAAAAGTATCAAAATATCCCATGACGGCGTTAACGGAAAATTATAAAATTACCAAAATACTCCTCATATAATAGAAAAGACTATATTTGCATAAAAGAGGGATATTTTGGCAATTTTATAATTTTCCGTTAATGCCGTCAGGGGGTATTTTGATACTTTTTTTGAAAGTTCATGGTATCAATCTATCATTTTGAAATTTCAAAGTATCTTTTAGGAAAAGTGCCTATAGTTCATGGTAGTAAGTTGAAATTTAGCCTTTTAACAGTTATGAATTTCTAAATTTAAATTATTAACAAATTAATTAAGGACTTAAATATAGAGTTTTTTTACTAAAAATGACATTCATACTTCGCTGATTGCTGAAAAGTCTCCCCATACTTTGTATTTACCTAAAAGACCCATACATTTAAATTGCACTAAAAATACCCTTTCGTAGTTTTCCATCCAAAGTTAGAGTTCTGTTAGGGAGATAGAGCTGGAACTTCAGCTTGAGCCGCTCTTTTACCTTTTAGGTACTTAGGAAAGTGTTGGGTTACGATAGCGTCCTGACCATCTACCGTGGCCGATGCAGAACAAAATTGACGTTTTAAAAAAAATGGCGCTAACGAATCCGTCTAGAACGAACCATAAACTTATACTAGCTAACTACAAGATATTCTAGCTACTGAGATAGAAGGCTACACTGAACGAATCATGTCCTTCGGTCTTCAACCATCTTCCCTAACTCCTTGAGGCGTCCTCGATCGAACTTGGCCACCGGTCTTCTTCCGTCGAAGATGATCCACCCGAGAGATGTAACTCATGGCTCTAGCTCCACACCAATGATTAAGTGAAGCAACTAGAGACTCTAGCTTGCTAATCTAGAGTGCCTAAGATGTAGTGAAGTGTTCAAAGTGTTAATCTACCTCACCTCCTCTCTTGATTCTCAACACATGAGATTGTAGAGAGGAGGTTGAAGGTGAAGGTAGAGGAACTCAAGAAAGCTAGAGAGTAAAGTGAAGCATGATGGCGAGAAAAGAAAACTCAAGTGAGAATGAACTCTCCCTCATGTGAGAGAAAAAATCTAGCAAGGTTTTGTAAAACATTTTCTTTCATTTTAAAATACCACTCATGCTTGAATAGTTTGCACAAATGAATTTACAATTCATTTGTGCAACACTATGCAAGCATGGTTCTCACCATACTTCCCTCTCTCCTTTATCCAGCTCATTTCCATTTATAATAAATGGGTAAAATCTAAATGAGGTGTCCACCTTCTAGAATATTATCCGTATAAATACGGATTACATTCTACTGTATATACATACATGTATTCGTACCGAAATACGAATACTCGAAGAGATATAATAACACAAAGAACATAATACCAGAATATACATATCGAAATATATATACGTAAATTATTAAATCAATACCTGATTTAATAATCCGGCTTAAACCCGAGTCGACTAGTATTATCAATTGTCCGATCGAAAGTCCGGGTATATAGTACAATAAATCGATCGGAACCCTGCACGTATCCAATACGGCTATTACATCGTTTCGCCAGAACCAGAGAAACCCTCTGTATGGGACTTTAAAGACTCGTCAATACGCTGACAGCGGGTTTAACCACAAGCGCGTCAGTGGCACGAGCTGTACGTAACGGCTATCCAGGTATTGAGCGAAAGGAAGGCCGACGAGCAAACTCATATGAACCCCTACTGAGTCTATCCGTGACAATCTCCGTACAGTCTGGTCTGTTCGTCTAAGAATATCGCATATCGAGTCTAGGGGGTGGATAAAGTCAGACCCCTAATAACGCGATATTTCGTGTCGGTATGAAGCCCATCACCCACTGAGAAACTATTGATCAAAATCAGTAATTCCCGTCTACCTTGGCCAAGGATTTCTGGTGATGTCCACCCGTGCACCGCGCGACATCAACCCTTTTGTCGGTATGAAGCCCATCACCCACTGAGAAACTATTGATCAAAATCAGTAATTCCCGTCTACCTTAGGCACTGTGTAGTATGGTCGCTAATATCTATATTAGCGACCCTTTTTTGAGCAATTGTTCTAATACACCTTTTAGCAACCCTTTTGTCAGCGACGGTGTATTAACGACCGTTTTTTAAAAAAAAACGGATCCTAATATACATTAGGAACCGTATGCTTGTCTTTAAAAACCGTTTTGAACCATCTCTAATGCGTACAGTATGGAGCAGTGTTTGTATTTACTTAAAAGACCACATACATTTAAACTGCACTAAAAAGATCCCCTCGTAGTTTCCATCCAAAGCTAGAGTCATGTTAGAGAAATAGAGCCGGAACTTGAGCTTGAGCCGCGCTTTACCTTTAAAATATTAAGGAAAGTTTTCTCCTAAAAAATTCTATATTCTAGCTTAATTGAAAATTAGGATTCAGCGCAACTAAAAAACCGCTCTCATTTTGAATGAGCTTTCCCATTAACTAGAAGTTTGTATTAAAGGGACAACGGCATTCGACAAGCTTGTTTCTCGAGCAGGTTGAGAAAAATGAGCAGGTTTTCATTATCAATTTGAGAAATCTTTGATCGAAATCTAAACTTAAAACCAATTAGAGGAAAAGTTAGAAATTTTGAGAGAGAGGAAGATGAGCCGTGTTGTTTTAAAATCCTAACCCGATACTCACTGTTAACCCCCTAACGGAGTTATGAAAGATACTAAAAGTATTCTCATTTTTAGCATGTTAAGGATTTTTTAGCGCAATTTAAATGTATGAAGATCATTTAAGTAAATATGAAGTACGAGTGCTTTATAGTAATTAGCGAAGATGATCCCTAAAATATAATATGCATGATCTAGGAGCCGAAAAGGGTTTCTATCTATCTATCTACTGATATTAAAGTTGCGATCTTGTTTACTTTGTTCACTTAGGACGTTATTATTGTTCAAAAGTGGGAAAACGGAGAGAAGAAAGAATGTTGACAGGATGAATTGACCTATTCAAAAATGGAAGCAAATTAAGACAATTCCTTTTAGTTTTTGATTTTTTTTCTTGGTAAAAGAGAAGAAAATGCCAATTAACATTCCTTCGATTCAAACTATAGTAACTAGTTTTGCACGTGCCGTATACATGTGTGTATGTATTAGATGTCATGGTCAAAGCAATGAAAGATTTAAAAAATGAAATATTTAAGAGATGATCTATAAATTATTTAAATTCATGTTACATGTATTTGATTTTTTCTATTTTCTTTTTATGAGTAATGTGTGTGTGTGGTGGGGGATGGGCCAATGGTAATATGAAAAGGATAAAAAAGTAATAATATCTATTTGAAATTATGAGGTGGCAATGTATATATTTAGAGTTTGCTAAAGGATTTTTCTAATTTTTTTTCCATTACTTGATAGAAAAAGATGAGAAGCTTTATCGTTTGCCTCTATGTGTCTGAGTTATAATAGTAGAGATTATAACAAGAGAGATATCTATAAAGAAACATAATATGATGTAGGTTGCAAAAATTATTCCAAAATGTCTGTCTTAATTTTTTAAGAACCATCATTTTTAGTTTTGATCTTTATAGACTATAGAATATAGATATAATAATTCTTTTGTTACTTCCATCTTATTTCGTATTCCATGCATGCATGAGCAAAGTCCTTCACATTTGTTAAGAAGAAAATTGACCGGAAACAATATAAGTGCATAAGTGCATGCCATATATCATATTAATTCTGCATGATGGATGTATGCTTCATGATCGATGCGAGCACATGCAATATGAAAAAAGAAAAGGTTATAGTACATATAACACTACAGGTCTCTTCCACAGTTGTCATTGATTAACAGTGAAAAATACAACAAGCATCATCAATCTTTTGTGGGTTTATTTTTTGAAACGTGGCAGTTTGAAATTAAAATTATAAAAATAGGACAGTTTAGTTTTTATTTGTGATAATAGGCCGGTTTGTGTATCAACCCCCTTCAGGTAATTTTTTTTTTATATAATAGAGGGCGGGTTCTGAGAACCCAAACCCGCCCTAGATCGTCATATTTGAGGGGAGGGCGGGTTCTAGGAACCCGCCCTCTAAACTGAGGAGGGGGTGGGGTCCATCAAACCGCTCTATTATCACAAATAAAAACCAAACTATCCTATTTTTATAATTTTAAATTCAAACTACCCTATTTCGGAAAAAAAACCTTCTTTTGTTAATACACTTAAAAAATCATTTTTAGTCTTAACAAAAAAAGACGATTTACCAAATTGCCCCTTTTTTCCATCCCTTTTCTTATTTGCGGGTGTTCTTACTTTTTATAAAGTTATTGGCACACCTTAACTTCAACTAAATGACTACTTTTGCACACAAAATGAGTTCAGCTTAATTTCTTAATTTTATTGTTGTTTTGTGGGTTAATTGCTAAATAATAGCTCAATATTTCTCCAACTTCGCACTTATATATCTTTTTGAATTTTTCGCTGCACTTAGAACAAAATATTAAGTGCAAAGCTGGTGAAATATTGGCGTATTATTTAGCAATTAATCCTTGTTTTTGTTGGTGATTAACCAAAGAAGCCAAATAATAATAAAAACGAAAAACAAAAGATCCCATGTGCATGTGATGCATCCTTTTAATTTGTGTAGTAGTGTCAATGAAGCAGCCCAAGATATCTATATATATCTCAGCTCCTGCCCTTGGACTTCTTCAAACATTCTAGCTATAGTTGCAACCAAATATGGCAACAGCAACCACTCTCTTCATCTTCATCAACCTCATCAACCTCTTCCTTGCTCAAGATGTTGTTGGAGACTTTGTTATTTATTCAGACCCGCCGCAATCGATGCTGTCGGGCCAAAACCTAACCTACGACTTGACTTACCATGGGATCCCTTTCGGTCCTCATGCTCTTGCTTTCGAAAAAGACTGCAATGTTGTCCTCTACCAATTCGGCAAGAAAGTTTGGGCTACCGATACTTCACGCGCCAACGGAGATGACTGCTACCTCTCTCTTCTTCCAAATGGAGAGGTATATATTCAAATGAGTATTTCAGCTCCTTTTTCTTTTTCTCTTCTTTCTTTTTGTTAATTTATCATCTTAACACTTCTTATCTCTTGATCTACTGGTGAATGATGTTCTGTTATCGGAAAACTATAAATTATTTTTGCACCCACTAGATTAAGGGTGAAACGTATTAAAATCGTATAATATTTGATGGAGATTAAGATCGATGCATGGTTCCGACTTCCGATAGTCCACGAAGGCGTGCATGCTGAACTAGTTTTGATCGCAATAAGAGAGCTTTCTTTTTGACCTTTTTCCTTCATTAATTATTATATTGAGAGAATAATGAAGAAAATATGTGCCATTGCGTGATTTTCTTCTATGGCGTCGAAAAATACTCCCTCCATTATTTTTTCCGACAATCGACATTCATCATTTACGTCTTTGTCATCTAAGATGTGGATACATTAAATTTTACATGATTCTACCGCTTTTTCATCATTGATTTAGTGGTCGGTGCAAAATTAATTAATGGTTTACCGACAATAGAAATTTTTATATTACTAATTCAACCGTGAAAAGCATGAAATTTGGTGTTATGCATATTTTAGATGGTAAAGATGATGAAAAGTGCCTCAATTGTTGTAGGAGGAAATTCTTTGATATGATCTATTTCTTTATATATATATATAGAGAGAGAGAGAGAGACTACGATCTTATCGAAAGAATCTGGATATAAATTCTTCTTTAGATTAACCTTGAGATTTATGTATCCAATTATATTATGTTTGATAATGAATGCAAGATTTTATTCATAATTGTTAACACACATCCTAAAATTAATATAATAGTGAAAAAGTGGTAATGATTTATTTTCAAATTCTTCCGATATTAGCCTAGTCGAACTATGCGTGTGGGAGGTGGGGGGTGGGTGGGGGGTTGGCGAAAGGACCCCGTCTCAAACTCACAGATCCTCCATACTTTTCAACGATTTAAATCGATCATCTTGATTTACATATCATAAAACCTTTATGTACAAAAAATCTCATGATTCAAAGATCTCTAATGCATCCATCAAGTGGATAGAAAAATTAACAGTTTATCGGTATAGAAAAATTATGGTCGCTTGATAGATGCGGTAAAGGCTTTTAAATCTCAAGATTTTTTATACATAGGGTTTTATGATATGTAGATCAGAATAACTGGTTAGATCGGTAAAATACATGGGCGCATGTGTGTTTTGAGGCGGAGGCCTCTTTTTTAGAAAGAGCTGCCACCTCATACACACACACTAGTATGTTGCATGTACGATGCATGCTATATATTTTCACATCATAAAGATTTGAAAAGACTTTTAGAGAACTAATTGGAGAGATTGGAACGTGGGAATGAAAAGAGTTATAGAGATGATGCAAACAAATTATCAATTTTTGACATATCAGCATTGCTGACATGCCAGAAAATTAGAGGGGTTTTTTTTGCACGTACTCCGTACACTCTTCCTTTGGTATTAATATATACCAGAACTTGTGCACGTGCGTTGCACGTGTCAAATTTAATATTTCATATTTGTGAGAATGGGTATATATGTAAATTTGTAAATAATGAGGGTTAATATATAAATGTGCATTTCATGTAAATGAGAATGCCTATATGTGTAAATTTGTAAATATGAAGGTTTATATGTAAATTTACATTGCAAGGGATCATTTTTTTTGTGCTCTTCCTTGATAAGGTAGAGGCCCTAGGAGAATAGCATGATGAGGTGGAGGCCTTAGGAGAAGAGGATTTTTCTCCTTTCTTTTTGAATTTTGGAGAAAGGATAGGGTGTTCACCTCCTCAAGGGGGTATTTGCATTATAAAGAAAGAAGATACCAGTAAGTTGCATGTGCGATGCACATTTATATATATGACATCACACAGATTTGAAAAGAATTTTTACAGAATTAGTTGGAAATATGAGAACGTGGGAATGAAGAGAGTTACAGAGACTAGTTTAATGCACGTGTGTTGCAGTGGTAATTAAATATTTTCGAAAATCAATTGTTCAAGGACTTGCGCAAAAAAACAGATAGAATTTAAATTTTGATTTTTGTTGTAAAGCTCTAGGAATTTTAGGATTTTTAGGGTGGAATTTAAGAGTCAAATTAAATTGCAGAAGCCTGTGGAAATGAAATTTAAGATTTGATTTAATTTTGGAAAGCTATAGGGATTTTTGGGTTTCCTATGCAATTGTCTTAGGGAATAGAGAGAGGAAATGGGAAAAAAATTATTATTTTATTAAAAGTTGAGATTGACTATAGAGCTTTTTAACTTTGTTTAGGAATTTTATCCTTTTTGGGAATATTCTCTGGGAAACAAATATACTAAAAAGCCACAACATCACTAAAAAGCTGGGTTATAATAGTAAAGATATGCTAATCTAAAATCTTTTAGTTGTGCGGAGTTTGTTATGAATGAATAGCAGTAATAACTCAGAATCTTCATATTTTATTTTTTTATTTCAAGTTCAATATAAATCAAAATTACAAATTTTTGATACATCAGTATTGCTGACATGGTAAAAAATTAGAGAGGTTTCTTTTACACGTATTTTGTATACCCCTCCTTTAGTGTGTGGGTGTGGGGGATGCCGATCGTCGAAGAAAATTGGTGGAGATTTGACTTTTTTTAGACCATAAGAGAAAATTCAGTCCTGTGGTACTTGAGATTTCGTTTTCTCTTTTATGTTATAATTTAATAATGACCATCCATGATATTATGCTCTTAGGTGCACCATCCAACAATTTATTATTTTATTAGAGCATGACGTGCATCACAGGTGCCAAATATACATATACTGGCATACTCGAAGTTTAAGGGAGAAATGTAGCTGCATTTTACGTGGGTACCAAGCATGAGAGTCTCATGTTGGAGAGCAATTTATGACTTGCCTGGATTTTTTTCATCACGAAAACTTCAATTAAGGTTGGACCATCCTTGCTAGGTTTCAATGTCATCACACAGAAATGCACGTAAACTCCAAATTGATTGATAAATTTGTCTCATCTTGATTCAATCATTGTCTTTTTATTTTTTGCACATGTGTGATACACATGAGATGAGAAGAATAAATAATTTTATATAATATTTTGTTTGCAAGAAAGAGGGAGAAAAGGACTGGATGGAGGTGGGAAATAACATTATTGATATTTAATTTAATTAAGAGCTAAATTAAAATTATGAACAACGATTTGGGTAAAATGCAAAAAAATAAAATTAAAATTACAAACTTGAAAAAAACATGCAAGAAAAGTGATGTTTTTGAATTAGAGGTTTCAGGAAAAATGATTTTTAAAACAGTTTGGAGAGGAAAAAATTTATTGAGGAGAAAGGCTTGATGGACATTTTGCATAGTATATATCCCTGAAAAATTAACAGCGTTAAATTTATGGGATAAAATACACGTGTTTTAAGTTTTGGAGGGTTTCCTGTTTTTCGGACAAAAGCAAGGAGGATTTAGTTTCCCGCATTATAGCCTAAGGATTCTCATGTTTATAGCTTGAAAAGTGAGAGAGAGAGAGAGAGAGAGAGAGAGATGATTTATAATTTAAGAGCTAATTTAAAATTTTAAACTAGGTAGGTTAAAATTTTGTATAATTTTTTTTAGTCTAAATAAAAGTTAGTATATGAGTCACGCATACCCTAAGAAAGCAGTATTAAAAGAATTGATTATACCTTTGGAGGTGATTAAATTCGAAAACATTGGGTAGGCCAAGCATATTTTTAAGAATCCAACCTTCTTTTTATTTTTATTTTCTTCCATTCAATCTTGAACAGAAAACTAATTAAAATTTAATTACTTATTTTCGGAAAAAATAGCTTATCCTCCGACACAACTTCCACTATCCTTTATGGAGGAGCGGCGTAACATCCACCCCCGGCGACTACATCTTCATGCTCAAATGGGACGGCACCCTCCAGATCTACGGCCCCAAGCTATGGTCCAACACCGATGAAGTCACAATGAGTGATTCGGCTCCGATGGGCCCCACCATCGATTACGTCCAATTCTCTCAACAAGTGACCACTCATACCTATGGCACCATCCTCCAATACAAGAACTTCCAGTTGGTCCTAAGAGAAGATTGCAACCTGGTACTCAGCAATACCAACACAAACGCTACAATGTGGCAATCCGGTGTGTATAGCGATGCGGGGGATTGCTACATGTATTTAGATAATTATGGGGAGTTCTTTGTGAAGCATAGGAGAAGGGAGATTTTGTGGAGGACCGGAACGAGAGCCGCTCAGCCCGCGATTTATCCTAAGGATTTTGCGTTCGCTCTTAGTTACGACGGCAGGTTGATGATTTACAATCAGCAGATTTGGGGCCATACTCCTTCTGTAGCAGCAATGATTAGTGCTCTTTAATTAAGGTAATTAAGGAGGTGGTATGTGTTTTGTATGCTTAATATGTGAAAGTGTATGGTACTTTTGTGCACTGTTTCAAGTACCAAACTAGTATGTATAATAAAGTTTGGTTATATAATCATGCTTCATGCATGTTGCATATATTTCCCCCCGTTTTTTTTCTCTTCCTTTTTTTGGCATGTACCGTAAGCCCTAAACCTATATTTCCCTTGTGCATGAAACCCAGTGTTGGATCTAGTGAAATTGATGCATGGGAGCTTCTTGTGTTCTTGATTTGGGTGTACCCCTTGCATTAATTAATTCTCACCCTCAAATTTTAAATCGCTTCTATGTGTGGTTGGCTTCCAATAATTTCAAAATTAAATAGGTAATTGGGGAGGGACATCTCCCCTTCATCCGTTTTAGTCCATGGTGGTGATATATAAGATTTTTCAAATATATTAATCGCTTTGGGAGAGTATAAATGCTTTATTTGTTACTAAAACGAAGATAAACACCCTAGATAAATGCTTATAGTATAAATGATCTAATCAAAGCTTAAATATAGTACTAGCCTTTTTTTGTACCTAGGAGACATGTTTACATGCTTTATAATTTTGTGAATATACTAGACTTTAAACCCCGTGTGAGGCGTGAGATAAAAAATGATCCAATATATTAATAGATGAATTTATACGGTACATAAAGTTGTAACTATTTGAGATGTAAGCAATATATGATAAAAAAAGTACATAACCATTTTCTTCTAGCTCGAAATAATCATCATTAATCCGATTTTTTTTATAGATTGTGTTATTTCTTCAGAAACGTTATAGTTCTTACAAAAATAAACAATGTTAGCATTTATTTTTAGTCCTTCTGAATTATAAGCACATAATACGTTATTAATAATAATTGAACTGTAATTATTGAATGTAATTTACTAAAAAAAGATATTTATAAACTTTATATTACACATGATAAAAAATATAAATATTGAATATAATTTTAATAATTTTTCAAGTACCCGGTCTCTTTATTTGAATATCAAGATAGTATTTGATTTATTTTTCTATAAGAAACATCATATGGAAACTTAGATCTTAGCTTAATTTTTCATGACCGTATAAAAGCTAAATTTCATTTAAATACGAAAATCTTTTGGTAAATTTTTAATATAAATATCATATACTTTTTGACCTGTCATTAAGTAAATACCAAGAATAATCATCATATTTAAATAAATACTATGTCGTGGTGTTCTCAATTTATAATTTACAAATACGAATATCAAGTTTATGTTATGCAATGTGGCTATAAACTAATGCAAATAATATACTATGTTAATATTTTGGCTAAAAAAATTATTTTTCAATAAATTCATTACCTTGTAAATTTCTAAATAGTGATAGTTATTTGAGTCAAGAAAATTTACGATAAGTTTTAAAGAAATTATAGTTTCAATATATACACGTAAAATAACTATTATTTGAAATATTATTGTTTTACCATATTTGAAAAAAAGATATAGAATATTTTTAGCTACTATTTTGACATAAATATTATTATTTTTCTTTTTTTTTTTAAAATAATTTTTCTAAATTTCTATTAGATATTATGAACTATAAGATGCAACGAAAACTTTTACTACGAATTTTGCAAATCCTTTACACGAACAACATAAGAATCATTAAGAATTTTGTTTCCAAATATAAACTTGCTTTACCAAAATCAAGAAATATTGTTACATTTAATATTAAAAGAGGCGTTTTAGGAAGAAATTGCCAAACTCAGTGTTCTGGAAAAAGATTTCAAAAGTTTCCATCCTAAAACCCGACTTTATAACAGTACATGACTTTATAACAGTACATGAGATCAGATAGTGGGTCAGGCATACAAAAATTACTTTAAGCAAAAAAAAGAAGAAAAAAACAATGTATGTGCTACATATTATGCATTTCTAGCCTGCATTTTAACAAGGTTAAATTTCAACTTACTATTAAGAACTATAGGCTTTTTTTCCAAATGATACCATGAACATTTAAAATAATAGATTGATACAATGAAGTTTCAAAAGTATCAAAATACCCCCTGACGGCGTTAACGGAAAATTATAAAATTACCAAAATACCCCTCATATAATAGAAAAGACTATATTTGCATAAAAGAGGGGTATTTTGGCAATTTTATAATTTTCCGTTAATGCCGTCAGGGGGTATTTTGATACTTTTTTTGAAAGTTCATAGTATCAATCCATCATTTTGAAATTTCATAGTATCATTTAGGAAAAGTGCCTATAGTTCATGGTAGTAAGTTGAAATTTAGCCTTTTAACAGTTATGAATTTCTAAATTTAAATTATTAACAAATTAATTAAGGACTTAAATATAGAGTTTTTTACTAAAAAAGCTATTCATACTTCGCTGATTGCTGAAAAGTCCCCCCATACTTTGTATTTACTTAAAAGACCCATATATTTAAATTGCACTAAAAATACCCCTTCGTAGTTTTCCATCCAAAGTTAGAGTTCTGTTAGGGAGATAGAGCTGGAACTTCAGCTTGAGCCGCTCTTTTACCTTTTAGGTACTTAGGAAAGTGTTGGATTACGATAGCGCCCTGACCATCTACCGTGGCCGATGCGGAACAAAAATGACATTTTAAAAAAAATAGTGCTAACGAATCCGTTTAGATCGAACCATAAACCTATACTAGCTAACTACAAGATGTTCTAGCTACTGAGATAAAAGGTTATACCGAACGAACCATGTCTTTCGGTCTTCAACCATCTTCCCTGACACCTTGAGGCGTCCTCGATCGAACTTGGCCACCGGTCTTCCTCCGTCTAAGATGATCTACCCGAGAGATGTAGCTCATGGCTCTAACTCCACACCAATTATCAAGTGAAGCAACTAGGAACTCTAGGTTGCTAATCTAGAGTTCTTAAGATGTAGTGAAGTGTTCAAAGTGTTTATCTACCTCACATCCTCTCTTGATTCTCAACACATGAGATTGTAGAGAGGAGCTTGAAGGTGAAGGTGGAGGAACTCATGAAAGATAAAGAGTAAAGTGAAGCATGATGGCGAGAAAAGAAAACTCAAGTGAGAATGAACTCTCTCTCATGTGAGAGAAAAAATCTAGCAAGGTTTTGTAAAACATTTTCTTTCATTTTAAAATACCACCCACGCTTGAATAGTTTGCACAAATGAATTTACAATTCATTTGTGCAACACTATACAAGCATGATTCTCACCATACCTCCCTCTCTCCTTTATCCAGCTCAATTCCATTTATAATAAATGGGTAAAATCTAAATGAGGTGTCCACCTTCTAGAATGTTATTCGTATAAATACGGATTACATTCTACTGTATATACATACCTGTATTCGTACCGAAATACGAATACCCGAAGAGATAGAATAACACAAAGAACATAATACCAGAATATACATATCGAAATATATATACGTAAATTATTAAATCAATACCTGATTTAATAATCCGGCTTAAACCCGAGTCGGCTAGTATTATTAACTGTTCGATCGAAAGTCCGGGTATATAGTACAATAAATCGATCGGAACCCTGCACGTATCCAATACGGATATTACATCATTTCTCCAGAACCAGAGAAACCCTCTGTGTGGGACTCTAAAAACTCGTCAATACGCTGACAGTGGGTTTAACCACAAGCGCGTCAGCGGCACGAGCTGTACGTAACGGCTATTCAGGTATTGAGCGAAAGGAAGGACGACGAGCAAACTCATATGAACCCCTACTGAGTCTATCCGTGACAATCTCCGTACAGTCCGGTCTGTTCGTCTAAGAATATCGCATATCGAGTCTAGGGGGTGGATAAACTCAGACCTCTAATAACGCGATATTTCGTGTCGGTATGAAGCCCATCACCCACTGAGAAACTACTGATCCAAATCAATAATTCTCGTCTAGCTTGGCCAAGGATTTCTGGTGATGGCCACCCATACACCGCGCGACATCAACCCCTAATACCGGAAGAGACAAATCCCCGACGATCCGCTCACTGCCTCTATGTGGCTCGGGACTGTACCCAACTAAAACCTGTTTGCATGACTCCTTTGAGCCGTGGTAGGGTAGTAATCAAAGCACAGTGAGAACTCACACGAGACAAATGATGATCTCAGATCGACAGACTAACCTGTACTCATGTCACCTGGGAACTGCTATCTGACAATTGGTATAATACCAACTAGCATGTTCCCGGCAAGTCCGTCCAGTGTACTCATAGCCCAATAAGCACATGTATACTATCTTAGTTGACTAACTGACACCAATGGCTTGTGAGACCGGCCACCGCCCCTCGTCGGGGTCTCGAAAAATATACACTAGTCTGCTCCGGAGTATCGATGCCCAGCCTCAATACTCTCTCGACTAGGGACATTTAAGGATGTGTTTATAGACCACCCATCTCCCATGTATATGATCGCCATCATAATGTTGGTAGTCAAGAAATAATTCTATGGGCTCTATCAACATGTAATAGTGATATGTAATACCACATAATACATGTACATGCTGATAAAGGCAAATCAGATAGCATACTATCATTTTGAGTAAGACTGTTATACCCGTATAGGTCCTCCCTCAATCATTATAATCGCGTGCCTGCGATTATAATAATTGAATTGAGGGCACTATAGCCAACAATCTCTCACTTTCACTTAAGGCTAATTATTGCGGTGTCGCATACTCACAGCCCGTGTGATACCGAACACCCAACTTCTCTACTAATCAGTCTCGCAAAGTCCGTTTGTGAAACTATTGCATTCGAGAAATAGCCTTAGTGAGTGGATCTACTCCAATGTTTCTATCTTTATCTCTCTATATCTCAACTTCACGGAGAAAGACTATCTCCCAAAATGAGCGATACCTGTCTTAGAATTTGTCTGGATATCTGATGGGACCCAGTTCACAAATGAACTCCAAATCCAACAAACTTTTTAGACCGTATCATCCACAGCATCCTGCGCTATGGCTTCCTCAGTATCTGCTTGGACCCCCTGTCCAACATATTGTCCCTCAAAAAGAGGGAAAACTATAACTCTGACAGCCACTCGGTCATCCAGGTCACCTTGGAAGCCTAAAATAATAACCGCTTCTTGAAGAAGGCTGTTGTTACCATATACCAAGAACATCCACTTATGTTCATAACTGCTTCCCAACGTTTCTCCAGGATTGGATTAATATATACGCTTATTGCAGTTAGTGCAAAAGTAATATCTGGTGTGGTACTTGACATCTTATGTCTGACTCAATTGCCTAAGCAAGAAATATGCCAATCATGCAAATCTCTCTCCTCATCACTCTTGAAGACATCTTTTTAGAGAGGGTGACTCCATCACCTGCGGGTACACTACCACGCCAGAAGTCATCCATTCTAAAATACTTTAGAATAGTGTCAAGTACCCAAATTGGGACACTTCCCAAATCTAGATCTAAAACCATAGATTTGGTTACCAGAATTCCTGATATTTTATCCAGATCCTATGTGGAGAAACACCTTATGACAACCATAGTATAACCGATCGTAGTATAGGAATATCACTTCCTATAAAGGGCATGTCATCCAAATATCAGGACATCACTCTCTACTACCTTCTTACTAGGTCCATCTTGTTGGAGATAGTGCCCTCAGAGTCAATTATTGGATCACAGGCACGTGATTGCAATGATTGAGGGAGGACCTATCCCGGTAGAACAGTCTTACTCGAGATGATAGTATGCTATCTGGTTTACCTTTATCATCGTGTACTGCTTCAGGTGACCTTACATGTCACTATTACACGTTGATAGAGCCCATAGGATTCTTGCTTGACGGCCAGCAGTATGAGGGCGATCATATAAGTGAGAGCTAGGGTCTATAAGCACATCCTTAAAAGGTCCCTAGTCGTGGGAGTTTCGAGACTGGGCATCGATACTCCATTAGTAGACTAGTGTATACAGTCGAGACCCCGACGAGGGGCGGTGGCCGGTCTCACAAGCCACTGGTGTCAGTTGGTTCACCTAAGATGTATACAGGTGCTCATTGGGTTATGAGTACACCGGACAGGACTCGCCGGGAACCTGCTAGTTGGGATTATACCAGACGTCAGATAGCAGTTCCCAGGTGACATGTGTACAGGTTAGTTCATCGACCTGAGATCGTCATTTGTCTCGTGTGAGTTCCCACTGTGCTTTGATTACTACCCTACCACGGCTCAAAGGAGTCGTGCAAACAGGTTTTAGTTGGGTACAGTCCCGAGCCACATGGAGGCAGTGAGCGGATCTGCAGGGGTTCGTCTCTCCCGGTATTGGGGGTGAGGTCGCGCTGTGTCTAGGAGAGCCATTACGCAAAGCCCTCGGCCGAGGCAGGAGATTTACTGGTAGGTATTCCAGTAGTATCTCAGGGCGTTCTGGGCTACACTCCGACACGACTTGTACCGCCTTTGGGGGTCTGACTTTTACCAACCCCCTAGGCCCGCCATGCGATGCTCATAGACGAACGGACCGGACTGTACGGATATTGTCACTGACAGGCTCAGTAGGGTGTCAGGATGAGTTCGCTCATCGACGTCCCTTTTGGTCAATAGCTGGTGGCCCGTCACGTATTGGCTTATACCTCTGACGTGCTAGTGGTTAAATCCACAACCATAGTATTGACGAGTCTTTAGAGTCCACCACACTTTCAGTTACTCAAGTTTTCGGGCGAAACGCTGTAGAGGCCGTATGGAGATATGGCAGGGTCCGATCAGATACGTGCGGTATTGCACGGATCAGGATCGGACAGTTTTGTACTAGTTGCCGTATGGATATATGGCAGGGTTCGATCTGATACGTGCGGTATTGCACGGATCAGGATCGGACGGACATTACTAGCCGGCTTTGTTTTAAGCCGGATCCTAGTTTAGTACAGTGTAGATTTTGTCTCTTTGCATTTGTATCCGGACGGAATACAGATGCGGGTGTGTATACACAGTATCGGGGTTTTCCTGTAATTTATTACGGGACCAGTTTTCTGGAGTTGCCAGTTTGCATTCCGTTCCGGCCGGTTTTCCTTTGTTCTTTTCCGGCCGGACTTTTCCGATGGAGGGGGTAATTTGCAGTTTTGCAAATTACATTTGGGGAGGGGGTTTCTTGCATATGAGAGATTATGAAAGCATCTTTTGATACCATTCTTATCTTGCACCATCACTTGCATTTAATGAGATTGTGATAGGTTATGGTGTTGATGTATGTTTGTTATCATGATGCTTTTTGATATGGTGACCTCTTCTATTCTCCTACACTCACCTCCCTTGGTATTAGTTTTCATCCCCTCCACCATTTCCAAATGAAGCAAGGGCCGGCCACACATTTTTTGGGAGTGGGGAGAGAAAATGAGAGGGTTCATTTTGTATGAGGAATTGAAGTTCATCTCATTCTTCTTGCTACTAAATTTCTCACATCACTCCAAAGTTCATTCCTTCGATCCCTCCATCAAGGCAACTAAAACCCCATTGAGACAAAGCGTCATCTACATTACAATCTACAGCAAACCTTGGGCACGTCGACTAGCCAGCTTCGTGCCCGAGTTGCCTCGGTATTGAGGTGGGAGCCCGTAAAAGATACAGACGATGTGGTGCCCTTCCGGCAAGCAGGCGACGACCGGAGTTTCCGCGGGAGATCGGGACGATGACGAGAAGACCGGAGGACTCGGATCACTCGGTATATCTCTCACCCTTTCTCTTGTTAGCTAGTATAGGTTAATGGTTTCGATCCGGGTAATTGTTCGCGGTAGCGCCAGTTTAAAGTTAAGAAAAATTTTGATTCCGCATTTTGGCCTCGGATAGACGGCCGGGGCGCTGCCGTGGCGCAACATGGTATCAGAGCCACGCCATTAACCTTTCCTAGCTTTTTCTAATGCGTTTTACTTATCCGATCGACCGAAATTCCAAAAACCTCATTTTTGTTCACATCAGTTTTCTGTTGAAAATTTTTGGTCTCAAAATTTTTTTCAGGTTGTATAAAACTAATGTACTGGAAATTATAAGACTGCTGTAAAAATTCGACGCACTCAGTCGATGGATGAAGCGCGGAACCGCGGCCAAACCCCCCTTGGGCCGCGGTTCCGCCGCACTTTACTGTCCTCACTGTGTCCAATTTTTACAGTGGGCTTGTGGGCTGATTTTGGGGGTTTTGGGATATTAAATTTGGGCCCAGATTTTCTGTGAGTGCTACAGTATTGCTTGGGGGCCCACTTGTTAATTGTTTGATCGATCGGATATTTTAAACACATTATTTCACAGTATTTACATTATATCTGCGACCGTGAATATCACTTGATCGGTAAATCCCGTCTAACTGCTATAGCCCGGTTAGACGGATTTGCGAACGTGACTTTCACGTTGATGTTCTATGTTTATGCTGTGTTGTTGCGGATCGGTCGTGGGGATAGCCTGGATGCAATGCTAGTACAGTTTTGTTGTTTTATGTACATTTGATAATGCGGGGCGAGCATCCAACATATGGACTGCCGTCACTGCCTGTTTGTATTATTCTGTTGGGGCACGACCTAGTTGCGGTCGATGTACCCGGTGTATGTATATTTTACTTTCTGTACTAGGATTGCCCCGCGGTGGGGTGCACGGATAGCCGGGTTCTGGAGGGCAACAAGCCCGCATCTCATGGCATTGGGACGGAGGGGGCTTCACTCCAGGATTGGCGGGCTATTCGCCGCACTCGTAGGGGGTACAGGTTGACCCAGGAGGGGTGCCCAAGTTACCGGATTCCGTGAAGTGCTGGGTGGTCCATTCACGGTGCTGAAGGGGGCTGCCTCGCTTCAAGTTTTGGCGGGTGACTTGCCGCGCCCGTAGGGGTCTAGGATTTCATTGCACAGGCTATCCACACGACCAGGGGAACGTCGGGTTTCAGCAGCGGCTCTGTGAAACCCGGGGCTTCCAGATATCTGTATTGTTCTGTGATGCTGTACATTTCTGTGATGTTGCATTTTATCACGCCTTGAGCGAAATACTATATATTGGTATATATATTAGTAGATGTTGTATATGTTTTTCATCCGCGCTAGTCCAGTCCCCGCTCTGCCGTTAGTTAGCTAACCTAACGGGTGATGACGGGACCCAGTGGCGAATGCGGATGGCATATACGTACGTCAGTATATTTTCGTTCTTTGTGGTGTGATCAATTGATGGGACTGCATTGATTCGGATCAATGCAAGATAAACAAACCTAATCTGATGTTGTTGGAACACTTTTTCAAAAAGCTGTTATTGCAAGGATGTTCTCTTTTGTTTTGCATAGTGGTATTCATTTGGAATATCCTGCTCCTCAGTCGACGAGGCAAGGGCCGAGATCCCTTCACCGGGAGTGACCCCTTGGACAGAAGTTTGCGTCAGGGCATTAACTTCACTATAGCCGATTACTTTTGCTTTGCATCGTGGTATTCAGTTGGAATATCCTGCACCTCATTCTACGGGGAAAGAGCCGAGATCCCTTCACCGGGAGTGACCTCTTTAGTAAAGGTTTTCGTCACTATATTTTCTAAAAAGGCTATGCAGTTCCTTCAACAATATCAAGTTCATTACGTTAAAGGTTTTTCGCCAAAAACTACACGTAGCCCTCCGTCATTTCTTACAAGTATTACTTAGTATTCGTGCTGCGTTTGTTGACTGTGTCAAGGCGTAGTGTGCGGTAGCTAAGTAGTGTTTGTTTGTAGCATATTAATGGGATTGGTTAGGACAGTCGTGCGGCCTTGTTGACTGTGTCAAGGGCTCGTACGGGTGGGTTTAATGCAATCCAGGATAATGACGGGTTGAACTTGACTAGGACTCTTTGATTTGTTGACTGTGTCAAGGTCACTTGGGTCCTAGGGGTAAAAATCACATCGGGGGTTTCAAAAGAACTGAAACTTGCCAGACATGCGCATACCTTCTGGAGTGTGATAATGTGAGTGGATTCCGTCACGTTGTCATGCGATGATAGTTGGATCCCGATTCCCACTGATGAGTTGGTTTACTCCTCGGGTGATCCCGACTAATTCTTCTTTCAGGTTTGGAGGAGAATTTGAGGTACAGTGGGAGGTTTCCTGATTAGATAAAGTGATAACCATTCTGATCTAGGTAAGAGTGCACGCTGAGTGTTTCTTTTCTCTCTCTCTTTGGCAGCGATCATTGACCCGACCCTGGACTATAACTCAGTGACCAAGTTGACCGAACCTTCTTAACACTGGCTTTTGGATTGTCAGAGTTGCAAACCTCATTGCCACTCCTACTTTTACCCTTTTCTCCAGGACACCCCGTATTACTACGAACGTCCACTTCCATTGGACAAAACCATCGTATGGTTATATACGAACTCGAAGGACTTCGAGGATGGTTTCTGGTTCTGGAGAAAACGAATAGGATTATTCAGTTGTCTTTTCTTTTCACCTTCTCTCATTGTGAGTACTCCTTGGTTTAGGAGATAGTACACCTATTATGCAAATTGGATAGTCTTCTTCCAAACCTTAGGCTGGTGCCGAACGGTGGGGAATGAAGAAAACCAATTAGCATAACGATGGTGTACAGAAGGTATTAAGTTAAGACAAAGCAAGGGATTAGTAAGAGGGCAAAGTAAATTGCGACTGCCATTCACGACCAAACCGAGTATTTCTTCGCCAATCCTAAATCACCTTTGTATTTCTCCAGGACACTCCGTATCACTACGAAGATCCCAAGTTTTTGGATACTCCATCGTATGGTTATATACGAACTCGAAAGGAACTTGTTCCAGTTCGGGGATGGATTCTGGTCCAGGAGAAATAGGAATAAGGTTTATTCGGTTGTCTTTTATCTTCACCTTCTCTCGCATTGCGAGTTCTCCTAGGACTAGGACAGTACACCCATTATGCTTATTGGATAGTCTTCTTCCAAACCATAGGCTGGTGCCGAATGGTAGGGAAGGAAGAAAACCATTTGGCCTAAGGGGTGTGCAGAAGGTAATGACTAAAGACATATAAAGGGATTTGGAGAGGTGGCAAAGAATTATACGGTTGTAGTTGTGAATCTGGATAATGGTAGAGGCATTACTAGGAATACCAGGATACCCCATCGAAACATTTCAATGTTTCAGTTTCACTGTGTAATGTTAAAAGAAAACTGATTTCTCGATTAGATACTTACTCCAGGGTATGTATTTACCAGGTATGATTCTCACATCTGTATGGTTTTACAGATGATGAGTGGGAGTAAGTTATTGGGAATTAGGTGACCATCCTCATTATATCGGGATTCGTTGTAATTGGTGATATTTGAGGAAGCCACCTGGGTTGTTTGCCGGTCGGCAAATATTTGGTTTTGAATATCCGCTGTTGTGCACCAATTTCAAATTGATATATCTGTACGTCTATTTTCATAGAGTGAGATATACCTTTTGATATTATGTCGATGACATTTACCTATATCAGTGGATGGTTAGGTAAGGAGCATTGAACAGCAGTGTAATTCTTCTTAACCATAGTACAGTTTTCAACCTACGACACACAGTGAATGAGTTGTTAGACTCAGCGGACTTATACAGAGTATTGTATGTTGTCCAGTGTCCATTAGGACAGAGGGGTTGGTCCTCATACTATATTCTGTTTACTTTTAACTTCTCTAGTTCTTAGACATGTGTTTTGTAGAAACACATGGTCTAAATTTTGAGGAGTTATAGGTATTTGAATAAAGTAGAGTACCAAGTGTAGCAAGTATCGGGATTCTTCAAAGTGATCGAAGATGTAGATACTTGTGTATGGTATTCAGTTGAAAGTAATGATAAAGAGAAATTGATAAAGAGAAATTGCTTCTTTTTCAGGTTACTCATAATTGGAAGCATTCCTAAGTTGAGTAACGCTGATCGGCCTCCTTCCATTTAGTTGACATGCACTGGAGATAGCTGCATGATTTGAATCTGGTTCATTTAAATCAGTGCCTCTGGTTCTATATTGGATATAGAACAGTTCATATCTTAACAATGTTAAGGTACGGGGAGTTGTCCGGCTTATGATTAAAACCAGACACTGGACAACTCAAGGCACGTTTCTGTGATGGCTGTTTGTGGGTTGACCCAGGCTATGACGAGGGTTGATTTTCTACCATCTGGAAGATCAATAGAGATATTGTTCTAAACTCGCCACAGTTTTATTAAAAATGGATTTTTTTTTTCAAAAACAGTAGTGGGAGTATGGTAGAACTGGAAGTGATTCCAGAACCGCAAACGATTACTGAAGATTTGATAAGGAACCTAAAGATTCAATCTGATTTGACATTCCATTGGCCACTCCGCAGATAAGGTGGGTAACTTCAGACACCCGAGAGGTACTCCGGTAGCCTCAAGGACGGTGACAGGGAAGTTCTTGTTTGCCCACACTTGCCATTGTTGTTGTTCCAGGCTGCGAGACCCGGCAGGAGGATGAGTATAGCGTCGTTCTAAACTAGCTTTAGAAGTGCATGTCTATATGACTCTGGCAGAGGGTTGTCGTAGTCAGTGGGAGCAGCGGAAGCATTGGTGGACTTCAGGCTTATGTCTATTTATAGACTAAAGCAGATATAGCGGAGTTAGATCATCTGTTTCTGATGTGACAGTCATGGGTTTGACGTCATCAGAATAGGGGATGGATCTGTTGAGAAGGTAGTAGGAAGTGATATTCCTATACTACGATCGGTTATACTTTGGTTGTCACACAGTGGTTTCTCCACACAGGACTTGGATATTATATCAGACATTCTGGTTACTAGATCTATGGTTTTAGATCTAGATTTGGGTGGTTTCCCAATCAGGGTACTTTGACAGCATTCTAAGAGTATTTAGAATGGACGACTCCTGGCATGGTAGTGTACCTGCAGGTAATGGAGCCACCCTCTCTAAAGGTGTCTTATAGACTAAAGTAGAGAGGGGTGTGCATGATTGGCAGATCACTTGCTTAGGCAATTGAGTCAATCATGAGATGTCAAGTACCACACCAGATGTTGTTCTTGCACTAGATGCAATAAGTTGATATTGATCCAATCCTGGAGGAACAGTCGGAAGCAGTTTTAGAACATAAGTGAATGTTCTAGGGATATGATAACGGCTGCCTCCTTTAGGAGATGGTTATCACTCCAGGCTTCCAAGGTGACATGGACGACAAGGAGATTGTCAGAGTTATAGTTCTCCCTCTGACGAGGGACAGTATTCTGGACAGGTAATCCAGGCAGATACTGAGGGAGGCATGGCGCAGGATACTGATTAAGTTCAGTTGATGATACAGTCTAAGAAGTTTGGATTTGGAGTTCATTTATGAGCTAGGTCCCATCAGATATCCAGACATACTCTAAGACAGGTATTGCTCATTTCGGGAGATGGCTTTCTCTGCGAACTTGAGATATAGAGAGACATAGAAAGAAACATCTAGGCGGATCCACTCACTGAGGCTTTTCCTCGAACGCAATAGTTTCGCAAACAGGCTTTGTGCGACTGACTAGTAGAGGAGTTGGGTGTTCGGTATCACACGGGCTATGAGTATGCGACATCGCAATAATTAGCCTTGAGTGCAAGTGGGAGATTGTTGGAGATAGTGCCCTCAGAGTCAATTATTGGATCACAGGCACGTGATTGCAATGATTGAGGGAGGACCTATCCCGGTAGAACAGTCTTACTCGAGATGATAGTATGCTATCTGGTTTACCTTTATCATCGTGTACTGCTTCAGGTGACCTTACATGTCACTATTACACGTTGATAGAGCCCATAGGATTCTTGCTTGACGGCCAGCAGTATGAGGGCGATCATATAAGTGAGAGCTGGGGTCTATAAGCACATCCTTAAAAGGTCCCTAGTCGTGGGAGTTTCGAGACTGGGCATCGATACTCCATTAGTAGACTAGTGTATACAGTCGAGACCCCGATGAGGGGCTGTGGCCGGTCTCACAAGCCACTGGTGTCAGTTGGTTCACCTAAGATGTATACAGGTGCTCATTGGGTTATGAGTACACCGGACAGGACTCGCCGGGAACCTGCTAGTTGGGATTATACCAGACGTCAGATAGCAGTTCCCAGGTGACATGTGTACAGGTTAGTTCATCGACCTGAGATCGTCATTTGTCTCGTGTGAGTTCCCACTGTGCTTTGATTACTACCCTACCATGGCTCAAAGGAGTCGTGCAAACAGGTTTTAGTTGGGTACAGTCCCGAGCCACATGGAGGCAGTGAGCGGATCTGCAGGGGTTCGTCTCTCCCGGTATTGGGGGTGAGGTCGCGCTGTGTCTAGGAGAGCCATTACGCAAAGCCCTCGGCCGAGGCAGGAGATTTACTGGTAGGTATTCCAGTAGTATCTCAGGACGTTCTGGGCTACACTCCGACACGACTTGTACCGTCTTTGGGGGTCTGACTTTTACCAACCCCCTAGGCCCGCCATGCGATGCTCATAGACGAACGGACCGGACTGTACAGATATTGTCACTGACAGGCTCAGTAGGGTGTCAGGATGAGTTCGCTCATCGACGTCCCTTTTGGTCAATAGCTGGTGGCCCGTCACGTATTGGCTTATACCTCTGACGTGCTAGTGGTTAAATCCACAACCATAGTATTGACGAGTCTTTAGAGTCCACCACACTTTCAGTTACTCAAGTTTTCGGGCGAAACGCTGTAGAGGCCGTATGGAGATATGGCAGGGTCCGATCAGATACGTGCGGTATTGCACGGATCAGGATCGGACAGTTTTGTACTAGTTGCCGTATGGATATATGGCAGGGTTCGATCTGATACGTGCGGTATTGCACGGATCAGGATCGGACGGACATTACTAGCCGGCTTTGTTTTAAGCCGGATCCTAGTTTAGTACAGTGTAGATTTTGTCTCTTTGCATTTGTATCCGGACGGAATACAGATGCGGGTGTGTATGCACAGTATCGGGGTTTTCCTGTAATTTATTACGGGACCAGTTTTCTGGAGTTGCCAGTTTGCATTCCGTTCCGGCCGGTTTTCCTTTGTTCTTTTCCGGCCGGACTTTTCCGATGGAGGGGGTAATTTGCAGTTTTGCAAATTACATTTGGGGAGGGGGTTTCTTGCATATGAGAGATTATGAAAGCATCTTTTGATACCATTCTTATCTTGCACCATCACTTGCATTTAATGAGATTGTGATAGGTTATGGTGTTGATGTATGTTTGTTATCATGATGCTTTTTGATATGGTGACCTCTTCTATTCTCCTACACTCACCTCCCTTGGTATTAGTTTTCATCCCCTCCACCATTTCCAAATGAAGCAAGGGCCGGCCACACATTTTTTGGGAGTGGGGAGAGAAAATGAGAGGGTTCATTTTGTATGAGGAATTGAAGTTCATCTCATTCTTCTTGCTACTAAATTTCTCACATCACTCCAAAGTTCATTCCTTCGATCCCTCCATCAAGGCAACTAAAACCCCATTGAGACAAAGCGTCATCTACATTACAATCTACAGCAAACCTTGGGCACGTCGACTAGCCAGCTTCGTACCCGAGTTGCCTCGGTATTGAGGTGGGAGCCCGTAAAAGATACAGACGATGTGGTGCCCTTCCGGCAAGCAGGCGACGACCGGAGTTTCCGCGGGAGATCGGGACGATGACGAGAAGACCGGAGGACTCGGATCACTCGGTATATCTCTCACCCTTTCTCTTGTTAGCTAGTATAGGTTAATGGTTTCGATCCGGGTAATTGTTCGCGGTAGCGCCAGTTTAAAGTTAAGAAAAATTTTGATTCCGCATTTTGGCCTCGGATAGACGGCCGGGGCGCTGCCGTGGCGCAACACATCTGTTGTTCCGATGAAGTCAAACTCTATGACCATCACATCAAAACTAGATGACCTATCTCTGCTATACCTGCTTTAGTCTATAAATAGACATAAGCTACTTGCCCACCATACTTCCGCTGCTCCCACTGACTACAACAACCCTCTGGCAGAGTCATATACATGTGCACTTTTAAAACTAATTTAAAATGACGTTATACTTATCCTCCTGCCAGATCTTATAGTCTAGAGCAGCAGTAGTGGTAAGTTTGGGTAATCAAAAAACTCCCTGTCACCGTTTTTTACGAGACCGAAGTACCTCTCGGGTGCTTGAGGTTGCCCACCAAATCTGCGGAGTAGCTAATAGATCTTCGAGTTCAATTGAATCTTTAGGTTCTACTAAATTTTTAGTAATCGTTTGTGGTTCTGGAATCACTTCCAGTTCTACCATATTACTACTATTATTTTCTGAAAAGAATTCATTTTACTAAAACGGTGGAAAGTCAAGAACAATATAACTATTGATCTTCCAAATGGTAGAATGTTAACCCTCGTCAATGCTGGGGATAATCCACAAACTGCCATTACTAAAACGTGCCTAGAGTTTATCTGGATTCTGGTTTTAAGCAAGCCGGACAACTCCATATAGCTTAACATCATTAAGATATGAATCCATTTTATATCCAATATATAAACAAAGACACTAATTTAATTGAAACTAGATTCAAAATACATGCAGTCGTTTTCAGTGCATATCAACTTAAATGGAAGGAGGCCAAGCAACATTACTCATCAAGGAATGCACCTACGTATAAGTTGTAAGTCTACGGTAGCGCCCCGGCCGTCTATCCGAGACCAAAATGCAGAAACGAAAACTTTTTCTAAACTTGAAACCGGCGCTATCGCAGACTTTAATCTCGGATCGAACCATTAACCTATAACTAGCAAACTAGAGAAGGGTTAGAAAAGCTATACCGATCGATTCGTGTCCTTCGGTCTTTGACCACCAACCCAAGCTCCTCATGGCATCTCCGATCTCCGGTCCTCGTCGGAAAGGGCACCACATCTTCGAATCCTTTTACGGGCTCCCGCTTCGTGCGAAGAAACTCGGACATGAAGTTTGCTAGCCGACGTGTCCAAGGTGATGTAGAGAATATTTGTGATCACTTTGTCTCTTGCATTCATTGATTCTCAATGCATGAGAGTGTATGGATGGAGGTTGAAGATGAAGCCATTAATGGAAATGGTGAGCTAGAGGAAGAAGAAGATGAGGAGCCTTTTCTTTCTTATGTTGTATATGATAAAATGAGAGAGTGAGATGAAATAATACAAGAGCAAAAACCTCCCCTTGGCTGCCCTCTCTCTCTCTTCTCATCATATCAACCCACAAATCAATCAAATAATGTGACACATGCACAAAGAAAGAGACTATGAGTCACCATTTGTGCATGTGTCACAATTAATGCTCCTAATCATGACTTTTAGCTCATTATTTCCATTTGTAAACATTAACCCAAATTTACAACAACAAAATGATACGGCAACATCTAAAGTAAACTCGTGACGGATCACAAGGATACCCCTTACCTGTATATACATACCTGCATCCGCATTCCGACCGAATGCGAATGCGATAAGACTAAAATAATCCAACAAATCTAATATTAGGATCCGGCTTAAACCAAAGCCCATTAGTATGATCCGCTCGATCATGATCCATGCACTACTGCACGTATATGATCGAACCCTGCCATATATCATACGGCCTCTACAACGTTTCATCCGAAACTTGAGAAACTGTCTGTGGGGGACTCTAAAGACTCGTCAATACTGTGGCTGTGGATTTAACCACCAGCACGTCAGTGATACTAGCCGTACGTAACGGGCTACCAGGTATTGACCAAAAGGGAGGTCGATGAGCGAACTCATCCTGACACCCTACTGAGCCTGTCAGTGACAATATCCGTACAGTCCGGTCCGTTCGTCTATGAGTATCGCATGTCGGGCCTAGGGGGTTGGTAAAAGTCAGACCCCCAAAAGCGGTACAAGTCGTGTCGGAGTGTAGCCCAAAACACCCTGAGATACTACTGGAATACCTATAAGTAAATCTCCTGCCTTGGCCTAGGACTTCGTGTAATGGCTCTCCTAGACACAGCGCGATCTCACCTCCAATACCGGGAGAGACGAAACCCCTGCCGATCCGCTCACTGCCTCCATGTGGCTCGGGAATGTACCCAACTAAAACCTGTTTGCACGACTCCTTTGATCCGTGGTAGGGTAGTAATCAAAGTACAGTGGGAACTCTCACGAGACAAATGACGATCTCAGGTCGATGAACTAAGCTGTACACAAGTCACCAGGGAACTGCTATCTGACGTCAGGTAAATACCAACTAGCATGTTCCCGACGAGTCCTGTCCGGTGTACTCATAAACCAATGAGCACCTATATACATCTTAGGTGAACCAACTGACGCCAATGGCTTGTGAGACCGGCCACCGCCCCTCGTCAGGGTCTCGACTGTATACACTAGTCTACTAATGGAGTATCGATGCCCAGTCTCGAAACTCCCACGACTAGGGACCACTTTAAGGATGTGCTTATAGACCCCAGCTCCCACGTATATGATCGCCATCATACTGCTGGCCGTCAAGCAAGAATCCTATGGGCTCTATCAACGTGCAATAGTAACCTGTAATGTTACCTAAAGCATATACACGATGATAAAGATAAACCAGATAGCATACTAACATCTCGAGTAAGACTGTCCTACCGGCATAGGTCCTCTCTCAATCATTGCAATCATGTGCCTGTGATCCAATAATTGACTTTGAGGGCACTATATCCAACAATTTCCCACTTGCACTTAAGGCTAATTATTGCGATGTCGCATACTCACAGCCCGTGTGATACCGAACACCCAACTCCTCTACTAATCAGTTTCACAAATCCCATTTGCGAAACTATTGCATTCGAGGAATAGCCTCGGTGAGTGGATCCGCCCTAATATTTCTTTCTATGTCTCTCTTTATCTCAAGTTCACGGAGAAAGCCATCTCTCGAAATGAGCAATACCCGTCTTAGAATATGTTTGGATATCTGATGGAACCTGGTTCATAAATGAACTCCAAATCCAAACTTCTTAGTCTGTATCGTCAACTTAACTTAATCAGTATCCTGCGCCATGCCTCCCTCAGTATCCGCTTGGACCACCTGTCCAAAATACTGCCCCTCGTCAGAGGGAAAACTACAACTCCGACAGTCACTCTGTCATCCAGGTCACTTTGGAAGCCTGGAATGATAACTGTCTCCTAAAATAGGCTGTTGTTATCATATCCCTAGAACATCCACTTATGTTCTAAAACTGCTTCCGAATGTTTCTCCAGGATAGGATTAATATCAACTTATTGCATCTAGTGCAAAAAAAACAACGTCTAGTGTGGTACTTGACATCTCATGATTGACTCAATTATCTAAGCAAGTGATATGCCAACCATGCACATCCCTCTCCCCTTTAGTCTGTAAGACACCTTTAGAGAGGGTGACTCCATCACCTGCAGGTATACTACCGTACCAGGAGTCGTCCATTCTAAAATATCTTTAGAATACTGTCTAAGTACTCAGATTGGGAAACTACCCAAATCTAGATCTAAAACCATAGATCTAGTAACCAGAATATCTGATATTATATCTATATCCTTTGTGGAGAAACCACTGTGTGACAACCAAAGTATAACCGACCGTAGTATAGGAATTTCACTTCCTACTCTGTGTATGTCATCCAAATACCAGGACATCACACACTACTACTTTCTTAACAGATCCATCCCCTATTCTGATGAAGTCAAACCTATGATGTCACATCAGAAATAGATGATTTTTCTCCGCTATATCTGCTTTAGTCCATAAATAGACATAAGCTACTTGTCCACTATGCTTCCGCTGCTCCCATTGACTACGACAACCCTCTGGCATAGTCATATACACGTGCACTTCTAAAGCTGGTTTAGAGCGATGCTATACTCATCCTCCTGCTGGGTCTCATAGCCTGGAACAACAGTAGTGTCAAGTCTGGGTAAACAAGAACCTCCCTGTCACCGTCTCTGAGGCTACCGGAGTACCTCTCAGGTGCCTGAGGTTACCCACCATATCTGTGGAGTGGCTAATGGAGTGTCAAACCAGATTGAATTTTTAGGTTCTTATCAAATTTTCAGTAATCGTTTGCGGTTCTGGAATCACTTTCAGTTCTACCATACTCCTACTACTGTTTTCTGTAAAAAAAATCCATTTTTATTAAAACTGTGGTGAGTCAAGAACAATATCACTATTGATCTTCCAGATGGTAGAAAGTCAACCTTCGTCATAGCCCGGGTCAACACACAAACAGCCATTACAGAAACGTGCCTTGAGTTATCGAGAGTCTGGTTTTAAGCATAAGCCGGACAACTCCCCGTACCTTAACATTGTTAAGATATGAACTATTCTATATCCAATATAGAAACAGAGACACTGATTTAATTGAAACCAGATTCAAATCATGCAGCTGTCTCCAGTGCATGTCAACTAAATGGAGAGAGGCCGATCAACATTACTCAACTTAGGAGTGCTTCCAATTATGAGTAACCTGAAAGAGAAGCAAGTTCTCTTAATCATTACTATTAACTGAATACCATACACAAGTATCTATATCTTCGATCATCTTGAAGAATACTGATACTTGCAATACCTGGTTCTCTACTTTATTCATATACCTATAACTTCTCAAAAGTTAAACCTTGCATTTCTACGAAACACATGTCTAAGAACTAGAGAAGTCACAAGTAAACAGAATATAGTACGAGTTTTGGGGTAAAAATTTACACCCCGGTTGACCAAGTCAAAATCAAAGTCAACCCCAAGCCAAGTGGGCCCAAGCCCAGATCCAGTGGGCCCATGCCCGGGTCGAGCCCGAACATGAAACGGCCGGCCTCCCCCCATGCCAAGATAAAAATTTTGTAATAAATAATTTTGTTGTATTTCTTTTATTTTATTTTATGGACGAATGTAAGAAAAATAGGCATAAAGCCAAATTTTTGTAAAGCCCATGGCTTATGTGCAAAAAGAAATGGCACATGAGCCATGGGATAGGCAAAATGCCATTTTGTGAAGCCCAAGGGGCTATGTGTAAAGTGTATAGCCTATAAAAGCAAAAGATAATGAAAATATCTCATAACTTTTTTCCTCTCTCCAAAAAATTTTGAGATCTGAGATCTTTCTTCCTTCTTCAAGATTCAAAAACCTTCTTCTTTCTTCAAGATTCAAAAACCTTCTTCTTCTTTTGAATTAAATCAAGAGTTTTACTCTTCTTTTTCAAAAACGAAATAGTTTTTCACCACAAAACCCACAAAGGGGAACTTGGATCTGTCTTCATATCCCCAAAAGGAGAGATTTTGAGATCTCACATCTATTGATCTTCAAGATCCAGCTAACAGAGGAGGAAGAAGAAGAACCCCTTTCACTTAACCCAAAAAAAAAAGAAAGAAAAGAATACACTCAGGAGTCTAACTCCTCTCTGATTTCTCTTCAGAGAAATCTTTTTAGGCTAAAAGCCTCTTTTTCTGGCCGGCGCTCAAGCGCAGAGCGCCCACGTGCCGACACGTGGCGCGCTTGCGCTCAAGCGCAAGCGCTCGAGCTCAAGTCGTCCCCGTGCCGACACGTGGCGCTCTTGCGCTCAAGCGCAAGTGCTCGAGCGCAAGTCACCCCGGTGCCGACACGTGGCGCACTTGTGCTCCAGCGCAAGCGCTCGAGCGCAAGTCGCCCTTGTGCTGACACGTGGCCCTCTTGCGCTCGAGCGCAAGCGCTCGAGCGCAAGCGCTCGAGCGCAAGTCGCCCACGTGCCAATACGTGGCACGCTTGCGCCCAAGCGCTCAGCGTCCGAGCGCAAAGCGCCCACGTGCCGACACGTGGCATGCTTGCGCTCAAGCGCCCAGCGTCCGAGCGCAAAGCTCCCACGTGCCGACACGTGGCGCGTTGCGCTCCAGCACTCTGCGCTCGAGCGCAAAACGCCCACGTGCCGACACGTGGCGCGCTTGCGCTCAAGCGCCTAGGCGCTGGCCCCACGCATCCTTTGGATGTCTTTTCCCCCTTTATTTATATATACATGTATATATATACATATGGATACAAATGTACACATACACATACTCCACGACACTGTCCCTGTTAGAAAAAATTTTCTAACGGGGCGCTGCCCCGCACCCCGCAAGGGGGCTGCTAGTCCCCTTGACCCCCAGCCCGCTATCCGGGTAGCGGGACCCCCGTAAAAACTCTGCGTGGCTCCCGATATATCCAAACCCCCCTTTTAAAACAAAACACACGCACACTGCACATTGAGTTCGCATGACCAGTTTAACCCGTTAATCGGAGGTTCGCTCGCCCCAAAGGCGAGGGGTAATTAACGGCAGCTTAGTCCGCGGCTGCCGGAGATTCGGATCCCCACAATCATTAAACCCCAGCCTACCCTAGGCAGGGGGAATCTGTAGTACGCCTGACAAGCGTGCGCGTATTCCCATCTCAATGGGGTGACGAAAAACACCCTACAACGAGTACCAACCCCTCTGTCCTCATGGACACTGGACAACATACAATACTCTGTATAAGTCCCCTGAGTCTCATAACTCATTCCCTGTGTGTCGTAGGTTGAAAACTGTACTTATGGCTAAGAAGAATTACACTGCTGTTTAATGCTCCTTACCTAACCATCCACTGATATAGATAAATGTCATAGACATAATTTCAAAAAGTTATATCTCACTTTATAAATATAAACGTACAGATATATCAATTTGAAATTGGTGCATAACAACGGATATTCAAAACCAAATATTTGCCGTCCGGCAAAACAACCCAGGCGATTTCCTCAAATATCACCAATTACAACGAATCCCGATATAATGAGGATGATCACCCAATTCCCAATAACTTACTCTCACTCATCATCTGTAAAACCATACATAGGTGAGAATCAAACCTGGAAAATACATACTGTTCCCCTCCGAACGGCGTCCAGGACATGGTCGTCTTGCCTGAGATTCGGGGCAGATGCTATTTGGTTTTATCCGTCTACTTCTCCGAAGATGCCAAGTTGATTTATGGCACCGTGTATCGGAGGTTTAGACGAATGCGGCCGATGTAGCAGACTTCATCAGATTCCCCCTCGTTCGAGGGGTTTTTGATTGTGGGGACGCTCTTCCCTGCAGGCGCAAGCCCTTGCAGTTAATTACGCTACCGCATCGCGGTAACCACTTTCTCCTTCTCCAGAATTTCACTTCGTGTCGTGTGTGGTTTTTTTGTTTGTGAATGCCCGTGGATTGTATACAGAGACTAAGTTATGCCGTCGCCCGTATGACGTGGATTAGTCCAAATCCGTATTTACTTAGATTTAGGTTTGGTATTTTCGTTTAAGGATACGTTAGCCATGTTTGAGGCTAAGATCAACTTAAACGTTCGTTAAGGATACGTTAGTCCGATTTGAGACTAAGATCAACTTAACGGGAAGAGCATTTAGAGGGCTCTATTGTTCCAATTTAGGGACGTAGTGGTCCATTTAATATATGGCCGTCGGGACCCGTCACCTCTCTGACGACGTTGAAGGATTACAACGACAGGTGTCAGAGGAGTTTGGAGATGTACCCTTGAGCCAAAGTTGATTGCGGGTCTTATAGTCCAATTTGGGACTAAAGTCTGTTTGAATGTTTAAGGATACGTTAGCCGTATTTGAGGCTAAGATCAACTTAAACGAGATCGTTTAGGTCCGATAAAAGAGTATTTGGGGGCTCTATTGTTCCAGTTTAGGTACGTAGTGGTCCATAGGTAGTTTGAGGACATTGTGGTCCATTGCCAGTTTAGGGACATGGTGGTCCATAGGTAGTTTAAGGACATTGCAGTCCATTTCCAGTTTAGAGACATGGTGGTCCATCGTTCCCGTTTTAGGGACAGATATTAGTTTAAGGACGCATTAGTCCATGGGTTTAAGAACCCCATAGTCCATATAGGTGTGTTTAAGGACGCATTAGTCCATTAGTTTAAGGACGCATAACTCCATGGGTTTAAGGACCCCACAGTCCGTATCGATGTGTGGTTGTCGGGATCCGTCACCTCTCTGACGACGTTGAAAGATTACAACGACAGGTGTCAGAGGAGTTCGGAGATATACCCTTGAACCGGATGTAAATTGATTTAAGAGAGCGGTCGTGCTCAGTCAATTTAATTTGAGAACTTACGGCCATGATTGGGCTAAGTCCAGTTGAGAATATTCAACGTTTTTATTTGCATTTGGCCTGTTAGGCCTTTACTAGGGCTCTGCCCCTGTTTAATAATGCATGGCATTTTTGTTTGGTCTATTAGACCTTTATTTGGGCTCTGCCCTTTTTAAATGATGCACAACATCTGTTTTGGTCTGACAGACCTTTATTTGGACTCTGCCCCTCTTTAATAATGCACTGCATTTTATTTTGGCCTGCTAGGCCTTTCTGATTTGGGCTCTGTCCCTTTATAAATGATGCAGAGCATTTGTTTGGGCTCTGCCCTTCTTTAAAATAATACATTGCATTTAATTTGGCCTGTTAGGCCCCTTCTTAATTGGGCTTAGCCCTTCTGTAAATAATGCAGTGCATTAATTACTTGACAGTGGCTTGTCAGGCGCTTTGCGCCAATTACTGAGTGCAAGCCCTTGTGGTGGTGACACATGTCACACTCGGGTGAGCGCAAGCGCAACAGCGCAGTGCGCTGCGCCAGTGCGCAGCGCTGTTGCGCTGCTGACACGTGGCGCGCTCTGGTGAGTTACGCCAACTTCAGAGAGCAATACTCTATCTTAAAAGCGCACAGCGCAAGTGGTCTTGGAGCTGACACGTGGCGCTCTCTGGTGGCTTGCGCCAACCCAGGAGCGCAACAGTGCAGATTTTGCAAGTGCATGGCACTGTTCAATAACTTGATCCAATTTTGGATTCAAGAAAAGAATCTTTAAGATTCTAGAACCAATGGTTCATAAAAAAGTGCAAGGCACTATTATTATTATATATTTTTTTTATTGAAGATCATTGATCTTGTTCTTAGATCAATGATCTATTCAGAAGAAATTCTTCTCTTTAAAAGGTCTTTACCTTTTTCTTTTTTGTTCTTCTCCAAATTCTTCAGAGTTCTCTCTATTCTCTGTGTTGTTGTTTTTGATTTTGATCTCGATGATGATGATTATTGAATTGGGGTCTAGGGGCCTTTATATAGTGCCCATTAATTTGTTAAATTTGTTAAAGAGATCATTCTCTGAGTGATTTAGGGAATTTTCCCCACCGTTTGATCTTTGATCCAAGGGCTTCTGTTTTTCAGAAGACAATCTTTTTGTTTTAATAAGAATAGAAAGATCTTAATGGAATTTTAATTCTGTTTGGCGCAAATGCCCCAACGCTTGACACGTGTCGCGCAACGCAGAGCGCAGCGCAACTGCGCTGCCACGTGTCACGCAGCGCAGAGCGCAGCGCAGAGCGCAGCGCACTGTGCTAGCGCAACAGCGCTAGCGAAACTGCGCTGCCACGTGTCGCGCAGCGCAGAGCGCAAGTTAGCTGAAGCATTGCTTCTTTATTTTAAGATTTGGTTTTTATTATCTTTTAAAACAGAGCTTTGCTCTAATTGGGGGAAACAAAAGCATTGCTTCATTTCCCGTCTTGGGATTTGAACAGAGCTTTGCTCTGAAAAGGAGGTTTTCTCCTTTATTATTATTTATTTATTTATTTATTTATTTATTTATTTTTTTATTTTATTGGAACGGGTTTTGAGCCAAAATTTTGGCGGGAATAAATGCCCCCCACTACTTTGCCCACGTAAGTATGTACGTGGGTGAAATAGTGCAAAGTTAGGAGTAGCCATGAAATCGAGAGCTTAGGAGACAAGTTTAGGGTCCTTGTAGCCTAAGATTTTTCAACTTTATGAGCTGTGAGGGTCTCACAAAGACTTTTCTCCCTACGGATCGTGAGGATCTCGTAGGTGTATTTTCTCCTTAGGGGTCGTGAGGACTCCTAAGTGTGTTTTCTCTTATAAGTCGTAAGGAGCTTATAAGAGCATTTTCCCTCTTACGAGTCGAGAGGACTCGTAAGCGGTTGTTTCCCTCCTTGTCGAGATTCGACTTTGGAGAGTGTGACCCGTGGATAGTATGCAAGAGACCATTTTAGATCGACTTGCATGGCCCTAGTGCTTAGGAAACAGATTTTTTAATCCCCACTGTCTAAGGCTTTTTCTTACGAGTCGAGCCACATCGAGAAGTTCTCGCAAAGACATCAATTTCTTCACAAGTCGAGACGAATCGAGCATTCTCACAAGAATATCCTAACGTCACAGTTAACCTCTGCTCTTTACGACAGAAGTCCGTTAGGGTCTGTGGTACTTAGGGTTTTGGCCGTCGTACCGTCGCATAAGCTGATATATTCCTCGATAGGCAATTGTGCTGTTCGAGTAGCCCTGCGACTGCCGTGTCTCTGATCCCTTCGGGGGGCTGGACAAGACGTCTTCAAGCAATCCTCCTTGGTAGTTTGACCGTCGGAAGAGTAAGCGTTAGGTATTTTGCCATGTCGCTTTTTACTTGAGGTTAGGCTCATTTTGGAGAGCCCCGATGAGTTATAACCACTCCGCGCTGGTGTAGGATGATCTCCGATAGTCTTTCAGGTTTTATGTGAGTTGCCGTCAAGACCCTGAAGCTAGGAATTTGGCCTTTGCTTCGTTTGCTGGCATCGCGTCTGCTGCATAGAGACAAATGTCGCGGTTGTCTCTAGGTTGCTGGTGAACCGTCGAGGTTTGGAACTAGGGATTTTGCCGTGGCTCCGTTTGTTTGATTGTCGCGTCTGAACCCTGCTGGAGGAAGAATGCTGGGGTGACAACTCGTCTGCTGTATCGAAACGAACGTCTCGGTTGTCTCTAGGTTGCTGGTGAACCGTCGAGATTTGGAACTAGGGATTTTGCCGTGGCTCCGTTTGTTTGATTGTCGCGTCCGAACCCTGCTGGAGGGAGAACGCTGGGGCGACATCTCATCTGCTGTATCGAGACGAACGTCGCGGTTGTCTCTAGGTTGCTGGTGAACTGTCGAGATTTGGAACTAGGGATTTTGCCGTGGCTCCGTTAGTTTGATTGTCGCGTCTGAACCCTCCTGGAGGAAGAACGCTGGGGTGACAACTCGTCTGCTGTATCGAGACGAACGTCGCGGTTGTATCTAGGTTGCTGGTGAACCGTCGAGATTTGGAACTAGGGATTTTGCCGTGGCTCCGTTAGTTTGATGATGTTGCGTCTGCTGTGTCAAGACGAACGTCGAAGTGGTGACCATTCCGCACTGGTGTGAGATGATCTCCAGTTGTCTTTCAGGCTTCATATGACTCGCCGTTAAGACCTTGAAGCTAGGAATTTAGGTTTCGCTTCGTTTGCTTTATCGCGTCCGAATCCTGTTGGAGGAAGAACGCTGTCGTGACATCTCGTCTGCTGTATCGAGACGAATGCCGAGGTGGAGCTGGGATTTTTCCGTTACTCCGCTTGTTTGACCATGGGGTCTTTCGTTGGCGTTGTATCTGCATCTTGATGGTCTACGAAGGAACGCCGTTGTTAACATCTCGTATGCTGTATCGAGACGATTGTTGAGATGAAGCTGGGATTTTGCCGTCGCTTCGCTTTACTGACCATGGGGTCTTTTGTTGTTGTTGCATCTGCATCCTGCTGGACTGCAAAGAAACGCCGTTGTTGACATTCCGTCTGCTGTAACGAGACGAATGCTGAGGTGGAGCTAGGATTTTGCCGTCACTCCAGATTGTTTCGACCACGGTGTCTTTCGTTGACGTTGCATCTATATCCTGCTGGACTGCGAAGGAACGCCGTTTTTGATATTGCGTCTGCTGTAACGAGACGAATGCTGAGGTGGAGCCAGGATTTTGCCGTCACTCCGCTTTGCTTCGACCACGGGGTCTTTCGTTGACGTTGCATCTATATCCTGCTGGACTGCGAAGGAACGCCGTTTTTGATATTGCGTCTGCTGTAACGAGACGAACATCGAAGTGGTGACCATTCCGCACTGGTGTGGGATGATCACCAGTTGTCTTTCAGGATTTATATGACTCGCCGTTAAGACCTTGAAGCTAGGAATTTGGCCTTCGCTTCGTTTGCTTCGTTTGTTGACAATGTGTCTGCAATATTGCGACAGATGTCGAGATTGTTTCTAGGTTGTCTATGAACCGTTGAGATTTGGCTTCGCTTTCTGATGAAGCCTGTTGGGAAGGTGTGGTTCCCTATTTTTTTGTGCCCTTGGATTGTATACAGGGATCAATGTGATCTCACCTGTAGGGCAAAAGTTTCATTCATCATTTTTTTTATTTTATTATTTTATTTTCACGATGCTCTATCATTTCAGCTTTTATATCGCGGAGGTCGCGATTGCCCAATCATTTCGGCTATTTTTCGCGATGCCCAATCATTTCGGCTGTTTTTTTTACTCGCTGCTTTTTATTGCGAGCTGCCCAATCATTTCGGCTATTTTGTGTGCATACGTTTTTACTTGCTGCTTTTTATTGCAAGTTGCCCCATCATTTCGGCTGTTTCGTATGCATGTGCGGCCAACTGGCTTTTCGCCGTAAACCTGAAATTAGACACCGATTTCGGCATCAGCACCGCTACAACTGGGATATTGACAGGAGCGAATCATCATTTGCCTCTGTCGATGTCGAACAAAGGTGGCTTAGCGAACAGGGTTAAGGTCCTGTCAACTAAGGCTTTTGACTTCATGAGCCGTAAGGGTCTCACAAAGGTATTTCTCCCTACAAGTCGTGAGGATCTTGTAAGTGTGTTTTCTCCTTAGGAATCGTAAGGATTCCTAAGTGTATATTCCTCTGTAAGTCGTAGGGATCCTACAAGAGGGTTCTCTCCTTATAAGCCGAGAGGACTTACAAGGGTTGTTCACCGTATGGACATATCCCTAGTCACGGATGAGACTTGGTTAGGGAAATGTTTATTCGCACCCGTGGATTGTATACAAGGGTCAGTGTTGCACCGCTTGTAGGGCAATATCGGAAGTTGTGGGGGTTGCTTAAGCACAGGTTTAGGTCTCTGTAACTTAAGACTTTCAAATCTTATGAGCCGTGAGGGTCCCATAAGAGAGTTCTCCTTACGAGTCGTAAGGATCTCGCAAGTGTAATTTCTCCTTAGGAATCGTGAGGACTCTTAAGTGTGTTGCTCCCTTGTGAGTCGTAAGGATCTCACACGGGTGGTTTCTCTTTACAAGGTCGTGAGGACCCTGCAAGTGTCCTTTAACGAGGTTGCGCCCTTTCGGGTTTTCACAAACACTCGCCGGTAGCCCTGCTGTTTTTACTCACGGAGCCCTTTCGGGTTTTCATCCGTGCCCATTTTGCTTATGGACATACCGTTTTTATTTTTTTTATTATATTTTTTTATCGGCTTTGAGACACTGCAATCCACCGTAGTTTATCGACATCTCGGTCAACAACTAGTTTTAGGAAATAGTGGTCCGTTGTTAGTTTAAGGACGTTTCGGTCCGTCGTTAGTTTAAAGACATTTCGGTCCGTCATTAGTTTAAGGACATTTCGGTCCGTCATTAGTTTAAGAACATTTCGGTCCGCTGTTAGTTTAAGGACGTTGCGGTCTGCCGTTAGTTTAAGGACGTTGCAATCCGTTGTCGCCGTATTCGAGGCGAATCTCTAGTTTACTGACTTTTCAGTCTATGGGGCTTTCTCCATGAATGAGCATGATGCCCCCGGCGTCTCCATCTTTCCCGACGCATGCGGTTGTGGCGGGCTCACCTTCCAGTTTTCGGATATGACAAACTTGCCTTGTTGGTATTAATCTTCAACCCAGTTTTTGAAGATGTAGCAATCCTCGATCAGGTGACCTACCGTTTGGTGGTAAGAGCAATAATCGAGATCGTTGACATCGCTTGGCCGTAACGGACGTTTCGGACTCGGCAGATTGATGAGTTTGTCGTGGACTGCCAGCTCGAACAGTCTCCTTGTTTTATCTTGAGGAAACGAGTAAGGACGTTTCAACTTTTCCTAGAGGGGTTGCCGCTTGTTGTTTCGGCAAACAACCGGTCTAGGGCCACTCGATTGCTGTTGAGTATTGGCTACGAGGGCTGTTTTTCCCTTCTCTTTATCCTTTTTGCTTGATCCTTTGTTTGCGAGGCCGAGATTTTTTTCGAGCAGTGTGCGATTGCACGGCTGAACGTTCTCGCAACTCCTCAATTCTTTCATTTTTGAAATGAATTCCTTGAGGAGAGGGTTGAGGGCAGCTTCTTCGTCAGAGTCGCTTCCGAAGGTGATAATTTGCGATCCCTTGGAGTCGGCTATGTGACAGTCGTCGGCGGCTCTTTTACGCTCATCTATCGCATTTTTCTGATGTCTACGAGCTCCACGCTTTGTCCTGTTGAAGTGTTACTTTTGAGCAACATACCCTTGCCACCAACAATTAAACGAGTCGCAGTCTTCGGTAGGATGTGTGATCTTCTGATGATATAAGCAGAACTTAGGATGCATCTCTACTCCACCGAGAGTATTTTCTTCAGAGGGCGGTAGCTTCATTCCCACTGATAGGGCTTTGGCGAACCTTTTCCTCGTCTTGAATTTGTTTTTATCCGCAGTGAATGACTTTTGATTTGACGGAAGTGCCTCGACTCTTTGGTCTAGTAGTCGGTGTTTGGCTCCTTCCAGTATGGCCATCTCACGCTCTTGATTGGCTTTAACTTTCAGACGAATCTCATTCAGGAAGGCATCGATCAACTCGTCTGACGGTCATAGAATTTCTGGTTCAGGGTTCGCCCTCGGTTTCTCGGCGCAAGGAGCCTCCTCCTCATCCGCCAATGAGTGAGGGATCACATGACAACTTGCTACGTAGTCTTCGGATTCATCTGATGAGTCTTCTCCATCGTTTTCGTCCTCAACAAAAGAACAAGCTGCCCCCATCGTGTCCGTCTTCTTTGGAGTGTGCGGCTATGGTGGGTTTATCTTCCACTTTTCAGATAGCGCAAACTTGCCTTGTATGTACTGGTTTTCAATCCATCCCTTAAAGACGAAACAATCCTCGATCGGGTGACTTACCATTTGGTGGTAAAGGCAATAATTGGGATTATTGAGATCGCCTGACTGTAACAGACGTTTTGGACTCGGCAGATTGATGAGTCTGTTGCGCAATGCCAGCTCAAACAGTCTTCTTGTCTTATTATGAGGAAACGAGTAAGGACGTCCTAGTCTCTCCTCGAGGGATGGGCGTGGACGCACGTCGTTTTGGCGAACGATCGGCTTTAAGTTGCTCGGCTGCTGTTGAGCACTGGCGACGACGATCGCTTTCCCTTTTCCTTTCTTATTTCGAGAGTCTGGTTTTGGAGGAGATGGTCCATGGCCCATCTGGTCCATTTGGGCTAACTTGTCAATCAAGGCCTGGAAGGTGGTCGACCTGAAGAACATCATGAATTAGGATATGGTCGCCTGCGGATCAAGGGTTCCCACGAACATGCCTACCGCAGGAGCCTCTTCTATACGTTGTTCGCATTTCAACCATAGGTTCCGCCATCGTGTCGCGTATTGGACCCACGTTTCTCCTGGCCTTATCCTGGCATTTATCAGTGCTGTTATCGGGGTGCGTTCACTAGCACTCGCGAATCCTTGTGTAAACAGTAGCTCCATCTCCGCAAATGTTTTGACAGAGTCGTTAGGTAGCTCCGAATATCATTCAAATGCTGTTTCTGCTAAGCTGCCGACGAATTGTCGAAGCAACAGTTTGTCATCGCCTCCAGTGTTGCCGCATAAGGCCCTGAATTGAGCGACATGCTGATGTGGATTCCCTATCCCCTTGTACACATGGAATTTAGGGATCGTATATCCCGGCGGGTAACTGATTTGGTCATACCAGCCCGGGTAGGGTCGTCCAGTTTTAACAATTTGCCCAGCCGCTTCATTCGCCTTGTAACAACTCCATTTTTAAAGTACAAAGAATTGATTTAAATTCAATGTATACTTGGAGTATTTATTGCGGCTGATATCTCTTTAAGTATTTATTTCACTCCATAATTACAAGAAGAAGCTTGTAGCTCATTGGTAATATCTTGCACTGCTGAACCAAGCCAACAGAGTTCAAATCCTATGCCTCATATTATTTTTGTATTTATTTTGTTTTAATTTCTTTTGGAAGTCAACAGTCAAAATGCCATAACTCCCAAAATATGTACTGGACAACAAAAAGTAAATATACCAAATTGTACCCCCAAAGAATCCCCGGCCATTGGACCCCTGACTCGGCCCGACTCGGCGCCGCCGGCCGGCGACTTGGCCGACTCGGTCCGGCGCCGCCAGCCGGACTTGGCCAGACGGCCAAGTCACCAACAGAGAAAAGTTGCTCCTTGACTTGGTCAACCCTCCTACACACTTATTATAATTGGATCGGTTTTAAATTGCCCAATAAATCCCTTTTACTCCTATGTTTAATGAATTTTTAATAATTTTGTATATTTTAATATTTTTTTTATTAAAAAACCCTAACCCTAGCCTAACTCTATATAAACCCCCATACCCTCTACCCTTTCACCCTACCTTCCTAAGTCCACCCTCTAAAAATTTCAAGAGAACTTGGTACGTGAGAAAACGAGCGAAAGGCGAAGCGCTGACGAAATCGACGGCGAAATTCCGACGATCGTGCTAGGACCTCTCAACAAAGATTCGACGCACCGGCAAACCCTCTACCTCTCTCTTATTCTCTAACGTTGTCCAAACCCATAAGTCCCCCTTTTCTATCCTTCTTTCTTTTCATTAAAATACGAATTTATAAACCCGACGGAAATCGGAACAACCCGATTTCCGATTCGGTTTTCTATCAAATCTCACTTATCACTAATTCCATAATGCTTAAATATATTCATGTTGACTACTAATCACTTAAAAATTAATTTGAACAAGTTTTCACACATGAAATGATAGTTTTTGCAATATATCGTATTCCTTAAATACCACCATGTTTAGTTTTCACATTTAACCCTTTAACATTGCTATACCTTAAAGTAGATCACGAGGTAATGACCTACCTCCACACACACTCATATGTAATCATAACACGCTACCTTGAAAACTTCGAATACGATAAAACAAGATTTTACATTAAAATACCATTTTCTTTATAAACCTTTTCTAAAAGTTCTAAGTTGTATACAATTTTAATGCAATATCTTAATAGGAAATACGATAAGTTATAGACATCGATCGTTTATCTAAACCTGATTTTGTGGTGTCAAGGCAAGTGTGTCTAAGGCGAGTGGTTACTTAATTAGGGCCACTACTTGTAGTGGAGAGCCTCCCACTCACCTGGCACTTACCTGGCCGCAATTGGCGGTGAAGAGGCGATTTGAGGCTTCTAATGACTTGTCGTTTAGACCATTTAAAATAGGCTAGTTGGCTTAGGAAACCCTAGAATCTAAAATACGGAAATTTACACCCTTTTACAAATAATTACCTTATCTTTATAAAACCGTTTTCTAAATGATTAGTATTTATTAAATCTTTGCAAAGCGCCACTACAACCCACCTTTGGGGAACTCGTTAGGGATAGTACGGTTTATCATTCACCCTCGGGCTTAGTAGTGCGAGATTCAGACCTCCGCAAGGAGCATTCGGTCTCGAAAGGTTTAAAATACGACATTTAAGAAAAATGAGATTTTTGGAAAATAAAATATTTATTAAAAATTATTCTTGTATAAACATATGTATATTTATCATTTAAACACCTATTTTATTATAAAATAAAGTTTCCACCTTTTCCTAAAAAAATTATAAGATTAAAAGTTACATTAAAATACCATGAATTTCAAATAAATCAATATTACAAATTAATACCTTTATTTATGTAATTAGGATATTTTCACTAGAAATAAAACAAAATAAAATCACACTCATTATAACTATAAAGACGAATAATAAATACTTGAGGTGTATCTTGAAAACTATACAAAAGTATTTTTACATAAAACCCCCTCAAGTTTTATAAATTACAATAAAGACCCTAACAAATATAGAACTTAGACTTACATTTCTTTTAGTCTGACTCGGGTTTGAGTCTGATTATTTCTGACTTGAATATGATTCAAGTCAATCTATATTCTTTAATATTCCAACTCAATATGAATACATGAATCCCAAAATCCAGTTAACAAACTATACAACTTGACTGAATCAAACCATGGATATACATCCATTATCCCGTTATTCCATTTACCTGATTATGCAGTTACAATCTGTTTACTGATATCATGGTTTTGGTCAGTCATCCAACTTATACAATACAATACAACAATACTATCAAAACACTACGGGGTTTAAGGGGTAGATTGGTACGGAAGGTGTTAAAGGTGGCACGAGGTGGTCAGATTAAGACACCTAACCTATATTCCGTTGCTGTTGTACCGTGGCTTAACGGTTCCTTGTGCTTTCCGTTTTCCCTGGTCTCTAGCATATAGAGACCCCTCTCGTATACACTGGCATCCTTCTGTACCAAGCTACAAACAACAGCTTTAACACAATATTCTACAATATTATACAACTTCTTTAGAAGATACTCTTATTCTGTTTTTTCTAATTCTTCTTTATCTTTGGGACTTACCGAGCGACCTGTTCGCTGACGACATTCTATTTCTTTCTTCTTTGAATGTCGTCAGGTGCTTTGGACCCTTCAGCAGAGATCGAGCCCACCAGTGAAGACTTGGATCAGTTTCACGAAGACCCCGAGCTCTAGATATTGTACCTTGTTCTATTCAGTATTTTCATTTCCTGTTATGCCATTGTTTAGGCATCGCTTTTCATTTCAGTTGTATTTACTTTTCATGCATTGTACAAAAGAATGTTATTAATAAAGTTGCTGTTATTTCTATATCTCTTGTCTCTTGTGATTTACTTTTATATTGCTTAGATACGCTTAGAGTATGTACTTCTAAGTATATACGTAGCGGACCTCGTCGCGTCCTCTTCTCCGTACTCCGGGAAGCGGGGCGTGACAGGTTTTGTTGGTGGCCCATGCAGGTCAGAGCTGTATGAATCCCTATCATGCAGTTCTGGTCTGCGTGAACAACTTAAGCAATATAACATAAGAACCAGCAACTAAAATATTCTTTACAATTCATGTTTCTTGAATCTTACAAATTTCTATTCCTTGAATCTTATCATTTCATGTATTTGAATCTGTCCTAACCTAAATTTTTCTTCAAGGTTATGAATTCCCCGAACAACACCAGCACCAACGTCAACAACACACCTCCAGCACTACCTCTTGCACCAGCTGTTCCTGCACTACCTACCGAGCAAACAGTGCTACTTGAAGCGATCTGCAGCCTTCTCGAGGGACAACAACAACTCCTAAACCGTCCTGAGACCGATGCACCAGGGGTAAAGCAATTCAGGGCTTTACACCCCAAGCAGTTCTCTGGTAAAGGAAGCCTTCTTGAAGCTGAAGAATGGGTACAAAGCATCGAAGGCGATCTGGCAGCAGCTCAAGTGCCAGACATCGCTTGGGTCCGTGTGGCGAAGCTACAGCTCACGGATAATGCTCGCAACTGGTGGAAGGCGAAAGAAAGCTGTCTGGTACAGCCGATTGAATGGAAGACTTTTCGCGAGAAGTTCGACGCGAAATACTTTCCTGTGACTGCCAGGTTTGCAATAGAGCAGCAGTTTATTCATCTACAACAGGGTTCAATGTGGGACAAATCAGTAGATGAATATGACGCTGAATTCACCATGTTAAGCCGGTAAGATATGTCACAATAGTTCAATTTTTAAATATCACATACTACACAGATAACACAATCTTTAAACAGATTCGCGGCACACTTGATACCGACGGACGAGATCAGAGCCCGTCGCTTTCAACAAGGACTGGACACAGAGATTCAGGCTGCTCTAGCCACGGGAAAATTTTTGACTCATGAGGATGCACTGGAAGCTGCCCGCAGTTATGAGGCAGTGATAAAAGCAAGGGGCAGACCTCAGTCTGCAGGAGTCAAACGCCATACCAACCAGATGGCAGGTGGAGCCTCGTCCAGGCCACCTTTCATGCCAAGGCGACCCGAAGTACCAACCCATCGTCCCAGCCCAGCCTTTTGCACCTACTGTAAGAGAACTGGACATATGATGAAGGACTGCCATCGAGCCAACCGCCTTTGCTTAGTCTGCGGCTCAGCTACTCACGATATTGGGTCTTGTCCCCAAAGACAGAACCCAGTTACTGCACCCAGGCCAGCAATTACTTATCCGCAGCGACCAGCTCTTCGGGCACCTGCTCCCAGACCTGCACTACCTGCACCACCCAAAGGACCACAAGCTGCACCACCTCCTCGTCAGTTCCATCAAGCTCAAAGGAACGTTCTGAGGAATGCTCTTCAGGCCAGGAGGAATGTACCCAGGCGCCAGGCTTTCACGATGTCCGTGGAAGAAGCTGAGGCCACTGGCCAAGTCATCACTGGTAAACTTTTCTTTTCAAACTTTGCTTTTCTATCCTGCTACTTAGTTATATATTTTCTATACCTAAAACAAATCCCACATACCTTAGGTACAATCTTAGTATCCTCAATCCCTGCACTTGCACTGTTTGATACTGGAGCATCACACTGCTTTATGTCGCAACGGTTTGTCCGAACCCATGCGATTCCAGTCTCATCGCTTGTATCCAGCTGGAATGTCAGTTCACGAAATGGCGTTCTAAAGGCAACTATGGGATACAGCATGTGTCCAGTCGTCGTCTGCAGTCGAGAGTTTTATGCTGACTTCAAAGTGCTGGACATACCGAACTTCGATGTGGTTCTAGGAATGGATTGGCTTGGAACTTTTTATGCTACCATAGACTGTCGTCAAAGGAGGGCAGTATTCGAGATCCCAGACCATCCGGTCTTCTATTTCAAAAGCGGAGACCGTACACTAGAGCCAAGTACCTACAAAGCGAAGCCAAGAGAAGCAGTAGTTGCAGCAACTCAAGCGGAGGAAGAATCAAGACCAGATGTGGTTTGAGAGTTCGATGATGTATTTCCTGACAATATATCAGGTTTGCCTTCTGATCGAGCTCTTGAATTCAGTATTGATTTAGTACCAGGAGCACAACCGGTGATCAAAGCACTCTATCGTTTAAGTCCGGAAGGTTTGAAGGAAGTCCGAACACAGTTGGACGAATTACTGGCGAAAGGATGGATTCGTCCCTGCACTTCAAGTTGGGGATCACCTGTATTACTTGTGAAGAAGAAGGAAGGTTCATACAGAATGTGCATCGATTATAGAGCCTTGAACGAAGTCACTATAAAGAACAAGTATGCACTCCAGCGCATCGATAATTTATTCGATCAGCTAAGTGGATCTTGTGTTTTCTCTAAATTAGATCTTCGTTCAGGTTATCATCAAGTGAAGGTCAAGGAAACTGATATTCATAAAACAGCTTTCAGAACTCGCTATGGACATTACGAATTTCTAGTGATGCCATTTGGAGTGACCAACGCACCTGCAATATTCATGAACCTTATGAATCAAGTTTTTCGGGAGTATCTAGACAGGTTTGTTGTCATCTTCATCGACGACATCCTGGTATATTCTAAGAGTCGGAAAGAACATGCAGAACATCTACGAATTGTCCTAGAAACTCTTCGACAACATCAGCTTTATGCCAAGTACAGCAAGTGCGAGTTTTGGCTAAATCAAGTTGGTTTTCTTGGACATATCATATCAGGAGAAGGAATCTCTGTGGATCCAGCGAAAGTTTCAGCAGTTAGCGAATGGCCTACCCCAAAGTCAGTGAAGGATATTCGAAATTTCTTGGGTTTAGCTGGGTATTACAGAAGGTTTATTGAAGGCTTTTCGAAGATAGCAACGCCCCTGACCAAGCTCATACGTAAAGATGAAGAATTTGTGTGGTCAGAAGCATGCGAATAAGCTTTCGTAGAACTCAAGTCAAGGTTGATATCAGCACCTATTCTCGTCATACCGGATCAATGGAGGATTCGAGGTACATTGCGATGCATCCGGTAAGGGATTAGGATGTGTTCTATATCAGCACGGTAAGGTTATGGCTTATGCTTCAAGACAGCTGAAGATCCATGAGCGCAATTATCCGACGCATGATTTGGAGTTGGCAGCCGTCATCTTTGCTCTCAAGATTTGGCGTTATTATCTACTTGGTGAACGAGTGAACATCTACACAGATCATAAGGGCCTGAAGTACGTGTTTACTCAGAAGGAGTTGAATATGCGGTAGAGAAGATAGTTAGAACTCATGGCGGACTTTGACATCAACTTGCAATATCACCCAGGGAAGGTGAATGTAGTACCTGATGCTCTTAGTCGCCAACCATTAGCAATGAATCTCACCGCTCAGTGGAAACTTCAACAAGACTTGCATCAGATGGAGATTGAAGTAATCATGCCAGGTAATGCTTCAAGTTTGATGAATTTGCAAGTTCAATCAACCATTGTCAATCAGATCAAAGAAGCTCAAGCAAGTGATGCTAAGTTGCGAAAGATCAGAGAACAAGTGGAGAATGGACTCAGAACAGACTTCATCATCCATGAAGACGGATCTTTGAGATACGGCAGCATATTGTGTGTACCAAAAGGTCGTGTTCGGGAAGAGTTAATGAAAGAAGCTCACAGCTCTCCCTATTCAGTACACCCTGGAGGTACCAAAATGTACAAAGATCTACGTCAGAATTATTGGTGGCATGGAATAAAGCGTGAAGTAGCCAGAAGCGTCGCAAAATGCTTGGTGTGTCAGCAAGTAAAGGCTGAACATCACAGGACTGCTGGATTCCTTCAACCGTTACCAATCCCAGAATGGAAGTGGTAACACATCATGATGGACTTTGTGACTGCTCTTCCTCGCAGCACAAAGGGTAACGATGCATATGGGTCATTGTGGATCGACTCACAAAGTCGGCTCACTTCATCCCATTTCGAGTTGGCCAATCAACTGAGACACTAGCAAAGAAGTACATGGAGGTAATAATCTAATTTAGATTTAAAACTCTTCATAATGTACTATCTCTGATACCCATGAACTCATACAGGAAATTGTGAGACTCTATGGAGTACCGGTCTGCATTGTCTCCGATCGTGACACCAGGTTCCGATCGCAATTTTGGCAGAGTCTGCAAGCAAGCTTGGGAACAAGTCTGAACTTCAGCACGGCTTATCATCCACAAACAGATGGTCAGTCGGAATGAACTATTCAGATCTTGGAGGATATGCTCAGAGCATGTATGTTAGACTTCAAAGGATCGTGGGAGGATCACCTACATCTTGTGGAGTTTTCGTACAACAACAGCTACCAAGCAAGCATAGGAATGGCACCTTTTGCAGTATTGTATGGAAGGAAGTGTCGATCGCCATTAAGTTGTGATGACGTCGGAGATAGGGAACTTCTTGGACCGGAGATGATAGTAGAGACTGTTGATGTGGTCCGTACTATCAGGGAAAGGATGCACATAGCCCAAGATCGACAGAAACACTGGGCTGATGCAAAGAGACGACATTTGGAGTTCCAGCCAGGAGATCACGTATTCCTGAAAATATCTCTGAACCGCGGAGTGATCCGTTTTGGAAGAAGGGGTAAGTTGAGTCCGAGATACATTGGACCGTTCGACATACTCGAACGAGTCGGTGAAGTGGCATACCGCTTAGCGTTTCCATCTTCATTGGAAGAAGTGCATAATGTGTTCCATATATCGCAACTCAGAAAGTATGTAAGTGACCCCAGCTATGTTCTCGATCATTCCGAGCTCACTATACAGCCCGACTTGTCTTGTGAGCAACAGCCTGTGGAAATTCTGGACAGGAAAGTGAAGACACTTCAGAACAAGGAAATTAACTTGGTTCGAGTGATGTGGAGGAAAGACACTCCAGGAGAGTCCACTTAGGAAAGGGAGAATGAAATGCGTACTAGATATCCACACCTCTTTGTAAACTAGTTCTCAAAAAAAGTTGTAAATTTCGAGGACGAAATTTTTGTAAGGAGGGTAGACTGTAACAACTCCATTTTTAAAGTACAAAGAATTGATTTAAATTCAATGTATGCTTGGAGTATTTATTGCGGCTGATATCTCTTTAAGTATTTACTTCACTCCATAATTACAAGAAGAAGCTTGTAGCTCATTGGTAATACCTTGCACTGCTGAACCAAGCCACCAGAGTTCAAATCCCATGCCCCACATTATTTTTGTATTTATTTTGTTTTAATTTCTTTTGGAAGTCAACAGTCAAAAGGCCATAACTCCCAAAATATGTACTGGACAACAAAAAATAAATATACCAAATTGGACCCCCGAAGAATCCCCGGCCATGGGACCCCTGACTCGGCCCGACTCGGCGCCGCCGGCCGGCGACTCGGCCGACTCGGTCCGGCGCCGCCGGCCGGACTTAGCCGGACGGCCGAGTCACCAACAGAGAAAAGTTGCTCCTTGACTTGGTCAACCCTCCTGCACACTTATTATACCTGGATCGGTTTTAAATTGACCAATAAATCCCTTTTACTCCTATGTTTAATGAATTTTTAATGATTTTGTATATTTTGTATATTTTTTTATTAAAAAACCCTAACCCTAGCCTAACCCTATATAAACCCTCATACCCTCTACCCATTCACCCTACCTCCCTAAGTCCACTCTCTAAAAATTTCAAGAGAACTTGGTACGTGAGAAAACGAGCGAAAGGCGAAGCGCTGACGAAATCGACGACGAAATTCCGACGATCGTGCAAGGACCTCTCAACGACGAATCAACGCACCGGCAAACCCTCTACCTCTCTCTTACTCTCTAACGTTGTCCAAACCCGTAAGTCCATCTTTTCTATCCTTCTTTCCTTTCATTAAAATACGAATTTATAAACCCGACGGAAATCGGAACAACCCGATTTCCCATTCGGTTTTCTATCAAATCTCACTTATCACTAATTCCATAATGCTTAAACATATTCATGTTGACTACTAATCACTTAAAAATTAATTTGAACAAGTTTTCACACATGAAATGATAGCTTTTGCAATATATCATATTCTTTCACTTAAATACCACCATATTTAGTTTTCACATTTAACCCTTTAACATTGATATACCTTAAAGTAGATTACGAGGTAATGACCTACCTCCACACACACTCATATGTAATCATAACACGCTACCTTGAAAACTTCGAATACGATAAAACAAGATTTTACATTAAAATACCATTTTCTTTATAAACCTTTTCTAAAAGTTCTAAGTTGTATACAATTTTAATGCAATATCTTAATAGGAAATACGATAAGTTATAGACATCGATCGTTTATCTAAACCTGACTTTGTGGTGTCAAGGCAAGTGTGTCTAAGGCGAGTGGTTACTTAATTAGGGCCACTACTTGTAGTGGAGAGCCTCCCACTCACCTGGCACTTACCTGGCCGCAATTGGCGGTGAAGAGGCGATTTGAGGCTTCTAATGACTTGTCGTTTAGACCATTTAGAAATAGGCTAGTTGGCTTAGGAAACTCTAGAATCTAAAATACGGAAATTTACACCCTTTTACAAATAAATACCTTATCTTTATAAAACCGTTTTCTAAATGATTAGTATTTATTAAATTTTTGCAAAGCGCCACTACAACCCACCTTTGGGGAACTCGTTAGGGATAGTATGGTTTATCGTGCACCCTCGGGCTTAGTAGTGCGAGATTCAGACCTCCGCAAGGAGCATTCGGTCTCGAAAGGTTTAAAATACGACATTTAAGAAAAATGAGATTTTTGGAAAATAAAATATTTATTAAAAATTATTCTTGTATAAACATATGTATATTTATCATTCAAACACCTATTTTATTATAAAATAAAGTTTCCACCTTTTCCTAAAAAAATTACAAGATTAAAAGTTACATTAAAATACCATGAATTTCAAATAAATCAATATTACAAATTAATACCTTTATTTATGTAATTAGGATATTTTCACTAGAAATAAAACAAAATAAAATCACACTCATTATAACTATAAAGACGAATAATAAATACTTGAGGTGTATCTTGAAAACTATACAAAAGTATTTTTACATAAAACCCCCTTAAGTTTTATAAATTACAATAAAGACCCTAACAAATATAGAACTTAGACTTACATTTCTTTTAGTCTGACTCGGGTTTGAGTCTGATTATTTCTGACTTGAATATGATTCAAGTCAATCTATATTCTTTAATATTCCAACTCAATATGAATACATGAATCCCAGAATCCAGTTAACAAACTATACAACTTGACTGAATCAAACCATGGATATACATCCATTATCCCGTTATTCCATTTACCTGATTATGCAGTTACAATCTGTTTACTGATATCATGGTTTTGGTCAGTCATCCAACTTATACAATACAATACAACAATACTATCAAAACACTACGGGGTTTAAGGGGTAGATTGGTACGGAAGGTGTTAAAGGTGGCACGAGATGGTCAGATTAAGACACCTAACCTATATTCCGTTGCTGTTGTACCGTGGCTTAACGGTTCCTTGTACTTTCCGTTTTCCCTGGTCTCTAGCATATAGTGACCCCTCTCGTATACACTGGCATCCTTCTGTACCAAGCTACAAACAACAGCGTTAACACAATATTCTACAATATTATACAACTTCTTTAGAAGATACTCTTATTCTGTCTTTTCTAATTCTACTTTATCTTTGGGACTTACCGAGCGACCTGTTCGCTGACGACATTCTATTTTTTTCTTCTTTGAATGTCGTCAGGCGCTTTGGACCCAGTAGAGATCGAGCCCACCAGTGAAGACTTGGATCAGTTTCACGAAGACCCCGAGCTCTAGATATTGTAGCTTGTTCTATTCAGTATTTTCATTTCCTGCTATGCCATTGTTTAGGCATCGCTTTTCATTTCAGTTGTATTTACTTTTCATGCATTGTACAAAAGAATGTTATTAATAAAGTTGCTGTTATTTTTATATCTCTTGTCTCTTGTGATTTACTTTTATATTGCTTAGATACGCTTAGCGTATGTACTTCTAAGTATATACGTAGCGGACCTCGTTGCGTCCCCTTCGCCGTACACCGGGAAGCGGGGCGTGACACGCCTGGTGAGCTCGTATTTGCTGAGCTATATAGTCGTCCAGTGCGGCCTTGGAAATGGTTTCCTTTTTGGTTGTTGAATGGGCCGGAGGAGGATCAGGTGTTTCCCCTCCGTCGTTTCCGACAATGACTGGAGGGTCTTCAGCTGGAGGGTCCGGCTGTAACATCATCCCTATCATGTCTTGGAAGATGAGTGCCATTTGTTTTATGTTAGCCGCTTGTTCTGCGGCTTCTTTGTCCTTCTTTTCGAGAATTCTACGTAAGAAGTCAGCATCGGTTTCTTGTTCGTGACGCTGCTCTGATGATACTTCCGAACTTTCTTTCGGTTCGGTAAGTGCAACCATCGTAGTTAGCATCTCTTGAAGCTTCTGCTGTTGTTGTTCTTGAGCTTTTGTCACTGATCGGGTGAGCGGTCGGTGACCCATCGAAGCACGGCTTTCCTCCTTTCCGGAAGCCATATAAACAGTGTGCACCATCATGCCCCCAGACCTGGGGCGTTTGTGTTCAGCGCTTTTACGCTTCGCCATGTTCACAGGGGCTCTTTGCGGCCTCCTTTTCTTTTGAGTGGTTGAAGTTGAGGGGGCCGTTGAAGTGGGCATACAGCCAGCCGTTGTTTTTTATGACTTGACGGAGTAGTCCTTCTCTTGCCGAACCTTCATCTTTTTCTGTCGGCGGAGATAGTTTTCATCAATCACTGATTCCTGGACCTGTTGCCAGACTTTGTAAATTTTAGAGGACAACCGTTGAGGGGGCTGCTCTAGCTTCTTCTCTAGAGTATTCTTCATAGATGAAGGAGTTCGTTTCAACACCGCAGTAGGAGAGTTTCTGCGCACCTTGTTGAGCAATTCAAAACTGTTCTCGGTTGGAACAGCAGCCTTGATCCCCACCATCGGAGCTGACGGAGTTATCCCAGAGGGGGAGTTGCCCCCAGCCTTCCTTACTCGGCGCCAGTGGCGACGTCGAGCGCGTCGTGCGGGTGGAATTGATTGAGCCGTAGGGGTGGCCTCTTCATGCCCCCTGTGTTGGTCAGAATCTGCTGGTACCAGCCTTTTAAAGACCGACGTCCGTTGAATGGGGATGGCCAATCTGTCAAAAGCAGACTTCCGAGCAGGGGAAGCACCCTTGGTGATTTCTCCTGAAACTGGAGTAGGGATAGCTATCCATTTCGGGATAACATCTTCTGGTATTGCTGGCTTTTTCATGGGCCCGTTGGAGCTCTAACCTAGTCTGTTAAAAACAGAGGCAGTGGAGTTAGGCGACCCGTTGAGAGGGACCGCAGCAGTGGTAAGTCGATCAAAGACCGACTTTTTTGGGGCTTCTTGCAACGTCATTGGGGCATTGAAGCTCATCGGTGGGAGCATGGTCCCGAAGAATAGTCCAGTGGTGGCTTGAGTTACCTGTTCCACTGGCATCTTGAAATGAGAGGCCACTTGGGGCCCGTAAGTCACTCCTCTAGCAGAGACGGAGCGAGAGTTGCAGTTGCAGGTAGTGCATTTTGAAGCCATTGACCTTCAGTTTTCTGCACGGAGCAAGACACCAAATCTTAGTACCTTGAATCCACAGGCAACCACAGCAAACCGCGATTTTTTCGCGAACACGACACACGAAGCGTGGAGTGGAAAGAGGAAAAGGTCCCACTGGGCGTGCCAGAATCTGTTCCCCTCCGAACGGCGGCCAGGACATGGACCTCTTGCCTGAGATTCGGGGCAGATGCTATTTGGTTTTATCCGTCTACCTCTCCGAAGATGCCAAGTTGATTTATGGCACCGTGTATCGGAGGTTTAGACGGATGCGGCCGATGTAGCAGACTTCGTCAGATTCCTCCTCGTTCGAGGGGTTTTTGATTGTGGGGACGCTCTTCCCTGCAGGCGCAAGCCTCTGCAGTTAATTACGCTACCGCATCGCGGTAACCACTTTCTCCTTCTCCAGAATTTCACTTCGTGTCGTGTGTGTTTGTTTTGTTTGTGGATGCCCGTGGATTGTATACGGAGACTAAGTTATGCCGTCGCCCGTAGGACGTGCATTAGTCCAAATCCGTATTTACTTAGATTTGGGTTTGGTATTTTCGTTTAAGGATACGTTAGCCATGTTTTTGAGGCTAAGATCAACTTAAACGTTCGTTAAGGATATATTAGTCCGATTTGAGACTAAGATCGACTTAACGGGAAGAGCATTTAGGGGGCTCTATTGTTCCAGTTTAGGGACGTAGTGGTCCATTTAATATATATGGCCGTCGGGACCCGTCACCTCTCTGACGATGTTGAAGGATTACAACGACAGGTGTCAGAGGAGTTCGGAGATGTACCCTTGAGCCAAAGTTGATTGCGGGTCTTATAGTCCAATTTGGGACTAAAGTCTGTTTGAATGTTTAAGAATACGTTAGCCATATTTGAGGCTAAGATCAACTTAAATGAGATCGTTTAGATCCGATAAAAGAGCATTTGGGGGCTCTATTGTTCCAGTTTAGGGACGTAGTGGTCCATAGGTAGTTTGAGGACATTGCGGTCCATTGCCAGTTTAGGGACATGGTGGTCCATAGGTAGTGTAAGGACATTGCGGTCCATTGCCAGTTTAGAGACATGGTGGTCCATCGTTCCCGTTTTAGGGACAGATATTAGTTTAAGGACGCATTAGTCCATGGGTTTAAGGACCCCATAGTCCATATAGGTGTGTTTAAGGACGCATTAGTCCATTAGTTTAAGGATGCATAAGTCCATGGGTTTAAGAACCCCACAGTCCGTATCGATGTGTGGTTGTCGGGACCCGTCACCTCTCTGATGACGTTGAAGGATTACAATGACAGGTGTCAGAGGAGTTCGGAGATGTACCCTTGAACCGGATGTAAATTGATTTAAGAGAGCGGTCGTGCTCAGTCAATTTAATTTGAGAACTTACGGCCATGATTGGGCTAAGTTCAGTTGAGAATATTCAACGTTTTTATTTGCATTTGGCATGTTAGGCCTTTACTAGGGATCTGCCCCTGTTTAATAATGCATGGCATTTTTGTTTGGTCTATTAGACCTTTATTTGGGCTCTGCCCTTTTTAAATGATGCACCGCATCTGTTTTGTTCTGACAGACCTTTATTTGGACTTTGCCCCTCTTTAATAATGCACTGCATTTTATTTTGGCCTGCTAGGCCTTTCTGATTTGGGCTCTGTCCCTTTATAAATGATGCAGAGCATCTGTTTGGGCTCTGCCCTTCTTTAAAATAATGCATTGCATTTAATTTGGCCTGTTAGGCCCCTTTTTAATTGGGCTTGGCCCTTCTGTAAATAATACAGTGCATTAATTACTTGACAGTGGCTTGTCAGGCGCTTTGCGCCAATTACTGAGCGCAAGTGATTGTGGTGGTGACACGTGTCACACTCGGGTGAGCGCAAGCGCAACAGCGCAGTGCGCTGCGCCAGTGCGCTGCGCTGTTGCGCTGCTGACATGTGGCGCGCTCTGGTGAGTTGCGCCAACTTCAGAGAGGAATGCTCTATCTTAAAAGCGCACAGCGCAAGTGGTCTTGGAGCTGACACGTGGCGCTCTCTGGTGGCTTGCGTCAACCCAGGAGCACAACAGTGCAGATTTTGCAAGTGCAGGGCATTGTTCAATAACTTGATCCAATTTTGGATTCAAGAAAAGAATCTTTAAGATTCCAGAACCAATGGTTCATAAAAAAGTGCAAGGCACTGTTATTATTATATATTTTTTTTATTGAAGATCATTGATTTTGTTCTTAGATCAATGATCTATTCAGAAGAAATTCTTCTCTTTAAAAGGTCTTTACCTTTTTCTTTTTTGTTCTTCTCCAAATTCTTCAGAGTTCTCTCTATTCTCTGTGTTGTTGTTTTTGATTTTGATCTCGATGATGATGATTTTTGAATTGGGGTCTAGGGGCCTTTATATAGTGCCCATTAATTTGTTAAATTTGTTAAAAAGATTATTCTCTGAGTGATTTGGGCAATTTTCCCCACCGTTGGATCTTTAATCTAAGGGCTTCTGTTTTACAGAAGACAATCTTTTTGTTTTAACAAGAACAGAAAGATTTTACTGGAATTTTAATTCTGTTTGGCGCAAACGCCCCAGCGCTTGACACGTGTCGCGCAACGCAGAGCGCAGCGCAACTGCGCTGCCACGTGTCGCGCAGTGCACTGTGCTAGCGCAACTGCGCTGCCACGTGTCGCGCAGCGCAACTGCGCTGCCACGTGTCGTGCAGCGCAGAGCGCAAGTTAGCTGAAGCGTTGCTTCTTTAGTTTAAGATTTGATTTTTATTATCTTTTAAAACAGAGATTTGCTCTAATTGGGGGAAATAGAAGCATTGCTTCATTTCCCGCCTTGGGATTTGAACAGAGCTTTGCTCTGAAAGGGAGGTTTTCTCCTTTATTATTATTTATTTATTTATTTATTTATTTTTATTTTATTGGAACGGGTTTTGAGCCAAAATTTTGGCGGGAACACATACCCTAGAGCAAGGGCTAATTGGGAAATCAGTTTTCTTTTAACAATACACAGTGAAACTGAAACATGTAAATGTTTCGAAGGGGTATCCGGGTATTCTTAGTAATGCCTCTTCCATTATCAGATTCATAACTGTAACCGTATATTTCTTTGCCATCTCTCCAAATCCCTTTATATGTCTTTAGTCATTACCTTGTGTACACCACCTTTAGGCCAAATAGTTTTCTTCCTTCCCTACCGTTCGGCACCAGCCTATGGTTTGGAAGAAAACTATCCAATAAGCATAATAGGCGTACTGTCCTCATCCTAGGAGCACTCGCAACCCGAGAGAAGGTAAAGATAAAAGACAACTGAATAAAACCTTATTCCTATTTCTCCTGAACCAGAATCCATCCCCGAACTGGAACAAGTTCCTTCGAGTTCGTATATAACTATACGATAGAGTATCCAAATAACTGTGGATTTTCGTAGTGATACGGAGTGTTCTGGAGAAATCCAAAGGCGAAGCAGGAGTGGCGATGAAATACTTGGTTTGGTCATGAATGATAGCAGTCGCAATTTACTTTGCTCTCTTACTAATCCCTTTATTTGTCTTTACTTAATACCTTCTGTACACCTTTTAGGCTAAATGGTTTTCTTCATTCCCTACCGTTCGGCACCTAACTATGGTTTGGATGAAGACTATCCAATTAGCGTAATAGGTGTACCATCCTAATCCAAGGAGCACTCGCAATCTGAGAGAAGGTAAAAGGAAAAGACAACTGAATAGTCCTATTCATTTTCTCCAGAACCGGAAACCATCCTCGAATCTGGAACAAGTCCTTCGAGTTCGTATATAACCATACGGTGGTTTTATCTAATGGAAGTGGATGTTCGTAGTAATACGGGGTGTTTTGGAGAAAAGGGTAAAAGTAGGAGTGGCAATGAGGTATACAACTCTGACAATCTAAAAGCCAGTGTTTTAAGAAGGTTCGGTTAACTTGGTCACTGAGTCATAGTCTAGGGTCGGGCCATGGTCGCTGCCAAAGAGAGAGAGAGAGAAAAGAAACACTCTGCGTGCACTCTAACCTAGATCAGAATGGTTATCAATTTATCTAATTAGGAAACCTCCCACTGTAACCTCAAATTCTCCTCCAAACCTGAAAGAAGAATTAGTCGGGATCACCCGAGGAGTAAACCAACTCATCAGTGGGTATCGGGATCCAACTATCATTGCATGATAACGTGATAGAATCCACTCACGTTATCACACTCCAGAAGGTATGCGCATATCTGGTAAGTTTCAATTTCTTTAGAAACTCTTGATGTCATTTTTACCCCATGCTCTTATGATCTTGACGAAGGTCAACAAATCATAAGTCACATGTCAAGTTCTACCCGTCATTGTCCAGGTTAATTTGAACCCACCCGTACAAGCCCTTGACGAAGGTCAACAAGGCTATACGACTGTCCCAAACCAACGCATCTATCTATGCAACAGAAAGGTAACAAGTAGCTACCATTCACTATGCCTTGACGAAGGTCAACAAACATAGCATGAATACTAAGTGCTACCTGTTCATACCATAATATTGCATTTTATATTCCCCATTCTTATGCGTTTTATAAATAAATAGGTGCTTTTGACGCATGTCTGCTACATATTACAGGATACAGGTTTTTCGAGCGAAAACAGTGAAAAAGACAAAAGATGATACAAAAGCGGGACTTTTGACCAATAAGTAGAAGGATCCTAGTCAAGCCTAGACGTAGAACAACTCACAAAGGTACAAGGCAACGCATGGTCCAAAATGTCAAAGTGAACGGTTAAAAGACCATTGCAAGTTTTCACTGAAGATCTGGAGAAGACCCAGAAGCCAAATGGAGAAAAGAACTACAGAAATAAAAAGCCCAAATATCAGAGAAGCAGCCCACAAAAATTGACACAGTGTTCTCACCAAAGGGCCGCGGAACCGCGGCCCTACCCCTACTTATGCTGCGGTTCCGCGGCCTCCTGATGCACGTGTCGGTGCAAATTTTTGGTGGCGGTGCGTCGGTGACTTTGTTAGGATTTTTCGGGGGTATTTTTGTAATCGCATATGTGCGAATCCCGTAACCCTAAATTTCCCTGTTTCCCTATAAAATTGTAATCAAAATATTGTAATAGGGATGCTTATTTTCAATAAATAAAATTCAGATTCTTTGGAAGATTAAGAGTATCATTCTTGTAAGTATCTTTTATTTTCTGCAGTAGTATTCTAAATTAATTCTTGCCTTAGATAAATCCTTCCATTGCCCTAGTTTAATCTAGTGTAGTCTTTCTTAAACTGCAGTAGGTAAGTAATTTTAAAATGTTGTTTTTAAAAGATCCCCTAATGAGCGAGTAATTTCCTCGCTTGTTAGGGTTAGGAATAAGGAAGGGATTGAGAGATGAATATCTCTCATCTCTTTCAAACCCAATAATTTGTAATAACTAGAACTTCATGCACGCATGCATGATCCGCTCCTTACGGCACCCTACCCACGAGGTAACGGTGAAACCATAGTATAAAGGACCGGACATGCATGACTTCCATGAAGATTAGAACAATTAGTAGGAAAGGACGGACAAGGATCTAGAGAAAGAAAATTTCTTTTCTTCCCAATCATCTTAATCCCCTTTACTAATAATTGTTATAACTTCTAAAAAGATTTAATTGAGGGCATTAAAAGAGGTGTTAATATTAATCTTATCAAACTCACCTTAGACCTAATCCTAGCAAGTCTCTTGATCATCGTACAACTTAGTTTTTAGATTCAATTAAAAGACCAAACAACTATTGGAATCAGCCCGTAAGAACACTTAGGAAAATTACACATCCCTATGGACCGACCCGTATTCACCGGCTAGCTGCAAAGCGACGCCGTTTCTGATTGCGGTAAAATATTTTTGGTGATTGTAAAATCTCTTTCAATCAAATGGCGCCGTTGCCGGGGATGGCATAAAAATTTCCTATTTGTAATTTCGGGTTGATATAAATTTTAAAAATCATAAAAATCTGAAAATATAAAAAGTACAATTTTTTTTTATCATTTTTATCTGTTTGAAGGGTTATTGTTTGAATCTTGCAGGAACAGCGAAGAATTTCGGATCTGGAAATTTACAGAGGGAGAAACATAGATTGGTACATCAGAACAGAGGAGAATTGGAGAACAGGAGCTACAGAATTTTTTCCAGAAACCGAACCCACTTCCCGACCGCGAAACCGAGGCCGTAAGCGCCCCAAACCGCGGTTCCGTGGTGGACAAGTGGCCTCTTTGCGCAAAATCAGCTCTGTTTGTTTTCTCATCCTCTTCTCTGTCAACCTACATATATCTTTTTGCAAAATTTTCTGCAGGATTTCTTTGCGCTAAAAATTCTTCTTCCCCCTTCTAAATAACAGATTTTCTGCAGGTTTCTTTGTGCCGCGCTAAAAAAATTGATTGCAAGTGAATTTACTGTTTTTGCATATTTTAATCGGACTTTAAGGGGCTATTGACCAAACTCATATTGGGTGGGGATTTCATTACCCTTCCCAGGACCCCAGAAATCAGTTTAAAAGCATTTGCATTGACCACTCTTAAATTAAAAAATATTAGACTCAGCCCTAAGGACGTCGCGCTCATTAGGACAGAGGACTAGTATAGGCATCAGCCGTTTATCCTAACCTGACTTTGCGGTGTCTAGGCAAGTGTGTCAAAGGTTAGTGGTTTTTAATTAGGCCCACTACTTTGGTTCCTTCCCACTTACCTGGCACTTACCTGGCCGCAATTGGCGGTGAAGAGGCGGTTTGAGGTCCTATCTAGCCCTTTGGAACAGTTAGGAGCTGTCTAGCTGACCTAGGTGACCCTAGATCTAGGCCTGATTGTGCATTTGTGGTTGAGTGCATTTGTGTCAAAAGTCTCTTTTCAAAAATCTTTTTGCAAAAATCACACATAAAGAAAAAAAAGGAAAAATCTTTTCAAAACCTGCAACTTGTCGCTAAAGAAATCTTGCTACTCACTTACACCACTTCCTCTCATTGACGTTATCTTACCTCCACATTCTGTCTTTCATTTTTTTTTCTGACTACACTACCCCTTTAGTGTATGTCGCTTTGGACCAGGGACACTAACGCCCGATTAGTCCGTGTTTCGTTGGTACCGACCGACGAACCCTTCGACACCGAAGTCGACATTCTGTCCACTTTCTTACCTCCACCTTCAAATTCTTCTTCCGAAGGCATGTCGGGATTCAACCCCAACAATACCTTACCGACAGGAATGATTCCACCTCCGTTAGGTGCGAATAACCCGAATCAACCGCCTGTTGAAGCGCCCGCACGAGTCGCGCTCCAGGATCTCTTCTACCCTATCCGCACCTCTTTACCTACCTGTCTTTCACCCCCACCGGCAAATGGGGACAATTTTAAAATAAAACCACATTTCATCAATATGTTGCCAAAATTTCACGGTTTGGAATCAGAAGATGCGTATATTTTTATTAATAAATTCCAAAACGTTTGCGCTATGATGAAAACAACCCAATTAAGTGATGACGCTATAAGGCTAAGGGTCATTCCCTTCACCTTATGTGACCTAGCCGAGAAGTGGCTATACAGCACAGCATCACATTCGATTAGAAATTGGGACGAGTTTGTGAAAGCTTTTCTTAAAAAGTTCTACCCTCATCACAAAACTGCTAGAATCCGTAATGAGATTTTACAATTTTCACAGCTTCCTTCCGAACCATTTTGGAAGTGTTTTGAGAGATTTAAAGACCTACTCGTTCAATGCCCTTATCATGGGATCGAAAGTTGGCAACTTTGCTAAACATTATACGAGGGATTGAACTTAGCAACGAAGCAGTTGCTAGAAACCATCTGTCAAGGTCACTTTCTCTCCAAATCTAGTGAGGAAGCGTGGCAGTTTTTTAAGGGTCTTAGTGAACAAACAATTCAGTGGGAGAGCTGCAAAACCACATCCTCTTCTTCTATTAGTCAATCTAGGGCAGGCATACATCAAGTAGAGATGTCGATTGCTATGAAGGCCGAGATGGCCGCTCTTACGAAAAAGCTAGAAGCGATTGAGACCAAAATCTCGTCGCCTTCTCCTGCCCCTGTTATGCCTCCACGAACTGTTTGTGCTTGTTGTGCGGATCCATCACATCTCACCGAAGAATGTCCTTACAATGCTTCTACGCAAGGACAGGATCAAGTCAATGCTGCATTTCAGCAACGACAAAAAAACGATCCATACTCTTCTACATATAATCCGGGTTGGAGGAGCCACCCAAATTTCGCTTGGAACCAAAATCAACAATTCCAAGGAAATAACAATTTTCAAAGGCCTCCTCCTCCTCCACAACAACAAGCACCTCCACAGACTCAATTTCAACAGCCTTTCCAACAGCAACCTTACCCTAATCAAGTGAACAATTTTGTGCCTAACACTACTTACCCGCCAAACAATTTTGTTCAACCTAATAATGACAAGGTTAGCTCGCTCGAAAGAAGTCTAGAGGCGTTCCTAAAGCAATCTACACAATCTATAGCAAGATTAGAGACTTCTATTCAATCTTTGGTGCAAAACAGTGTCTCACACGATCAAAGCATAAAATCTATTGAGGCACAAATTGCACAACTCAATGTAGCTTTGAGCGAGCGTGAAAAAGGAAAGCTCCCATCTCAACCACTGCCCAATCCCGATCAAGCACATGCTACATATCAACAGCAGAATCATAACGTGAATGCTGTGACCACGTTGAGATCGGGAAAAGTGTTGCAAAACAATGTGGGTATTAACAATGACACCCCTGCCGGTGGCTCTTCTTCATCTTCTTCACCTTCTTCTTCTACTTCTTCTTCGTTAGAGCCTATTCTCCATCTTTCACGCGGCTCTACTTCTTCTAGCTCGAACGGACCCACTTCTCACAACACGAACACATCTACACGGGGTTCCGTTCCAACTCAACAATCAGATCCGCAAAAATTGGACTCAACAACCTTTCCAAATGTTCCTTTTCCAAATCGGTTGAGATCCAATAAACCAACTCCACAAATGGAGAAGGTTGTTGAGCTGTTCAAACAGGTAAGCATAAACATCCTTGTTTCGGATGCAATCCAACAAGTTCCTTCATATGCAAAAATCTTAAAGGACTTATGCACCAAAAAGAGAAAGTCTCAAATACCCAAGAAAGTGCTAGTGGCTAGTGCAGTGAGCAATGCTATTAACCAACCTCAATCCTTACCCCAAAAGCGAAAGGACCCCGGCTGTCCTACGATCTCAATAACGATTGGGGATAAGAAAATCAATCGAGCACTTTTAGATCTTGGGTCTAGTGTTAACCTGCTTCCTTACTCCGTGTACGAGCAATTAGGGGTTGGAGAGTTGAAACCAACTCGTTGTACTCTCCAAATGGCTGATCGATCAATCACCCATCCTAGGGGTGAGCTAGAGGATGTGTTGATCAAAGTTGGGGATTTCATATTCCCCGTTGATTTTATTATTATGGACACACAAGCTGTTGCTAACTCACGGAACCAAATTCCGGTGATCCTCGGTCGACCATTTTTGGCCACTTCCAATGCCATAATAAACTGTCGCAATGGCTCCATGACTCTATCCTTCGGGAAGACGTCTAGTGAGTTCAATATTTACAAGTTAGCAAGTCTGCCCCCCATGCCTAATACTAGTACACGAGAAGTTTGCTCTATTCACGAAATCACGCAGGAGGACTGCGAGTTTGAAAGATTTTTGTTTGATGAGAACAGTTTTGACGCCACTAGTGCGTCCCTCCTTGAGCCTACCACAGTTGACACAACCGATATTGATTATGAATGTTTCACTTTTTCGGATGATGACGACTCACAACCCGAATATGAGTCTTTTGAATTTTTGGATGAACCATCTGAATCGGTTATTTGCAGTGATTTCGAACCAGTGTTGGAGTCCTTTGAGTTCGAGGTAGATTCCTCAATTTTGCTTATGATTCTTTTGCCTCCGAAACTCGAACTCACGCCCTTGCCGTCTCACCTTAAACATGCTTACATAGGTGAGAATGAGACCTTTCCCGTCATCATATCGTCTTCTCTAGCCCTCGAGCAAGAGAACGCTCTTTTAATGGTCTTACAATAGGCGGCAAGTTCTCGGCTAGACTATGGCGGACATCGAGGAGATTAGTTCCCACATAATTGAATATCTTATGCATATGATGGATGATGCCAAGTCGATAAGGGATCCACAAAAATATCTTGGGATTAGTGTGGTTAGTCAACCTCCTCCTTTAGAAGTTGAACCACCCCCATTTCTTTTAATAAGCTACGAGAATGCCAACATTCCACTGTTTGTTGATCATCCCCATTCTCGTCTTGATTCATCACCACCTCCTATCTATTCACTTCCACACTTTCCATACCACCACTTCTATCTTTCCCAATTCTTTTTAGATCGGTACAACATTTTCTTCCACCAACCGATACTCTTTACAGATAAATTTTTCGACTGGTTGGTGTTGACGTTTGGTCTATGCAAAGTTTGGCAGTAATGTCTAACATTGTTTAAATGAAGTTTGGGCGGGGGGAGGGCTTTCTGTATATATTTTTGTTTTTCTTTTAACAATAAGATAAAAAAATCATTAATAAATAAACAGGGAAGTGCCGGCATTTTAACCTTCTTGGTATAGCATGACAGTGAGGACACTGTCAAGTTTAAGTTTGGGGGTATGCTCGGTACGTCTTCTTCCTTCGCATTCATTTGTACATATTTTTTACATTTGCATACTTATTTTAAAACCCATAAAAATTTAAAAATTTCAAAAATTATAAAAATTATTGTATTCAATTTTGACCATATTTAACTTGAGTTTGACAAATAGGTCAACTGGCTAGGAACAACTAGATCTTAGAGTTAGTAAATTAAAAACCCTAAAAATAAACATTCTTTAAAGATTAACGGTGTAAAGTATATCTCTTTGTAGTTTATTTAGAACTAGGCAAATTTTGAGTTCACTTTTTGGGCTAAGTTGAAATAAAGGAAAAATATTGATATTCTTATTAGAGTATAAGTTTGAAAAATAATTCCTAGCTTAAGTCTAAATTCTGAAAATGTATACCCTACAAATTGCACAATCATGCACCTTGAAACTTGGAATAGTAGAAGAGACCTTGAAATGTTTTTGTCTAAAGTCCTCAGTATGAAGAAAATAAAATAAAAAAAATGTGTGAATAAAGAAAAAATGAACACTGGTCTTTGTGATTACTTAAGGCTAAAAAAAATAGAAAAAATTATTTAGCGAGGGTACTTCATCACCTAGTGCCTTAGACCAACTGGTTTAGGAGTCACTGCTAAAAGCCTTGGGTGTTGTAAGACTAGGAATTACGCTTTAAAGTTCAAACATATCTTGTAATCGGTTGTTGGTATCTCAAGAAGTATTAACAGTCGCATGAAGGATGTGTAAGCAAACTTCATTAAGAATTCACCAGTTAATTAGTGCTTTGGACAACGAACAAGGGTATGATTGCTTGATTTGAATTTCCAAGTGTAGGGGTGATTTATACACACACGTGGGGGTATATGATTAGAGTTGAGATAAGAGAAATGAATGAAGAATAGAACTTGTATCTTTAGTAGAGTTGATAGAAAAATTCCTAAGTGGAGATAGAACCCTAAAAGGAAAACTTAAGAAATGTCGAAAGCTGAGTGATTCTATAGAACATATATAATCTTAAGTTAGATGATAAGGAAGTGTGAAGAATATGGATGGATAATTTACGGGTCGACGATAATAGAATTCCTTGTTAGAAAACCTAATTGGAGAATTAAAGTTAATGAGCCAAATTGATAGGATTTTATGGGTAGTATCCGCTGAAAACCCTCAGGAGACAACACTCCTCCTACTAGGGATACCTAGAGGTTCAACGGCTTGTTGCACGAGCTCAGTGCAATCGCGATTCCCTGCGAAAGTGCGGTTAGGTTTTATCGAGAATAAAATAATAAGTTTGCTCGAGGACGAGCAAAACATAAGTTTGGGGGTATTTGTTCATATCAAAATATTGCATTTTATATTCCCCATTCTTATGCGTTTTATAAATAAACAGGTGCTTTTGACGCATGTCTGCTACATATTACAGGATACAGGTTTTTGGAGCGAAAACAGTGAAAAAGACAAAAGATGATACAAAAGCGGGACTTTTGACCAATAAGTAGAAGGATCCTAGTCAAGCCTAGACGTAGAACAACTCACAAAGGTACAAGGCAACGCATGGTCCAAAATGTCAAAGTGAACGGTTAAAAGACCATTACAAGTTTTCACTGAAGATCTGGAGAAGACCCAGAAGCCAAATGGAGAAAAGAACTACAGAAATAAAAAGCCCAAACATCAGAGAAGCAGCCCACAAAAATTGACACAGTGTTCTCACCAAAGGGCCGCGGAACCACGGCCCTACCCCTACTTATGCCGCGGTTCCGCGGCCTCCTGATGCACGTGTCGGTGCAGATTTTTGGTGGCGGTGCGTCGGTGACTTTGTTAGGATTTTTCGGGGGTATTTTTGTAATCGCACATGTGCGAATCCCGTAACCCTAAATTTCCCTGTTTCCCTATAAAATTGTAATCAAAATATTGAATAGGGATGCCTATTTTCAATAAATAAAATTCAAATTCTTTGGAAGATTAAGAGCATCATTCTTTTAAGTATCTTTTATTTTCTGCAGTAGTATTCTAAATTAATTCTTGCCTTAGATAAATCCTTCCATTGCCCTAGTTTAATCTAGTGTAGTCTTTCTTAAACTGCAGTAGGTAAGTAATTTTAAAATGTTGTTTTTAAAAGATCCCCTAATGAGCGAGTAATTTCCTCGCTTGTTAGGGTTAGGAATAAGGAAGGGATTGAGAGATGAATATCTCTCATCTCTTTCAAACCCAATAATTTGTAATAACTAGAACTTCATGCACACATGCATGATCTGCTCCCTACGGCATCCTACCCACGAGGTAATGGTGAAACCGTAGTATAAAGGACCGGACATGCATGACTTCCATGAAGGTTAGAACAATTAGTAGGAAAGGACGGACAAGGATCTAGAGGAAGAAAATTTCGTTTCTTCCCAATCATCCTAATCCCCTTTACTAATAATTGTTATAACTTCTAAAAAGATTTAATTGAGGGCATTGAAAGAGGTGTTAATATTAATCTTATAAAACTCACCTTAGACCTAATCCTAGCAAGTCTCTTGATCATCGTACAACTTAGTTTTTAGATTCAATTAAAAGACTAAACAACCATTGGAATCAGCTCGTAAGAACACTTAGGAAAATTACACATCCCTGTTTGACCGACCCATATTCACCGGCTAGCTGCAAAGCGACGCTGTTTCTGATTGCGGTAAAATATTTTTGGTGATCGTAAAATCTCTTTCAATCACTACCCGTTTGAAATGATGGAGGGCTACGAATGGTTTTTGGCGAAAAACCTTTAACGTAATGAACTTGATATCCTTGAAGGAACCGGATAGCTTTTTATAAAAATATAGTGGCGAAAACCTTTGCTAAAGAGGTCACTCCCGGTGAAGGGATCTCGGCTCTTTCCCCGTAGAATGAGGTGTAGGATATTCCAACTGAATACCACGATGCAAAGCAAAAAGCAATCGACTATAGTGAAGTTATTACCCTGATGCAAACTTCTGCCCAAGGGGTCACTCCCGGTGAAGGGATCTCGGCCCTTGCCTCGTCGACTGAGATGTGGGATATTCATAACCGAATACCACTGTGCAAAGCAAAAGAGAACGTCGTTGCAATAACAGCTTTTTTTGAAAAATGTTCCAACAACATCAGAATAGGTTTGTTTAGCTTGCATTGATCCGAATCAATACAGTCCCATCAATTAATCACACCACAAAAGAACGAAAATATGATGTACGTATATGCCATCCGTATTCGCCATTGGGTCCCATCATCACCCATTAGGTTACTTAACTAACGACAGAGCGGGGACTGGACTAGCGCGGGTGTAAAACATATACAACATCTACTAGTATATATATCAATATATAATAATTGCTCCAGACGTGATAAATGCAACATCACAGAGAGTAATAAGCATTACAGAACAATACAGATAATCTGGGATTCCCGGGTTTCCTTTGAGCCGCAAGTGAAACCCGACGTTCCCCTGGTCGTGTGGATAGCCTGTGCAATGAAATCTTAGACCCCTACGGGCGCGGCAAGTTACCCACCAAAACCTGAAGCGAGGCAGGCCCCTACAGCAAAGTGAATGGACCATCCAGCACTTCACGGAATCTTGTAACTTGAGCACCCCTCCTTGGGTCAACCTGTACCCCCTACGAGTGCGGTGAATAGCCCACCAATTCTAGAGTGAAGCCCCCTCCGTCTCAAAGCCATGAGATGCGGGCCCGTTGCCCTCTAGAACCCGACTATCCGTGCACTCCACCGCGGGGTAATCCTAGTACAGAAAGTAAAATATATATACAACGGGTACATCAAACTCAGCCCGGTCGTGCCCCAAAAGAATAATATACAAACAGGCAGTGACGGCAGTCCACATGTCGGATGCTCGCCCCGCAACAACAAATGTACAAATACAATCAATCTGTACTACCATTGTATCCAGGCTATCCACCATGACAAATCCGCAATATCACAGCACAACATAGAACATCAACGTGAATGTCACATTCGCAAATCCGTCTAAAAGAACTATAGCAATTAGACAAGATTTACCGCTCGAATGACATTCACGGTCACAGATATAAAGTAAGCACTGTGAACTAACATATTTAAAATTTTCGATCGACAAAATTTCCCGAAGTGGGCCCCAAGCACAATTTCCAGTACTCAAAATAATCTGGGCCAAAACTAAAAATACTAGAAACCCCATTTCCAAGTCAGAGACCACTGTAAAAAAATTGGTGCCCTAATGCTACAGTAGTGCGGCGGAACCGCGGCCAAAACGAGGGTAATGCTGCGGTTCCACGGCGCTATGGTGGAGTTGCACTTCCAAATTTCTACAGTGGTCTTAGAAAAGCTTGCCTGATTTTCTGCAACACTCAAAATAATTTTTTGACCACAAAAAAATTCGACAGAAACTTCATTTTTGAAATTGCGGTTTCAGAAATTTTGTTCGATCGATATTTTAAATACGTTAAAACAAGCTAGTAAAGGTTAATGGTATGGCTCTGATGCCATGTAAGTCTACGGTAGCACCCCGGACGTCTATCCGAGGCCAAAATGCGGAAACGAAAACTTTTTCTAAACTTGAAACCGGTTCTATCACAGACTTTAATCCCGGATCGAATCATTAACCTATAACTAGCAAACTAGAGAAGGGTTAGAAAAGCTATACCGATCGATCTGTATCCTTCGGTCTTTGGCCACCAACCCAAGCTTCTCGCGGCATCTCCGATCTCCGGTCTCCTCGTCGGAAAGGGCATCATATCTTCGAATCCTTTTACGGGATCCCGCTTCGTCCGAAGCAACTCGGACACGAAGTTTGCTAGCCGACGTGTCCAAGGTGATGTAGAGAATGTGTGTGATCACTTTGTCTCTTGCATCCATTGATTCTCAACGCATGAGAGTGTATGGATGGAGGTTGAAGATGAAACCATTAATGGAAATGGTGAGCTAGAGGAAGAAGAAGAAGATGAGCCTTTTCTTTCTTATGTTATATATGATAAAATGAGAGAGTGAGATAAAATAATACAAGAGCAAAAACCTTCCCTTGGCTGCCCCCCTCTCTCTTCTCATCATATCAACCCACAAATCAATCAAATAATGTGACACATGCACAAAGAAAAAGGCCATGAGTCACCACTTGTGCATGTGTCACAATTAATGCTCCTAATCATGACTTTTAGCTCATTATTTCCATTTGTAAACATTAACCCAAATGTTTACAACAACAAAAAGATACGGCAACATCTAAAGTAAACTCGTGACGGATCACAAGGATACCCCTCACCTGTATATACATACCTGCATCCACATTCCGACCGAATGTGAATGCGATGAGACTAAAGTAATCCACCAAATCTAATACTACGATCGGGCTTAAACCAAAACCCACTGGTATGATCCGCCCAATCATGATCCGTGCACTAGTGCACATATATGATCGAACCCTGCCATATATCATACGGCCTCTACAACGTTTCGCCCGAAACTTGAGAAACTGTCTGTGGGGGACTCTAAAGACTCGTCAATACTCTGGCTGTGGATTTAACCACCAGCACGTCAGTGGTACTAGCCGTACGTAACGGGCTACCAAGTATTGACCAAAAGGGAGGTCGATGAGCGAACTCATCCTGACACCCTACTGAGCCTGTCAGTGACAATATCTGTACAGTCCGGTCCGTTCGTCTATGAGCATCGCATGTCGGACCTAGGGGCTGGTAAAAGTCAGACCCCAAAAGCGGTACAAGTCGTGTCGGAGTGTAGCCCAGAACACCCTAAGATACTACTGGAATACCTACCAGTAAATCTCCTGCCTTGGCCAAGGACTTCGTGTAATGGCTCTCCTAGACACAACGCGATCTCACCCCCAATACCGGGAGAGATGAAACCCCTGCCGATCCGCTCACTGCCTCCATGTGGCTCGGGACTGTACCCAACTAAAACCTGTTTGCACGACTCCTTTGAGCCGTGGTAGGGTAGTAATCAAAGCACAGTGGAACTCACACGAGATAAATGACGATCTCAGGTCGACGAACTAACCTATACACATGTCACCAGGGAACTGCTATCTGACGTCTGGTATAATACCAACTAGCATGTTCCCGGCGAGTCCTGTCCGGTGTACTCATAACCCAATGAGCACCTGTATACATCTTAGGTGAACCAACTGACACCAATAGCTTGTGAGACCGGCCACCGCCCCTCGTCGGGGTTTTGACTGTATACCCTAGTATACTAATAGAGTATCGATGCCCAGTCTCGAAACTCTCATGACTAGGGACCACTTTAAGGATGCGCTTATAGACCCTATCTCCCACGTATATGATCGCCATCATACTGCTGGCCGTCAAGCAATAATCCTATGGGCTCTATCAACGTGCAATAGTGACCTATATTGTCACCTAAAGTATGTACACGATGATAAAGATAAACCTGATAGCATACTATCATCTCGAGTAAGACTGTCCTACCGGCATAGGTCCTCCCTCAATCATTGCAATCACGTGCCTGTGATCCAATAATTGACTCTGAGGGCACTATATCCAACATGAGTAACCTGAAAGAGAAGCAATTTCTCAAAACTGTTATTTACAACGGAATACCTAACACAAGTATTTACATCTTTGATCATCTTGAAGAATCCTGATACTTGCAACATATGGTTATCTACTTTATCTTATATCTATATCTTCTCAAAATCCGGACCATGTATTTCAACGAAATACTTGTTTAAAACTAGAGAAGTCATGAGTAAACATAATATAGTACGAGTACTAACCCCTTTGTCCTAACGGACATCGGACAACATACAATACTTTGTATAAGTCCACTGAGTTTAATAACTCGAACTCTGTGCGTCGTAGATTGAAAACTGTGCTATGGTTAAGAAGAATTACTCCGCTGTTGAATGCACCTTACCTAACCATCAACCGATATGGGTAAATGTCATAGAAATAATTTCAAAATTTTATATCTCATTTTATAAAATAAAATTACAGATATATCAGTTTGAAATTGGTGCATAAAGACGGATATTCGAAACCAAATATTTTTCGTCAGGAAAAACCAAGGTGATTTCCCCAAATATCACCAATTACAAAGAATTCTGATATATAGAGAATCTAATCACCCAATTCCCAATGTCTTACTTCCACTCAGCATCTGTAACGCCATACAGATGTGAGAATCAAGTATGGTAAATACATACCCTGGAGTCAGAATCTAATTGGGAAAACAATTTTCAATTAACACCGCACAGTAAAATTGAAATATGAAAATGTTTCAAAAGGGTGGCCAGGTATTCCTAGTAATGCATCTTCCACTATCCAGATTTATGACAGTAACCGTATATTTCCTTGTCCTCATTCCAATCCCTTCATATGTCTTTACTTCTTACCTTCTGTACACCATTCGTAGGCTAATTGGTTTTCTTCCTTCCATGCCTTTCGGCACCTGCCTATGGTTTGGAAGAAAACTATCCAATAAGAGTAATGGGTATAGTCTCCTAATACCAAGACCCTCGCAACCCAAGAGAAGGTAAAGAGAAAAAACAACTGAATAATCCTTATTCTATTTCTTTAGAACTAGAATCTATCCTCGATCAGAAACAAGTTTCTTTGAGTTCATATGTAACTATACGATGGCATATCCAATCAATATGGATCTTCGTAGTGATACGGAGTGTTCTGGAGAAATGCAAAGGTGAAATAGGAGTGGCAGGGGATATACGCAGTTTCATCGTGAATGATAGTAGTCGCAATTTCCTTTGCCCTAACTCTAATCCCTTTATATGTCTTTACTTATTACCTTTTGTACACCACACTCAGGATAATTGGTTTTCTTCCTTCCCTGCCTTTCGGCACCTGCCTATGGTTTGGAAGAAGACTATCCAATAAGCGCAATAGGTGTACTCTTCTAATACCAGGAGCCCTCGCAACCTGAGAGAAGGTAAAGAGAAAAGACAACTGAATAATCCTTATTCTATTTCTCCAGAACCAGAATCCATCCTCGATCAAAAACAAGTTTCTTCGAGTTCATATGTAACTATACGATGGAATATCCAATTAATATGGATCTTCATAGTGATACGGAGTGTTCTGGAGAAATGCAAAGGTGAATTAGGAGTGGCAGGGATATATGCGACTTAATGACAATCCAAAAGCCAAAATGTTTTAAGAAGGTTCGGTTAACTTGGTTCATGAGTTTTAGTTTGAGGTCGGGTCATGGTCGCTGCCAAAAAGAGAGAGAGAAAAGAAACACTCAGTGTGCACTCTAACCTAGATCAGATTGGTTAATCACTTTATCTAATCAGGATGTCTCCCACAGTTTCCTCGAATTCTCTCTCAAACCCTAAAAGGGGAATTAGTCGGGATCATCTAAAACTCACTCTAGGAGTATCACCTACTCATCAATGGGAATCAGGATCCAACTATCATTGCATGATAACTTGATGGAAGCCACTCAAGCCACCACACTCCAGAAGGTATGCGCATGCTTGGAAAGTTTCCTATATGTTTGAAACTCCCGATGTGGTTTTTACCCCTAACAACTTATAATCTTGACCAGGTCAACAAACAATAAGTTGCTATTCAAGTTCAACCCGTCATTATCTTGATTAATGTAGACCCACCCATGCAACCCTTGACGAGGTCAACAAGGTTGTACGACTGTCCTAACTAATCGCAACTTATGCTACAAACGAGAACTACTTAGCTACCGTGCACTACGCCTTGACGAGGTCAACAAACGCAGCACGAATACTAAGCATTACTCGTAGGAAATGATGGAAGGCTACGGCTGGTTTTTTTGGCAAAAAAACCCTTTAACGTAATGAACTTGATATCGTTGAAGAAACCTGAGCAGTTTTACAAATATATAGTGGCATAAACTTTTGCTAAAGAGGTCACTTCTATAAATGGATCTCGGCTCTTTCCTCATCGAATGAGGTGCAGGATATTCCTAACTGAATACCACGATGCAAAGCAAAAGAATCGACTATAGTGAAATTATTAGAATGACGTAAACTTTTGCCCAAGAGGTCACTCCCGATGAAGACATCTCGGCTCTTGCTTCGTCGAATGAGGTGCTGGATATTCATAACCGAATACCGCTGTGCAAAGCAAAAGGAAACATCTGTAATGTCAGTTTTTTTTAAAACTTGGTTCCAACAATATCATATAGGTTTGTTTTCCTTACATTAATCGGAATTAATGCTGTCCCATCAATTAATCCATATCATACCAAAAAGAACGAAAATACAATGTACGTTTATGCTATCCGCATTTGCCACGGGCCCCATCATCCACCGTTAGGTTACTTAACTAGCAGCAGAGCGGGAGCTGGACTAGCGCAGATGCAAAACATATACAATATCTACTAGTATATATAAATATATATATAACATTTGTCCTAACCATGATTTAAGCAACATCACGGAACATCAATAAGCAACACAGAATGGTGGATAATCTTGCAGCCTCGAGTTTCATTTGAGCCGCAAATGAGACCCGACGTTCCCGGTCGTGTGGATAGCCCGTGCAATAAAAACCTGGACCCCTACGAGCGCGGTAAGTTACCCGCCAATTCCAGAAGTGAGGCAACCTAAATCAACAAAGTGAATGGGATACCCAGCACTTCAAGGAATCCAGTAACTTAAGCACCCCTCCGTGGGTCATCCTAAACCCCCTACGAGTGCAGTGAATAGCCCACCAATTCTAGAGTAAAGCCCCCTTCGTCTCAACGCCATGAGATATGGGCTCATTGCCCTCTAGAACCCGTCTATTCGTGCACTCCACCGTAGGGTAATCTTAGTACAGAAAAGAAAAGTATATATACAATGACGACATCGACCCCAACCCGGTCGTGCCCCAATCAAAGAATATACAATCTGGCAGAGACGGCTGTCCTCATGTCGGACGCTCGCCCTGCAATAACATATATACAAATGAATCTGAACTGTACTACTACCATTGCACCATAGGCTATCCACCACAACAATCCAACCACAATATCAGCACAACACAGAACATCAACGTGAACATCATGTTCGCAAACCCATTTAGTCGAACATATAGCAACTAGTCGGGTTGTACCGCTCAATGATATTCACGGTCGCAGATATAATAACATGCACTGATAAACACAAACTTAAAATTTTGATCGACTAAAACTTTTCAAATTGGCCCCAAATGCAATCCGGCACTCAAATAAATCTGGGCCAAAACCATACATCCCAAAAATCATATTTCCAAGAATTAGAGGGCCAGAAGAAATTTGGCACGCTATGGCCACAAGACGATCGCGGAACCACCGCCAATAAACATGTATTGCGGCGGTTCCGCGGCCATTTTGATGGTTCAAGTGTCCAAATTTCTTGTGCTTCTCTAGAAATGCCTGAACGTATTTTTAAAACTCTCTGAAATATTTTTTGAACAAGTTTTAAAATCGACAGTGGGCATGTCAACATGGAAAAACGATTCGAAAAATTGGTCGATCGACATTTTAACCTTGTGTAAACTAGCTAGTAATGGTTTATGGGGTGTCTCTGATACTATGTTGGGTTACGATTGCGCCCTGGCCATCTACCGTGGCCGATACGGAACAAAAATGACGTTTTAAAAAAATGGCGTTAACGAATCCGTCTAGATCGAACCATAAACCTATACTAGCTAACTACAAAATGTTCTAGCTACTGAGATCGAAGGTTATACCGAACGAACCAAGTCCTTCGGTCTTCAACCATCTTCCCTAGCTTCTTGAGGCGTCATCGATCGAACTTGGCCGCCGGTCTTCCTCCGTCGAAGATGATCCACCCGAAGGATGTAGCTCATGGCTCTAGCTCCACACCAATGATCAAGTGAATCAACTACTAACTCTAGGTTGCTAATCTAGAGTGCCTAAGGTGTAGTAAAGTATTCAAAGTGTTAATCTACCTCACCTGCTCTCTTGAATCTCAACACATGAGATTGTAGAAAGAAGGTTGAAGGTGAAGGTGGAGGAACTCATAAAAGTTAGAGAGGAAAGTGAAGCATGATGGTGAGAAAAGAAAATTCAAGTGAGAATGAACCCTCTCTCATGTGAGAGAAAAAATCTAGCAAGGTTTTGTAAAACATTTTCTTTCATTTTAAAATACCACCCATGTTTGAATAGTTTGCACAAATGAATTTACAGTTCATTTGTGCAACACTATGCAAGCATGGTTCTCACCATACTTCCCTCTCTCTTTTATCCACCTCATTTCCATTTATAATAAATGGGTAAAATCTAAATGAGGTGTCCACCTTCTAGAATGTTATTCGTATAAATACGGATTACATTTTATTGTATATATATACCTGTATTCGTACCGAAATATGAATACCCGAAGAGATAGAATAACACAAAGAACATAATACCAGAATATACATATCGAAATATATATACGTAAATTATTAAATCAATACATGATTTAATAATCCGGCTTAAACCCGAGTCGGCTAGTATTATCAACCGTTCGATCGAAAGTCCGGTTATATAGTACAATAAATCGATCGGAACCCTGCACGTATCCAATACGGCTATTACATCATTTCACCAGAACCAGAGAAACCCTCTGTGTAGGACTCTAAATACTCGTCAATACGCTGACAGTGGGTTTAACCACAAGCGCGTCAGCGGCACGAGCTGTACGTAACGGCTATCCAGGTATTGAGCGAAAGGAAGGACAACAAGCAAACTCATATGAACCCCTACCGAGTCTATCCGTGACAATCTCCGTACAGTCCGGTCTGTTCGTCTAAGAATATCGCATATCGAGTCTAGGGGGTTGGATAAAGTCAGACCCCTAATAACGAGATATTTCGTGTCGGTATGAAGCCCATCACCCACTGAGAAACTACTGATCCAAATCAGTAATTCTCGTCTACCTTGGCCAAGGATTTCTGGTGATGGCCACCCGTGCACCGCACGACATCAACCCCAAATACCGGAAGAGATAAATCCCCGACGATCCGCTCACTGCCTCCATATGGCTTGGGACTGTACCCAACTAAAACCTGTTTGCATGACTCCTTTGAGCCGTGGTAGGGTAGTAATCAAAGCACAGTGGGAACTCATACGAGACAAATGATGATCTCAGATCGACAGACTAACCTGTACTCATGTCACCTGGGAACTGCTATCTGACAATTGGTATAATACCAACTAGCATGTTCTCGGTAAGTCCGTCCACTGTACTCATAGCCTAATGAGCATATGTATACTATCTTAGGTGACTAACTGACACCAATGGCTTGTGAGACCGGCTACCGCCCCTCGTCGGGGTCTCGAAAAGTATACACTAGTCTCCTCCGGAGTATCGATACCCAGTCTCGATGCTCACTCGACTACGGATATTTAAGGATGTGCTTATAGACCACCCAGATCCCACGTATATGATATCCATCATAATGCTGATAGTCAAGCAAGAATTCTATGCGCTCTATCAACATATAATAGTGATATATAATACCACATAATGCATGTACGTGATGATAAAGCCAAACCAGATAGCATACTATCATTTTGAGTAAGAATGTTCTACCTGAAGGGTTCCTTAGCACCCTCACTTGATTTTCTAAAGGCATCAAGCATGCAATTTTAAAATTTCTAGTATGCTAAGCAGCCCAAACCAAGAATCTAACTAGATAATTAGGGTTTATAAAATATGTAAACAACTTTACACTAAGTGAAATGGGAATACAACCTTTGTAGACCTGTCCTTCACTTCTACAGTTCCGTGTAGTCGTCCCTTTTGCTCCAAGTAGTGATGTCTCGGACTCTCCTTTGGCTCCACTAGGTGAAAGGAACGAGATTGCTCAAGGATCTTCAAGGCCGAAGATGATCTACGTCGAAGAATCACTAACTCAAGCTGCCTCTTCACTAATTGATGAATTAGTAAAGAAAACAAGCTATACTAAATGACTATTTTGGTATAGATTGGTGAAGTAGGAATTTTGCTCACTTTAGAATAATTTTTCTCTCTTTCTTTTCTTTTCTCACTCAAAGCTAGAGAGCAAATGGAGGAGATTAAGAAAATGAACAAGTGATCCACACATGAACCATGGGTGAGAAAATATCATATATGACTCATGTAGAGACTTAACCAAGATTAAAGATAATGGTTAGGTTAATAAATATCTAAGATAAAACAAAATTAGTGGACTAAGTCAAGATTTCCATAACCTTCTCCAAGCTTCACAAGCCATGACAAATTTCCACCTAATTTTGATTTTCCCTTAATAATTAAAACCCCACATTATCTTAAGTATGGTATGAGTCTCATACACCCAAGTTCAATGTATTATCTAGCATGGTATAAAATAAATACATTAACATATATCATATATATATTAAATGTATAATGAGAAAATATTTTCTTAAGTGGGCTAATATTAATTAATGTATATTAATATATCAAATATATAATTACACAATAAATTATTAAATCAAAACTTGATTTAATAACCCGGCTGTATCGCATATGTAACAACCCTAACTTTCTGTACAAATTTTTTCAAAAAATACAGAAATGAGTAATTGAGCCTGAGCATAAGTTATAAATTTGTTTTGCTTTTGAACAGCAAGAAGGAGCTTGTACCTGGTAAGACCTTGCACTGCTGAACCAAAGCACCAGAGTTTAAATCCCATCAGCCACATTATCTTTTTATTTTAATTTTTTTTAATCTTTTAGAAGCCCAAGAGTCTATACGTGCATTACACGTAATAGGGTAAGTTAAAAAATAAACAAACATGTCCATGAGGATAGACCAAGCGTCAGGGACACGTGGCACCAAGACGAGGCCCGACTCGCCCGACTCGGGCCGGCGAAAGGCTTGACTCGGCCGGCGCCGCCGGTCTGACTCGGAGCAAACCCTAATTTTCTTTAACCCTTGCGACTCTTGAACTCCCCCTCCCCACAACCCCTGTATTATTTGTTTTTACTGGACATTTACAGAGCATAATAAAACTCACATTTAACCCATTTTTATTACAAATTTTTAATACACCATTTCATTACCCTAAACCCTAATTTTTCCTGTAAATACCACCCTCAAATCACCCCTCCCCACTCACTAATCCCTGCCCAAACTCTCAAGAAAATTCCCAAGCCTTTTGTGTGCAAGTGGAGTTAGCAAAAGGGCGAAACTCCGACGAACTTCCGGAGACAACTCAAGGAGTTTCCGACGACGAAACGACGCACCGGCAACTCCCACCTCTTCCTCTTTCTCTCTTCTAGCCAATCATCCAGTAAGTCCCTACTTCTTCTTCTTTTCTCTATTCTAAAAACATCCAAAACTAAAACCCGACGGAAGCGGAGTTAGTCCGAATTCCGATTCGGTTTACTGTAAAAACTATAATTTTTCTTAATCAAGATACCTTCATATCATCACATATTGTTCATTAAATATTAATAAATATCTTTAACAAATTTCATCACAAAAGATTATTATATGCATCTTTTATCGCAATTTTACATTAAAATACCTTCATGTTTCATTTCGACATGCTTGAACTTTAAAAACTGTATTACCTTAGAAAACTCACGAGGTAATTACCTACCTCCTCACACTACTCATATGTAACATAGCACGATGGAATTTGGGAACATAGATCTGGGAAAATACGACTTTACATATAACTAACTTCAACTATTAAAACCTTTTCCTACAAGAAATGTATTTTAACAAATCTTTGCAATTGCGCCTCTACAATCTATTTTGGGGAACCCATTCGGGATGGTGCGGATTATCGCACATCGTTGGGCCTAGTAGAGTGAGATGCAGTCATCCGCATGGAGCATACGATCTCGAAAGATTTTAATACAATTTTCTTTAGAAAATGTGATTTCTATTATAAATAAAACTTATATTTTTAATATATATATATATGTAATTATTATCAAAATACCTATTCTTAATATTTATAATATTCCACATTTCCAAAATTTAAGAAAAACATTCTATTTACAAGAAAATACCATACAATTCCAATATTTCAAATAAATACCTTATACTTTAAAACTAAGTCCTATTCACTAGAAATTTCACATTGAATAAAAGAAACATTTATGAAAACTCTAAAGACTATAATAAAATACTCGAGATGTATTTTGAAAATTATACAAAATTGTTTTCATAAAACCCCTCAAGTTATGTTAAATTACAATAAGAACCCTAATAAACATAGGTTTAAGCTGGACCAGTCGCTTGAGCCTCAGGGAGCCGGAGATATGGGTGCTTGCTTATTTAAGGTAGACAACTTAACAAACGGTGTTATCAACACGGTAATTGTCTTTGAAAAAGACACAAATTCTGCCGTCCATGTGCAGTAGTTACCGATAACACCAAAACCTAATTCAGGATTCAATTTCTTTTCTAATTGTTTGACTCAGACTGAGTCTCAATATAATCAATCTGACCTGAATATGATTCAAGTATGAAATTACAAAACTACAATTCAATATGAATCCATATATTCAATCTGTTCAATCTATTCAATCTATATTGACCGAACCGAACCATGGATATACATCCATCTATATGATTCTCCAGTTACATCCATTTACTGATATCATGGTTTCGGCAAGTCATCCATCTATACAGTTTACAATACAAGAAATACAACACAATACATTCCGTACAATCAATACAATCAATACTATAAACACTACGGGGTTATAAAGGGGTAGACTGGTACGGAATATGTTAAAAGTGGCACGAGGTGGTCACTTAAGACGTAATTACATCCATGCCGTTGTTCCGTGGTATTATCGACGGAGCCTTGTACTACGGGTTACCAAAGTCCACGGTGTAAGTTGGACTCCTCTCGTATACACTGGCATCTTCTGTACCAAGCTACAAACACTACGTTAACCTAACAATCAAACATCATACTAGATATACTCTCTTTTCTGTCTATTCTACTTCTCTCATTCTTTGGGACTTACCGAGCGATTGTTATCTGACGACATTCCGTTTCTTTCTTCTTTGGAATGTTGTCAGGTGGATCGGACCTTCTGGAGACAGAGCCCAGCAGGGAGGACTTGGGTCAGATAGCCTTCGACCCAGAGCTGTAGCCACTTGTTCTTATTCCATTTTCATTTATGTTATGCCAATGTTTAGGCATTGCTTTCATTCCATATATTTACTTTTCATTGTATTGTAAAAAGAATGTTTAATAAATAAAGTTGCTGTTCTTTTACATCTTGTCTCTCGTATACATTTTACTTATATTGCTTAGATACTCTTAGCGTGTTTACTTCAGAGTAAATACGTAGCGGCCTCGTCATGTCCTCTACCCGTATACTGGGAAGCGGGGCGTAACAGCATACAACCGACAAATATCATTTCTATGTATATCATATATACATATAACATATCATTGAATCAACACTTGATTTAACAATCCGGTTATATCACATATAACCTGTATCGCAAGATTGGAATACTGTATCACATACACGTATTAATTTTGGTCCCGCACATATCACATATGTGCCCTACTTCGTTTCGCATGAGCCAGGAAACCTCTGTGTAGGACTCTAATGACTATAGGTGAAGATCATATCAATCACCCACAAGCCGTCAGCGGTACTATCTGTACGTAACGGCTACCCGGGTATTGAGTGATTGGAAGATCAACAAGCAAGCTTGTCCATACTCCTGTGAATCTAACAACAACACTACCGTACAGTCTGGTCTCTTCGTCTGATATGTCGCATATCTAGTCTAGGGGTGGTAAACGTCAGACCCCAATAACTTGATAAGTCATGCCGATATGAGGCTCATAACGGGTCGAGAAACTACTGATAGCACTTACCAGTAAATCTCTGTATCAGCCCTGGCCAAGGACTTCCTGTTATGGCCAATCGAGCACAGCGCAACATCAATCCCCAATACCGGGAGAGACGAATCCCCTCCTATTGCTCATTGTCTCCATGTGACTCGGGACTGTACCCAAAAACCACCGTTTTGCACGCTCTTTTGAACGTGGTAAGGTAGAAATCAAAGCACAGTGGAAATCATACAAGACTCTATGACGATCTCGGTTCTACAGACTAACATGTACCAGTGTCACCAGAGAACTACTATCTGACGTTAGGTATAATACCATTTAGGAGTTCTCAGCGAGTCCTGTTCAGTGTACTCAGTCTCTACTGAGCACCCATATTCCATCTTTGATGTCAAACACCAATGGATATGGGATCATCCATCGCCCATCAAATGAGTCAAGAAGCATATACGCTAGTCTACTCTGGAATATCGATGCCTCGTCTCGATACACTCTCGACTAGGAACAATTAAAGGATGTACATGTGGACTACCCTGGCCCCACTAGTATGATCTGCATCATAATCCTGGTAGTCAAGTACATCCTAAGGGCTTTACCAACATGTGAGATCAAGACAGTATCACAATACAAGTCTACATGTTAAGATAAAGAGCAACCAGATAGCAGATTATCATGTCTAGCAAGAAAGTCCTCTCTATATATGTCCAAGCATCCACTATAATATACAATCATGTACAATAATGGCCTCTAAGGCATACATACAACTAACAATCTCCCACTTGCACTAATGCCAGTTGTTGTAGTATCTCATACCCAACATCCCGAAGAGTCTCTCAAATTGTATATGGGGTATGGCCTTCGTGAGTGGATCCACCGTGTTGTTCTTCATGTCAACTCTCCTTATCTCGATCTCCCGGCGATCAACTATCTCCCAGATCAGGTGATACCGCCTCAGAATATGCCTGGATCGCTGATGGGACCTGGGTTCCTTGGCTAAAGCCATTGCTCCATTGTTATCACAATACAAAGGTATTGGATGCACGATGGACGGAACCACACCAAGTTTGGTTATGAACTTCTTCATCCAGACAGCCTATTTGGCGGTATCATTGGCAGCGATATATTCAGCCTCCATCCTCGAGTCTACCACGGTTTCTTGCTTGGAACTCTTCCAACAAACCGCCCCTCCATTGAGGGCGAAGACAAAATCCGAGATCGACTTAGAGTCGTCCTTATCACTTTGGAAGCTCGAATTGGTAAAGGAATCTATTTGGAGTTCATCATTACCATACACCAAGAACATATCTTTAGTCCTTCTCAAGTACTTAAGAATATTCTTTACAGCTGTCCAGTGATTCTCTCCAGGATCTACTTGATACCTACTCACTACACCTAGTGAGTATGCTACATCAGGTCTGGTACATAACATCGCATACATGATAGAGCCTGCTGCCGAAGCATAGGGTATCTCTTACATGTGAGCCCTCTCCAAATCAGTCTTAGGAGACATCTCTTTGGAGAGAGTGAGTCCTGAGATCGTGGGTAAATTCCCACGCTTGGAATCTTCCATAGTAAACCTCTTTAATATGGTGTCAATGTACCTGGATTAGGAAAATCCCAACATCCGTTTAGATCTATCTCTATAAATCTTAATCCCCAAGATGTAGGAGGCATCACCTAGATCTTTCATTGAGAATCTTTGTGATAAGAAGAGCTTGACCGAGTGCAGCATAGAAACATCATTTCCTATCAAGAGTATGTCATCCACATACAATACAAGAAAGATTATCTTACTCTCTGCAACCTTCTTGTATACACAAGGTCCATCTACGTTTTTTATGAAGTCAAACTCTTTGACTGCCACAATAAAAAAGATGTTCCAACTTCTCGATGCCTGCTTTAACCCGTAAATTGATTTAAGCGGCTTGCACACCTTTTCGCTTCCCCCACTGTCCACGAAGACCTCTGGTTGTGTCATATACATGCTGTCTTCTAAATCACCATTTAGAAATGTGATTTTAACGTCCATCTGCCAGATTTCGTAGTCATGGTATGCAGCGATGGCAAGTAGGATCTGGATGGACTTAAGCATAGCCACTGGAGAAAAGGTTTCTTCATAATCCACATCTGGTCGTTGAAGAAAACCTTTTTGCAACAAGTCTAGCTTTGAAAGTCTTAACTTTTCCATCTACACCAAGTTTCTTCTTAAAGATCCATTTGCTCCCAATGGGTTTTACCCCTTCGGGAGCAACTTTCAAAGTCCATAATTTGTTGGTGTACATGGATTCCATCTCAGACCGCATTGCATCCAGCCATTTCACAGAGTCTCCACTCGTGATGGCCTGCTCGAAAGTAGTTGGGTCATCATCTTCCATGATGCAATTCTCACTCCCACCATCAATGAGAAAACCGTAGTATCTTTCAGGTGGATGAGGAACCCTACTAGATCAGCGGAGAGGCTGAGGTTCGTCAGGAACTATCGAATCCTCCGGTTCCACCAAATCTTCTGTTGTAGTTTGTGTAGCTGGAACTTCTTCCAGTTCTACCTTATGACCACTAATTTCTTTCACAAGAAATTCCTTTTCTAAAAAGGTGGCATGCCGAGAAATAAACACCTTTTGTTCCTCAGTGTGGTAGAATATATACCCTCATGAATGTTTGGGATGTCCAAAACTTACACAGAAATGACCTTGCCTCGAGTTTGTCTGGATTTTGTGTTTTCACATATGCCAGACAACCCCACATCTTAACATAATTAAGACATGGTCTCTTTCCTTTCCATATCTCATATGGAGTGGTTGGCACAGATTGGTGGGAACCATATTTAATAGGTCTGCAGTTTTCTCCAGTGCATAACCCTAAAAGAAAATAGGCAACTCAGCGGTACTCATCATAGAGCGCACCATATCTAATAGAGTGCGATTCCTCTGCTCCGATACACCATTGTACTGTGGTGTATACGGAGGAGTAAGCTGAGAGAGAATCCCATTCTCTTTTAGATAGTCACGGAATTCCATGCTCAAGTATTCTCCTCCCCGATCAGATCGTAGGATTTTAATACTTTTACCCGTTTGGTTCTCTACTTCGCATTTATATTCCTTGAATTTCTCAAAAGCTTCAGACTTGTGTTTCAACAGGAACACATGTCCAAATCTTGAGAGATCATCGGTGAATGTAATGAAGTACGAGGAACCATTCCTGGCATGTGTAGACATAGGATCGCATACATCACTATGTATCAGTCCCGAGAGTTCAATAGCTCTTTCTCCGTGTCCAGTAAACGGAGTTTTGGTCATTTTGCCTTTGAGACATGACTGGCAAGTTTCATAAGATGTAAATTCAAACTGATTCAAATATCCATCTTTATGCAACTTAGCTAGTCGTGTCGCATTGATATGACCTAGTCTACAATACCACAAGAGGGATTCGTTCATTTCTGAACTTTTCCTCTTGTATGTGTTTTGTACGCTAAGAACTGTGGTTTGATTTAGAACGTATAAATCGTTACTTAATTTACCAAACCCAATCAACACTTGATTTAGGAAAATGTTCATAACATTATTCTCTACTACAAAATTATATCCTTCTTTATCTAATAAAAAAAATTGATATTAAATTGCATATCATAGAGGGTACATAATAACAGTTGTTTAATATTAATGTATTTCCATTTGGTAATATAAGGTGATATTCACCAACTGCTTTGGCTGCAACATTTGCACCATTCCCTACCTTTAGAGAATGATCACCTTTTTCCAGTTCTCTACCTTTCTTTAGTCCATGTAACATATTACATGTGTAGGATCCCGATCCGGTATCTAATACCTAGGACGTTGAGTGTACTGAGAAATAGTTCTCGGTAATGAACACACCCGAAGAAAATGCATCAACATGCTCATTCTTCGTTTGGGTGGCACGGGAATCCTGGTAATCCCCTATTTCCTGCTCGGACTTATAACAATTATAAGATAGAGCGGAACCAACGTTTCCCAGCTAAGATAGACCGGACTGTATGGTAGTGTTACTTATTGGATTCAGCGGTACTATCTGGAAGTAATGGCTACCCGGGTATTGAGCGATCAGAAGATCAACAAGCAAGCTTGTCCATATTCCCGTGAATCCAATAAGTAACACTACCGTACGGTCCGGTCTCTTCGTCTGATATGTTGCATATCTAGTCTAGGGGTCGTAAACGTCGGACCCCAGTAACTTGATAAGTCATTCCGATATGAGGCTCATAACGGGTCGAGAAACTACTGATAATACTTACTAGTAAATCTCAGTATCAGCCCTGGCCAGAGACTTCCTGTTATAGCCAATCGTGCACAACGCAACATCAACCCCCAATACCGGGAGAGACGAAACCCCTCCTATCGCTCATTGCCTCCATGTGACTCGGGACTGTACCCAAAAACCACCATTTTGCATGCTCTCTTGAATGTGGTAAGGTGGAAATCAAAGCATAGTGGGAATCACACAAGACTCTATGACGATCTTGGATCTACAGACTAACCTGTACCAGTATCACCAGAGAACTGCTATCTGACGTTAGGTATAATACTATCTAGGAGTTCTCAGCGAGTCCTGTTCAGTGTACCCAGTCTCTACCGAGCACCCGTATACCATCTTTGATGTCAAACACCAATGGATATGTGATCATCCATCGCCCATCAAATGGGTCAAGAAGCGTATACGCTAGTCTACTCTGTAATATCGATGCCCCGTCTCGATACACCCTCAACTAGGAACAATTAAAAGATGGACTTATGGACTACCCTGGCCCCACTAGTATGATCTCCATTGTTCTCCGCCGAAAGACAAGGAAAACTGACGTCTTGCCTGAATTTGGGGGCAGATGCTATTTGGTTTTATCCGTCCATCTCTCCGAAGATACCAAGTTGATTTATGACACCATGTATCGAAGTTTAGACGGATACTGCCGATGTAGCAGACTTCGTCAGATTCCCCCTCATTGTGAGGGGTTTTTGATTGTGGGGACGCTCTTCCCTGCAGGAGCAAGCCCCTGCAGTTAATTACACTACCGCATCGCGGTAACCACTTTCTCCTTCTCCAGATGGTCACTTCGTGTCGTGTATGTTTGTTTTATTTTTAGTTGCCCGTGGATTGTATACGGAGACTAATTTATGTTGTCGCCCGTAGAGCATGGATTAGTCCAAATCCGTATTTTCTTAGATTTGGGTTTTGGTTTGGGTTTAAGGATCGTTAATCTCATTTGAGATTAAGATCAACTTAAACGTTTGTTAAGGATACATTAA